>JAHRHZ010000133.1:32570972-32655620 GCA_024137785.1 Ginglymostoma cirratum | reverse complement strand
ATGATCCATCAGTTATACTTGCTCCTGCAAATTACAGATCAAGATGTTTTGGCTGTCAGGTCTGTGAAGCCCCAAGTTGATAATAGAACAGTAGGAGCTGCAGGGCATCAGAGATCCTATTGTACAGTAGGACAAACAGGAGAAGTCATTAACCAATGAGATTAGAATACTAAGAAATAAACTGAGGAGAGGCTGTGAAGGAGAAGGAATTAAAGACAAAGAATTCAGCTTCATATCCATGATAAAAAAGGAAGTAAACAAAAGTAAGTGATAAGAAAAGAACAAAAAATGTAAACATTTAGGATTTGATTTTGCTAAAAGTGTTTCTAAACTCTTTAGCATGATTCCACGACCTGAAGAAGTGGTATTCTATAGATTAATTTCTGGACCAGAGAGGTTGATAGATAGTCATTATCATAGAATCATTAATAATTATCACCTCACTGGAAGTGTTCTTCTCCTTTTAATTACAAACAATAACTTTTGTTGTGCGTTAAATAGAAAATCATTGTGGAAATGTAGTAATTTCATAAAAAATCATGTGGAAATTAAGATTCAGATGCTATTTTTCTGACATTAATGCATGGTGTTATTAATAGCTGGTCAGCAACATGAAGGTATGCAATTTATGGGGAATCTCTTTCTTGAAACAAGTTGTTGGCTAATAAAATATTAATGACATGTGCATTGTTCATATGTTTGGAAGATTGCTGAAAGCATTACGCAGCTCTGTAAATAACCACCTTCTAAGTTTTGCATTTAGAAATACAATTAGCTAAAAATCTTCATGTTCTGTGTGGTAACATGAAGTATTTGTTAAAGGTTGCACTTCTTTATAGATGCAAATCCATAAATAGTATTGAAAATTATTTATTCATTTCAATTCCTGCACTAACAAATTTCATGAGAAATTGTTGTTTAGTTCAAAGACAGCTCCCTACATGATATGACTATAGAATGTGTTTTTTTCTCAATGACACAGTTTGTGCATATATCTGTTCAAACTCTAGAATGAAATCAAAAACTATTATGATAACAGTCAACATTGGTCAGGAGCATATTTGGATGGCATCGGAAATTATGTTCTGTATTTCAGTTGGATTGTCTTAGGTCGATTTCAGTAAGCACCTGTGCTGCACTGGAGAACTGCAGCATCTAATGGATGCGTATATTTGTGAATATATTTCAAACACCAGTTCAGAATACAGAACCTCTAAGCTTTCCCCAAACTTTAGTGAGTACTGAGCTAGCATTATGTTGCAAGAGGTCTGCCCTTGTGACAAGACAAAAGAAGATTTTGGGAATGCATCCAAGGATGTGTAGGCTAGGTGGATTAGCCATGGTAAATATGAGGATAGATTGGGGGCAAGGTCTCGGTAGGATGCTTTTTGGAGGGTTAATGTAGACTTGATAGGATGAATGGCTCCTTTCCGCAGGGATTCTATGATTGTTGCTCTAATTTCAAAGTTAAAAAGGAACCCCGTCCCACCCCACTGTCAATCAAGAATATGATCTCACCCCACAGTCAAATAGGAACACAATCCCACTCTAACGTCAAAAAGGACCCTGGCCCCACACTGGTAATAGTTCCGTCGAGGTAATTGTTCATATTATGATTGCACCACACATTGTATTGGAGTCACACACTGTCTGTCATTGGAGACAAGGAGGTCTGCTGTAAATTTCAAAGGGATATATCTGTTTCTGCTCCCTAAGATCCCAGTAATTATGTTTGACCAAATGTAGTTGTAATTATTCTTATTGTGCAATAACCCAGATTATGAACAGTCCCGCTCCACTAGGTATTAACATAGCAAGGCTTCTCCTGCATTACCTTCCAAACTTGTGACTTCTATCATCTAGAAGCACAAAGGCAGCAGATGCATGGGAACATCGCCATTTGAAAGTTCCCCTCCAAGCCATACCCTAACTCAGAATTATATCACCATTCAGCCAGTGTCTCTGGATCAAAACTCCTAAACTCCCTTCCTAACAGTACTGTTACACAGAAAGAATCTCAGTGGATAAAGAAGGTAGCTCATCACTACCTTCTCCAAGATAATTAAGATGGGCAATGATTACTAACCTCGCCAGCAAAGCCCACATCCCATGAACAAGTGAGAAAAAGATACTCAATTCTCTACCACCAGTCAGTCAGTGGGATCAAAATGAAACAAACAATGAAAGATGAGTGGCAGTAAGCTACCTGAAACAACCCTCATACAGTATCACGAATTGAAAAATGTGGCCAAAAGGTACTGGGAGTGGCCATCTGGGAAAATGCCACTTCGTTGCAATGACATAGATCTGACCCTCACCATGACGAGAAGGAATCCAGGAAAGATAATTTTTTTAAAGAATCACAAAAATGCAACACAGAAACAATGGTCCGACCAGGGCTGTGGTCGAACAGAGAACTGGGCTGTTAGTAACTGATTCATTGCTTGGATAGTCTGGAAACCCCTCCCATGCATACCAGACTGAGTGAGCCACGTCATCCTGGTGTTCTGTGCTCTGCACAACTGAAGCAGACAATGAGACAATGTGCCAGATGCTGAGGAACTGGGGCAACAGGATCAGTCTTTGGAGGGGAAGAATGAAGATATTGGAGGGGGGAAGCTCCATTTGCCCATGACAGAGCTCAGCTGTGATTGGTGTTCCAAGCCAGATAAAATCTCATTGACACCTAGTTCCAAAACATAAGAGATGGGTGCAGCAGACAATTGTGGACTGTGAAATTTTCATTGTTCATGATGCCAAAATCTGGTTTATATTTTGGGGGAAAACTTCAGCCTTCACTGGTTTCATTTGCATTCACTTTTGTTGACTGTAAATAACAGTTTGTTTTAGATTTGTTCAGTAGCTTGCCTTCGTGTGAGGTTGTCCTATTATTCAATGATAAACTGTAGGTCGAGAGTGGGCATTGAGGACAGGGCAGCGTTGACTTTAAGGTTGTTCAGATAGGATGTAGCTATGGGCAGGTAATGGACAGGTCCGTGGTATGATGGTTATGCAGCGACTAAAGGTGAAAGAATTATAGTGTATGTGTGAAGGAGTATCAGCCATGTCAGCTATAGACTGTGGATAGCATGGCTTTGTGTCTACAATGCTAAGACATAGCTGGCAAGGGATAATCCTGGATTATCATTGTTTGTCTAGATATACAGTGAACTTTCAAGGGTGATGCAGGCACAAAGTGTGTTGGGCTTTCAGCAGATATCAGCTGAGTGGTGATTTGTTCTAGGAACAGTGTGTGATAATATAGATAACAATTGGTTGTGATAGACACCACAGTTGTGTGGTTGGTAGTTAATGAGGTGAATTTCGTAAGACATGGCAAGAAAACCTGTTAGGACAAGTGGCAGAAATCCATTTGAAAAACTCAGCACAACTTGGACTTAGTCAAAGGAATGTAAGATTCAGCACACAGGAACCATAAGGCTGCATGAAAATGCTGAAAGCACTTTCTAACAGGGGAAAAAGAAAGTATTCACATAACCATTCAGATCTTGAAAAGGGTGAGATATAAACTTGCAACCATAAATCTGAAGGTTTAATTCAACGCTAGAGCAACATCTTCCCCCTTGTTATACATCAGAACATCTTTCCTGGAATTTTGAAGGAAGGTGCTCATGCATGGAAAGATGCTCTGATGCCGAGCAGTATCATGCCAACAGTATATGGAAGAACTAAGATTCAACTTCTTGGAACAACACAGATCAGTGGGATGCACATAAGAAGATGTATTAGCTATAAATTCCACACCACTGAAACAGGTAGTTTGGCTACCATTGCTGCAGCAAAGTGTTGTGGCCTATCTCAGTAAAATCATGTGATGAAATAGGTATTGTCGATGTTTGAATGTGGTAAAGGTACTGAAAAAGATCCTCCAATCAGAAGTAAGAAAAATTGGATACAAATGCACCTGGAATATTTTGATGAGATGATTACATGCTTTTAAGATTCTGGGCATCATATTATTATTGATCTAGAGAAGAAACCATTGACTTATCTTCCATGCAAAGTACAAATGTGACCAGTAGGTAAGATTGAAAGAGCTTTGAAAGATTTGACTTGAAGAAATGGAAAAAAGGAAAGAGAGTGCCACCGTCATAGGGATAAAGTTGATTGTTGTGGAAGAAAAGCCAAAGGGATGATAATAAATTTGATTGGATCAAAGAATAAAGAAGAATCACTGCATTATTCCAACACTAGAAGATCTCATGCCAATACTAACAGGGATAAGTCATTCACCAAGCTTGTTGTCAAAAATAGTGATTGGAATATGAAGCTAGATGAGCATTCTTTACTGTTTACAACATTTAACACACCCTTTGGTTAATCGAAATTCTGCCTTTTGGCCTTAAAGTGAGACAGAACTTATTCTAATGTACAAGGGATGCAAAGTAAATATACTTGATCCCAGGCCCAATATCAGTGTCTGAAAGTGCGATTATTCCATACTTCTGGGTGCCACAAGACAAAACAGCATGTAATTGCAATCATTACAATCAACGGACATACATTTATCGTGTCTAAATCATTGTTGAGGTTCTATCCGGTTCAGCAGTCCAGCCTAAAGCAGTCCTGCAGGCAGTAGAATGAGTCAGAATGGTTTGAATATTGAACATTTACTCTGATGGGTTCAGAATAATGACAGGTTGAACACCAGCAACTGTTAAGGAATAGAACAGGGGAAGTTACTGAAGTGTGAAAGGCAAAGAATTGCTTCGTATGGTGCACAAGCATAGACTGGAGAATTTTATAATGAACTCAGCAGCTGCTCTTGTCTGCTTCAAATAAATTGCAGGGAAATTAATTTTTTTGTGGTACTGGAACATTATGTTGCAATAATTATGTAAAATAATTAAGACAATTAAATTTGTTTCCATAACGACCAATGTTCCAGTGTTGCACTTTCCATTCCAAAAATTGTAGTTCAGAACAGTCCAGATTCTGATGCATATGTCCTTACTCTCTTAGTGTCAAAAATCTCAATGGGGATATACATGAAAAGTGCATTACATCAGAAGGCCTAAAACAATAAGAGTCTTAAAGAAACACTATTTGATTTTGTGTGTATCATTTCAGGTGTAACTTGCTAAGTCACAGAATGTGCACACTCCCAATTCTACTATGAATCAAATACATCATGAAGCATTTATATCTGCAATGGAAGTGATAACTATTAATAAATGGACCTTACCAGAGAATAAACATAGTTTTCTCTTTTTGGCAGGAACAGAAACAATGGACAAAATAGTGGCAAATACCTTCTTCATTATTTCTACCACCTCTGATGGTGAAATTGCCATGACTTACTGTACAAACAGCAAGAACTATTGACACAATGAGCCATCAAAGATTGTATGTTCTTTTTTTACAGGATTCAAGAGTAGTCCTCTGCAAAGGAAATAATTATCCATACATTTATTTAAACCAAATTGTCAAACGTTAATGAGCTTTCTGATGAAAAAGAGTAGTACATATTTCTGAGTCATGTTTTAGTTCACTTCCGCCACTGAGCTATCTTGACTGTCTCTGTTTCTGCAAAGTGTACTTGAAAATCAATAATGAGGATTAATGTTCCGAGATATCTGACAGATACGTGTTCTCTCATACCAAAATAACAAATTTACACCCATCAGCTCTTTTGCAGTTACATTATCACCATGTTGCCTATCCTGGTGGTGTTAATGGTACAAAAAATGTTGTGACTTCTTTTCATTTTCTCTTACCTATTCTCAAAAATACCTACACAGGACCTCCAGCTTTGGAGCATTATATACAAGCAAAATTTGAAGTTATTCACAACAAGGTTTCTTTAATTGGATAATATTCATCCATAAATACTGATGTTTTTAACAACTATGTTGTTCCACAATAGACCTGGGTTTCCTTCCATTTTTTTTCTCCCTTCGCCTGAATAAAGTTCCAGGTTTCATTCAGCCTACCGTACCTTTAATGGCTGTGATCCTTCATAAACAAATCTCAATTATCAAAACATCTTTTGTGTGGGAATCTCAGCTAGGGCCCAATCAGGTTCTCACTTCCACAATCATTTGCTAGCTCAGATCGTCATGAGCGGATATGCTGCCTGATATTTCCTTCTCTCTGACATGGGAGGTATAGATGATTAGAGATGCTCTGCTGTTCACAGCTGAGATTAGTTAACATGGACTGAGCTTCAAGCTGAAACCTTTTGGCTTGCATGGCTAAGTGCCATATCATTTACCCACTCGGACATGACTTATTGAAGTACTAATCTCACTGTGAATTTAGACCAAATTGGCTTATTATTGCATCTGTTATAAAGCATATTACAAAAGCAATATTTAGCAAAATGAGAGCGTCAAACACTAAGAATAATTCTAATTTAAATTCTAAGATAATGTACAACATTCAACTCGCACCAATAGTAGATTAGAGGATTGTGGGTTGCGCTGGGTGAATTCTGACATAAGTTTTAACTGTTCATTCTATTTACATGCTAATACTGAAATGGCAGCAGTTGTTTTAAAGCCTTCTGAGAAAGCACCTTAATCTTCCTGTACTACAGTGTAAGGATTTAGCTATGTATATGGAAATGTTCTTTCAAGGTTACTCTTAAAAGCATGTGGCAAACATGAATCTATCTTTGTATAGAAATAAAGGAAGAAAGATTTACATTGAGGAAAAGAAAATCACATCTCAAAGGATTTCAGGTACAGTTAGTTGCATTGAACTTCTTGAGTTGTTATGCAGGATAACACAAGTATTTTGTACAGATGAGAAAAATCTGTCAAATTTGAGTGATCCATTTATCTGCTTTCAATGTCAGTAACCAAGGGGGAAATATTAACCAAGGAAAGAATGTTGACCATGAACTTGGGAACATGTTTCACTTCTTTGACTGATGCTCACCTGACATATTGCCTCATTGTGCAATTTGGTATATTTTACCATGCCCATTACGAGTTTGGATGTGGCATCCAGTGTGCTTCAACTACAAGTTAGGAAAAATTAAATTAAATCATCTAGTTGTGCTTCCTACTGCCTTTAGTGATTCTCCTGAATGTATACTATCATTCTGCTTCCATTCCTATACTGCTGCTAAAGTAGTAAGTTAGAGAACCCAGATTAATATTCTAGAGACCAAAATCCCAAAAATGGCAGCAGGGGAATTTAAAACAATTAATTAATCTGGTAAAAAACAAAATATCAGGTTTCCAAAAAATAAATTGAGTCCACGGGGGAGGGGTAGCGCTGGTCCAGGAGTGCAAAGTGGTTGCTTCTTAAATGCCCTCTGAAATGGCGCAGCAAGCTGCTCAGCTCAAGGGCAATAATTGTTGGCCTTGCCAGCAATGCCCTTCATTCCAAGATGCCAGGGTTGGAAGGTTTGAGCTGTATGGAGGGGCTGAATAGATTGGGCTATTTTTCCTGGAGCATCAGAGGTTGAGGGGTGACCTTATAGTGGTTTATGAAATCATGAGGAGCATGGATAGGTGAATAACCAAGGTTTTTTTTCCCCTAGGGTAGAGGACTCCAAAAGTAGAGGACATAGGTTTAAGATGAGAGGGGAGAGATTTAAAAGGGATCGAAGGGGTAACTTTTTCATGCAAAAGGTGGTGCATGCATGGAGTGAGTTGCCAGAGGAAGTGGTGGAGGCTGGTACAGTCACAACATTTAAAAGGAATCTGGGAGGTAATATGAATAGGCAGGGTTTAGGGGGATATGGGCTAAATGCTGGCAAATGAGACTAGATTATTTTTAGGATATCTGATTGGAATGAATGAGTTAGCCTGAAGGGTCTGTTTCCATGCAACTGTATGACTGTACTACGCTGTAACAAATAAAGTCTCACAAAGCAATGGGAAATTACAGTTGTTGAGTGAAATGCATATCAAAGAAATACGAAGGAAAGGCTGCAAAGATATCCATATGAAACCAACAGAAAATCAGACCTCTCAGTCCCTGCTATCATTACGCTAGACCCTGGTGTGAACGTTCAAGCTGTGCTTACTAACCTAACTAACCCTACCTTACACATCCTGAAAACATGGCAACAATGCGTCTTGATGAATATACCCCAAAACAAATGTTAAAATGTTGTACTTGTGAAAAGTCTTGGTGATCACAATGTGATAGGTCCTTTGAATGTACTACGAAAACAACAAACTTTAATTTCACCGTGCAACTGTCAATGTCTTCTTCAATCATATCTGCAAAATCGAATTGCAAAGTAGAAAAAGTCATTAGAATCACATCAATCACATGGTCAAATATGTTCCGTGCAATTGCACTAGGCCATCTTGATGGATTCTTATGCATTCACACTCAATTGGAAAATTTTGTCAGTGTGGTGTAAATCACAAAACTGAGTCCTTAATTTAACACAAAGCCAGTATTTAGGCACACAATGCAGTTCTATAATTTCATTTCATAATGCAGTTCTACATTCTGTCTGCGGTGAGTACTTTGAAGAACTTATCTGCTGCTATGACTTCCTTCTTGGCTACTGAGATCTCCTCTTCTGCTGCCCAAGCCTCTTCCTTCTCTTGCTGCTCTGCCACCTTGATCTCCTCCTCCTTAAGTGGTTAAGAATATGGTAACATTAAGAACAAGCAACAGATGTGTTTTCAAATCTTATAGAATCCAGGAAACAAAACAGAAATTGCTGGAAAAGCTCAGCAGGTCTGGCAGCATCTGTGTAGGGAAAACCCTTGAAGGGTCACCAAACCTGAAATGTTAACTCTGTTTTTCACTACAGAGATGCTGCCAGACCCGCTGAGCGTTTCCAGCAATTTCTGCTTTGTTTCCTGATTTACAGCATCTGCAGTTCTTTCGTTTTTTATTCTAATAGAATCCAGTTTGATTTTATTTAAAACTATTCAAGAATATCTAAGAACACCGAGGGATATCTAAGAAGAGCTGAAAACAAAATATCTAACATTATCGAAGAATGAAATATCCACCAACATTAGAAGTAGAGATTTGCCTTAAGCCCTGTGCAAGTAAGATATCTCCTCCAGGTTGGAGAAAATATTTTTGAAGTGTATTACCTGAGGGTTTCTAATACTTCTGAAATTTCAATGGAAGAGTTCTTTTTTAGTATATTATTTTGACTATTTTGGGCTTTGCAAATTTGTGTGCCAACTCTTGCATGGTTTCCTCTCATTTTCATGTGATGAATTCATGAGCTTCTATCTTGTTAATTATTTGATACTCCTTTCATCTCACCCTTATTCTTTCAATTCTAAAATAATCTTTTGGTAAAGGTTTATCAGGAAAGATGTTTCATTTCTAATGCCTAATGATGTTGTCTTATCCTAGTTTCTAATAGTATTCATGCGATAAAAATCTTTACCATTCTTATCTTTCAGCTCGTTTAAATATTTCTTCTGGAATTGATGTTTTACTTGCATGCCCAGTTGTAATATTGCCATGCATTTTTAAAGCTTCCATTTTAGTGGCTAAAATGTTATTTATACCTTTTGTGGTCTATGCTGAACTTAGTTTTAATAACTTATGTATGCCATTGTTCCGTTTCCTTTTACATATAGCCTTTTCCTGCTAGCTGCAATGGAACTTTTCAAGGTTATCTTTGTTTTTAATATTTATGAATGTTCTGTCTAATTAGTTCTATTTATTTCTTAATCAGATCTACATCTCTCACCATACATCTTTACACCATGAACATAATTCATTTCCCTTAATTATCTTCCATTCATCTCCTAAGGACTGTAAACTTGTTTAAATTGCTTTAAGTTTTCTCAGGAAGTAAATATGACAAAATGCATGAATAGATTGCAATTTAGTTTAGGAGACTCATACATAATAATCTAAAAATTCCAATTCAGCTCACACCAATTCTATTTACCTTTAGAAACAGCCTCAATATTCTTATGTTGACCAATTTTACTGGACAAATAGACTGGAGTAAAATGTTTCATATCATTAGGAGAATGCACCACTGAACAGCTTGTTCAAGCTCAGTACTGCTCTGGAGCAATAGTTCAGTAACCAACCATTTTGTTTGGCTTTTGGACAACTAGCAATTTAATTTCTACACACAAAAATGACAGACTGCAAGATACTTTAAAAATGCATTTGTTTTATTCAATTATGCAGTGCTAACAGTGTATATGTTTAATAAGCAGATTTCTGTGTGCTATGAATCTCTCCGTACTAGCTCTAGATGTGCCATAAGTGCTCCCCCAAATGAGGGAGTTATATTGATTATTGGTTGACAATTAACTGGTGAATTGGAGCCGGTATGGAAGACCCTGAATGTGCCTATTATAGTGCCGTTACTGGTACCTTCTGAAAAGTGGTGTCTCCTTTCACATTTAGCCAGTTGTTAATATTGTGAATGTCAGCTAGCTGTTCCTGATCACTCTACAAATCTGTCACTCGTCAAGGGCATTTCCTTATAATTCCCATTGATCTCCATTGCCTTTGGCTGTGATTGTTTTCCAAGCAAGTTCAAGCCAAACACACTGCATTTTGGAGATGAGGCTCCAAGGGCTTTATGCCTTGTATGAAGAGTCAGTGTCTTACAAGCTGGGTCATCAAGCAAATATTTGTTGGCATTCATTAACATGTTCCGGGCTTAGCTCTTCATGCAATTCAACCAGAATCTGCTGCCCTCCCAATGCGCAATGCACAATGCAGGAGTTCATGCCTGTGATATCCAGTAACAGCAACCACTTTGGGATGGGGCCCAGCATCCACAAGGTCTACTGGAGATTCACACAGATCTGCACTCCATTATCGAAATCACTGGTCTTCTGGACTGAGGACATGACTACTAGACAATGGGAAACCTTGACCCCAGTCCAGGTATCCATCCTTACAAGAAGACAGCCTGGCCCAGGAGGCACACACCTGGGAGAAGAATGACACTTAGGATCCAAGGAGAGCTAACCAATTGGATACAAATTTAGCTTGAAAGTGGGACACAGAGGGTGTCACTTGAGGGTTGTTATTTCGATAGGAGGCTTATAACAAATGGTATTCCACAGGGATCAGTGCTGAATATACTGTTGCTTGTTATTTATATAAACTATTTGGATGAGAACATAGGAGACATGGTTAGTGAATTTGTGGAAAACACCAAAATACATTATACAGTGAACAGTGAACAGTGAACAAAGTTACGTAACAGTACAATGGGATTTTCATCAATGAGCCAGTGGGACAAGGAATTGCAAATGGAGATTAAGTTACATAAATGTGAGGCATTGCATTTTGGTAAGACAAACCAGGGCAGAACTTAAAGTTAATGATAGGACCTGAGGGAGAGTTGTTGAACGGAAAGATCTAGGGGTACAGGTACGTTGTTCCTTGAAAGTAGCATCACAGGTAGACAAGGAGGTGAAGAAATCATTTGGCAAACTTGCCTTCATTGGTCACAGCATCGAGTATAGGAGTTGGAACATTGGTAAGGCTGAATATGGAGTACTGCATACAATTCTGGTCGCTGTGCTATAGAAAGGATGTTATTAAACTGGAAAGATTACAAAAATGATTCACAAGGATGTTACCAAGGCTGAAAGTTTGAGTTATAAGGAGAGGCTGGATAGACTGGACAGATAAGGAGAGGATTATTGTCATGTCTTGGCTATCTGAAAACAAATGTCCCAGACACTCTGCCTTAGCCTCAGGGCCAATGGCCTCTACATCAGAGCAGTCTTCCTCTATCCCAGCTACAAAACCAGCGGCTACGTTGAGATATAATGGGAGGGAGAGATAGATGGGGAATGTATTGAAGGCACATTGGAAGTGTGGATATAGAAGGCTATCTTGTTTAAATCTAAATTTGCACATAAACGTTAACTGAAATTTTTGTGCATCTGCTTTTGACTTTATCTGCATAGGCCACCTAACACATCACCGTACCATCTGACAGTGGTTGATAGCCTTACAAAATGCTTCAAGGATTGAAGTTTGTGCAGAGAGCCGATGATGTAACTTAAAATTGGGAGGAACAATGTGTACACATAGCTCTGTGTGCTGCTACTGGTACCTCTTGCTGTTCTGGAGAATGAGCCCTAATGTTTAGATCTGTCTGTCACAAAGGTGTAGCTGCCAAAGAGTTGTCCAGCAGTCATTGTGTCAAGGAGGTGTCTCCTTCACTGACGGCCACTTGTGCAGAATGGCCAGGTAGTACACATCCTGTAGCCCTTTGGGCTAAAACTTTCAAGGGTAAATGCCTTATGTTGGTTCCCTGTAAAAACCCTCTAAATGGTGTGCACTGCAGTCCCACTTGGACAGATCAAGTCACTTACCATCCGTGCTCACAGTAATTTTGTCCATATTGCACACTTTTTCATTTCCAGTAAGTTGACAGTGAGTGCCCCTCAGAACACAATGAGTCAACCCCCTTCCCCTTCCCGTCAGATAGACTGACAGACGTCAGATGCCAATGTCCATGGAGCAGGAGTGAGTATGGTAGGTGTCTGTGTATCTTGCTGAGCTGCAGTTTGATCATAAGTAAAATGGCAGTTGTCTGTAAGTTGTTTTGCAGAGGAGATTTACCAGGATGTTGCCTGGTCTGGAGCGAAGGTCTTATGAGGAAAGGCTGAGGGACTTGGGTCTGTTCTCATTGGAGAGAAGAAGGCTAAGAGGGGATTTAATAGAGACATACAAAATGATCAGAGGATTAGATAGGGTGGACAGTGAGAGTCTTTTTCCCAGGATGATGACGTCGGCTAGTACGAGGGGGCATAGCCGCAAATTGAGGGGTGATAGATTTAAGACAGATGTCAGAGGCAGGTTCTTTACTCAGAGAGTGGTAAGGGCGTGGAATGCCCTGCCTGCCAATGTAGTTAAATCAGCCACATTAGGGGCATTTAAACAGTCCTTGGATAAGCATATGGATGATGATGGAATAGTGTAGGGGGATGGGCTTAGATTAGTTCACAGGTCGGTGCAACATCGAGGGCCGAAGGGCCTGTTCTGCGCTGTATTGTTCTATGTTCTATGTTCTATGAATCCATCAGGTACACAATTTGGTTCCCTTGTCATGTTTTCCCATCATCGAGCTTGTTTGGTGAGTTTAGTAAGATGTAAGTGTGGATTATAAGGAAGCAAACTGTGGTGACAATAAGGCAGTCAGCAAGTTTTAATCTCTGTCACATGGCACTTCACCAGTGCCCAGTGAGAATCTCACAATGCTGCTTGCGAAAAGCATAAAAGGTGGTGTGAGATGAGTTAGACGTGGAGATGGGCCTCACCTCACTTGTCACCTGATTCTGCCACATATCTCATCCCTGCCCGTGTCACTCAGACCCCTATAAGATTCCACCCTTAGTATCTGATACTTTGCCTGTTTCGTGTTGGGTAGTCATGTGCCTGTTTAGAATGTTTGTACTTGAGAAGTTAATGTGCTCTGCTGCCCTTCTGTGGTAAGATTATTCATCTCATCTCTAGATTTGTCTATAATTTTTCTTGGTCTTTGTTTCCAACATGGTGACATTTGGACTATAATAGAGGTAACAAGGAATGATTTTTAAAAATCTTAAAATTTTGTATCTTATGAATTCTGATCACATGGCACCAATTACGGCTCCTGCAATTTAAAAATTGTGAAATATCCCAGAATTCTGTATTGTAACATAGTTGTTCTAATAAAGCTTTTTAAATTCTTTTAAATGCTTCAAAGTTTTCAGACTTTTTTTCCCCTGAAATATCAACGTAGTCTTCCTGGATTTAGGGATCAAAATGGAGGATTCTCACCTTCTTGGGGTGGTTTCCTGATAATGAGGTATATTTAAACATTCTGTAAAATTGAATTCAACCTAAATTTTAATTATTGTTTTCTTCTTGCCTCTGAAATGCTTTACTGAACTTAATCTTCTTCTGCAGTGGATTTATGATGCTTAAATTTGTTAATCGTTTCTGTTTTTTAAGAAGAATCATGTTGGACTTGGAATGTTAACTCTGTTTCTCTCTTCACACATGATGCCAAAGCTGCTGAGTTTCTCCAATGTTGTCTCTGCTTGTTTCAGTCTGATCAATTGTTACATAGATGATTTGGAGTTGAGGCTAAGTGTGGTGTGTCAAAATTTGCAGATGACACTAAGGTGAGTGGTAGAGTAAGATGTGCAGAAGACACTAAAAGCCTGCAGAGGGATATAGATAGTCTAAGTGAGTGGGCAAAGGTCTGGCAGATGGAGTACAATGTTGATAAGTGTGAGGTCATCCATTTTGGTGTAACACCAAAATGGACTATGTTTTAAATGGTGAAAAATTGCAGCACGCTGCTGTGCAGAGGGACTTGGGTGTCCTTGTGCATGAATTGCTAAAAGTAGGATTGTAGGTGCAGCAGGTAATTAAAAAGGCAAATGGAATTTTGTCTGCCATTGCTAGAGGGATGGAGTTTAAAAACAGGGAGGCTGTGCTGCAGCTGTATAGGGTCCTGGTGAGGCCACACCTGGAGGACTGTGTGCAGCTTTGGTCTCCTTACTTGTGAAGAGAAATACTAGCACGGGGTGGGGGGGATGGGGTGCAGAGGAGATTCAGAGTTGAGAGGGTTGGATTATGAGGAGAGACTGAGTAGGCTGGGATTATACTCATTGGAATTCAGAAGAATGAGGGGAGATTTTATAGAAACATATAAGATTATGAATGGAATAGATAAAGTGGAGGCAGGGAGGTTGTTTCCGCTAGCAGGTGAAACTAGGACTAGAGGGCATCGCCTCAAAATAAAGGGAAGCAGATGTCGGACTGAGGTCAGGAGGAATTTCTTCACCCAAAGGGTTGTGAATCTGTGGAATTCCCTGCCCAGTGAAGCGGTGGAAGCTACCTCGCTGAATGTTTTTAAGGCAAGGCTAGATAAATTTTTGAACAGTAAAGGATTTAAGGGTTATGGTGGGAATGTGGAGCTGAGTCTCAAAAAGATCAGCCATGATCTTATTAAATGGTGGGGCAGGCTCAAGGGGCCGGATGGCCTACTCCTGCTCCTAGTTCTTATGTTCTTATGTTTGACTAAGAACCTTAAATAATATAATCTCAACTCTCCAACCCCTCCTATAATGGAAGGAAGCTGTGCTGGATTTTTTGGAGAGATGTCGATGTTTTCCCTTGTTTATTTTGTCATCCTTTCCTTATAAAACATTGGTTAGGCCATAGCCAAAGTTTTGCTCCACACTTTAGTAAGAATGTCCAGGTTTGGAAGAGTGCAATGGAGGTTTACTAGAATATTGCCAGGAATGAAAGGAGACCGGGGAGATACTAAAGAAGATTGTTCGTTTTTTTTTAAGAGCACAGAAATTTCAGAAGGATTTGATAAATTTGTTCAGAATCGTGAATGATTTTGATGGAGTAAATAAAGAGATACTGCTTCAAATGGCATAAAGGAGGCAATCAGAGGATATGAATATAAGGCGATATACAGGAAGGTAAAAAGAGCAATGTGAGGAAGCATCTTATTATCCAATGAGTTGGTGTGAACTGGAATGCATTAGTGAAAAGGTTAGTCGAAGCAGATTCAATGGTAACATCAAAAGGGATAAAAACCAAACTAGAAGACAATTCTGAGCTACTGGGAAGGAAGAAAGTGAGATGAATTAATCACTCTATCAAAAATCATGCACAAGCATGATGAACTGAATAGCCTTTCCTACTTCTTTGCTGTATCATACTATGATTCTGAGTCAAGAAAATTGCAATGAGATCCATTGGCCCTCCAGTGCAACACTAGTTTGTAATAACCTCAACATAGAATGATATATAGAGATAATAAACAGAAAAGAATCACTCTCCGTTACAGTGAAATTACCACCTTGTGTACACTTATCATGAAATCTTCAGCAATTATCTTCAATTTCTTCACTTATGACGGGGGGTTTTGAATAGATTTCAAAGATCAGTGGAAACATTCCAGTCATGAGACATTTAATCTTGAGCTGCATACTGACAGATCCACTTGTCATTACATCCATCCAACTAGTCTCAGAATTGCAATCTCTTTTTCAAAATACACACTTTATTTCAGGTCAAACTCACAACAGACAATGCAGAACGTCAATCATTTAGCATTTATAAGTTCTGCTGGCAGTTTGTAATAACTGAACTTGTCAGTTTTTTCCCCCATTTCAGTGAATTTAGGAACAATTCTCAGTCAGTTAGCTGAAATTCTTAATTTATGACTATCAAATAATGTTGTCTGCAACAGAGTCCCAGATGCAACATGGGTTAATTGTGACTGTTCATTACAGACTGTGCCAGCCATCATACATGATTTTTACTGCTTTTAAAGAAAACATTAAGTAATACTATAGTAGAATGCTGAAAATTGCAAAGGATAATTTTATAACACTATCAAAAATATTGTGCTACATTATACTGTCTATGCTTTCATAGAAAAGAAAAAGGTAGAACTTGATGTAACAATGGCTAAGACCTGTTTGAGTGTTTGAATGCATTCATAGTAATACAGTGACAGTCTCCTCTCCTTATTGGCTGCAAGGATCCTTTGTGAAATGAACGTACACAGCTTTAATTGGTTCCTCCGAGTGAGGTGGTCAAGGGCATCTGAAGTAGGAAGGGGAAGGTGTGCTACTTTGATGCATTAAGGAATGCTTTCTATTCAGAGTTTGGGGCTGAGACACATTACTGGGACAAAATATGGGCCCTTTCGTTGGAATCGAACGTGAAATTATTGAAATAGAAAGGGTTTTACTTTAAAAGATCAACAATCCCCCAATCTCCACCTACAGCTTTTTTAAAAAAAGAATGTGGTTACCAATGTCAGTTAAGAAATTTCAAACACACATTTTCTAACCCAGGGCAAATAGTTTACTATTTTTTCTCAGGATTCTATTCAATTTAAAGCAAGAAGTGTAGGGATTCTGGTTTGCGATCAATAATCTGTTGATCTTTAGGTGGTTCGAATTATCCCCAGATCCCTTGTTCTGACACTGGACTTAATTTAGGAATGTGAAATGAAGAAGGCAGTAGACAGGTGATTCAGGGCAAAGATTCTCTGTGTTTATTAAATGCAAAGGTGCGTATATTACGAGAAACAAAAAAGGCAAAAGTAATAAACAGAGAAATAAAACAAAGGTGAATAAAATACGAGTTAAATAGGCAAATTCAAAACAGTGAAACTGACACTATCAGTTATTAAGCATGGGGCTGGATGAACACAGCAGGTCAAGCAGCATCATAGGAGCAGGAAAACTTGACGTTTCGGGCCTAGACCCAGATTCTCCAGCATCTGCAGTACCTTTTATCTCTGATATCAGTTATTAACTTAGATGGGCTAATTATTATGAGTAGTTTCAAACACAGGCACTTTAATCAGAATTCCTGACCTTGGCAGTCCCTGCACTGCCACCAACCTTCCTCTCCCTGCTAGCTAGCTTTGGTACTTTCGGTCTTGAAGAAATAGGCTCACCACTGGGGATAAACACAATTTTGAAATACAGCTGGCTGTTCCCACTTGCTGTAGCCAGTGCTTCGCTGAAGACTTCAGACGGTATTCAGTCTGGTTTGGGAACTTGGGTTTTTTTTTCACTTTGTGGTGATTTTATGAGACGATTTTCACCTTCAGGATGTGTCTGAGGCCTTGTCAGTCAGGTCGGTGGTTTTTGCAGGTCGTCAGTCATCAGATCTGCTGGTCGTGGCCGGTTGCTGTTGGTTCCCCTGGTAAGGGACAGGCCTGTCTTGGGAGGTTTCAGGGAGATAGCTGCGCAGATAGTTCTCGGGGAGAGTAGCTGTCTGGGATCCCTCTTCTGTTGGTGGCTGTGGGGATGGCTCTCTCTCTCTCTCTCTCCCAGATCAAAGTCAGCAGTTATACAGACAGTTACACAAGCTCCGTTATCACCTCACAAATGTGTTCTCCATTGTGTTTCTGTTGTCCCCTTTGTTCTGAATTGGCTTCCTGATAATTTAGAGAAGGTGTAAATGTGTTTT
Source organism: Ginglymostoma cirratum (assembly GCA_024137785.1). NCBI lineage: Eukaryota > Metazoa > Chordata > Chondrichthyes > Orectolobiformes > Ginglymostomatidae > Ginglymostoma > Ginglymostoma cirratum. The sequence continues at coordinate 32,637,719 of JAHRHZ010000133.1, read as the reverse complement.
GTGTTTTGGTTAAGTGGAATGTCCAGTATTTCTGCAAATGAATATTAATTGAAGTTGAATGCCTTGATACCCCTGAAGAGTCCAAGCTGTCTGAAGAGATAGTATGAACTGCCGATGCTGGAGTCAGAGATAACACAGTGTGGAGCTGGGGGAACACAGCAGGAAAGCTGCCATTTTGGGTCGGTACCATTTTTCAGAAAAAACAGTCCCAACCCAAAACGTCAGCTTTCCTGCTCCTCTGATGCTGCCTGGCCTGCTGTGTTCCTCCAGCTCCACACTGTGTTATCTTTATCCAAGATGTCTGAAGTTATCATCTTAGGGCTGGTTCATCCTTCCTTTAGGGCAAAGGCATGAATAGGATTTCTAACCTAACCATGGTTCCAGACAGCTCCCCCTGTGATTGTCTAATCCAGAGCATAGCCCAGCTGCCTTTCATTTTGCTTTAAAAATTATCTTAAAAATGCAGGGGTTTTGGTCCAGTATTCTAATTGACAGGCATTTTTGCTCACTCCTACAGAAGGGATTCAAGACAGTATCAAATAAGATAAAAGCTTTGTAATGCATGCTTTTCTCATTAAATCATAAAATCACTCAGATTTGCTCAGAAGGAGGCTATTTCAGTGCATAATAAAGTATTTTTTTAAATGCAGTAAGGATTTCTTCATCTCCTCTGCTTCAGGTCTTGAGTTCTGTCCCCAGTACCTGGCTGAAAGAACTCAACTCCTCTTGATAACAAGCATGGGGCTGGATGAACACAGCAGGTCAAGCAGCATCATAGGAGCAGGAAAACTTGATGTTTCGGGCCTAAACCCTTCATCAGAAATCTCCTATCTACTAACATCATCCCGCCCCCTTGACCTGTCCGTCCTCCCTGGACTGACCTACCTCCTCCCTACCCCCCTACCTACACTCACCTTTACTGGCTCCATCCCCGCCTCTTCGACATGTTGGCCTCCTCTCCACCTATCCTCTCCTCTATCCATCCTCTATCCACCTCCCCCTCTCTCCCTATTTATTTCAGAACCCTCTTCCCCTCCCCCATTTCTGATGAAGGGTTTAGGCCCGAAATGTCAAGTTTTCCTGCTCCTATGATGCTGCTTGACCTGCTGTGTTCATCCAGCCCCACGCTTGTTATCTCAACTCCTCTTGAATTGTTTCACGAATTATTTAAAATTAACGCTTCCTGTTTATTGACCACTCTTCTTAATGGAACTAGGTTCTTCCTAACTACTCTATCACAGCTCCTTATCATTTTAGCTACATTAATTAAATATCCTTTCAACCCTTCTGTGAGGAAAACAACTCCAGCCTATCCAATCTTTCATTATAGCTAAAATGCTCAAATCCTGACAACGTCTTCATAAATAAGAGATAACAAGCATGGGGCTGGATGAACACAGCAGGTCAAGCAGCATCATAGGAGCAGGAATAAATCTCCTTTATGTGAGATTGCATCCTTTCTGTAATGCAGTGATCAGAACTGTACACAGAATTCCATCTGTGGCCTAACTGGCACATTGTGCATTCTAGCACAACTTGCTGTTCTTATATTCTATCTCTTTGCAACAGTATTGTTGATGCCTTTTAACTGACATACATACATACCTGATTTGTCAACATGCTGAGTCTGCGGACATGCACCACATGATCCATCTGTTCATCTACCATACTCATTATCGTACAAATTTAATGTGCATTCCCTTGATTTGCTTGCCTTCCTCAAATCTTCCAGATTAAATTTATTTGTTTTTTTTTTAAAAGCCTCTTGACCTACAGATTAAGTTTGTAGGAATGTAAGAAGTAGGAGCAAGAGTAAACCATGTTCCATAAGGTAGTGGTTCTAAAAGAGTTAATGTGGAACTGCATTGAGCTTCATCCAATCTGATGATGTCACAGAATCTTCGGTTGGAGCTGGTTTTCTACTTCAGCCTTCTTAGGAAGCAGATGTATTCCATACAGATCCCGAGAATACAGAGTAATTGTGCCTAACCCGTAACTTACATTTCTTGTTATCATGCAATAAAACATATTGTGAGATAATTGCCTGTTTCATGTAGAGTTACCAATGATCTATCTTCTACTACTGATAATTAGGAAGGCCCCAGACACAATATAGACAAAGGAGGAGCAACAATCCCCTCACATAATAGGCTGCAATCTGGTACAATTAGTGTTTATGTGGAGCATGGAATCCATAAGACCAGAGAAAATATAGGCAACCTGGGAGACTGTGAAGCATCTTCATCACTTACTGCATGAAGCACCCTTCACGCTAAATGCTGAATGATAAAGCGGAGGACTTTTAAATAGACAGCCTCCAACCATGCGACCAATCCCTCTCTGGCCAACACATTTGACAGACATGGTGTGTTCCGATGCTTGATGAGGGTAATGAAATGAAGAGTACCCAGCAGCAATAGCCTTTACAGAAAACGTCTACTTGTAGACTGAAATGGCTTGGAGGAAATATTTCTTTTTATGTGCTCTCGGTATCTAATTAATCTGTTATTCACTTCTGTATCCTTAACCTTGATAGTATAATTAACAAACCATTAACATCTGAGCCTTCAATCCCCAAGCAGTAAGGAAAGTTGAAAGCTATAACTTGAGTAATGATGCAATTCCTATTTTATTTGCCACAAGTTAGAACACTTTAAGCAGTTAACAGGGTTGGAAGTTAACAGTAAGGCTTCAAAGAAGAGAAAAGAAAGGAACAATTGTTTTATATGCCAAGCACGGTTGCCACTGAGGACAGGGCTCCAGGCCATCGCACTGTAATCGTAGCATTATCAGTGGAAGAAAATAAACAAACAATATCCGCAGGAATAGTCAAGATAAGGCTAGTTTCTGGCTGGTTTCATTCCTGCCAGCAATAAAACACAGTAACATTGGACAGAAACATCATTCATGCACCTCCTTGTTAACCAGCTCACTTCTATGTTTGCTGGCCCATTTCTTTTACAGACCTTTAGCAAATGGACCCTGTGTCCAGTGCACAGAAAAATTGGAAACTAGCTGTAATGTAATTCAGCACTGTCAAGTGCAAAAATTAAGGCTCTGCCAATGGAAGTTCTGATCTCACTAAAGATAGTGATGTGTATAAAGTTTACTATTATGTCGCGAATAATTAAGATAAGGATGTTTTGTCTGTGGGACATTCAAGTTTAGTGAATCCAGGAAATTGTCATATCTATTCTTTGAACTGTTTTCTGCCATGATTAATCAGATTGAATAATTCATTATTAAGTTCAGATGCATTGCAAACATAATACTTAATGGTTATGAGTTCTAAAATTTATAATATAAGGCATGTGATTTATATATGTTTGAACCCTATGTATTTTTGAGTTTAGATTTTCGAATTTGAACTAATGGCATATGGGTTTGCTACTTGTCTCAAGGGGTTTAATGATTAACTTGTAAGTATTTTTGTAGCAATGATGATTTCTTTTAAAACACGGTGTGAGAGAAATACATCCTGGAGAGTAATGAATTTTTGTTTACAACAGGAGAATTTTACAAGTAAACAATTGCAAATGAGGATCAGGGAAACTACCAATACCTTTGTAAGCTCATTCAGTTTGAGTTTGGCAGTTCTGCTGAAATCTTGGATGAAATGGATGTGTAAAGCAATTGTTACTGAGAAAGATTTTACTTTGTTCATTCATGAGATGAGGACATCGCTGGCTAGATCAGCTTTTAGTGCCCATCTCTAATAGCCCAGAGGGCAGCTCAGAGTTAGCAACATTGTTGTGGGTCTGGAGTCACATGTAAGCCAGACCAGGTAAGGATGGCAGTTTCCTTCCCTAAAGGACATTAGTGAACCAGATGGGTTTTTCCTGACAATCAGCAATGGATTCATGGTCATCATTAAACTCTTAAATCCAGATATTATTGAATTCAAATTCCAACATCTACCATGGTGGGATTCAAACCTAGGTCCCCAGAACATTATCTTGGTCAATGGATTAGCAGTCCAGTGATAATATCAATAGGCCATTGTCACCATTATCTGGAATCATAACAGGTGAAGATGCATTTATGACATTTATATTACCACATGCCCAGGGATACTTCTAAAATCACTATGGCCTCTCTCATTACTGCAGTGTAAAGTGTTCACCAGAAGTTCCAGACTAGAAGCATTTCATTAAAACTGTAAGAGAGTTATTGGGAGCTGAATAAATTTTAAGTACAGTTATATGAAGTCTCCAGGAAGAACCTACCAAATTCTTAAGGCTGGGACTTGAAGCCATAGTTTAATGGAGCTCTGTAGGTGTGATAGAGAAGTAAAATTTCTCCAGTTGTGAGTATTGAAAGGGATAGCCTTTGGCATTAATGGATTATAGTTTAACCAAGTCTATCAAATCATTAAATATGTATTATAAGTAAATAATTTGTCTTCTTCTATTTTATCATAATTTCCTTTGCATAACACACCTCAGTTTTAATATTCAAACAAAACCTGCAGCATTGCATGCTTGTATTTCAGTGAAATATCAATGTGTTGCAACGAAAAAAAACCAAAATATGATCTATCAAGTCAGGTTCCAATCTTGAATCTGACCAGTCCAGTAACAACATTATCTGGGATCATAACAGATGAAGATCTCATATTATCACATGTCCAGGGATGCTTTTAAAATCACTTTGACCATACTCATTTTTATCATGTTCTAGTACAGTGTATCTTCTGCCTTCTTAATTTTTTTGCTTTGCATATGTTTATTTCCTTTGGAATACTTTTGATTCTTCTAAAGTCAAACTTTTGATTGTAATTCAAGCTCCAATCTACAACATGTATCTGTCTGTACATTGTCAAAGAACATCAAGCATTATTGGCAGTCTGGACATTAAATTAGATTGAGTATCCAATGAAAGACTTTATTGAATGTTTCTGGTTTTTATGACCTATTTCATTTTTATTTTACTTATGCTTCAATTAAATTCTGGATAATTGTGCACTACTTTACACCCTAAACGTAAAGCAATGAAAGTCTCATAATCAAGATGATTGGAGGATTCTAGTCACCCTAAAAGTATAGGAAATAGATTGTAACTTTTTTTTGCTAGAAAAGATACCTTAATGTTTAATTCATTTGTTTTAGAGTTGGACACTCAATTTTCATAAGTGATTGCCTTATGAGATAGATTAACATCCACACTAGTGATTCATATTTGTAACGTCTAGGTGTTGGACACGGAATTGTGGTATATTAATCTACTAATGCAAATTTCATGTCCAAGTCAGAATAGTGTGCACGTTGAGAGAGCCCTAACTTGGTAATCCTTGATCTTCAAGATCTTATGCAATATTCCACACTTTTTTTCAACCACTTGATAGCTCATTATACAATTAAGCTTTAAGTTCCATACAGTTGTGTAGCCACTCAGGTTGATTTCATTTTCCTGATGCACATCCTCAATGACTTGCAAGTCCAGAACCAAGAATCACAGATTTAAAGATATGGGATAAGCCATTCAGGACTGAGATGAGGAGAAATTTTTTTCATCCAGAGAGTTGTGAGCCTGTTGAATTCACTGCCACTGAAAGCACTATAGGACAATTCATTTAATGTTTTCAAGAAGGAGTTAGATTTAATTTTTTGGCCTAAAGGGATTAAAGGATATGGGAAGAAAGCAGGAACAGGGTACTGAGTTGGATGATCAGTCATGATGATGTTAAATGATGGAGCAAGCGTGAAGGGCTGAATAACTTACTCCTGCTCCTATTTTCTATGCATTCTCTGTTTCTCAATGTTTTTTCTACTCCCTTCTGTTGCATTTGCAGCTGCACCTCGACCAATAATTCTGTATTTTGTTTATTCATTTTTGTCTGTAGGCTCTTCATTTCCATTTATAAGTTACGTATTTAACTGTTTGTAGGCGGGGACCTCATACTGTCCATGCAATTTTTATATGTACATGAGCCTAATTTTGCTCTGCCATTAACACTTTGACATTTTTTGTCAGTCTGCATCTTCCGATTCATAAACTTTTATTAGATTCATATGGAGTAGTCTGATTTTCTCCTCCTCAGCTCTGGATTTGTGGCTATGCTCTCCTAAAACCTAGACAGTTTTCTCCACAGACCATGAATTTTGTGATGGGGAGGTGCCGGTGTTGGACTGGGGTGGACAAGGTCAAAAGTCACATGACACCAGGTCATAAACGAACAGGTTTGTTTGAAATGACAAGCACGCGGAGGAGCAGCACTCTGAAAGCTTGTGATTTCAAGTAAACCTGTCGGACTGTAATCTGGTGTCATGTAACGCTTGACCATGAATTTTGGATGAGTTCATGGTTCAGAAAGAGTGATGCTGCAGGTGCATTAATGTCTGCCCAATCTGATGATGCCACACAGTCTTTGAGTGGAATAGAGGCAGTCCATCACAAGGTTTCAATGGACACAGGCGTATCATCCCTGGCTCCTTTCTATGTATGCCCAATTAATCAATGTAAATTGCACCAATTGTTATCCTTTAGTAAAGTACATTTTGTTGATAAGACAAGTGCTTGTTGTTAAGATTCACTGATGATTCATCATCTACTACTGCTAACAGAACAAATAGGAAGATTGGACGTACTCTACCCAACCACAAGCTGTCAGTGGTTGCTACTGCAACACATAGCAGTGCTACTGCGATGCCTCCATTGTTTCCATGCATCATGGTGCAAGTCGCATTTGCTGAGGCATCCTTTCCCATTGCACAAGTGAAATTGTGAATAGGCTGGTGTAATAGACAATGCCCAAGCATGCTGGCTGCCTGTACTGCTCGCAAAACAAAACTTTTCACCGTACTTAGGTACACGTGCCTACAATATATCAAATCACATCAATGCCTCCGAAACTTTCCAGAATGTGCAGGGAGATGTCAAACAGACCAGAGGCTTCAGAAGAGGTTTTGAAGACTCCACTGATTCCACCTACTGTCACTGGGTGAGACAGATAGATTGATCAGCCTGACAGTCTGCATGAAGAGTACGATCCTCTGAGAACTGGGGTTTTCAATGGGGCCTTTAACATGCTTAGGCAGGGTTTCTTCTTGCACATATTCCCATTCTGCACAAATTGTCATTGGACAAAAATGGAGGTGGGATTTTGGGCCACTCAACTTAGTGGCCATTTCTTGTTTTGTCGTCTCATTTACATTTCAATCCTTTCAGGAATAGGTAAATTACAACCATATATGAGAAATGCAATAAAACATGAGGAGAAATTTATATTGATCCGTTGTCTTCTATCACCCATTTTATGCAAGAGTGCAAAGTCCCTCGACTTTTCTTTCAGCAATTTTCTAGATCTCTAGGAAAGCCAGACTCAGTTCATCTGTTCTTAAGTTCATATCCATCTTGAATTAAAATCGGTTGCAATGACTGATCTTACTGAACTCCAATAACAATTTGCTCGCCTTCACTCTTTTGTTGAAAGAAACATCCACTGTTATCCACATAGACAACTTACACTGAAGCTACATTGTGCCGTTTTGTATCTAGAAATAATCACAATCGTTGCTTATAAAACTTACAGTGTTACACTGGCAATCGCCACATTTTTCTTTCAAAATCCCCAATTCAGTGTCACAATGACAGGCCACATTCGTTTCCATCCATGGTCACATTTCTTAGCTCAATAGTATCAAATCAGTTTGCTTTCTTTTAACAAATACCATCTTAGTCATGGGCTTACCAACCTCATTTCTCATCCAAAAGTCTAATTCCCTAGTTCATGCTGACTGGCAGATATAATTTTTCATGATCAAAAGACTTCCTTCTAGCTATTGCACTCATGTTCAAGATTTCTTTCTTCAAGATTTCAACTCCCTGGTTACACAATGATTGACAGATTAAGTTCCTTAAATTTTACTTGGCAGTCACCCACTGGCACACATTACACTTCCACCACCACATGGGGCATTTCCTGTGTGCCAGGAGTAGTTAGATCAGAAATACTTCTAAAAAAAGGACACTTTTTTACAATTTTGCTGCGTCAAGGAATCTCAGAAAAAAACATCCTTTATACTTCAACTTCAAATGCTTTATTTTTGCAACTAATGGATTTTAGTCACTGCTTAAGGAGGGTAAACTTTACTAAATTAAAAAAGTAAGAAGTCTTCAAGATGGATCAAGTAATTGTGATAACCATAAAGTTACATAGTGATATTAATGTATTACCAATCCTTTGATTAAACTAATTGTAGATTCCTTAGCACTTATAGGTTTTCAGTTGTACAGGTTGATTGAAAATGATGTTACAGAACTCATGATTGTTGTACAGCAGATTTACAACAGAACATAACACTTAATCAGTGAAATAGTAGGTTACAGTAGTTTATGATATGTGTCAATAAAATATTGGAAGTTCATTGGTACTAGTACTGGTATTGTCGCTGATGTGACATCATTTACGTCAAATCTTATTCACCCATCACCATTGTGATTGCTAATCTACATTTCTGCCTGGTTTTAAAATATCCACCTTTGTTGTCACATCATTTTATGGCATTTCCCTGCCCAATCTTGTAAACTCTTTTGGCCTTACAACCCTCTGAGATATCTGCACTTCCCCAATTTTGGCTTTTGTGCTTCACTAATTTTAATCACTCCACCATCAGTGACCATACTTTTAGCTGCTGAACATGTAAGCTAAGGAATTTGGCTTATAATTTCCTCCTCCACCATTTTTCTTATTTATGCTACTATTTAAAAACCATGCTTTTGATCAGCTACCATAATATTTCCTTATGGGGCTCAATGTCAGATCTTGATGAAGCTCCTGTGAAGTGTGTAGACTATTTTACATTATTAGAGATGTTATATAAATGTGAGTTCTTGGTGAATCTGCATACCATTGTTGTATCTATCCCAGGACTTTAGACATCGATGAATACTTTCCAAGACAATATTAATTTGAAGTATGCAAGTCAAAATACTGTTCAATATTTCTCAAGCTTGTTATCTCTATGATCGCTCTATAGCTCTAACAGGCAATGGTAAAGTCAAGATTGGAACATTAAGACGGAGCCATTGAATAATTTCATGCAGCTTGACTTGATGATAAATAGCAAAGTTACAGCCAAGAGTGAAATGAGATTGGGTAAGCTACAACAAGAAATGTGACTAGTGACTTAGGCAGTTGCTGAAATTCCAAAAATATCAATACGAAGCTGAAAAATGTACAGTACAATCACTAACGCAGTATTGCACGCTATGAGTGCAAGAGTCTGAATCTACAAAACAAGAGGATAAGAGGAGGATAAAAGATTTGAAACACAATCCTGCCCTAAAAAGCTTCTTGAAGAATTGACATACAGTCTTATTTAGTGTTGCTGGAAGAACCCCATCAGCTTGTTGGCAGTCTATTTTTCTAGTGCAGAGAGATGAAAACAAACAATAACTGTCCAGTCTATTTGAAAGTAGTTTTGCAACGTTTGGATTTAATGGCTCCAGAAATCAAAATTCAATCTATAAATATCTGTCACTCTCCTTTGAAGACTTCTGACTCATTCACAATTTAACCAAAATTGGTCCTAAGTTTAAGTCTTCAGTCTTGAACTGACAAATTCTTTTTCTCCAAAGATGCTACTTGACCTGTCAGATAGTGGCAGTCTTGCCCATTTATGTATTCAGTGAGTACATTATTTTATTCACAATTATATTATGTGCATAAATGTTGCTCATTTATTCTATCATTTTGGTTTCAAACAATTGAGTAGGCATTTTTAAGCCTTTAACACTGACTCACCAGATCTAACATAGCTAACTATGGGAAATTGAACTTTTCTAAAAAAAAGGGTTTTGCAAATTGCGCAGATTTATGTTTGGTTTCTTAAGGTGCATGATTTCAATGTGACAGGATGTGGTCTGAAAATCCACCTGAGAAAACATCAAAATGATTGCCGACAGAAATAATTTACATTGACACTACTGCTTCAAGCTGAACCTCAGTCAATGTTGCTTTAAATGTTTTAATCTGTTTCAAATGGTGTCACATGGAAAGTTCTTCAGAAGCCACTTGAAACTACTTATGTTACTAGGATCTAACAAACGGTGTGGTCATGCTGTCACTGTGGCTGAGCCCTCTATTGCACTGCAATTGATCCGGATGTAAGAACCTAATCACTTTCAAACGTGTTTCATTACTTCTTCCTTCACTTTTTCATATTGTGACTCTCCATTATTATTACAGTCGATAAAGGTTTATAAATATAAAGGTGTATATCAATTTAACAGACTTACAGAATATAGATGTTTATATTCTATCATTGACAACAATAGGGGTGCTGCTCAAAATGTTAGAATTCCAAGTAATATACAATTGCATCACGCTAGCGTCTTTAATACAGTGAAATATTCCAAGGATGGAGACAACAATGATTTTCCTTCCCTTCCCAAAGGTCAATTCCTAATCTCAGCTGTGAGTTATAGTAAATAAAAAGATAAGCTGAACGCAGCATTTTCTCAGAGGGCTGAAGATTGAGCAAATGTGAAGGGGTCAGTGATGCATATGACACATCTCATACATGGCCTAGCCAAACACCAGTGAACAGAGTACAAACCTGCTCCCATTTTCAGGGAAAAGAAAAATAGTAAGGAAAATAGTAAAGTGCTTATGAAGAAAACAAATGCAAAAGTTGGCATCAATTTCAATTTGCGCTTTACATCTTCTCAAGACAGAAAAAGATAAGGTACAAACATGCAAAATTTACATATCCAATTTGCTTTGCAGAAAAATAAGCCGAGATAAGCCAATTTAAAGAATTTAGCAACTTTTTAAATATAACTTTCAGATTTTTCTCAAACTATTGAATTTTGGCGATAACTTTCAGTGGGGGAATATTTCATATCGTTTCTAAATTCGAAGCAAGATAGAAAAGTAACTTGCTCTGTTAATGCAGAGCTGTGTCAGATTGATAAGAGTATCTCCACATTGCACAGTAACCTACTTGATATGTATTGTTTGATACAGTGGCATATCTTAAGTAGAAAGGACTTATTGACAACACCAGTGTCAGTCAATGCACTCTGTATTGAACCTTGTTTGCCCTTGGCCCTGTAACAGGTTGCACATCACAGACCTCTCACCACAAGAACTGATTAGATTTAAAGGAGATTTGTGATGGTGATGAAATGCCAGAATTGAATGGCATAGGTGAAAAATATTCAATTTTGTTTCTAACGGGCCCATGACCCTATAACCATCAGTATACAAGACATTATCATGCAAAAGCTGCCAAACAGTCATTTAGGTGATGGAATATTTCTGTAAAGACCAGATTATTGACGCTAGTAACAATGGATGACTACTCCGTTTTGTTGTAAGCAATAAAGGATAATTAAGTTAATGTATATAAAGTCAATTTATATTGGGATAAGGCTCCTGTTAAAATGAATCTTCTAAGATTCTGATTACTTATTCTGCAATTTCAACATCTAAAGTATTTAAGTATCTAGTTGTTCATATACATGCTGACTTTGTATTATGCAAACACATTGTTGTTTCACAAAGTCAAAATATTTGTTTACTAAATGTAGACTCTGCCTTAAGAGCTAAAAATCATTTTGACACCAGATAAATAATCAATGCTTTCATTTACTTCTATCAAGCAATTCATAAACACTAGTCACAGTTTAATTATAGAACATAGAACAGTACAGCACAGTACAGTACAGGCCCTTCAGCCCATGATGTTGTGCCAAACTTTACCCGAATCCTAAGGTCTAGCTAACCTCCACCCCTACCTTATACTATCATCCATATGCCTGTCTAATAGCCGCTTAAATGCCCCTAATGAGGCCGACTCCACTACCCTCTCCAGTAACGCATTCCACACCCCTACTACTCTCTGAGTAAAGAACCTACCTCTGATATCTCCCCTATATCTACCTCCACTCACTTTAAAACTATGCCCCCTCTTAATAACTACCTCCACCCTAGGAAAAAGTTTCTGGCTATCCACTCTATCTATACCTCTGATCATTTTGTACGCCTCTATCAAGTCACCTCTCATCCTTCGTCGTTCTAAAGAGAAAAGCCCTAGCTCTCTCAACCTTTCCTCGTAAGACCTTCCCTCCATTCCAGGCAACATCCTGGTAAATCTCCTTTGCACCTTTTCCAATGCTTCCACATCTTTCCTTGTAATGAGGCGACCAGAACTGGACACAATACTCCAGATGTGGCCGAACCAGGCTTTTGTATAACTGGAGCATAACTTCATGGCTCTTGAACTCAATCCCTCTATTAATGAAGGCTAACACACCATATGCCTTCTTAACAACTCTATCCACCTGGGTGGCAGCTTTCAGGGAACTGTGGACATGAACCCTGAGATCCCTCTGCTCCTCCACACGGCCAAGAATCTTTCCATTAACCCTGTATTCTGCTTTCAAATTTGTCCTTCCAAAATGAATCACCTCACACTTTTTAGGGTTAAACTCCATCTGCCACTTCTCAGCCCAGCTCTGCATCCTATCAATGTCCCTTTGTACCTAGAATAGCCCTCCGCACTATCCACAACTCGACTCACCTTTGTATCATCCGCGAACTTACTAATCCGCCCTTCCACTCCTACATCCAAATCATTTACAAAAAGAACAGATCCTTGTGGTACACCACTCGTAACTGAGCACCATGTTAAATATTTTCTTTCCACTACCACCCTTTGTCTTCTAAGGGTCAGCCAATTCTGAATCCATTCTGCCACATTTCCCCCTATTCCATGCCTCCTTACATTCTGCATGAGCCTACCATGGGAACCTTATCAAACGCGTTGCTTAAATCCATGTATACTACATCCACTGCTCTACCTTCATCCATGTGTTTGGTCACTCTTCAAAGAATTCAAAAAGGTTTGTGAGGCATGATCTACCTGTCACAAATCCATGCTGACTATCACAAATCAAATTGTGCCTATCCAAGTGATAAATCCTATCTCTCAGAGCCCTTTGCAATAATTTGCCCACTTGACGTAAGACTAACTGACCTGTAATTTCTGGGGTTATCCCTATTCCCTTTTTTGAACAAGGGAATAATGTTTGCCTCTCTCCAACCTTTCGGTACTATACCTGTGGACAGTGAGGACGAAAAGATCATCGCCAAAGACCCTGCGATCTCTTCCCTCGCTTCCCATAGAAGCCTTGGATAAATCCCATCAGGCTCGAGGGACCTATCTGTCTTCAAGTTCCTCAAAATTCCTAGTATATCTTCCTCACTAATATCCACCTCCTCTAGCCAACCAGCATTTTTCACACTGTCCTCCCCTACAACTCGGTCCCTCTCAGTTGTGAATACCGAAGGAAAGTATTCATTAAAGACCTCTCCTATCTCTTTAGGCTCCGTGCACAAATTCCCGTTACAATCCTTGATCAGCCCTACCCTTTCTCTGCTCATTCTCTTATTCCTCACGTACGTGTAAAAAGCCTTGGGGTTTTCCTTGATCCTATCTGCCAAGCTTTTCTCATGTCCCCTTATAGCTCTCCTAAGCCCTTTCTTCAGCTCCTTCTTGGCTAACTTGTATCCCTCTAGAGTCTTTTCCGATCCTTGTTTCCTAAACCTTATATAAGCATCCTTCTTCCCGTTAACCAGTCGTTTAACCTCTCTTGAGAACCAGGGTTCCCTCACTCGACTGCATCTTCCCTGCCTGCTAGGGACAAACATATCAAGGACACACAGTGTGCATTCCTTAAACAATCTCTACATTTCTATAGTGCTCTTCCCTGACAGCATCTGTTCCCATTTTATGTTACCCAGCTCTTGCCTAACCAAATTATAATTACCCTTCCCCCAATTATAAACCTTACCCTGATGTATGTACCTATCCTTTTCCATGACTATTGTAAAAGTAACAGAGTTATGATCGCTTCTGCCAAAATGCTCTCCTGCCAACAGGTTTAACACTTAGCCCGGCTCATTGCCAAGCACCAAATAAAATCCAAAGTGGCCTCTCCTCGTTTTGGTCTATCTACATACTGTGTCAGGAATCCTTCATGAACACATAAAATCTGCTCTATCTAAACTATTACAACTAAAAAGTTTCCAATCAATATTTGGAAAGTTGAAGTCACCCATGACTACAACCCTGTGACTTCAGCACCTTTCCAGTATCTGCCTCCCAATCCGCTCCTCCACTTCTCTGCAACTATTAGGGGGTCTGTACAAAAACCCCCATCAAAGTGACTGCTCCTTTCTTGTTCCTGACCTCGACCCAAACGGACTCTGTAGACATGTCATTCTCGAAATTATCTTGCCAACTACTTTTAAATGTACTTATTTATCTATTACCTTACCCAAATCAGTTATGAAAGCAGTCAGTATCCCTCAAGTGCAGATATAAAACCATTATGGCTAATTTTCCAATCTATTTAACAACACAGATGAAATGAAGCACATTCGTCTGAAAATAAAACACTTGGCATTTGTCATCCATGTCCTTGCTACTCTTTCAACTGAAAGCCAAAATATTGATCTTGACCACCCACAACCACACACTTTCAAATGTTGTTTTCACAATGGAATAAAAGCATAATGCTCGTGCTAATCAATTGGTCAGGCAACGTTAAAGTGAGTCAATATTTTAGATGAGAACTGTGCATTAGATCTGAGAATGGGCCAATGTATACCTAATACTTTTTAAATGTTACAAAGGCACCTGCCTCTACCACCCTTACAGGCAGTGAGTTCCAGATTCCCACCACCCTCTAGGTGAAAATATTTTCCCTCACATCTCCTTTAAACCTCCCTTCCCTTTCCTTAAATCTATGCCCCCAGTCATTGATCCCTCCACCAAGGGAAAAACTTTCTTCAAATCTCATAACTTTATGTCTCTCAATCTCCTCTGTTCCAAGGAAAATAATCCCAGTCTGTCCAATCCCTCTTCATAAGTAAAACTCTTTAGCTGAGGCAACATCCTGGTAAATCTCCTCTGCACCCTCTTAAGTACAATCACATACCTCCTACAATGTGGATTTCAGAATTGCACACAATACTGTCTTTGTGGCCTAACCAACACTTTAAACAATTCCAGCATCACTTCCCTGCTCTTAAACTGCATGCCTCAGCTATTAAAGGCAAGTATCCCATATGCTTTCTTAACTATTTTATCTTCCCATTCTTCTATCTTAAGAAACCAATGGATATGCACACCAAGGTCCCTCTAGTTCTCCGTGCTTCCCATGGTCCTACCAGTTATCATGTATTCCCTCATCTTAGAATCCCTATAGTGTGGAAACAGGCCATTCAGCCCACCAAGTTCACACCAATAGAATAACAGAATCCCCTCAATCCAGTCTTGTTTATGTGCACCACCACACACTTATCCGAATTGAATTCGCTGTGCCACTGATCAGTGTCTTGGTTGGGAAGGATAGTTGGCTCATGTCAGGAGACGGTTAGACAATCAAGGGATAGTTGGATGTAGTCAAGTAAGATCAGTGGAGCTGGTGCCATTGGTGTTCAATGGATCACTGAGTGTAGTTGGATGATTGGGGCAGGATCATTGGAGAAATGAGTTGTGTAGTTAACCTGATCATCACACAGGTTTTATACTCATGAGTAATGAGGAACTACCTGAAGTCTCAGACTTGAATTCAGAGTCAGTGACCTACTGAGAGAGTTGTGGGCAGTGGGGAATTTCATAGCAGAATGTTAAACTTCTACTGTAAAGTCTACATGGTTTAGTGTGGAAGGACTTTCACAAGGTTCTGATGCAAACTGAGTCATAGATCTGGTCTCTGATGACCTGATATCAAGCCACTAAATTGCTTTAATACATTTTCTTCCTCCTCTCCCTCCACTATGTCTCAGTGTACTCCTCAGTTCTGTAACTGAGGTGGAGGGAGCCCACTCATCAATAGAGCCCCCATTGCTCTGGAAGTTTGGTCAGGTGACCTCAGGACATTTGTTTCTGGAATGGTCAGATATGCCAAGGAGTTTCTTGACTGAGGCAAGTCTACCCTCCATGGCTTCAACTTCCTAGAGTAGGTGTCAGACAAGATGGAGGTAGAGGACGTGGCCACTTCTGCAGTGTCCTGAGTGGAAACTTTTGAGGCATCTGCATGTGGTTCCTCCTCTGGTTGTGAGCCTGTGGCCACTACCTGTGATGAAGGGACAATATAACTCTGTCAATATTGCACTGAAAGCCTAGACTGCCCTGGACTGCGGGAGTCAAGTCACAGGGAGCACTTTACTTCATGGCCTTCTGATTTAGAGACAAGTGGATTACTAGTCAAAGCTGATAACTCAATTCATTCCTCAACTTCCTTGAAGTTACAATACATGTATTTTCCTTAAAAAAATTTGTATTATAATATTTACAGTTTTTTTAAAAAATTCACTGTAAATGATAACTACAAGCCTCATTAAATTCTGGACTGCAGCAAACATCCATGTAGAATTCAAGATTTACTTTGACACAGAGGATGTCGCAATTTTTCATGAACTTACAATATTTTAATTCCCACATTATCTCCACAGAAGATAAAAATGATGCTAAAAGCAACTCATAGTCCTGTTCAAAAAAGAACAAAATCAGCTTGCCAATGGTTCTTTTTAGATGCCATGAGCTGGTTCCCAAATTTACTGATTGGATGATGCAATCAGGATCAAGGTCATTACTTGGAAACAATGATAAACTTTCCATTAAAGTGACTCAAAGCTTTTTAATGTTTTTGTCAGATTTATCAAATAACTGCATGCGCTCACCCATAAGTGTAATAATTATGCTGCCAACACTTTTTTTTATAATAGAAAGCTAGTCACAATAACCTACAGTTTTCTGGAATGTTTTTAGCTTCAAGTCAAACTGCTAAAGGTCACTGTTAAAGTATAAATTCTCGTGTTTCATTCAAATCCCTTGCGGCTTCAGTCTATAGAATAAAATTTGCCCTAAATTTAGCAATCTTGTCTTTAGGGAAAATTGTATTAACTTTTCTAAGAAGAGAGAAACGCAAGTGCTATCTTGGGAAATTGAGCGTATCTTTGTGATGTTGAAGTTCAGTTCTATTCAGCACTGTGACAGCATTCAAATTTAATTAGTTCCTTGAAATGAATATCTTAAGTGTCATGAGGCTATGCCCCTTTAGCCTTGAATATATGATTTTTCTAAACTTGGGACTGAATGGAACTGTTGCAAATTTCACTGAGCGAAGGCAAACAGCTTAAATTTCAACAACCTTCCATTACCCCAAGCTGGAGGGTGGGAGAACCAACAAATCAGTCCTGGCATGAGGGTGAAGTGATTATGAAGAGAGAAATTGCCTCCAAACAAGATCCATCACAACCTTGTACAGTCTCAGGAAGACTGGATTCACGATCAATAAGTACTGGACATTTCCACCATGGCTATCAAAGAGAGACAAACACACCACCACCCCCACCACTCACGCTTCCCCCCCCCAACCCCGCCACCCCCAAAAGAAATAAATTCCAGAAATACATCTTGGAACTAATCTTTCAGGAGAGGTTCCAAAATTTAGATTACTGTTGGGCACTCTGGTGCCTCCATTGCTTCAGGTGTTTCACGACATCAGCAAGCGAAAGAGGTGCCCTTCAGTCGTGATACTGGAGAGGGGCTATCATCAGGTACCAACGATTGGCATCTCAGGCCACATCCAGGGGTGCCCTACCTTTCCACTGTCCTCTGGAGATTCAATTATCTCCAGCAGATCAGGAAGAGGAGGTTCCACTTGGACCTGTGCCAAAGAACCTCAGGCAGCCAGAGGCTTCTAGGCCCTGGACCACCAGACATTGCCCACTAAACCTAACTCAGGCAACTCAGCAAAGTAGTCAACAGGTTTCCCTGGTCTTACTGTGGCTGTTGAGGTAGCACCCAAATGGAGAAGTTGGAAAAGAAAGAGCATTGAAATCAATTTGTGTGCACGGGTGTCAATGCTACGGAGCACCAAACACTATTCACACTATTATCAATACCGAAACGTCAAGCCTTCCTGCTCCTATGATGCTGCTTGGCCTGCTGTGTTCATCCAGCTCCACACCTTGTTATCTCGGATTCTCCAGCATCTGCAGTACCTATTATCTCTCACACTGTTAGCACTTTATATTACATTAACATGACGTCCTTCTATCTGATAAGGCTTCTGAATGATTTTGTTCATCTTTTAGCCCACCTTGAAGGGCACTGGTTACTATAGCTGCTCACATGTGCATCATATTGAATTGTGCCCGGAGCACTGGGACTGTCATTCCCTGCTGTCCTTTGAGAGGAACAGCACCTCAGTTAAGACTATAAGTTAGGCATAGCAATTCAGGGAGTCAGTCCATTGGACCTCCACATTTCTATGATAGGTAAATGCTACTTGCACACATGTTTGGGGAATGCATGTGCATCCTCCATGTTTTCCTGCATCTGTCCATCCTGATACACTGTCCTGAAGGTTGAGTACAAGATCATTGGATCAAAGCTAATAAAATAATTTTAATTGAATGTGAAACAGCGGAGCTAAACGTCAAAATATCAGAAATCAAACATTCCGTTCAGGCATGGAACACTTGTTGGCTCCAAGCTCTGAGTGTCCATATGTATTAGTTTAAAATTATTTTATCTCAAATCCAGCAGCTATTAGGTTCTCTTGAGCCTGTCTGCCACATCTCACTATGGCCTTGGGCTATCTATGCAGCAGCATCATTAGGGTCATCCCCTTCAGCATCACCATAGGGCTACTCTTCTTCCATATCTGCTGAGACATGTGAATGGTCTGTCACCCTCTCTTGTACTTGGTCACCTCCTCATTGAGTTAGGTTACGTAGGGCACAGCAAACAATCACTATCCTCGAGACCCTGTCCAGTAAGTATCAGAATGCTCCTCCTGAGCATTGCTGGCAACAGGAGGACATCTTCAAGTGGCAGGAAAGCAGGGAAGTCCAATCCTGCTGTCATCTTCTGTTCCACAGGCACTGTACCTCCCCCCAAGCTGTGGATCTTCCTACAGGAAGTGGTAGATATTGTTGGTGGCATCCCTAGTAATGTTTCAATGCTTTTGACATTGGCAATCACTCATCGTCAGGGAGTTGCAATGCCTTCCATTACTCCTGTTGTGGTACACTGTTCCACTGTGCTGAAGACCCTGATTCATCTCTATAGGTTCTGTTCAATTCTCCGTAGCTGGAGCCTTCTGAGCCTTAGGTCCCTGGTGCTATTAGTGTATGCATTCTTTCGACTTCTCCACTGAAGATGCTGCAAAGTCAGTGCAGGGGATTCAGCTGGCCTAACATTTTGCAGGCAAAGTATGAAACTGTGAACAAATTACAGAACAGAGATATTCGGTTTCCTTCTGAAAACTGGCCCATGCCAACCTAACTTTTGCACCCTTTTTGAGTTGCTCCTATCCCGAGCAAAGTTTTGCTTTGAAGACACATCAGCATGGTGAGGCCCAGTCTGCATGGCATATGACTGTTTGCCCACTTCCTTATTCAGGAATCTACAAGGAATTTTGTGGCATTGAGCATTACAGTGCATTCCATACATGTGGCATATAGCCCACTTGGACTCTTGGTGACCTTCATCACCTCCCTTTGACATAGCCCCTTGGAATGAACAGCACTTTTAATATTATGTCCATAAGTTTCAGATACCAGAGCCTGTTTGGATCATGTATATTAAACCATCCACCGCTGGTATTACTGAGGGGGAGTTGTCCTTCAGCTCTGCATATGGTTGGGATGTCAGTGCCACATATGGCTGGAGCCTATAGCCATTATGCTGCAGTGAGTGCTTCATTTCAGCACAAAGGCCTTAACTGAGTGTTAGCGCAAGCTTTTGTTTTTGGTTACTATTTTGATTTTTTTTTCACTTTCGGCATTGTGCAGGAAGATGTACAAATGAATCTCAAGCCCTGCCCATTTTCTCTGCACATTCTCAATGAGGCAATTGCTTTTTTCATGAGCCTGAACGGAATAATGGGTCACGTGCATTTTTCTTTCAAATCCTTCACCCTGAATACTCTCCCTGTAACCTATACTATTCCTCTATACATTGTGGGTGGTCTTCTTGCCTCCTGACACCTAATGTGTTGTGTTTCAATCTCCCTCTTTCATTGTGGCTCAATTCACAAGTTCACTTGACCTTCCTAATTTTTCCCCAAGCCCACACTTATCCAGCTTAGCCTCACATTTCCTCCTTCTCAACTCACCTGCTCCTTCAACCTCAGTTGTACACCTCATGATCCTGTTGTGTTCCCCACTCCTATAATGCAACTCCCTCCCTTTCTTATGCGCCTTGCCCCATCACTATCACTCTCTTCTCTGCCTCCCAATTCCTACCGCTATGCCCCAAGATCCTTCTGGTAGATCTGAATCCCTTAAATCTACAACCTGTAGACAATGACAGCATTTAATCTGGTTATCAATAGTGTTTTTCATAAGCTGTGTAGCTCAGACAGCCTGCATCCAGAGACTGGAGCCATTTGAGCAAAGAACCACTTGGTTATGAAGGACCCAGACCAATTTAACTCATCTAAGCTTTCAGGTAGATGTCTACCCCCCCAGGTCCACATCTGTAAGATTGAATTTTTTTTTTTTCACACCACTTTTCTTGCTTTTGCCAAACAGGATTATGACCATGGATATAACTCCTACACCCTGAGGTGTTAACAAACACTCAGGAAGGCCGACCTGTCTGAAAATTTCTGAGAACTTGACTTTAACCTCTCAGTGGAATTTGAATGTTGATCTTCTATCCAAGTAAGACTGGGAAAATCCAGCTCAAAGAGTCTACAACGTGATCATATTAAAGAGGCCATTGTATTAGACTCTAAATAAGCCTAGTTTAGATGACCAAATATGCATCCATCTCCTATGGGCCTCAACTGAGCAGAACTGAATCCATGGTATTTTCCCACATACTTTGCCAGCCTCCAACCAGAGTGAAGGGAAATGTCTGGAAAACGCTTTAAAATTTTCAGAATCATAATGTCACCTTACTTGCGCGGATGATTTTGCTTTATTTGCATCCGAGAGTTTTTTATACCAGTCACATGTCAAAGTGGCAAATTTGATTGTGTATTCTATTGGCCTGAGTTAGAGCACTGATAGATGCCAAGGCCGAAAGAAAGTGATGACTACTTTAACAAAATTCTGCAGTTTTATCTTGTTTGGCCACCTGCTACAAGAAATGTTTGCTACCAGAGCCAATAGCTGAAGGGTGCAGCCAATGCGAGATGCAAATTGAGAACATTAGATTTTTTGACTGCTCTACAAAATGAGCATATAACTTCCATGGATAAATTTTCACACTCCATAAATTGCTAACCTTTCAGTAGGGAAGAAGAAAATGGACTATTCATTATTTGATACATTTGGTCGCAGGAAATATTCAACAGTCAGAAGAGCAGAAGTAGGAGAGAAAACAATTCTGAACAGGTGGAGGATTAGAGTTTAGGCTGATAGTTCAAGTCGATTTTTACTGCCAATGATTTATAAAAAAAAACTTTATAACATCAGTTGGAGTGTTCCTGCAGGATTGATATGATAATCAACCTTCTCATACTCTGTAGAATTGCTCAGCTGGAGACTTGATGTTTTACATTTGTGAGAAAATCTCAAGTTGATAGTCTCAAATCTGAGTGTGCTCCCACCCACTGTTCTGGTAAAACTATATTCCATTCTGAAAAGCAACTTTTTATGTCATGTGGAAAACAAATTTTAAACCAAATAATAATGCCTCAATTGGTGTAACTAAATCAGTTTGGACTCTTTGGATTTTTAAAATCTTCTTAAAAACTTTAAACTTTAAAATTCCTAAAAGGCTGGAGTCTATTATTTGTTCATAGATGTTAGAATCAGTCATTAATAGCATTCTATACGGAAACATTCTAGAGTTAGATAAATGTTTCTAAGGAATTTTAAAAAGAACCGTTACTATGCTGATTTCTTCAATGAGAAGCTTGTGATTATCGTAAATATTTCACAAATATGTGGCACAGTGGAATGAACTATTCATCGATAAAATAAGTTTTCAATAAATTATGCAAACTATTCACTTGTTGCTCATAAACAATTACTAAAACATTGCTTTTTTATTTGTTCATGGGATGTGTACGAGATCAGCATCTGTTGCCCATTCATTATTGCCCTTGAAAAGCTGGCAGTGTGTTATAGTGTTGAACTGTTACAGGCCACATCGTGGGCTCTTGGACTTTAATCCCATGAAAGTGAGGGAATGGCATTACAGTTCCACTTTGAGATGGTGTGCATTTTGGAGGAGAACTTGCTCTGTCTTTCTAGTTCAAGAAGTTGCATGGTTAGAAGGTGCCATGGTAATAAAAATAAATGGAAATATAGATGTTCATACTTGTTTAACTGTAGTTTGTTTAAAAACTTGATTTCACAATGAATAAAACTGAGAAATTTCTCAGGTTGATAGTTCTGATTATTTCAGTTTCATGAGTAGATGTTACACATGCTTTTATCTAGTCACTCAAACTATACACACAATTCTCTACTGCAACAGCAGGAACTGAATTTGTTTTCTGGTATTTGGGACTTTTGGTGAAACTGGGGAGGTGGGAAGGGGGCTGGTCATTGATCCTATCGGATGCCATGAATTAAGGGCCGAGTTATGGTCAGCAGATAGCTTAGCAGCAAAACTGTTTGATGGAAGCTGAAAAGAATTGAGATTATTAACAAGAACATTACGTCAATTAGCATACCTCTGACTGGAATTAAAAACTGCTCTCTGAATTTATCATGTGGCATACAGAAGTCACATGCCATCAAAACCGGGACCATTCACAAGTGGCATTTTCCAGTTGAGGTCTCAGTCTCTTAGGGGAAGTCTGTCCTTCTGCGACTGCCTTCTGTTACAATCCAAACTTCCACTGAAAGAAGACAGAAGGCCAGCGAATGTATTAGGATGGCTTACAAATGTTGAGTGGCAACCTGTGCAGGAGGCAGGTGGCACTGAGGAGCAGAGCTGTAACAGGGGAAGAGCAGCCCAGGGAAGATGACGGTCAACATCTGGACAGTGCATCGAGGGGCAGCTCTGAGTGACGAGGGTGGCATCCAAAGTTGGGAACAAAAGCAGAAGTTGCTGGAAAAGCTCAGCAGGTCTGGCAGTTTCCATAAAGAAAAATCAGTATTAATGCTTCAGGTCAGAAACTAGTTCTGAGGTAGGGTCACCAGACCCAAAACGTTAACTCTGATTTTTCTTCACAGATGCTGCCAGACCTGAGGAGCTTTTCCAGCAACTTCCGTTTTTGTATCACATTTACTCAGATTGCCGGTCTTTGTCGCCATTACTGGCCTTCCACTAGTACAGGGTGTAATAAATTACTGACATGTGGCCATCAAACCTCAGTGATCAAGCTTGAAAGCTTCACCAACAGGAAGAATATCCGTTTCATAAACATTCAGCTGGCCAGCAACCAACGAAAGTCCAGCCGACGGGTGTACACCCACGTTTCTCGGGAAGCAATCCATGATGCCTATAAGCACTCCCAGCTGCTGCAGTTGTTTGAGCCATTTCCATATCTCCATGAATGGACCCCAGTGTCAGGGGGCACCACAGGTCAACCTGGGCCACCACTGAACAGACAATAGACCTACTGAAGATGCGATCCTGTCATCTGCAATATTCAGGAGGACTATTCTGAAAATGACCCAGTGAGCATTTCAGGAATCATTATTCGTCACAACCTGGTGCTTCAGAGGAATAAGATGTTATACCGAAGAACGTGGCAAAAACTCACCCTTCTTCATATGAGGAGGATGTGGAAAAGAGGGCTGAGCAGGCGGGCCAGGACCAGCACCAGAAGCCAGAGCATTGGCGATGCAGTTGAGTTGGTTTGTGGCAATTGCATTCACTACTGCTCCCATTAGGCATGACGTACCTGAGCAGACTGGTACAGATGTTCCACAGGTCACATCTTCCCTACTTGTGATCAGGCATCTCACTTTGCAGTGTCCATCAACCGGCATCTCCGAGCCCAGTGCCACATATAATGAGATAGCCACCAGCTGCCTTCATCCTGAAGAACAGGTAAATCAACGTCAATATTCCAGTTATTTGGAATCTCCTAAACAGGCCACACACATCAGCGATTTTAAAAGGGGATGGGCAAAGCCAAGTGTTAAACCTCCAACTGCCAGATCTCAAGCAGCTGCAGACAAAGCTCTGGAAAAAATTGCAATGTGATTAGAGGAGGTTTGGGCAGATTGGGATTGGGAGTGTGGTGGTAACAACGGAACTTGATTGGAGAAGAACCTACAGAAGTGCAATGCCGAGTGATTCACCAAACATTTGCAGCTTAGTTACAGGCTATTAAACACAATACCCCTTGGCGATCCTGGCAGCCACCTTATACCTTCCTGAGGCCCACAGGGCCCTGACAAGTCTCTTGCACAAGTGTATACTAGAGGCAGTCAAATCACTGCCAGAGGGGTTGAGGAGCTCTGTCCACATTGGAGCATCTTGAGAGGAGCTCTCATATATGCCGAACTGCAGCTTCTCCTCCCTCTCAGTGTACAATGGAAATCCACTCACTGTCTACTGGAGATGGAGGGCCACCAATGCACATAACTCATGGCCAAACAGATGGTATGCAGGTAAGGACATATTCCCATCAGCCACTGAGTAATTACATTGATCCGGTTCCCCAGGTGGTCACCAATCTCTCCTTGGAGAAATTAGTATGCTCATATACAAGAGATTTGGCAGAACCCATGGCTTTGGTGGGTGGACTCCCTATCCTTGCATGACTGTACATACCCTATAGCAGCTCCATTAGATGTTCCTCTGTTCTACGTTGCAACACAAGCAAATTGAATGTGCCTGACACTGAAACCCATTATTAGCCAGTATGGGCTCTCAGCACTAAAGCTATATCTGTCAGAGAGCATTAGTTTGTTTTCTTCTTTTTATTCATTCATGGCTTTTGGCTGTCCCTGGATATGTTAGCATTTATTGCCCTGGAGAATGTGGTGGTGAACCATTATCATGTACTGCTGTAGTTCTTGTGGTGCAGAGACATCTTCAGTGCTGTTAGAAACAAAGCAACATAGAAATTAAGAGCAGAAATAGGGAATTAGGCTATTGGGGCCTGCTTGCTGTTCAATATGATCATGGCTGATCCTCTATCTCAACACCACATTCCGTCTTTCTCTCCATATCCCTTGATGCATTTAATATTTGAAACTTTACAAATCTTTTTCATGATGAACTCAGTCATCAGTCTCCACAGCCTTCTGTGGTAGCAAATTCTACAGGCTGACCGCCCTTTGAAGAAATGTTTAATAATCACAGACCTAAACTGCATAACCCATTTCCTGATACTGTGACTCCAGTCAAAGGAAACATTCTCCCTGCACTTATGAAGATCTAATGGAGCAGAACAGAGTATCTTTCAATCAGAATTAGACAGGTAATTGATTAGGAAAGGTTCAGAGGGACATAGGCCAAATGCAGGCAAATGGGACTGGTTCAGTTTAGGAAAACCTGGTTGGCATGTGTGAGTTGGGCCTGTTTCTGTGCTATATGACTCTATGACTTTAGATCCAGTGTCATTTTTCTAAACTCTGGTGAATATGGGCCCAGTTGAACCAAACCAATAGAACTTTAGTTAGGTCACACTTATAATATTGCATACAGTTCTGGTCACCACATTACCAAAAGGATGTGGATGCTTTGGAGAGGGTACAGAAAATGTTTACCAGGATGTTGCCTGGTATGGGGGACTTTAGCTATGAAAAAGGTTGGATAGACTGTGTTTGTTTTTTCTGGAAGATAGGAGGTTGAAGGGCAACTTAATAGAAGTTTATAAAATAATGAATGGCATGGATAGAGTGAAAAATATGAGGCCTTCTCCCAAGCTGGAGAAGTCACTTACCAGAGGCCACAGGTTCAAGGTGCGGGGCATGTTTAAAAGAGATGTGCGAGGCATGTTTTTCATTCAAAAGGGTGGTGAGTGCCTGGAACATGCTGCCGAAGGAAGTGATAGACGTAGACACAACAGCAGCGTTCAAGAAGCACTTAGATGAATACATGAACAGGAAGGGAATAGAGGGGACTGTACAAAATGACCAGAAGTATAGATAGAGTAGACAGCCAAAGACTTTTTCCTAGGGTGGAGGTAGCTATTACGAGGGGGCATAGTTTTAAAGTGAGTGGAGGTAGATATAGGGGAGACGTCAGAGGTAGGTTCTTTACTCAGAGTGGTAGGGGCGTGGAATGCATTGCCGGAGAGAGTAGTGGAGTCAGCCTCATTAGGGGCATTTAAGCGGCTATTAGATAGGCATATGGATGATAGTATAAGGTAGGGGTGGAGGTTAGATAGACCTTAGGATTAGGGTAAAAGTTCAGCACAGCATTGTGGGCTGAAGAGCCTATACTGTGCTGTACAGTTCTATGCTCTATGTTCTATGTTCTTTGTAAGTGAAGACAGTTTTAGAATGGAAGGACAAAATGTGTCGGCACAGGCTTAGAGTGCCGAAGGACTTATTTCTGCGCTATGTTGCTATACAGTCATTGAGATATACAGCAAGGAAACAGACCCTTCGGTCCAACTCATCCATGCCGACCAGATATCCTAAATACATCTAGCTCTATTACCCAGCATTTGGCTCAATCCCCGTGCACTGTTCCTATTCATACATCTTGTAACTGTACCAGCCTCCACCACTTCCTCTGGCAGCTCATTCCATCTATACACCATCCGCCATGTGAAAAATTTGACCCTTAGATCACTTTAAAATCTTTCCCCTCTCACCTTAAAACTATGTCCTTTAGTTTTGGAGTCCCCCACTCCTGGGAAAATATCTTATCTATTTGCCCTATCCATGTCCCTCATGATTTTATAAACCTCTATAAAGTCACCCCTCAGCTTCCAACGCTGCAGGGAAAACAGCCCCAGCCTATTCAGCCTCTCCCTTTGGCTCAAACCCTTCAACCCTGGCAACACCCTTGTAAATCTTTTCTGAATCCTTTCAAGTTTCACAGCATACTTCCTATAGTAGGGAGACCAGAATTTCACACAATATTCCAAAAGTGGCCTAACCAATGTCTTGTACAGCCGCAACATGTCGTCCTAACTTCAATGTTCAATACACTGACCAATAAAGGCACGCATACCAAACACATTCTTCACTATCCTACCTACATGCAACTCCACTTTCAAGGAACGATGAACCTGCACTCCAAGGTCTGTTTGTTCAGCAACACTCCTCAGGACCTTATCATTAAGTGTATAGGTCCTGCCCTGATTTGCCTTCCCAAAATATTGTACCTCACATTTATCTCAACTAAACTCCATCTGCCATTCCTCAGCCCATTGGCCCAACTGATTAAGATCCGATTGTACTCTGAGGTAGTCTTCTTTGATGTCCACTACACCTCCAATTTTGTATGATCTGCAAACTTACTAACCATACCTCTTATGTTCACATTCAAATCATTTATATAAATGACAAAAAGCAGGAGACTCAGCACCGATCTTTGTGGCACACTGCTGGTCACAGGCCTCCACCATCATCCTCTGTCTTTTACTTTCAAGCCAGTTCTGTATGCAAATGGCTAGTTCTCCCTGTATTCCATGTGATCTAACCTTGCAAACCAGTCTACCATGAGGAACCTTGTCGAGTGATTTACTGAAATCCATGTAGATAACATCTACAGCTCTGCCCTCATCAACCTTCTTCGTTACTTCTTCAAAAGACTCAATCAAGTTAGTGGGACATGATTTCTCATGCACAAAGCCCATGTTGACTATTTCTAATCACTAGTTGCCTTTCCAAATACAAGTCATTCCTCTCCCTCAGGATTCCCTCCAACAACTTGCCCACCACTCATATCAGGCTCACCAGTCTACAATTCCCTGGCTTTTCCTTAGCACCTTCCTTAAATAGTGGCACCAAATTAACCAACCTCCAGTCTTCCAGCATCTCACCTGTGGCTATCGATGGTACAAATATCTGAGCAAGGGGCCCAGCAATCACTTCCCTAGCTTCCCATTGTATTCTCTGGTACACTTGATCAGGTCCTGGGGATTTATCCACCATTATGCATTTTAAGACATTCAGCACCTCCTCTCTGTAATATGGGCATTTTTCAAGATGTTGTTATTTATTTCTTCGTGTTCTCTATCTTCCATATCCTTCTCCATATTAAACACTGATGCAAAATACTCGTTTAGTTTCTCCCCCATCTCCTGCAGTTCCACACATAGACAGCCCTTGCTGATCTTTAAGGGGCCCTATTCTCTCTCTAGTTACCTTTTGTCCTTAATGCATTTGTAGAATCCATTTGGATTCTCCCTAACCCTATTTGCTAAGGCTATCTCACGTTCCTTTTTTGCCCTCCTGATTTCCCTCTTAAGTATACTCCTGCTACCTTTATACTCCTCTAGCGATTCGCTTAATGTCTGTTGTCTATACCCGACATATGCTTCCCTCTTATTCTACATGAAAACGTCAATTTCTCTAGTCATCCAGCATTCCCTACATCTACCAGCCATGGCCTTCACCCTGACAGGAACATACGATCTCTGGAGTCTCATTATCTCATTTGAAGGCTTCCCATTTTCTAGTCATACCTTTACCTGTGAATATCCATCCCCAATCAACTTTTGAAATTTCTTACCTAATGTCATCAAAATTGGCCTTCCTCAAATTTAGGACTTTGACTTTTAGATCTGGTCTATCCTTCTCCATCACTACTTTAAAAGTAATAGGATCATGGTCACTGACAACAAAGTGCTCCCCCGCCCCCCGACACCTCAGTCACCTGCCCTGCCTTATTTCGCAATGGTAGGTCATGTTTTGCACCTTCTCTGGCAGGTACATCCACATACTGAATCAGAAAATTTTCTTCTATTTACATAAGTTCCTCTTCATCCAAGCCCTTAACACAACTGCAGTCCCAGCCTATGTTTGGAAAACAAAATTCCCCGCCATAACCACCCTATTATTCTTACAGATATCTGAGATCTCCTTCAAATTTCCCACTGACTATTGGGTGGGGTGGGGGGGGGGGGGGTCTATAGTCCAGTCCCAACAAGGAGGATCATCCTTTCTTATATCTCAGTTTCACTCAATTAACTTCCCTAGATGTATCCCCAGGAGTATCCTCCGTACGTACAGCCATAACGCTGTTGCTAATCAAAAACGCCACTCCCCCTCTTCTCTTGCTCCCCTTTCTATCCTTCCTATAGCATCTATAACCTGGAACATTAAGCTGCTAGTCCTGTCCATCCCTGAGCCATGTCTCTGAAATTGCTATGATATCCAATCCCATGTTCCCAACCATGCCCTGAGTTCATCTGCTTTAATCATTGGGCCTCTTTGCATTGAATTAAATGCAGTTTAATTTAACAGATCTACCTCGTTCTCAGCTTTGTTCCTGCCTGCACTGCCTATTTGACTTACTCCTTTTCACAACTCTACCAGTCTCAGACTGATTTCTTTCCTCACTATCTCCCTGGGTCCCACACTGCCCCCTTATTGGTTTAAATCCTCCTGAGCAGCACGAGCAAATCTCCCTGGCAGTATATTAGTCTCCTTTCAATTCAGGTGCAATCTATCCTTCTTATATAGGTCACTTTTACCCAGAAGACATTCCAGCGATCCAAAAATGTGAATCCTCCTCCCCTGCACCAGCTCCTCAGCAATGCATTCATCTGCTCTATCCTCCTATTCCTACCCTCACTAACTCATGGAACCAGGAATAATCCAAATTTTACTGCCCTTGAGGACCGACTTTTTAAATTCCTGCCTAAACTCCGACATTCCCTCTTCAGAATCTCATCTTCTTTCTTTTCCCATGCCATTAGTTCCAATGTGGACAATGATCTCCACTTGGTCCCTCCACATTTTGAGAATATTTTGCACCCTCTCTGACATATCCTTGACCTGGCACAAGGGAGGCAACACACCATTCTGATGACTTGCTATGAGCCACAGAAATATCTGTTTGTGCCTCTGACTAGAGAATCCCCTATCACTATCGACCACTTGGAATCTGACACACCCCTCGTTACATTAGAGCCAATCTCTGTACCAGTAACCTGGCTGTCAGTGCTCCATTCCCCTGAGAGTCCATCACCCTCTACATTTTCCTAAACAGCATACTTGTTTGAGATGGGGATAGCCACAGGAGAATCCTGCACTACCTGCCTCCCTCCCCTACCTTTCCTGGAGGTCACCTGTCTACCTGACTGTATCATTGGTTTAACTCCCTCCCTGCAACTACCATCCATCACAACCCCTAGCTCCTGTAAATTCTTCATTGCCTCTAACCAATCCATGCAATCCAATAGGATTTGCAACCAAGTACGCCTCCTGCAGACATAATCATCAGTAACATGGAAACTCTCCCTAATCGCCCACATCCAACCAGAAAAGCACATAATTCTACTGAAGACTGTCTTTGCACCTGAACAATCTACAGACCCAGAAAATCTCACAGTCTTACTGCTCTAAAAACATTGATCCAGGCTAGCTTATGACCTACATTTTTATGCTTTTAAAGTTTAATCAAGACGCAGATCTCAATAAAAACATTCAAAAAAGAACCCACTCCATTCACTATTGCAGATTGACAAAAACAAGTAAGGTTACACATTAAACCTAGCCACTTAACTGTTCTCCTGCTGTGACTTCCTCGACCACACAGGGTTTTCTCCAAGGTCAGCTGTGAATTTTGCTGTTTGTTTATTTTTCTTGGAATGAACTCAATGTCCAGAGATACCTTTAACAAACATCAAAGCCAGTAACTGTGCAGATTCTCTGCTGGGTCATACAGCAGTGTAGGTCTCTTTCTCCACTTGAATCACATCCCATGTGATCACTGCATTTGTCTCCCTTCCTCCTTTTTTAAAGTGCTGTTGTTTTGATCTTTTTTCCCCAAAATTCCAAAACAATGCAACTGCTTACAAAACAGTAATTATTGCTCCTGGAATTCGAGGAAATCAGCTCCAATACTGAAAATACCTCAAAAAAGAACAGCTTTTACCACCACAATTTTTTCCCGTCCTCCATCTTGGATTACCCAGAATCCTTCTTTAATCATTTTTGTTTTTTTCAATCTCTCCTCTTATGGCAGGTCTGCCATCTACAGTATCAGACTATTGAACCTTCACTGCACTCCTTCGATGGCAAGTATATCTTCTCTTGATTAGGGAGACCAAAACTTCATACACTACTCCAGGTATGGCCCTGTATAATTGTAGTAAGACATCCTTACTTCTGAACTCAATTGTCTTGCGATGAAGGCCAACATACCATGTGTTTTCCTAATACCTTGCTGCACCTAAGACCATAAGACCATAAGATATAGGAGTGGAAGTAAGGCCATTCGGCCCATCGAGTCCACTCCGCTATTTAATCATGGCTGATGGGCATCTCAACTCCACTTACCCGCACTCTCCCCGTAGCCCTTGACTCCTTGCGAGATCAAGAATTTATCAATCTCTGCCTTGAAGACATTCAACATCCCGGCCTCCACTGCGCTCTATGGCAATGAATTCCACAGGCCCACCACTCTCTGGCTGAAGAAATGTCTCCTCATTTCCATTCTAAATCGACCCCCTCTAATTCTAAGGCTGTGCCCACGGGTCCTAGTATCCCCACCCTACGGAAACAACTTCCCAGCGTCCACCCTTTCTAAGCCATGCATTATCTTGTAAGTTTCTATTAGATCTCCCCTCAACCTTCTAAACTCTAATGAATACAATACCTGCTGTTACATTCATTGATCAGAGCACAAGACACACAGATACCTTTGCACATCCACATTTCCCAATATATCACCATTTAAATAATACTCTGCCTTTCTGCTTTTCATTCTGAAGTGCATCAAGTTCCATTCATTCAGATTGTACTGTGTAACGATGTAACTGTGCCTTTTGGAGAGATTTGCGCTGTTTCTCTTGCAGAATGGACTTCCCACAGTGGTATCGGAATGTCTGGGACCAAAACTAGGCAGCACGGTGGCTCGTGATTAGCACTGCTGCCTCACAGCTCCACGGACCCAGGTTTGATCCCACCCTCTGGTGACTGTCTGCGTGGGGTTTATGCATTCGGCCCATGTCTACGTGGGTTTCGTCCAGGTGCTCCGGTTTCCTCCCAAAGTCCAAAGATATGTAGGTAGATTGGCCGTGTTAAATTGCCCGTAGTGTCCCGGGTGCACAGGCTAGGTGGGGTAGCCATGGGAAATACAGGGTTACAGGGATGGGGTGGGTCGGGGTGGGATGCTCTTCAGATGGTCGGTGAGAACACGATAGGCTGAAGGGCCTGTTTCCATGTAATAGAAGTTCAAAAGAAAAGATTCCACGTTCCAAGCCAGCATGGACGGACCGTATAAGTGAAAAAATTAACGCTGTTTAGCTAATGATTTGCTAATGATGGGAGGGAATGATAGATTCTTGAGGAATACCATACGTAACGATCAAGTGGGAGCAGAAAGAAACTATTGCTTGTGATAATCTGGCTACAGTTAGTTAAGAATGGGGCAAGTTGAATATTGACAACAATGGCTTTGGATGAAGATGATGTGGTTAATTATGTCAAAGGGTGTAGACAAGTTAAGAAGGTTAAGGAGAGAAAATTCGTCGTTATCACATTGGATGTAATGGAGAGTTTGATAAGAGTCTTTTCATACTGTGGTAGGGTTTTATTTTTAGGATATTGGAGCTGACAACATTTTCAAGGACTTTAGAGGTTGCAATGAGATTGGAGTTGGGATGTTAATTTGTAGATGTAGTAGTGCTGTCATTACAAGGAAAAGAGTGATGGTGGTAGATTTGGAAATAGGGACAGCACCTGAATGAGGCAAAGCCCTTAATGATAATGACTAATATTGGAACTAGGTACAGTGATCAGAACGGGTGGCCCAATCAGTCTATATAGATACAGATTAGCTACCCACTGCTGACAGACAGGTAATTTCTGCAAGTTCTGACACACCTCTGGCCAAGATTCAGGCTATTGACCTAATGCATCTTTGTCAGGAATTTTTGCCCAGTCATGCCTTGTACTCCAAGGGAAGATTCTTGCTAATGTGTCTCCACAAAGATGGCAAGAGGCCCGATGATTGAATTCAAACAGAGAAAATATTTTTGTTTGAGATAATTAGTGAATGTATCTTTTCAGTGAATAGCATTCTGAATCAAAGTCAAAAATATAGAAAACAACTACTAGAAATGAATATTATCAATGTTTAAAAATGGAGCAAAGCAGAAAAGATCATGTTATCATATAATTTTAACCACAGCATTTATAATTAAGTTTCATTATGAATAATTAGCTCTTCAAAGATTAAGAGTAGAATCTGCAACATGCAGTTAATGTTTTTTTAAAAAACAAATACTAGTTGCATCAAGCAAAAGCAATTTTTAGCTAAATTGTGAATGTATTTAATTATAACACTAAATCAATTTAAGTAAAAACAAGCAATCAAGCTGAAAAAAATTGCAATTATAGTTTGAATGGAAAGTATCATTAGAATGTATTCAGTGTGGTCGAATCACTGTTGGAATTAGATAATGGAACATGCAATGGGAACAAAAATTAACCTGAATACAATATGATAACATATAATGTAATGTTACTTTGCTATGACAGAATAATAGCATAATTCCAGTGTACATTGAATATATATTTAATTAGTTGCTAGTAGAACTGAAAAAGACGTGTGAACAGAGTGAAGACTACTCTGCGAGCCAATATTAGCAGATTTTTTAGAAGTCTATTACCTTTACTCATCGTGTAACACTACCACTTTTTAAGCACTGTGGGATCAAAGGTCATTTCTTTTCTTTGAGAAGGCAAGTATTGATGGTGGATTTGGAGAGGGGGCAAGTACCTGAAAAGAGGGAACACTTAATAACATTAACAAACACAAGGATCAGGATGAGAAATTGAAAGTCAGTAGTTTATTGGAAAGTGGGTGAGTCGGTATTGCGTACAATCTCCACAATGTAAAACTGTAAAGTAACAAGCTTTAGTTGAAAACCAGAAACTCCACTACCTAGAAGGACCAGGACAGTAGGCACACGAAATAGCAACCACAACAGTGTGCCATTTTGATAGTTCTTTGCTTGCTTGCTTATCATTGTTTATTTCAATCTTTTCTGTCTTTGAAAAAGGATGTCTTGTATCTGGGAATGGGCAGAGAACTCATTGCAGCATAAAGTCAATCACAATTCCTTTCAAGAATAAGTAGAGGTGCAGATGATGATACTTTGTCTATTGGTGTCGCATGAAAGGCAGCAACTTTATGCATATAGCTTGCTTTGTTGCTCACAACCATACGATCATTAATTTATTAGCATGCATTGCAAGTTCTGCTGGAGCATTTGAGCACAGACAGTGGGTGATGAGGTGGCGTGGGTCACTCTCTACTTAATACATATGTTTTGAAATGATTTTCTGTAAACTGAGATTGGTTGGCATACCATCCACTCTGGTATACCACAAACTGAAAGTTGTGCTCATCATGTCAACAGTAATCATGCTTCTTCTGTTGGTAGATTGTTGAACGAAAAGAAATTTAGGGAAGTAATCTATCGCAAGAATGTGATTTCTCTATCTGTTGCTACTTTAATCTAAGGAGTGAATGGAATACCATGCGAACGCAAGGGCTAATATATTTGGCATGCCTCAAATGTACTTACAAGTCATTGGATATTCTAATCCATTACTAGCTAGGGCACAGATTAAAGTGTTTAAAGGTTAATTTAAATTAAATTAAAGATTCAGGTTTAAAGCACAGGCATTAATCAGCTTATTGTATTGTTTAATTTTCTTCCTGCTAAATTTATTGTCATATTTAGCAAATAGTTATGTCTTTTGATTGAGACACAAATCTAGTGTCTGGAAATTAATTGTTCACTAAGTCTGAGATTTGTTATTCAAAAATTCGGTCAGGAGCCATTTGAGTGATAATTTTAGGATTTTCAATGGTTTGATTTTGCTGTATTTTGAATAACGAGGTAGAAAGGCTAATTTGGTTCGTCTATCTGTCTCCAAGTCACAACAAGTGTCTCAGTTGACACTGTTTCAGAGATAGTAGGAACTGCAGATGCTGGAGAATCTGAGATAACAAGGTGTGGAGCTGGATGAACACAGCAGGCCAAGCAGCATCAGAGGAGCAGGAAGGCTGACGTTTTGGGCCTAGACCCTTCTAGTCTTTGGCACAGAGGTGTTATGAAGAGTGTTCCCTTAAAGGTACACTGACATACTGAGCATGAGATTTAATAAAACTGTTTGATCATCACCACATTCTGAAATGCTCATAGCAATTAGAAATCAGCAACAAATGCTGGCCTAGCCATTGGCGCACCACACCACATGCTGGCACAAAAATAATGCTATTTCCCAAGAAATAAAGATCAAGTTAAAATAAAATTAGCTCAAAGATTTTTTTTTCTTTTTGCATCTATTCAATGATGTGCAATATTAGTATTTCATGACGTATTCTCTGGCTATTTTTCAAAAAGCAAAAATCAGTTAAGGAATTGGATCAGCTAAGGGATGATGCTCATGCTGTTTGTACCTGATCATGTGGTTATAGGCAACATGATAAATTTGTCCTGGGAACTCATTAAAATGATTCCAACATGCTGTCAGGCTACTTGTGTTGTTCATTAGCTATTGTCTGTTTGGGGAATGGGAAACCAGGTATTTCTGATACCACTTAAAGATGGCCTGAACCACTGTAAGAATCTTAGAATCACAGAACTGCTATTGCACAGAAGGAGCCCATTTACCCCGTCGTGCCTGCATCATCCCTTAAAATGAACATCATTACCTACTGCCAATCTACCGTTTCTTCCTCATACTCCTGCACACTATGTTTTTCAAATAATCATCTAATGCCCTCTTAAATGCTTCAATTAAACCTCTTCCACCACATTTCCATGGAATATACTCCACACTATAACAACTCAAATTGTGTAAAAAAGGTTTCCTCACATTATCCCTGTTTCTTTAGCACATTACTTTAAATCTATGCCCACTCGATGTTTTGTTATTTTACAAGTAGGAACAGCTTCTCCTCATCAACTCTTTCCAGCCTGCTCATAAATTTGAAAACCTTTATCGAAATTCCTCTCAGCCTTAAACAAAAACAGAAATTGCTGGAGTAACTCAGCAGGTCCGTCAGTACCTGTATCGAGAAAGCAGGGTTAATATTTTGGGTCCAGTGACCTTTCTTTGAGGAAAATTGACCTAACTTCTTCAATCTATCCTCATAGATTCAGGAATGATAAACTATCCTTGTTAATCACTTCTGCTGTCTCTCCTATAATGTGGTGCCCGCAGCTGTACGCCATAACCCAGCTGAGATCTATCAAGTATCTAATACAAATTCAACATCACCTCCTTGCTGTTGTAATTTATGCCTCTATTAATAAAGCAAAGAACACTTTATGCTTTATTAATTGCTCTCCACTTGTACTGCTACCTTCAATGGTCTGTTCACATATTCACTCAGGTCCCTCTGTGCCCCTTTAGAATTGTACTCCCTATTTCGTTTTGTATTCTTCCTTTCGCTTTTCTGCATTGAACCACATCTGTCATCTACCTGCCCACTCCACCAATTTGTCAATGACCTTTCGGTGTTCTATACTGTTCCTCCTCACAGTTTACAATTTTTCTACATTTTACGTCACCAGCAAACTTCGAAATTTCCCCTGAACTGAAAATCAAAATCATTAGTGTGTATATTGTATATATATATAAAATATATATTTTAAAAAATCAGGAAAAGCAAATACCCTATTACCAATCCCTGAGGAACTTATTATCAATCTTCCCGCACAAAAAAATTAATTGACCATTACTCTGCTTCCTATCACTCAATCATTTTTCATCTACATTGCTACTGCCCCTTTTGTATCATGACGTATAAGTTTCCTCACAAGTCTGTAGTATGGCGTTGTATCACACACCTTCTGGAAGTCTATGTATACCACAGAAACAGCTTATTGAGACTTTCTGTTACCAGAATCCCCACAGTGTGGATCAGGCCATTTGGCTAATCAAGTACACACCAGCCCTCCAAAAAGCATCCAAGGCGGACTAACACCCTACCCTAATCTGCAGCAGGTGGACCTTATTTAATGGGGCACAGTATTACAACCTTGAGACACTTTTGAGAGGTCACCCAGGCATGTTATCTCTCAATAGTCTCTCAAACCCCAATCAACCCATCCTCTCAACTCCACCTCCACAGGTCCTACCAACTTAGCTTCCAATGAGACCCATAAACACATTTCCAAATCCTATCCATTAACACATGCACACTTTTTTTTGAATAGCTGGAGAACTGCCAGCCTCTGACTATCTGCCACTCCTCAGAGGTGGGGCTTCCTGATCTAGAACAACAAGAGTCTCACCTCCAGCCCATTAATGGCCAATTCTTTTCAGCAATTTCTTCCCAGATCTTTTAGCTGGAAGGAGGTTGGAGGGGAATAGTATCAGGCAGCTCGAATAATTGCCTTACGAGTTTGTTTTCAGATAGGGTACAGGCTAAATTTTAACATAGTGAAACTACATTTCTTTTTTAACAAAGTGCAAAAAACAAAGTAACTTGTAAAACAAATACATAACCCATTTTTAATTTTGAAAAGAAAATCTTATGTTGTGATACATTTAATAACATAAGATTATGTATGAATAGCAATGTAATTGCTTTAAAAATCTATCTACGCTGACAAAAGTGTTGCCTCATATAAGGTATACGTTGCTCAACACTAAATGAATGTGCATTTAAAATCTAAATGCTATGTTTAGTGTTGCTTTGCTTCTAAAACAAAAATTACACCAACTTAGGGCAATTAGTGTAAATTCTACAAATTATCAATATCAGCCATTTTTTATAAAAAATACTCAGACCAATAGACGTTCCATTCCGGAATAAGTATAAATTTGTTGTTAATAAAGTTCATATCCTAAAATAGAAGATAAAAGTGACTCAGTGGTTATTTATTTTCCACTACTCTTCCATCCTATTTTCCTCTATTTTTATTTTTTTATTGTCATTTCATTTAACCTCCCTCTTCTTTCTTTGAAGTTCTCCGTTTTCTTATGTCTTTCCTTTTATTTTCTATTCTGGTGACAAATTCCAAGAAATGGTCCTATTGGGATCAATGAAGCCTTGTTTAAAGTGGAAATTATTATCATTTACTATCATTACCAGCTATAAGGGGGATGGGTCTGGGTGGGATGCTCTGAGGTTCAGCATGGACTTGTTGGGCCGAAGGGCCTTTTCCACACCATAAGGATTCTATGATTCTATGATAAGTAAAGAATGCAACATGTAAATTATACTATATATCACAGTTTATTGAATAGATTGCAAGTTCATCAATCCCTCTAACAGACAACAACAGAACAACTTACAAATAATTTTCATTGCATTAGGCAATTTTTAATCAAAATGATTAATTTCACTTACACATCATACAAATATGTTCGATGTCTCCCTTACAATGTTACAAAAAAAATTG
Source organism: Ginglymostoma cirratum (assembly GCA_024137785.1). NCBI lineage: Eukaryota > Metazoa > Chordata > Chondrichthyes > Orectolobiformes > Ginglymostomatidae > Ginglymostoma > Ginglymostoma cirratum. The sequence continues at coordinate 32,599,268 of JAHRHZ010000133.1, read as the reverse complement.
TTGACGCACTGAGGAAAGTAGATAGGCATGATAGAAGGAAACAGTAGGACATTTTGATGCAGGAAAGGAGGAAGCTTATGTAGATCTTAAGCAAAAGGTTTGCACTGCACACTTTACAAACTGGTTACAACTGAACTGGGTCTAATACAAAAGATATTTACAAGGATGAAATCAGGTCTGAGAGGTTAAAACTTTCAGGAAAGATGAAAGACTTTTTTTTCCCTAAAAAATGTGTAAATATTTGAGTTAGGATAATGAATAGGCTGCTGGCCTTTCTGAGGTCAGAAATCAGACAACACCAGGTTATAGTCCAACAGGTTTAGTTGAAATCACAGCCTTTCGGAGTGTTGCCCCTTCATCAGGTGAATTGAGAGAGAAGCACACAGGCACCGAATTTATAGGCAGGGAGAGCAACGGGCAGAGAGATCAAGAGATCATACAAATGGTATGAGTGAAGTGTCTTAAGGCCGAATAATAAGTCTCTGCAGGTGATCAAGAGAGTTAGACTGTGTGAGTGAAGTGTCACCAGCTGAATAACTAGCGAAGGGGTGACCTATAATCCAATTAAATGAAGCAAAGTTGTAATTACAAAAAAAATGTGGTGCTGGAGACAAACAAAATGACTAGAATAACATAATATGGATAAGAGTCCATGCTAAGAGTCTAACCAAAGTAATAAGTAACCAAAATTGTACAAACTAATGAAGGTCGAGAATTTGTAAGAAGTTATCAAGGTGATAGGTCAAAACAGGATAGTAAGGAAGATTTTACAGATACATCACAGTGTGGTGGGATCACACGTAGTGTGAAATGAACCCAAGATCAGGGCTGAGGCCTTCTTCGTGGGTACGGAACTTGCCTATCAGTTTCTGTTCAGTGATTTTGCATTGTAGTGCATCTCAAAGGCTGCCTTGGAGCACACTTAACCAAAGATTGGAAGCTGAATGTCCTTGACTGGGGAAGTGTTCCCCAACTGGGAGAGGACATCTCTGTCTTGCAATTGTTGCGCAGTGTCCATTCATCCATTATCATAGCATCTGCATGGTCTCACCGTTATACCATGCCACGGGGCATCCTTGTCTGCAGTGTATAAAGTAGACAATATTGGCTGAGTCACATGAGTATCTGCCATGTATGTGGTGGGTGGTGTTTCCACGTGTGATGGTAGTATCCATGATGATGATCTGGCATGTCTTGCAGCAGTTACCATGGTAGGGTATTATGGTGTTGTGTCGATGCTGTCCTGAAAGCTGGGTAGTTTGGTGCGAACAATGACGTGTTTAATGTTTGGCAGTTGTTTGAAGGTGAGAAGTGGAGGTGTGAGGACGATCATGGCGAGGTGCTCGTCATCATTGATGACATGTTGAAGACTGTGAAGAACATGATATAGTTTCTCCGCTCTGGGGAAGTACTGGACGACAAAGGGTACTGTATTGGTTATATACTGTGTCGGTCTTCTGAGGAAGTCTTTGCAGTTTTTAGCTGTGGCAAGTCGGAATGGCGATCGATGAGTTGAGCATTTAGGTGTCTGTCAGGTTCCTCCTCATGTGAGCAGAATCTGTGTATGAACAGGGCTGGTCAGTAGGGGGTGTCTTCTTTAATATGTTTAAGGTGGAAGCTAGAGAAATGCAGCATCGTGAGGTTATCCGTGGGCTTGCAGTCGTGCGAGGTACGGAGGTGTCTGTCCTTGATGGAGATGTGTGTGTCCAAGAATGAGACTGATTCCGAAGAGTAGTCCATGGTTACGTCTGATTGTGGGATGAATATTGTTGATATTGCTGTGTAGTTGTTTCAGTGATTCCCTGCCATGAGTCCAAAGGAAGAAAATATCATCAATGTATCTAGTGTATAGTGTTGGTTGGAGGTCTTGTGCGGCAGAGAAGCCTTGCTCAAACTTGTGCACCAAAATGTTGGCATTTGTGGTGAAAATCTGGTCCCCATGGCTGTTCCATGTCTCTGGATGAAGAACTGGTTACCAAAGGTGAAGACGTTATGGTTGAGGATAAAGTGGATGAGTTGTAAGATGGCGTCTGGAAATTGGCAGTTGTTGGTGTTGAGTACGGAGGCTGTTGCAGCAATGCCATAATCGTGGCGATGGCTGGTGTAGAGTAGCATTGTGACATGGAATGTTCCTGATTCGACTGGTCTGTGGGTGCTGAGCTTCTGTAAGAAGTCTGCAGTTCCCCGTACAATGGGTTTCAAGATGCCTTCAACATAGCCAGAGACATTCTAACCCAGGGTCCTGTTGCATGATACGATTAGCTATCCAGGTGTGTTGGCTTTGTGTATCTTTGGAAGGCAGCAAAAGTCTTCTATGCAAGAAATACGTGAGATGAGAGTGCACAGAAATCTCTTAAGGCCTGGATCAAAGGTCTTAATCAATCTGTTGAGTTAACAGGCGTGTTCTTTGGTTGGATGGGCAGGTAGTTGTCCGTAATGTTCCAGGTCAGTCGGTCAGTTGTCAGTATGCCTCTTTGCAGGAGTCCATTCTACTCTGTATGACAATGGCTCCTCCTTTGTCTGCTGGTTTGATAACAATGTCGCTTTTGGTCTTGAGAGCATAGATGGCGTTGCGTTGTGTCTGGGTGATGTTCTGCGCTATCCTGTGAGTGTGGCTGATGAATCTGGCATTGACTGCTTGAGCATATGTGTCAAGTTGAGAGCAGCAGCCTTCTGGAGGGGTCCAATTCAACTCTTTCGTCTTTGGTTGATACACTGCAGATCTCCCTGTTGACTGTTCCAGTTCATTGGTTGTCTCATTGGGCTCGCTGCTGACATCTTGGGTTTTGTGGAAGAATTCCCAGAGCCTCATTCACCTGATGAATTCCTCTGTATCTGCCATGAGACCAATGAGGTACATTTTGGTAGTGGGGCAGAAATTGAGCCCTCGGCTGAGAAGTTTGATTTCGTCTGGTTGAAGGATGTAGTCAGACAAGTTGACGATGGAGTTCCTTGTGGTAGCATATGACTCTTATACTTTTTATGTTATTCCAGTTATTTTGTTTGTCTCCAGCATCATTGTTTTTAATTTTTTGTAATTGTCTTTCTGCCTCATTTAATTGGATTATAGGTCATCCCTTTGCTTGTTATTCAGCTGTTGACACTTTACTCACACAGTCTAACACTGTTGATCACCTGCAGAGACCTATTATTCGGCCTGTCAACACTCCACTCACCCCATTTGTATGATCTTTTGATCTCTCTGCCCATTGATTCTCTGCCTATAAATTCTGTGCCTGTGTGCTTCTCTCTCACTTCACCTGGCAAAAGGGGCAACACTCCGAAAGCTTGTGATCTCAAATAAACATGTTGGACTATAACCTGGTGTTGTCTGATCTCTGACCTTGTCCACTCCAATCCAATAATGGCTCCTCCACACCATGGTCTTTTTCAGCCAGCTCCACCATTTAATAAGAACATTGTGGCCTCAATGCCACAGTGATACTTCACCCTGATATCTTTCGGCTCCATTGTTAGACAAAAGAAGTCTGAGAAGTTATCAGGTTGAGGACCATATGATTATCTGTCCTACTGCCACACCCTAACTGGTTATGACCTCATGGATTCACCCTTCCTTCACCATGGGGGCTTTCAGGGCACCAGTGTGCTCTATGGCGCTGACTTGTCTGAACCAGAAGGCGGCGGGTTCAAGTCCCACCTCAGAGTTTGCAACGTATAAACTCGCTTGCTGCTTCAGTTCAATGTTAATTTGCACAGACAAAGGTGCTCTTCTCGGATGTGAATTTGGACCATGATCCCATCTACCTTTTTGTGCGAAAGAAGCCATAGCACTATTTTGAAAAAGAGCCAATGCCCAGGATACCATCGAGCACCAGGAACATAAAACTAGATCACTGGTCATTGTCACATTTGTGGGATCTTGTGCACACAAGTTGGCTGCAATGTTTTTTCTGACATTGCAGTGATGATGGACACATTTCATGCTTCTTTCAGCTGGAATATGTACCGGCGATAGCGTATTTGTTATGTTACTGGGAGAGGAATCTTGAAGTCTGGGCAAATGATTCAGCAGCATGCCACTTGAAATATATAAAATGTTTAGAGGACTTGATGGAGTATATGTGGACAAGTTGTTTCCTCCTGTCGGAGAGTCTAGCATCAGACAGCATAATCTCAGAGTAGGCGGTCACATATTTAAGAGAGCGATTAGGAGGAATTTCTTCTCACAGAGGGTGATGAATCCGTACAATTCTTTACTTCAAAGGATTGTTGAAGTCATTAAGTATACTCAATGCTGAGATAGATTTTTAATCAGTGAGGAAATCAAGAGTTGTGGGGAAAAGGCAGCAGAGAGGAGCTGAAGGTATCAGATTAGCCGTGATCTCACTGAATGGAGGAGCAGACTCAAAGGACTGAATGGCCTACTACTGTTCCTACTTATTATGATCCTAGTCTGAAAGAGTTTGAAAGAGTTTTAAAATAACTGCACAGAGGCCAATATCTCATCACCAAGTCTCCCTTTATTTATATATCCACAGTACACTGGCTGCAACAAGCCAGCTCAGAGTCAATCCCTGAAGTGAGGACAATCTGAATCCCCTGTTTATATCTATCAGCCAGGTCTACCTGATTGGCCTAGGTTAACAGCCTCAATCAGAGATATCATAGTCAGTAACATCCGCCAAGTTACAATCTCTCTAAGTAGAGTAAGAAAAATAAAAATCATTTCTGGTAGAGTCCCAGATGGGGGATAGAAATATAAGAAAACAACCACTAAAGTATCCAATAAAGTATTCATGAGAAACATTCTTTTCTAGGGAGTGTAACTTGGTACTTCAATGGGTGTTTAAGGCAAGTGACATAGATGCATAGAAAGAAAACAAATACATCAGTGAGAGAATGAGGCGATGTCAGGTAGAAGGATGTTAACTTCTTCCCATTTTTCCAGGCAGCCTTCCAAAGGAATTTTGGGCAAAACTTCTTCAGTTCCAGAAAGCACAGAAATATCAGCAAAGAGAAACCTTGTAAAAGCTTTCATTGCCTTTTGGTAACGCAAGCTCCTGCATTCTACTAAGTTACGAGATTAAATGTCCAAAGCTTCTCAGTATATTTGTGTGAATGCCTGAGTGAATGTTAGGTATGTAAACAAGTAGGATAGAATGCGTGAGTGGTTAACGGAGCTGGGTGGGGAGATTAATGCGTGGATGGCAGCTGACAACTGAGTAAAGTGACAGGTGACTAACAAGAGACTGGATATGATAGTGAGGTTATGTCAGAGAGGCATTGGGGGGCACGGGGTGGATAGTCAGTGGACTGAGGTGAGAGTTCGGGGTCAGTTTTGTAGTTGTCTAGCAGTTAGACTAGGAATTTTATGTTCCCACATTTCCAGCATAACTATTCAGCTGAGTAAATCAGAAGTGTCCAAAGTCACCAACCCTAATCCAGAGCAGTAGGATTGTCACCTGAAGTTCAAACTTCCTGGAGTCAGTCCATTAGGACTTCCATGGGGTCCTGATGCACAGCTCGAGTCATACTTCTGGTCTCCAATGATACAGGGACTGGAAAATTCTGGCAAATTATGAAAACCATTGCATCTCACAGAAATATAACTATTGCGTTTACGTAATTTGTTTATATATTTCCGGTTATGTGTTCATTACTGTCTCATCTCTCATTTGTGTGTGGGCTGTATTAAAGAGAAAGCTAGCACTGTCTCCAAATCTGAAGTAGGAGATTATACAACTAAAGGAACATAAAAACTGTGAAAGGCAAGAACCAGAAAAGAGTTTTTAATTATTCAGTTTTCCTAGTATTTTGGAGCTAAACAAAAATAAGTATATTATGTCGTTTTATTTACTTGATCCCAAGCAGCAAATCTAACTCTTGTACTCCCTGTAGTGTTTCAACAAATTTTGAACATATCAATCATATAACAATCATTAGGTCAGAAGTAGGGATAATATCTGATAATTGCCCAATGTTCAGCACCATTCACTACTCCTCAGACACTGACACTGTTCACATCTATATGCAGCATAAGCTAGACAACATCCAGGTTTAGTCGAAGTAGCACTTAACACTCATATCACACAAGTGTAATCACCAGCAAGAAAGATTCGAACCGCTGGTCATGACATTTGATGGCACTGTCATTATTGAATTCCCATTTTCAACTTTACTGACCGAGTTCATATATTTTCGCTTCCTAGCCGATTGCTCTTACTGATCATTGCTTGCTAATGAAATCTGTAACTGCCAAAGGTACCTACTCTTAAAGCTCTCCAGATCACTCTGCTTCTTCTACAGCTCTTATGACATCTGGAGTGCTGTTTCTTTTTTGTGGTCTTTCTACAAGTTCCTGTTGGTTGCTTGGTTGCTAATGAACACCTGTATGAGAGTTTCTTAAAGTGGCAAAATCTTTAAAATGGTAAACTCATTTTGTGTTCTGGAAATTTGTTTGCCTGGGTCCATTGGATTGGATTATAACTTGTGATTTTAACAATGATGCACACCACTGATCACCATGTGGAGTTTGTGCATTGATGGATGCTGCCGCCATTCCTTTTGCCTTAACTGGGACTCTTTGGTGTCCAGTAGTAAATTAACAACCACTAATAATCCACAAATCTTAATAGATATAGTTTATACTATGAGAGCAAAGCAGTACAAGTTACTTTCACTACATACACATTGGAGATACGATTGGCACATCTATCCTCTTTGAGATCAAAACTATTCTCCTGATTTGTATTGTATCATCAGATGAGATGCAGATTAAGCCAGACACCAACATTAACTATTTCAGATCTATGCAACAGTATGCAACAGTAATATAACAAAAAAAACTTACTTTGCTGAGTAAAAGATGGTACATTTATTGAATATGTTGCAAACATCAGTAGAATTTCATCATTACAGCTGTAAAACTGTTCCCTTATTCTGAAATTGTGATGATTTTTTCATTCTTTTTCAAATTACATGAAGACAATTGTTTTACAAAAGTGATGGAAGAGGTCATTGATAGTTCTATCAAGCAGCATATGTGCAGCAATAATGTATTCACTAACGCTCACTTAGATCTACCAGGGCCACTCAGCTCCTGACCTCATTACAGCCTTGATCCAAACATGGGCAAAGGAGCTGAATTTCAGGGCGAAGGTGAGAACAAGACATGAAGGCAATATTCAATTAAGAATAGCATCAAGGAGCTCTAGCAAAACTGAAATCAATGGGAATCAGGAAAAATCTCTCCACTGTTTGGAGTCATACCTAGCTATTAGGAGAATTATTGTGATTGTTGAGAGTCAGTCATTTCAGTCCCAGGAGTTATTCAGCATAATATTCTTGCCCCTGCCACTTCCAGTTTCATCATAAGATCAAAAGCAGGAATGTTTGTTAATGATTACACAATATTTAGCACCATTTGTGATTCCTCAGTTGCTGAAGTAACAAAACCTAGACAACGTTCAGGCTTGAACTGATAAGCTGCAAGTAACATTCATGCCACACATGTGCCAGGCAGTGACCATCTCCAACAAGAAAGCATCTGACCATCAGACCATCATTTGCATTACCATCACTGACTTCCCCCACTATCAATATCCAGGAGGCTACCACTGACCACATACTGAACTGGACTAACTCCACGAATCTAGTGACTAGAACAGCAGGTCAGAGGCTAGGAATTCTACAGTAAGTAACTCACCTCCTAACTCCTCAAACCAAGTCTACTATCAACAAGACAAAAGTCAGGACTGTTCTGGAATACTCCTCAATTGCCGGGATGAGGGCAGCTCCAACATCATTCACAAAGTGTGGCACCATCCAGAACAAGCATCCCTTTTGCCTAACACCCCCTTCACCACTTTCAACATTCATTCCCTCTACTAATGTCATATAGTGGTAGTAGTGTGTAACCATCTACAAGATGAACTGGAGCAATTCACCCAGGATCCTTTGATAGCACTTTCTAAACCTTCAACTTCTATCACCTAGAACAATAAAAGAAGTATATGCATAGGACCACCTCCACCTATAAGTTTACCTCCAAGCAACATGCTGTCATGATTTTCATCTATGTCACTGTTTTTTCACTGTTGCTTGGTCAAAATCCTGGAACTCCCTTCCAAACAGGTCTGTAACTGTACCTACACCCCATGGACTGAAGCAATTCAAAATAGTAGGGACAAAGGATTAAATATGGATCGATGTGGTATATTAAACACTAGGGATAAGGTAAGGAAGGAAAATAGTTATATATAAAATGAGGGTAACAGAATTGCAGGAATGGACACAGAGGAAAAAAAACCTCGGAACGCACCAACAATTAAGATGCAATGATACAAAGATAAAAAGATGAATGTTATTCAGCATTGCATGTAAGGTAGCCATACCGGGAGGTATGTAAATTCATGCTTAATTAACTATACATATGCTTTTTATCCTAAGAAACCTAAAACACCTAGTCTTTGTCGAAAATTGGTTATATTATTAGTAGAAAAACTCAGACTGTCAACAATCTTTCAGCTGGCTTTCCAAATTAGTTAAACCTGGGAAGAGATGAAGTTGTAATATGGAGTTGGGGAATTTGCTGACAAGTGCCTTGATTCCTTCTCAGTGATTGATGTTCATGGCAATCAGATGTTGCACTTCTCACTTAATTTTGGCACCTAAAGTAATTAGGGATCTTGAAGTAATTTAGAAAAAAAAAATGTTGAATATGATGCAGTTCATGAAAATGCAACTTGGATGCTGTAATGAAACGAATTCCAGTAGAGGTTAGTAAAGTGCATAATTGTGGCAAGTAAGTTGGAAAGGGTAAAAGAAGTCCATAGCACAGGACTCAGATGGCCAAATGCATAGCCAGAAACAGTACAATAAATGAGGTGGAGAATGCGTATTTAGTTTAACCATTTGTTTGGATGCCCGTTTTTGTGCTCCAGTATAAATGTCAAAGAAATGTGAGGTAATTGTTTTGTTTAAATCATTCACAAGCAGTATCTGCCATAATTTTGTGTTCTGAGGGAAATTTTAGGAAATTCCTAATTATCTCATGGCTAAATTTGCGCAGCCAAATAAATCCCTGATGCAAAGTCAGAAAAATTATCTTCATAAAATATAAGCACTTTCACTTCAAAAACTAACCAAAAATGTTATAGAAAATATTATTGAGTGTAAAAGGAGAGATAGAAGTTAATTAAACATAAAAAAGCAAGTTTTTTCATATTGTTTTATGTTTCTGAGATCTCAATGAGGAAAACCAAACTAAAGGATAATAAAATGTTCATTGAATGCCAGAAAGATTTTGACAAATTTGGACAAATTGTGCTACATCATTTTAGATACAATTAGCAGGTCAAGTTTAACATATCTTACTCAAAACAAGTCAAGTTGGTTGAACAAGTTTGAAACCAAATTACTTTCAGCCCACACTGACCAAATAATTTTTAAACTCATGTAGAGTACAGAAATTAGCATTTGCAAAATATCTACGCAACCTATAGGCCTAAACAGTAAGTCTTAGGAATGCAGCCAGATTTTTTTGTAATTCATAATATCATTTGTTTATTTTGTAGAAATTGTCACGGTTTTCTATGAAGGTTGCTATTTGTGTAAATGGATATACTTTTGGAAGGGAATTTAAGTTTCCTCTAACGGGTGAATATTGTTCATACAACAATTACAATAGAACTGGTTCATATTCCATACTTTTGGTGTCCCACAATTATTTTCATAACTACTATGATTTTGATGTAAATTATGGTCAAATTATAAATAGGACACCAAAGTTACTTTAATAAACTACTATTGGGGTGTAAACCAAGAAAACCTCACACAGAAGAAGTTGTCAAACCAGAGAAAAGGCCTTTCCAAGGTGATTTAAAAGAAAATGTCTCATGCTGTGCCAGAAGGTCCAGCAGTTCTCCTGAACTACCCACAAGGACATTTAGGTTGCTGCCAATGCCCACATTCAAAGCGCCTTTCTTGACCCTTTCGTGACTTCCCATCATATTGCCAAATATTTTGTTTGCTGAAACCCAGGTAACTATCTCTGGACATCTACACATGCTGTAACCTTTAAGTATGGCTCTGCCATTATTGAACCATTTTTTTCACTGCATCTCCTGAACTGTTAAACATTAACGGCTCAGCAAAACCTTCCACAATTGGGTTTTGTCATCGCTGAAATGTTTGTTGTAGCAACAAATGAAGTAAAAGTTACATTTTAAGTCACAGTATCTGAGTGTTCCTTTGTTAGTGTTGACTGGGAGATCTATTGTAAGACTGAATAGGGAGGGAGGGGTGAAATGTGCCTTGATTAATAATGGAAAACAGGCCATAATACACTCTCAAATTTTCTTTTCAATTTAAGTCAATCATAAAAAAAATTCAGAGGATGTGTGCTGCGTGCTAATTTCACCACTTCCTTGCCAAAAATTCTAACAACTCAAATATTATTCCTGTTCAGTTATGACTTTTGGGGAAACAAGTACTGATTCTGCTCTCTAAAGAAAAGAAATACCTTTGTGAAAACAATTTTACCAATATCTGTCAAAAGGAGATGTATGCATGAATTCCTCAACAAATGGGATAGTCGGAGCTTCGCGTGGGAACAAACAATGTCACAAATGAGTTAGTTGTAAGGACATGGTTAACATTAGTTCTTGAATGCTAGCCGTGATTCCACGCATTCACACATAGAAATGAATGGTGCAATCAAGTGTGAAAGGTATCATCTGTAATATTTTGATCAGCTGTCATTGTTTGATGGAGATTCATAACCATCTGCAATGCAGAAAACTTCAAATCAACCTCTTAGGTCACTCAACTAAACAAGGCGCAAATATGAAATCAGCCGGAAGATTAAAAATCAGAAAATAAATTTCTTGGTCAAATAAGAATTAAGAATGGATTATTGTAACATGTGGCATCTTATTAAATAACTCACGATGCATAATTTAACATTAATTAAATTAATCAATTCCAAACAAGGACTTGCATCAATTTCACCGTCATGGAAACTGTGCTTTTCCTGCTGATGGTCTAGACAAGTATTTAATCCAGAATTTTTGCATACCAATACCTTTGTGATCAGAAAGGGGCCAAACAACATTGTTTTGACAGCCCATGGTGCAGCTCGTATTCAGTATTTAAAAACAGTTTATCCCTTCTAAAAGGAAAACAGCAAATTTAAAACATGAAATCTGAAACACCAGAACCTAGAGTGGTTCCAAAATGGCAGATGTAGCACTCAAGCTACTCATATTACAGATGGGCAGGAGGAGAGATATCATGGTTCCACAGGAGCCAAGAGGTCTCAGGGAGAAGGAATAGATGAACAGGATGTTACTTCCAGGCATCTGTCTTGAAGACACAACAGGGTTTTCGTGAGAAGTCTATTGGTCAATCTCGGGCAGTACGTTTTCATTTGATATTTTCCGTCCACCAACCTGTGATGCTTCTCAATGCACTACACCTCATCACACAGCCAGCAGCTGTCCCTGGAAGCCAGGGATTACCTCTAAATTAAGATATTCTCATCACCCTCTCATACCTACCAATGCTGTCTTCCTCATACCCACCTATCACTGTCACCCACCTTTCAGGGTGTCACGCAATGCAAGACAGCAGAACAGAGACAGAGAGGGACAAAACTCTCTGCATCACCTCAGATCTACGGAGGAGTTGGATCTCAGCACCATGAAGCTGACTGTGACGAAGCCCTTGAAGTCTGACGTCATGGAAAGCATTGATGCTAATGGTGCGGCTCCAGCTTTATTTCTCTTCTACTAACATCAGCTCAGGTTTAGGCACTGTATTTACCTTTGTATCTATTATAGATTTGGGATAAGCACATGGTGAGTCATCAGAGGCTGCAACCAAACCAGTGAAAAGGATGGCTTATTTATCCATTCGCCAGACAGCAAGAAGTGTTCTGCTGTGGAGCGTTCAAATGACTATTCAATCTGTTAGCACACAAGAAAATACTGATAGGCATACACACCAATATTCTGAGTGTATTGACTGGCCAGATAGAGGCCTCCTGTCACTCCTGGAGAAATCCAACTTGAAATTGGCAGAACTTTTGTCCTTCCAACAGATTTTACTCCATCCTCCTGTCATTCTGAAAACACAGAGACACTGCCACTGCTGTCCCCTTACCTGTTGAAGTTATTATGTGGAAAGTTCGTCTGCTGTTCTGCCCTACCACAAGGGATGTAGCAACACCCTCCAGTAACCCACAAACTCACCGCAGCACCTTCAAAAGCACTCCAGACCAATTTCTGACACACAGTGGTGACAAATGTTCTTAAAAATGACCTTACCTATAATTCAGGTGCTTGGCCCTTAAAAATGGTTATTTCAGGTCCCAGCAGGCAGCTTAAATAAACTAGTTATTTGAAGAATGATATCTACATTAGTTGCCTGGACATTCATGGTTAAAATTATGTACCTTGACATTATGCCATTTGATTGAGCGATGTAACGCTAAGATAACATTCCTTCACAGCCCTCCAGACTACGTTACAGATGTCCATCTCCAGAGGGATTTCTCATCTTCACCATTCATTATGGATTCAGCAATAGTTAGAAATGTTCACAGCTTTGGTGCTTGCCTTCAAGGCTTTGAATCTGATAAACAGATTGCTGTACACAGTGTTTAAAAAATCAAATTAAAGGCAAGCAAAGCTGAAGTGAAGCACGATCATAGACGTAAGAGTACAAACCACAAAGCTTACAACCTCCATAGCATTTATTAATATTTTATTATAAAATGTACACCCTTAGGGGCATTACAAGCTAGTAGAGCACAGAGTAGAATCAGCGCATTAAGAGCTCAGAGGGTGTATATTTTTAATGTTTGGAGCGATTTCAGAAACATAACTAGCACAATATCAATATCCCTGAAGTCTATCTGTTCAGCATGGTTTCTTTTTCTCTTGGCATTACTGTATTATTCACAGAAAGCATATAGAAATGTTGACGTTGGTCAACATGCTAAAGAGAAACCAACTTAACAGGAGAGCAGGACCACTGAAGCAAAAAGATCCCAGGAGCTTGGTGGCATTGATGAAAGAAATTTTCAACTTCTTCAGTGTTTCTTGAAGGGCTAGTCTCAGGGTTGTTTAACCCATACTTATAACTCAAAACACCACTGAAAGAAGTAAAAAGTAAAGGAGAAATTTCTATAGCGATGTTATCAACTAATGGATATCTCAAAACACTTTGCAGCCAACAGAATACTCTTGTAGAGTAGTCTCTATTGTAACATAGGAGATGTGGTAAAAGAGCTGGGCACCATTGTGTTTTGAGCCTTGGAGCTAAGCAGAGATGGTATGAAGTTTTATTCAATGCTTTAAAATGTCTGTTCTTCTGCTTCCAACTGCTCGTCTACATTTTGTCTTCTTTTCAGATCCCACACCCAGACTTAATTAAACAAAAACAGCAAGCAGTCAACAGACATACATAATCAAATGCTGAACAACAGAGCATTACTTGTTTCACACTTGTCATACTAACACCCTATTTTTAAATTGAACCATCCTAAGCAACAGACATATGCACATTGCACTATTTCTTAGAGTTCAACCTGTCCATTTTCTCCAAATACAGAAGTAGTCTTTTGGATACAAAGCTCTCTGATGATGGTGCTAAGAGCTATCAACTGGAGATTGTGTGTTTGTGCAATCAAATTAATGAGGTAGATAATTTACATCAATGTTTCTCAACATAGAATTGGCCCTTCAGTTCAACTCGTCCATACTGACCAGTTTTCCTAAACTGAACTAGTCCCATTTGCCCATACTTAGCCCATATCTCTCTAAACCATTTCTATCTATGTCTTTTAAATGTTGTAATTGTACTCGCCTCTGTCATTTCCTCTGGCTGTTCATTCCATATACACACCATCCTCTGAGTGAAAAGGTTGCCCCTCAGGACCCTTTTAAATCATTTCTCGCTCACCTTCTACCTAGTTTTGGACTCCCTACTCAAGGGAAAAGATCTTGGCTATTCACCTTAACTACGCCCTTCACGATTTTATAAAACTCTATAAGGTCACCCAACAGCCTCCTACACTCCAGGGAGAAAAGTTGCGGCCTATACAGCCTCTCCTTAAAACTAAAACCTTCTAGCCTCAACAACATCCTTCAAAATCTTTTTTTGCACCGTTTCCAGTTTAATAACATCATTCCTACAGCAGGAGCGACCAGAATTGTATGCAATACTTCCAAAAGTGCCCTTACCAATGTCTTGAACAGATGTCACTACTCTCATACTCAATGCTCTGACTGATGAAGGTAAGTGTGCCAAATGCCTGCTTCACCACCCTGTGCACTTGTGACACCACTTTTGAGCAACTATGTACCTGCACTCCTAAGTATCTCTGTTCAACAGTACTTACCAGGGCCCTACCATTAATTATACAAATTCCTGCCCTGGTTTGAGTTTGGAAAATGCAACAATTCACATTTATTTGAATCAAACTTCAATGTCATTCTTTGGCCCACTGGTCCAGTTGATCAAAATCCCATTGTACTCTTAGATAATCTTCTTCACTGACCACTACATCACCAGTTTTGGTGTCATCCGCAAATTTACTAACCATGTCATCTATATTCTTATCTAAATTGTTATATAAATGAAAAGAAACAGTGGTCCCTAGCGCTGTGAGGCAGCAGTATTAACCAAATATTCTTGCTGCTATTTCTTGGGAATTGAACTGTTTAATACATGGCTTAGATTTTACTGCAGTGTAGTTGACAGCTATCACTGTTGTTATGGAATATGTTGAATAGCAATATCTGAAATGGGTTTCAGTGTTGCCAACTGAATACAACTGATGAAGTCACTTCAGTACCTGCAGGTTGATGTTGGTCGAGGACAGGATTGTTTTGACATTCCTCATCATTGAATAGTTGAATGGCTTTGTAACTTGCTGAATGGAGGGCCCAAGTATCAGGCTGATGCAGCCACCAGGAAGCCAAACATGGGTCTTCAGAGGGACAGCAGTGGTTTGTCATGTTTGCAAATGTGGGCCTCCCTACTTCAGCATCAGTTTGGGAGCACTTTCCCTTTAAGTAATATTTATGGGGAACCCCAAACAGCTTCATGCGTGTCCTGCTGGGAGTCCATAGAGCACAGTGCTAACTGGACCTGCCTATTCAAAACTGGCAAAATAAGAAAGATATCAGGCTGATAGACTGAATGACATTGCAAATTGTCCACTGTGAAAGCTTCTGTTGTCCATACAGATCAGTTACATTACTGCCCTTACCAGCTTGGTATTCTGCACAGGTTGTGTCAATAGTAGCTAGATGTAGGGTGCCTGTGATTTTGGTAAAGCAAATCATTCAGTCTTTTATAATGTAATAAACTCTGCTCTGCCACATGATACTTCATCCTGCATTTATCTATTTCATAAGAACATTGTTGCACTTAAGAAACTAGCCACATTATCAACTGTTGTCAAAGAAAATCCAGAAAATATACCAAGCTAAAGGCTGTCACGGAAAATATTTGTACGTTGCTTTTGCTACAAGAACAGATAATGAATTAAAAATTCGCTACAAAGCAGTAAAAGATGCCACTTTGCAGGTGTGTAACAACAACGAAAATCAAGGCAACCAACCGAAGAAAGAGTAAGTACAGTCAATGAAAAAGAAATCTCAAAGGACATCCTACATGAGGTAAAGGTGAACTAAAATATAGCTCCATTGATCCTTAAACACTCCCACAGCGCAATTTTCAGACACCATTATATAGAAATCCAGCAATGTGGATCAATATTGATTTCAGTACCCGACATGGGAACAAACTTGCGGAGAGAACATAAAGTCCACTATAGACAATATTTATTTAAAAGTGAATTGGAAATAAAGCAGGCATCTATAGCAATAGGTGTGTCAAAGCCAAATGATAAATGAAAATTGAAACTCCAGCTGATGTTATGAGGCTCAAAGCCCCCAAGACCTAGTTAGTAAAATTCTGGTTCAAGTATGAAAAAACAGTGGTGTCAAAATCCAGGATATTCAAACCACATTCATAAAGTAGAAGCACAGGTTTGTGGTTGTAATCCTAAAGTACAATATGGCTGTAATCCTGAATGAATCTTAAATGGTGCATATGCTATTCTAATGCAGTTTTTATTTACAATAATGATTCTTTTCCTTAAGGAATATTGACATATTTCTGTTCAATTACAACAAAAAATGAAACAAGTTCATGCTGGTCGTTAGTTGATAAAGTTCTTTACTAAACAAACCTTTGTGCTATGAATCAGTGCATAGCTTCCCATTTGTGTCTTACACAGGGAAGCTTAAAGGGAATGTGGATCAATATTTCTAAATTACTGTGGAGTGAATCTTGACACATCTTTGAATATTTCTGATGAATTAGATTCTGAACACAGTGAAGTTTGGTATGTACGCTTCAATAGTACCACAGATAGATGGGAAAAAGTAAAATGAAACAGAACTGCTCAGCAGGTCGGGCAGGTTCTGTGAAGAATGAAAGAGAGCTAACATTCCAGGTCAATTGCCTTTTATTAGGCCTCGGTAGCCAGGTGAGGAATGCCTCCCTAATCCATTGCTTTATGTTCCAATCTCAAACATGGAAAATGGCCAATGTGCATCAGAGGTGATTAATACAAATGATCAAGTTACTACTGGGATTTAATGCCACTTCTTTTTAAGAAAATTAGAGTTATGAGAACTAGTAGGCCATATAGCTTCCTCGAGCCTGTTCCTCCATTCAAGAAGATAACGGTTGATTCATGGGTTTTAATGCCTGTGTAGGGAGTACGTGGAACATAGCAAGTTCTTAATAATGTAAGCAGTCAGCACTCACATCACATACAAATGATAGTTTAGCGTAGTCCTGCATTCAGTGGGATATGAAGGTCTCAAACAAGGAGAGCCATTGATTGCCTCTTCATGAATCTTGATATAACGGATCTTATTCTTATGTACGAAGCACAAGCTTTGCTGCACAAATACAAAAGGATGTTGTAAGTGCTATAGGATTACTAAAAGTTACCACCGACTCCCTCCCCCACCATCACCACCTCACATCACCCAAGATAGGTAGAATCCCATATGTATATATTACTGAATACTTAAATTTCAAGATGAGAGGAGGTCAGTTCCATGCTCATCTACAGCTTATGTGACTGTGGCAGAGAAACATAAATTGCTGGAGAAACTCAGCAGGTCAGGCAGTATCTGTGGAGAGAAAGCAGAGTTAATGTTTTGGGACAAGTGACCTTCTGCAAAGCTGAAGAAGTGTAAGGCAATTATGATGAATTTGTACTGATTGTATTCCACACAGATGGTCACTGCCTGTGTTTTACATGTTGGATAAATGATTTATGATCTATGGTATGTTATATCTTCAATCTGGACCGTAGAAGTGCTGATTAATGCAATTAACCTGACAGGACTCACATTGCTTATAAGGGGAGCCCTCATGCTCAGACAGAAGGAAATTTGATTACCCCAAACTTGGTGTGGTCACAATAAATTGCCATTTTATTTGCACATCTGCGATTCAGACAAGGCTAAAAGGCAGCTCAGTTCACGTTTCGCAGGCTTAGTCTGGTGTTTGTGTGGCATCGCCCAAACCTTAATACTCCTTTTCTCTTTACATTCCATGTTGACCCCTTCGGTTCTGAGCTTCTGCACATTCCAACCCAAATTGGTAATGCATATTCTTCATTGCCCAGAGTTATCCTGAGCCCTGGTCCTGCAGGTCAGTCATGCTCATCATCATGCTGCGATATCCCACCCCCATCAAAATCAGGGTGGTGGTGACCATTAATGAACTCCTTCTGCAGGGTGGTGCGTGTCTAATGCCAACCTTTATGGACAGAGCATTCAGATGGTCACTGCTCATGAAGCATGCCCTAAGAAGTTGGCAACTGTGGTCCAAGACGAAAGCTGGAGGAGCAAGCAATGGGCTGGATCCCCAAGCTACTGCTCTGACTTTCCTGTCAGAAATAGTCTCCATCTAGTTTCTCTCCAATGCATGGGAAAATAGGAAACTGCATATAACTGAGACAAGAGAGATGAAACATATGCAAATAGACCTCTCATCACTCATTAGCAAGATTCTCATTTCACCCCTCAAATCTTAGGTGAAAAATCAGATTTTATTTTCTCATTGCCAAGAATCTAGTTTTTCCAATCCTGCCATATTTTCTCACCCGTCTTGTCAATGCCTATGTCATTCAAGGGCTGGAAAATGGGGCCGCTAGGACAGCAATGTTTTCAAAGAATGTGTGTTCAAATGAATCATGCAACTGCACTGTTTGCAATAAACAAATATCATTTATATGGATACTATTTTACACTATAAAGGTATTAATTATTAGTCTAGGCAAGAAGAATTACTTTCGTTGTTGGCTTTCTCCCAAATTGAAAGCATGGTGTGATCAGCAGTAATTTTAAACAAATCTGTGAATTGAAGTAATTTGATTGATCACTTGCTATACCTGGTGTAATTTTACTTTCCATTAACATCAGTCAAAAGCGAAATCATGTGAGAGGTGGCCAATCTGAATCTGAACATGTTGGTCAGGTTAAGATTGCTGGCAATGTTTATTTCCAAAATGAAACTGCCCATAAATAAGACATTAGAAAATGATTTTTCATGCCATCTCTACAACCAATTAGATAAACATCTATCAACTTTAAATCTTATCTTTTGGTTTTCAGAATGATCTTAAGGATGTATAATCATAGAGAGATAAAGTATTTTGAACAGATGAGACTAGTCTCAAAAATGAAGATGCTGATAGAAACTGGAGAAAATCGTTAGCACTGTGTTTAATAGTGTGTTCGTGTATAAATTCACATAAATGTGAGCAACACCAAGTAAAACTGATGAATGAGACACAATGGTCTGATTCTTCTAGTATACTTCGAAATAGACGACCTGTACAGCCAACATTTTCGAGTATTTCTGGATTTTTACTGTTTTCCTCTTCCCTCTGAGTAAGCAACTTTTGTAACACTATCATTGTCCAGTCAGTACAGACAATCTGGAAAGGGAATTGTATTTACTATCAAAAAAAGGAAGTATAATCATTGCATTCACGTCAAAAAGAGTGAAATGAGCTAGAAATTAATGGGAATAATTATGCAAACGAGCACTCTGAATCCTGCTTGTCACTGCTAATAACTGCACTTCTAAAAATGATTATGAGCCATAATTCATAATGTTTAATTCCCTTGGATTACACTGCTATTGGCACAATTCAGAATGCTTTCATGATAAAGAGAAGTTATGGCGCAGCTTCACCAGATGGTCACATCTTCATGTGTGATTTAACAATATCAGAAACCTAGTTTTATAAAGTGGAATCTTCTCTTAAATTTGTTTTCCTCGGTTTCTAACACTGGTTGACTTAAAAGCTGTTTCTTTCACAATACTATATGATATTACAACAATAACTGGTACCAATACAGTACTTCTGTCAGTATATTACTAAGTATTTAACTGCACACTCTATAATCAATTTTGTAACCTATTCATGGGCCTTACCTTTTATGATCTGTCTTAGATTCCCATGTCAGCAATCCAAATGCATATGTAACCTTCTAAGCCACTTGAAAGGGCTCTTTGTGTGATCCTCATTTTATTCACCCTCATCCCCTAAAGGTATTCTGGTTTACCTGTTTGTTTATCGACAAACATTCAGGTCCAAATCTTTTGAACTGCTGGACTACTAAACAGACCTGAAACGTTGTTAATTTTTTAATCAGTTAGAAGGTTTTCATTGATTAATATATAAATGTAAATCCTCAAGTTCTCACTAAAACCTGCAGGAAGAGCAGGACTCCAAAAACTTGTGTTTTTAAGTAAACCTGTTGGACTGTAAACTAGCGTCGTGTGATTTCTGATCTTGTCCACCCCAGTCCAACACCAGCAACTCCACACCATTTTCTTCTACAGCCATCACATATATATCAGAAAGACCTACCAGCAACAAAGCTCATAAGACATTTCACTCTCTGATACAGTTGCTGCTTCAATGTGCAAATTGAAGCAATTCCTTAGTTTTAAAATTCTCATCCTCATTTTCAAATCCCTCTGTGGTTTCATCCCTTGATATCTTTAGAATCTCTTCCAGCTCTGCAACATTCCAAAATACTGGTGCCCCATAAAACTTCTGCCTTTGACCAATTATTGGTCATCTTTCATAAAAGTTCTTTATCTGGCTAGGTAGCAGACTTTGATTATTAATGCTCCTATGAAGCACCATGGGCTGTTTTATTATTTTTAAAATGCCATATGAAGAAAAGATGTTTTTACATAAAATCATTTTTTGTCTACCCAGTAAAATTTAGTCACACAGCAATTAATGGACAAACACATTGAAGATACTGTAGGTGAAGGAATCATATACCTAGTCTGGCTTTTAACAGGGTCACCATCTACAATTCTCACGTGCAGAATGGTACCATAAGGGAAATGTTAAAGTATTTCACCCCGATTTCTGCTCACAGGTCTGCAGTACAGAGAAAGGACATTTCCAGCTCCTTAAACCCAACCCAGGAAAGAATGGTCTGGAAGGTTGTATTTCCACTCCGGGGTGTTGGGATTCCTGGGATATGGGGTTGGTGACTCTGAAGTGGGAGCATTGGCTGCCTCCTTGAACTAGCACTTTGTGGGAGATTAATGAAAATAGAATGAAACCAGAATAGTACCATGGCCCCCATGCCTTTTAAGTACTCCCTTAAACACACAAGCCCTATGCGTATTGATAGAAGTCCATGCCACCTTATGTCCTGTACCCACCTCAATGCACACCCTATATCCTCTTTGCCAATATATCCCTTCTACCTAATCCCCACTACTCCTCGTACTTCATTTTTCTAATGCCCTGTATCAATGCCACATGGCTCTCCCCACCCTCCATGCTACTCCATTTTAAATATTCATTCACCAGGGACCTTCATAACCCCTAATAAATGACACAGCTCAAATTTATGTTCCTTAATAGCCCCTACTGCCACCCAGTGTCCCATACTCACCTACATGATCCCCATATTCCTATGAAAACCTACATGCCCACCCATCCCCAAAGTATCTTGTATCCATTATCTGCAGACTCAGGAGCCATGCTAATGTGAGATAAATTTCTGTGTTTATTAATAAAATTGATTATTAATACCCTCATTATTAAAAATAGATTAATACATTGAAATTCCTTCAACTAATTCCTTATGAAAACAAACCTTCCTATACCCTAAGCTCTTGGAGATGTCCAATAAACTGCTCACTCAATTGGTACTCTGCTGTGAAAATGATAGGTTGGGAAAGCAGTCAAGCAGCAGAAATCCTACAATAGAGTAATACAGCATAAGAACCAGGCCCTCTAGCCTCCCATATCTAGGCTGATAAACAAACACCAAACTACACTCATCCCATTTACCTGCTGCAGTGATTGGAATGAGGGCCAAGCCGATCCATTGACCATGATGTCCTTGACTGGGGTTGTTAACCTGAGCCAATCTGTGAGCCCTGGCTGACAGATACAAACAGGAGATTCAAAAAGCCTCCTCATTCTCGGGACTGACGCTGAGCTAGCTGGTCAGAACCCATGTACTGTGCACATGTAAGTAAAGGGTGACTTGCTGGGATACCAGCTTCTGTGCAGTTATTTCGGTAGCGATGAGAGAAAACAGTATGCTCCTGAAGAAAATTTGCTCGCGACAGTCATCTTTGAGTTGGAGTAAGCATTTCTGGCATCATGCCTTTATTTGGGAAGCTTGATTTGTTCAATCCTGCTGTCAAAGACTGAACACAGTATGTGGGGAAAAACTGTATTACTTTTTCCTGACATTAAGATAGATGAAAAGCAATGAGTAATCCTTCTGACGGCCTGCGTACCCATGGCATTGTTGGTCATTAGGAGCCTACCTTTTCCTGAGGCACCAGATACTAAAATCTTTCAAGAGTTGACAGATTTAGTTAAGGAGTATTACAACCCCAACAACCCCCCTATAATTCTAAGACACTATCAGTTTTATTCAGTTCTTCAAGAACTAGGGGAATCCGAATCATGAATTTTGACAAGATTAAGATGACTGGCAGAGACATGTAATTTTGGGTTAATGCTGAGACACAGTTTGGTATTTGGGATTAATGGCATAACAATGCTCATGTACCTACTAGTTGAAGCCCAAATGGACTTCAAACAGCACTATAACTGGCTCTGTCATTAGAAAATACAGCAAGTGGAGCATATGAGCTGGAGGGTATCCTGATGGAAGTGAACATGCTTACCTATCTGACTGAATTTGGGGAAAACCATTTGAATATAGGCAATCACAGGGCCTCATGCCGGGTATATCTTGAGCAAAGGGACCTTAGGTTAGCCCACAGCAAAATTCTAAAACCAAGCCAAGCCTCAACCAAATGGCTAAAATGTTCTTCAGGATCTGGGCTGGCAAGCCATTGTAGTTGCTGCTGTCGAGAAGGTAAAGGAGTCCTACGAGGCCTGACTTCAGTAAGAGAACTCATAGGCCAGCATCCAGGAGAGTGCACACCCTGGAAAATCCACCAACATGTGGTTTGGAGCAGTTAAATGGCTTAATAACATCCAAATCAGAACTAATCAACATAAATGTCTGGTTAAATGGTCACCCGGTTCTAATGGAGGTCGACACTGGCACAGCTGTATCAGGTGGTTGCAGCACCAGTCTTTCGCAAGATTCACTCTGGACTCTGACCCTTACGTTTACGCAAGACATTGGCCAGATATGAGAGCAAATTACTGTTACAGATTAAAGATACAACATTGGTTCCAGTCTCCTATGAGAAGCAGTTGGTGCAGTTACCACTGATTGTAGTGAAAGGCTCAGGCCCAAGCTTGTTGGGTTAGAATTGGTTGAGAAAGATTCACCTTGACTGGCTCAATGTTTCTCAATTAAAGAATGAGTGAAGTTCTAATTAAATACCCAGGAAGGTTAGCGACTACCAAAGGAGGCAAGGCCTCCTTTCACGTCGACCAGGAAGCAATTCTGTGATTCTGCAAGACTCGCCCAGTGCCATTTGCTTCACAAACAAAGGTACAGGCAGAAATCAGAAGGCTGGAAAGTGAAAGAATCATCAAACCAGTGCAGTTTGCAGAATGGGCAGCATCAGTTGTACCGATTGTAAAGTGTGACGGCTTGGTTCGCCTTTGCGGGGATTTTAACAAAATCACATAGAGCAGACATTTTCTTCACTGGTCTAATGTGCACACTCCAGTTTCCCCATTACACAGATGCCATTTTAGTGAAGGCAGCGCATAACTGAAACAACCTCTGCCTCCTTCAAATGTGTACCTGCAATATCCCAGCCTGATTACACTTTTGCTTATGCAATAAAACGTTTGCCATGGTGTAGAGACCCTCCATCATGGTGAACATCTATTATTTTGTGTATTAAGGTCATAAAAACTTAGATGATCCCGCGGTATAGGCGGAAAACTAAACTTTCATTCATTCTTTCAAAGTCATTGTGATCAATCAAAACTGAAAGCCTCACTTGGCCTTGCATGTATTGCAAATCTAAATTTAATTTATTGTTTTGTTAAATATCTCTACTCCTCCTCCATTACCTTCCATTCTTCCATCTGACATCTTTTCAATTCTTGGTGCTTGATTTATCTATTCTTTGAAACCTACTCATTTTTAAAGCAGACATAATTAAAACTTTATACAAGAGGTTCAGACCAAGAAGAAATATTCCATTCTGGGTATGTTGGCGTCAAGCTCTGTGCCAAATGAAGCTTCCCAAGAAGTTAGCCAATTTATTGAACCCAAGCCATGAAGTGCTTGATATTCAAAATCAATAATATTTGCACATAATTTATTTAGAAAGTTATCATTATGATGTCCAACTTTCAACTGAAAAGCCTATATGTATGTAAACTACTGAGAATGATCATATTGATTTGAAATTTAATACTGTAGAAACTGACTACACATTACCAAGGTTCTATGTAAGTGTTTTGAAATAGTCAAAAAACTGTTCAATGTAATGCATGAATGAAAAAATTCATTCTGCTGTTTTTCCTCCATGCATAAATTGAACAAACTACAGTGTTTCCTTTCAAATTCTATGGTTAAGGACTCATAATCTTCATAAACTTAGATCACTGAAAATATACTTTAATTTTTAAGCATCTAACTTTTATACAAGACAAATTTGATAAATCTAAGCTAAACTTTTCATCTATAAAGCTACCAAAATGACAGATTAGATCAAGATCTGAAAGCCCCGATCCCATTTGTGGCAGATCAAAATTTTGCTCATAGGTGAAAGAGAGAGGAGCGAGATCCCAGGAAAACTGAACTTAGCAAGCTCAAATGCACTCATTGCTGTGTTCAAACGCACTTTGTTTTGGCTATCGTAATAGCTTTAACACACAGTATGGAGTTTACAAATTTTTAGAGTTGGTGTAAATCCTCTTGAATTGTGGTCAAGGTCTATGGAATTGTCATGATATATTTTAAATACTGAAAACCCTTTTTAAAAGAGGCTGCCTGAGTCAATGAGTGCTGAAAAAAGAGTAGCAAATATACTTGCTGTTTGTTGATGTTTCCCAAGGGTTATTGTTATGCTGTTATCGATGGTCGGCTGAGATAGCAGGAACTGCAGATGCTGGAGAATCTGAGATAACAAGGTGTAGAGCTGGATGAACACAGCAGGCCCAGCAGCACCAGAGGAGCAGGAAACATGACGTTTTGGGCCTAGGCCCTTCAGAAAACATTCTGAAACGTCAGCTTTCCTGCTCCTCCGATGCTGCTTGGCCTGCTGTGCTCATCCAGCTCAACACCTTGTTATCTCATGAACGGTCGGCTGCTTTCCACAAGCCACTATTATCCCAGTAGGTGGGGCTCAGTTCACAGTTTGGTTGACAATTCGAAGAAGTAAGTAAAAGATTAGTTGTCTTTAATATGAGTTTAAATAAAAGCTTGTTGCTTATATAACAGACTGACTGCTTGAGAATTATAGATCTTGAACAGACCAGAAGAACGGGAGTATGTTTAATATAGTGAAGACTGTGGCAGATTCTTAGAAACTTATTTCACTGAATTTCAAATTGCTTCCTGAGGCCTGTCTATGGTGGATACTGGGTGAGTTAACATGGATTGTTTTAAAAATTCATTCACGGGATGAGGACGTCGCTAGCTAGACAGCATTTATTGCCCGTCCCTAGTTCAGAGTCGACCGCATTGCTATGAGTCTGGAGTCACATGTAGGCCAGACCAGGTGAGGATAGTAGTTTCCTTCCCTTGAACCGGATGGGTTTTTCCAACAATCGACAATGGATTCACAGTCATCATTAGACTCTTAATTCCAGATATTTATGGAGTTCAAATTCCACCAGCTTCCGGGGCAGGATTCGAACGTGGGTCCCCAGAACGTTGAGATAACAAGGTGTGGGGCTGGATGAACACAGCAGGCCAAGCAGCATCATAGGAGCAGGAAAACTTGACGTTTCAGGCCTAGAGCCTTCATCAGAACATTATCTGGATCTCTGGATTAACAGTCCAGCGATAATACCAGTAGGCCATCACCCCATTGGGGCATAAGGGTCTAGTAGTCTGGGTGGAGCGGCATGAGATGGTATGTTTAATAAGGATGGAAGAGCAAAGGGTGACTGTGAACTATCTGTTTCATGAGTTTGTTTGCACTGGAGAGATAAGACTCTCGGAGAAATAGTTTTGGCCTGCTGATCACATGATAAATTATGCAAAGTAATATTTCTATCAGTTTATTTCTGGTAAGTGGATGCCACTGGTAAAAACACTTTTAGCACCTTTTGCTCAGGGCTAAAGGTGCCTAAAATACCACGATACAACAGGCACAAAGACCTCCCACGCAGTCAGCTGCCCTCATGGCTAATTATGTCCATTTCCACCAGTATAGGGCACAACTCCGTCCGGCATCAACCAAACACACCCCTCCTATCCTGAACCGTCCTCAGGTCTTTCTACCAAGGCAGGTCCAGTGTGTCAGGACGAAGGTAGAGGCATTCACATTGCTCGCAAATAGGCCACAGTGTCAATATACTGCAGATAGTTAATCCTTTATCCAATTTTGAGCACTCAACGGCTACAAGATCAACTCAGCAATCTTATGGAGGTACTTACAATATAATCAAAGTTCTTCATGCTGTAGGCCCAATCAAAATGCTGGCATCTCTGGAACTTTGGCTGTCTCAGAGATGTGTACTGTCAAAGCAAGATTGAAGAGGCCTTGTTACAGTCGAACCCAGGGCTTGGAGGAGGTAATAAATTCTGTGATTTCCACCCCTGAAGTTGACGTCAAAGACTTTTGGATATTTTTCCTTAAACAGTTTTGGCTTTTCCCCAATTCTATTTGTACCTAAGTATGCACTAAAGTTCTGAAAAGCAATCAAGCACCCTTCTTAAAGGATTCCAAATTAAGGAGCTGGATTTCCTTTGTAAATCCACCCTGTAAGAAGTATAAAAACTATTAAAAAAGATGAAATCTGCCTTGAATTCGGCAACATACACAGACAATAACATGCAAGCAAAGAGAACAAGGTCCAGGGTGAGGGATGCAGAGTTGAAGAAAATTTACAGCTCTCAGGTGAAGGAATTGAAAATTTGGTGTTGAGCTTAAGATGCAGGTGCAGGAGTGTCGCTGCTGGTTCAGTTTCTTTTTCCCTAGGTGCAGTCATAGGGAATATATTTCCATGTTTTAGAAGATCTTGAGTCACAGTCAGATTTTTCTCACTGTTCAAAATTAGGAATGCTGCTTCAAAAGGGAGAGAGAGAGAGAGATTTTGTATTCTGCAAGAAATCTTTCTCCTTGACGCTGCCACATGCTACCATTTACTGTTGCAAAAAAAAAGCCCAAGATTATAATTGTAGTTTCTGATTGAAGGGGACTTAATGATCTTGAATAGCACACAATGCAAATAATCCAGCACTAACATAAATTGTTTAGATGGCCCAAAGTCAGAGTTTCATGTCATACTTTAACAGGAGACGAGGAGGAGAGGGTGTTTGTCCTCCTTTTTGCAAAATTTGTTTCAACTGTCATATTTGTTCCAGAAGTCAAAAAATCTCATCCTCCAGAGATATTTGAAGTCTCATTGTGAGCTATACATTCCAGGTGATGATTTTTGATATCTTGGACAAGCTTGTCGGGATATGATAGACAGTTTCAGTCATGTTATTTAGCTATTCCTTTGCAAATTCTTGTTCAGCATGGCTATTTGCAGGTCCGGTAACCTTGGTGGCCATTCTAAAGAATCTACTGCGGTTTTATTTCTTTTTGTTTCCTCTCAAACTGAAGTCCAAGGCCTTTAAGTTAATTAATGAGGTTTGAAGATTGAATTATGCATTTTATATCATCATGACTGCCTCAACACAGAGGCATCTTCACAACCAAAAATATCTCGGCCTCCATGTCAAGTGATGGACCGGATATCCTACCAGTGGATTGGGATCAGACGCAGTTGTGAGCTTTCAAGATCAAAGCTCTATCAATGAGCCATTATTACGAAATCTCAAATTCTAATGATGCCTGAGAAGCCACCTCCATTGAGCTGGTACTCCACAGGCAGACTGCCAGCAAATCTGCAGAATTATCCTTAATTGGGCCTTAATAAGCAGAACTGTTTGCTCACCTCCACGGACGAGGTATTTGATTTGATTTCCAGCCCATCTTTGGCACGACTCTAATATGATGCAGATGGCTCTTATTTTCATCATTCCTCTAACAACGAACCTGCCAACCAGGGGCCTGGAAAATTCACCTTAAAATCTCTTGAATATCATTGCACAATGAGATTACTAACTCTATCTCATTAGTTTTATTGATTTTCCATAGTATTCCATTATTCTGCCAGGGCTGCCACTTCTCAGCAAGTGAGAATGCTGAATAAAACAATCACATTCTCAGTTCCATGAGCCAACATGATATAAAATATTTCCAGAATAAGGCATCAGTTAGTTTTTTTTTAAACAGCAAGATCATTATCAACATCACTAGTGAAGTATATCATAGCTCCAACTGTAACTGCATAAATGCTGTAAATACTGAAGGTAAGCTTGTCATTTTCAGTGGTAATTTCAGTGAATACTAAAAAATTTGAGGCATGAAATATTTAAGAAACATTCATCTTTTCTTTAAACATTGGACATAAAAACAAAAGCTTTTTACTGCCTCTTCAACTGTTTACCTGATCATAACAGTGAACATCAATCCACAGAATTTCAGGAAGACCCCACATGGCTGTTACTAGTAAAATCAGAATTACTGTTCTGTAACAACAAGGTAGCAAGGCGTGGGGCTGGATGAACA
>JAHRHZ010000133.1:32544026-32570572 GCA_024137785.1 Ginglymostoma cirratum | reverse complement strand
ATTTCTGATGAAGGGTCTAGGCCCGAAACGTCAAGCTTTCCTGCTCCTATGATGCTGCTTGGCCTGCTTTGTTCATCCAGCCCCACGCCTTGTTATCTCGGATTCTCCAGCATCTGCAGTACCTTTTATCTCTGTAACAACAATCCCATTTGTGCTACAGTCACTTGGGAAAGTGTGCTGCGAATCAGAGGCTGTTTTGCAGTCATCTTCCACAATCCTTCAAGAATAGGTTGTGCATGAACTCAATCAGTTTTGGATTTATTAGACTATTCATAGTCAAAATTCAGTTCTATGATTAAAAATAAATGATCCCAGTGTAACAGCCTGTGTATAGTTTCTGGTCTACAATCCAGATAACCATGTTATCCACTTATCTGAAAATCTGGAGATACAGTTAGAGAAAAAAAATTCTTCCTCATTTCCATTTTAAATGAGAGACCTATTTATTTTAAAATACATCACCTAAATTCTCCCAGGAGAGGAAATATTCTCTCAACATCCAATGTAAACCACCTCAGAAATCTACATATTTGTATCATAAGTATGGGCCCAACTTGCCCAACCTTTTCTCGTAAGAAAACTTCTTTATCCCGGAAATCATCTGAGTAAATTTTCTCTGAACTGTTTCCAGTGTAAGCACGTTGCAGTGATCCTTCTTCAGAACTGAACGCAGCTAGGAAAAGATGGTATTTATGCATTTATTTCCGTTCTGACGAAGGGCCACTGGACACAAAACATTAACTCTGTACTTTTCTCTCCACAGTTGTTGCCAGACCAGCTGAATTTCTCCGGCATTTTATGTTTTTGCTTGTTTGAGCCCGAATTTATATTCACTGTTGCCACTAATTGTGTGACAAAATTATCAAAATTGCACTTGGTTTGAAGTTTCTGCTGAATTGCATTGGTTTCATGGACATTAATCAGCCAGAACTATCAAACCCGTTCACAATGTCTGGAGAGTTTTAGGTGCAATTTTTGTTCAGTGTAGTAGTTTCCATTCATTTTTAAAAGGGCAAAAATGCTACAAGCATAACTACAGGAGGCACTCTCATCATCCAGGCAGTCTTGAGACATCACAGCCAGAGATAATGCAGGGAATTTTCCCCATCAATGATGAGGATCATTCATAATATTGAGCAATTCAAAACTATTTTAAGAATTGTAGAAGCCAATTAAATATGTTGTTTTTCAAAAGTGTTTTTCTGATGATCACACTCTTATGTGTTGAGTGATCTTACTCTCCGAGCCTAATATCAGGATGTTCGTTTATACACAACCAAGTAGGGCAGCACAGTGGGATAGTGAGCTCATTGCCAAAGCAGGCCACAGTGCAAAACAGGGCAGTAAGTTAAGGTCGTAACAGGGTGGAAAGCTGATCAGGGCAGTGAGCTGAGCACCAGAACGGGGTGGCAGGCCAAGTAGTGCAGCAGGGTGGCAAGCGAAGTACAGGAGAGGGACAATGATCCGAGTGCAACTGCAAGCCCTGCTGCAAACATAATAGCGATGTCAATGGCACCGCACATACATCTACTAATCAAGTGGGAGCCGAGTTCTTGCTTCAGGTTTGAGTGACGTCAGGAGGTGGCAGGAGTTACACTATTTAAAAAGCTCATGGTGAAAAATGTCTCACCCTAAAACTGGTCACATCTCCAGAATAAACACATCATCACCGTAATAAAGAAGTTCCCACTCAGTTACTTTGCAAAGTTGGGTAGAGTATTTGTGGATTGGGAGGCAGGACATTAGAATTTGGTGGTTGTAAAATATTGATGTTTGTAAAATGCTAGGGGGGAAAGCACTGTGTGGTCCCTTTAAAAGATTGCACTTTTTCTATGCTTGGAGAAGTCTGTGAGCAGTTTGAAAGTTTGCAAGTACAGAGAGCACCTGAATTAAAATATTCATATCAAAAGGCTGTACCGTTAGCAGGCCAAGCAGCAATTTTATTGAGACAATAGGTTTTTGAATGAAGCCACACAAATTGAACCAGGCACTTAGATGCCAAAAATCTATCAAATTTGAATCTGATGGTTTTGACAACGTAGGATCAATCCAATTGTACGAAATGGATATGTCATCAGGGTATAAAAGAAGGGGGCAGTTGGAAAATCAGCAGAGCTAACTACCATCTGGTAGAGATAACAGCTCTGAGCTCCTAGAGAAAGTACCATCTATTCACAACAGTACCACTGCACTCCTAGCTAAGATTCCTAACAGAAGAATTCACACAAATCTTCCAGGCAGAAGGATTGACGGAGAAAACACAGAACATTCTGGAAGATATAACTTGGCTGTAATTTCGAGAGACTAAGTTCTATTGATTTGTTAAATAAGTAGGGCTTGTATTTATTCAACTGGCATACCATTAGAATCTTGCATTATTTGGAATAGTTGGTAATTAGAAGGGATTTGTTTGGTTTGTAAATATTTAATTCACTGTTGGAGTTAGATAAATAAATTGTTACTTGCTAATTGGATAGTGTGTGTCAGGGATTTATTTGATTTAACCACTAGAAGTTGCTGAAGGATAGGTTACACCCCTTTTCACACTCCTTTTACAGATTATAGGGCAGCGTTCTCCTCTTTGGGTGTTTTCAGAGGAAGGTAAATTCTACTTTATAACAGTTACAGATCTTCAGGGTGACTATTAAAATGGAGCTGTTCTTTTGCATGAAATCTTGTGTTAAAAGACATAGATACGGTGATTAAAACTATTTTTTATGTCCAACTGTTTTAAGCAGTTATCAATTTAAATATATGAAGGAAAATCTTTTAATCAACATTTTAAAAGTCATTTTGAAACATTGTTTGGGGAAAAGTGCTCTTTCAAAAATACAATTTTGGGTTTGGCTCAGAATCCAAGTGCGAATGATGTTAAAGATGTTATGAAATAGCTAAACATTGACCATACTTTGACCTTACCTTTCATATATTGACTACAGATTACGAAATACAATATTATATTATTGCTAATTATAATATTGCTAATTCCTAAAATACAAATTTCATACAGAAGAGTGGGCCCACAGCCATGCCATTCTTCAATAAACGATAACATTCAGATACAGTACTTAGCTCCTGATTTGAATCCAACTCAGCTAGTCAGGACAGGGTGGAGATGTAGATATAAAAAAGATTCCCACTTGGATTCTGAGGGTCTACTGCACAATGCTGACTTAACTACAAAGCTTTTGGTCACAGGACAGGTTCCAATCACAGGCTGGTGCGAGCTTTACTCATACTTAAATGCCTCCATCGGGACTGCGATGCAACTTTAACTACCAATGGCAGCAATGTCAAACCAGGAGGAAAACCCTCTGCCCAGGTGGAATCCTCACTAAACCCCATCTCTGTCTTCACAATTTATCTTAGCACCATGCCAGGATGAACTCCTTCACTGCTTTCTAGCAAGCTCCTCCCAAGTAATATCTTGCCCATGCCTGCAAGCCACTGAGTGATGTCAAAAGTCTGGCAGCATCTGTGCAAACAGAAACTTGTTACATTTTAAGCCCAGCCGGGAGTACCTTCTGAAGCTTGGGCATTAAGGGCACAGGAATTAAGGTATGCTGGCTGTGTTATGGAAGCTTTCAATCGTCCAAACCCTACATCGGCACATACCTTCAGTTAAAATCAGAGCTCAACACTCATATCTGTTGTCATTCTGCATAATATTAAAAGGAATACAAAGACATAGATGCAATGCTATTCTTATTTAGGAATTGGAAAAATTGAAAGGACCACAAAATATAATTTTAAATTCTAGTTACTTTTCCTATCTCAAATGATATTTTTATGCCAAATTTTAGTGATCAGCACTTGAAAAAAAATTTAACTCCCATGACATTAACAATAGAACAATGCTGAGGCAGTATTTTGGCACATTGAGCACAGATGTTCAAGTGAGCAGAAATGAGCATGGACTGTGACAGTGAAGTCAGACCACATTTTATGTAAGTTATGCCTTTTTGATTTGCTTAACACTTTTCTGAAGGCCAAATCTTCAGAAATCAAGATGACGTCAGGAGAAATTCTACATATCTCTCGCACACCGCATTGCAAGGTGATCAACAGCACAAACGTTGCAATTAGAGCAAATTCCATTCCAATTAAATAATTCCGGATGTCTTCCACATACTGTTTACTGATTCTGTCTTTCGACAATATTTGTAAGCCTGCAGTGTGTGTCTGAAGCTTCAGTTCTTCCATTTCCTGCAAGCAGAGATCATTGGTATTAAAATGTATCCATTTTGTTAATTCATTCGGCCACATTTTACTTCAGTGCAACTTGTAAATACTATTTGAAGGGGTGTCATAGATATAAAATTCTAAACTATTCATTCTGTTTTTTCTATAAAAGCAGTCTGAATTCGTAGAAACAATGAAGTAGCCAAGAACCAGAAACTGCATGATATCCTGCATTCATTCCACCTCTCCAAGTCCCAGCTAGATAAATCCAGCTCATGGATTTTCAGCAGTAAATGTGAGGAGAGAATAGCTGATGAATCAGTGAGCTTCAATAAGAACAAGTAACTGACTTCAGGGTTTCCTTACAAAACAATATTACTATCAAAAAAATTATCAGTGCAATGAACCCTGCAAAGAGGGCATTTGCTAGTCAATTCTGTTCAATAATATTAACAAATTTGTCAGCAATGAAGTCCCTCACAACCATCTACTGGAGGAATCCTACATATATCTTTTGTGAATGCGCAACCCATTTCTAGGGAAGCCTTGCGCTCCAGCATCCAAGATGCTGTTTTATCTCATTTCATGGAGATCACATAGAAAACACCACAATCCAGGCCATTAGAAACTTAGTTATTGTCTTAAAATCTGACCCCATGTAGATCAATTGACATGATGCTCACATTCTGGATATGATGGAGTAAACAAAAGTGAGTCTATTTTATCTCAGAGTCTTGCAATTTAGGCAGCTCAAATTAGATCTAGATATGCCAACAAGTGCGTGGTACCAGCAAGCCACACAGCAGTAATCTGAAAGGAGGAGTAACTGCAGGAGCAACTCATGATCTAATATGTTGAAAGTCAGAGAGAATCTGCATCCAAGTTAATCCATTGAATAGGTAGGTACAGAAGAACAGAGATCCTTGGACAGAAAAAAAAGCCCTTTGGCCCATCATGTCCACACCAGTCAAAAACAACCACCTAACAATCCTAATTCCGTTTTCCAGCACTTTCTTATCTGCCTTGACATCGCAAGCACACATCGAAATACATAAACGTTATGAGGGTTTCTGCCTCTGCTGCCGTTTAAGGCAGTGAGTTATAGATTTCCATCTCCCTCGAGTGAAAAATCTTTTCCTCACATCTCCTTTAAACCTCCTATATCTTACCTAAATACGTCCCCGTCATTGGTCTCTCCACTAACCAGAAAAAGTTTATTCTTGTCTATGTGCCTTATAATCTTTTACTTTTCAGTCATGTCCCATCTCAATCTCCTCTGCTCTAAGGAAAACTATCTTAGTCTATCCAAGCTCTCTTTATAACTAAAACTCTCCAGCCAGTCAAGATCCTGGGAAATCTTTTCTGTACCCTCTCCAGCACTATCAAGTCATTCCTATAATGTGGATGTGGCACCTGTCTATCTCAGAAGATGATGAACTGTACCCAGGGTATATGTCTCTTCAGGACAGGGTATCATCTGTTATTGTTATAGAGGCCAAATCATCAGTGACAATCTCTTCCGCCATTGGCACAGATGGTTAACATTGGTATGAGGTTAACTGAAGTTCTTACGTGCTGCCAGGACCTCTTCTTCACCATCTGGTCATTTCTTTTGTCTTCTGTTTGTCTCCAAGCACTCCGATCAGAACAAGGACTGTTCATGTATCAACTCCAATCCAAGTCAACTTCAGATTATGCTTGAAGAGCCTGGATCATTGGTTACTTGCTCTACATCATTTAGCAAACAATGTGCAAGTATATCCTTTTGTGGTTTGGTGTCATGCTTTCTTTTATAATGGTCCTGTGATGCGCCTTGAGATGTTTAATTATATTAAAGATGCTTTATAAATATAAGTTGGTGTTGTAGTCTTTAGTGAGAGTTTAAATGCGATTTACGTGTGGTTTCTCCTGCGCCAAGTATCTGCTGGGTCACTGGTGGTAAATAGCACTCTGTCATTAAATGTTGACTTTATATTGGGTGTGTTATAATATTTTAAGTTTATCATGTTTCATCTGATGCAGTGATCAAAATTTTAATAATGCCAAAAGTTGCATATCAGGTTTTACAATCCTCAAAAAGAGAAATGTGTTAATTTAAAATACATACTTTAAATCCTGGTTAATAAGTATATTTCTATTTTTTTCTATTTTCTGTGCTCTCCTTTTTTCATCTGTCTTTTGTTACAATAGCAATAAAGTGGACCATATTGTATTTCATAATCCAACTCTTACAGTGGAGGCTATTTAAGGACAAAATTGAATTTTAATAAGGATAAACACTGAACTAAAATGGCTTGACCATAGATTGATTCTCGTCCTGGAGATCCAAGGCGAATAAACAAAGCTCTGCACTGAAATGTCTATTTTTATCTACAGACATAGAGATAACCATCAAACTAGACACCAACAACCAAAATCAGCAACAAGAAATTCATATCTTTGAGTTTATCTCACATTTGTATGATAATTTCAAGTGCTGACAAATACAAGTCTCACGTACCAGTTAGCCAGTTTAGAAAGACAATGGACCAAGACTTGGGAATATAAAAGCAAACCATATTTTGATAGCTGTTTTCAAGTAGCAGAGCAAAGAAAAGCAGAAAAGAACTCGGAACAAGAGCTGAAAGTCTCTCTCTCTCTCTCTTACCTCACTGTATCTCTCAACCCACTGAAAGACAACAGGAGTGGAAGTTCCAATTGGAGAAACAATTATTCACCAAGACATCAAACATATTTACAAACTTCATCATTACTGGGATATGAGTGAATAAACAATTGTGGTCTTAGGTTAAAAATCGAGGATCTCAAGGATGTTAATGATTTTTAAACCATGTAGTGTTTATCACCCTGTCTATATCAGACAGAATTGCCATTTAAAAGAAATCTATTCACTTATTTGCGTGTATTTGATTTTGAATTTAATTATTTTATCATATGCTGAGCAGGTAATAAAATTCACTTTTCTTTCAGTCAAGAGACCATTCCAATGAAACCTCTGTGTAGACTAATACAATGTTTTAATTGAAATATGATAGTTGCTAATGTTCAATGAAGTGGGATTAATTAACAATCTCATAGTAAAGGATCATCTAATGAAGAGTGATCACAGCATGCTAGAAATTAAAACTCATTTGGAGAGTGAGAAACTGGAGTCCTGCCCTTGTTCTAGCTTTAAAGAAAGATAATAATGACAAAAACCAAGGCATTGAAAAGGCCAGTAGAAAGCTGGAAGACAGGGGACCTTTAAAGCGCAGCATGGGGTTACTGAAAAAGTCATAAAAAATAGCAAAGGTAAATTATGAAAGAAAACTAACACAAATGATTTAAAAAATGGATAGCAAAACTTCTAAAAGTATATCAAAGGGAAGAGAGTAGCTATAGTGAATGTTGGTCCCTTGGAGTATTAGGCTGGTGAGTCAATAGTAGGGAACACAGAAATGGCAGAGTCACTAAATCAATATTTTCCTTCAGTATTCATGGTGGAAGACACCAGCATCATCCTAATAGTGACAGATAATGCAGACAATATAAGTAGGTAGGAGCTTAGAATAATCATTGTAACTAGGACAAAAAGAATTGAGCAAACTGATGGGGTTGAAGGTCATCAAGTCCTCAGAGCCTGATGGCCTCAATCCCAGTGTCTTAATGGAAGTGTCAGCAGAGATAGTGGATGCATTGGTTAGAATATTCCATGGAAGAGGGAAAGGTCCTATGGATTAGAAAGGTATTAATATAACACTCTTACTCTAACAGGGAGGGAAGCAGAAAGTAGGAAACAACAGGTCAGTTAGTTCAATATGTCATTGGGAAATTGTTATGATATATTATGAAGGAAGCAATAACAGGACATTTTGAACATTAAAATACAAATCCAACACAGTCAGCATTGTTTTATGAAGAGTAGATCATGCTCGTCACATTTGCTAGAGTTCTTTTAAGTAACAAGCAACATGAATAGTGGGGATCCTGTGATGTAGAATATCTGGACTTCCCAAATACATTTGATAAGGTACCACACAAAAGTGAATACTTAAGGTAAGATCACATGGCATTCGGAATAATTTGTTATATTAGATAGAGGATGGGCTAACCAACTGAAATTAGAGTGTCAGGATAAATGGATCTTTTTCTGTTTGGCAAAACATAACTAGTAGAGTGCCACAGGATTTAGTCCTCAGGCCTCAACTATTTGCAATCTGTTTTAATGACATAGATCTGGGCATAGAAAGTAATCTGGCCGTATTTGCAAATGGCATAAAAATAGGTGGTACAGTAAACTGTAATAAGAAATAAGAAATTTACAAATGGATATGGATAGGTTAGGTGAATGAGCCAAAATTTGGCACAAGAATTTTAATGTGGATGAACGTTAGGTGATCCATTTTCGGGGAGAAATATACAGGCAACTTATTTTCTAAATGGAATGTTTTGGTGCTGAGGGATCTCGATGGCTTGTGCTTAAATTGCGGAAAACTAGTATGCAGGTCCAGCAGGTAACAGAGAAGAAAAATTGAATTTTGGCATTTATTGCTAAATGAACACAGTGCAAAAGTAAGGAAGTGTTGCTGCAACTGTACAAGTCATTAGTGAGACAGCACCTTGAATGTTGTGTATAGTTTAGTTGCCCTTTCTTGAGAGGAGATACAATTGTATTGCAGGCAGTTCAGAGGAGACTCACAAGATTGATTCCAGAGATGAAAGGTTTACCTTACAAAGAGAAATTGAACAGTTTAGGCTTATATTTACTGGAGTTCAGAAGAATAAGACAAGGTATAATTGAGGTATATAAGATGCTAAAATGGATTGACAAAATCAATAAAGAGAGGTTATTTCCCCATCTGGACCAATCTGGAATGAGAGTCATAGTTTTTTAGGAAAAGGGTAACAGATTTAAAACAACAATGAGGAGAAATCACTTCTGGCAGGAGGTCATAAATCTGTGGAATTCACTATCCCAGAAAGCGATGGATGGTGGGATATTGAATAAATTTGAGGAGATATACAGATTTTTAATTAGTAATAGGTTAAAGGATGATGGAGAGTCGGCAGGAAAGTAGAGCTGAGACCAAGATGAAATCAGCACTGATCATATTAAATGGCAGAGCAGACTCAAGGGGCTGAATTGCCAACCTCCACTCCTAGTTCTCATATTCTACGTAACTACATTTTTTGGAAATGATTTTGCATTCTATGCTTTTTCTAGCCATATATGATCAGCTTATTTTTCTATGCGATACATTGTTTGGGAGGAAAAACAAGTGACAATAGAAGTTAAACAGAGTTTATACACAGTGCTGTATTTTGGCAATTCTGCAAACGTATTTCATCTTCATTAATGGACGCAACTCAGCATTTTTTCAAACAGCATCATCTTTGAATATTTCACAATCATTGTGAAAACAGATGAGTGTGACAAGGATGAATGTTACATTTTCCATCATACTCTGAAGAGTATCATTGCATACACTTTAAGGTGGAAAGGATGAAAATAACCAAGAGCTTCAAAATGGAATCAGTCACCAGCCGTTTTGAGACGTGATACAATGGACATATAAATACAGTCCCTCAGGGCACCATCACAGTTAGTTTAATTGCTTAAATTTATTCTGAGAGGGTGTAAATTTAAAGAAAAAATGTTATCTCATCTTATCAGAGCGGTGGGAGAGATATCACAAATTAAGCAACAGCCAACTTCCAGGACTTGTACTTCAAGAGTAAGAAGAAAGTTGAGTAACAAAGCCCATACCACCACTCACAACTGGTCCATTTCCAAAAACAATCTGTGAAGGCATGTTCAAGTTTTCCAAGGGATATGTTTTAAGTGGGTGCCATACATCTGTTGCAGTGATCTTCAAATCTCAAATAACTTAGGTCACTTCTGAATATTCCTATTGTGAACATTATTTTTAGGAAACATAAGACTAATAATTTGAGAAGGTTGAATAATTTGAGAAGGCCCAAACAATTTGCAATTTACTTTCTGCTCCTGATCAAGCTGGTGCAGACAATATAGAGTCTTCATGTTGTCTGTATGCTCACCACTATGATTATCAACTGCAGCCCAATATTCAACACATTGGCTGACTGTATGCTGATAGAAGATTTCAAGTGTAACTAAGGCTGACACTGGTGTAGATTAAAATCCCAATCCCTTTTTGAGACAATTCCAAATGAGCCGTGCTTTACTCTCAACGTTAGGTTGAAAAGTACAGGTTTTAAAAAATCATAAAATAAAACAAAGAACTGTAGATGCCGGAAATCCGAAACAAAAACAGAAACTCATCAGTCCTTGCAGCATCTGTGGGAGGAAAGCAGGGTTAATGTTTCAAGTCTGGTGATTCTTCATCAGAACTGTTAGTAATGCAGGAAATGCAGGTATTTATGTTGAAGCCAAACTGCGGTGGGGGTGGTAGAAGTCAATTTTTAGGAGGAGACAGAGCCCAGAGAAACAGTGATATGAAAGGGATAGGTAAACAAGGAGGTAATTTATAGACCAACGTACAGTTCACTGATCATGCATAAAGAGTGTGAGGAAGAAAGCTCCGACGATGATGATTGTGTGGAGATGTTGAGAGATAGCAATTAAAAGCACAACAATCATGTTCTTAAAGAGTGTATCAGAGAACAGCATCTACCTTTTTAAAAGACCAATAATCACCCGACGAGTTCCCATATCTATAAAGCACAACCTTGAACTTCAAAACGCTCGTCTTGTAAACTCTGTTTTACCTGTTTGCATGGAAATAACAATACATTCCTAAATATAACCATATTGTGCTACATCTCACAGTCAGTATATGATTAAGGGACAGATTCATGATATCATCAATATGTGACATGACAGCATGGAGGTCTCATACTCTACCTTGCCCTGGGATCACTCGAAGCATGACATACTATTGAAAAAATGTTGCTGTGTTGTAATTCATTTACTTGATGATAGTGCAGACACCTCGGTGCCTGAAAAAATTAACATTTGTTTATAATTGTTGGCTCTAATATTAATCTCTTCGATTTTTCAATACTGTGATATCCAGGCCAAGTTTCCTCTTCTACGGAAGTTAACATAACTATTGCCACATCAGTCGAAAACGTCACAATAGCTGGATTGGCAGTCTGTAAATAAAATTTAAGGTTTTTTTACATCTTTGGGTGTATAGCTCATTCATCAAGGATCCTGTAATTGCTGTAAGAAGAAGTAGGTTGCTACACGCAGAGTGAACTACATTTTGAATTTCTTTTTTAGTTTTGAAGGTCTTCTTTCAGGAAGATAGCTCCTTTACCATTATAACTCCTCAGTATAATTGTGTTTTTCTGTTCTTTTCCTTATATAGTCGCCTCTAACGCACAGAACTGAACCAACATAGAATAGAATAGAATTGCCTTTATTGTCATGTCCACTCGAATGAGTGCAGTGAAAAGTTTGTAATTTTGCCACTCAGCACCATCTTAGGTACAGGATACGTA
Source organism: Ginglymostoma cirratum (assembly GCA_024137785.1). Taxonomy (NCBI): domain Eukaryota; kingdom Metazoa; phylum Chordata; class Chondrichthyes; order Orectolobiformes; family Ginglymostomatidae; genus Ginglymostoma; species Ginglymostoma cirratum. The sequence continues at coordinate 32,558,923 of JAHRHZ010000133.1, read as the reverse complement.
GGTACAGACACTTTAAGTGTTATTACAGAACTGAATTAGAAAAAAAAGACTAGCGTGAGAGTACACAGTTTAAAAAGTCCAGAATGAGAATAAAAAGTATCTTTAAAGCACTCAAGTTATAGTTCTTTTGCAAAGAGTCTGTGCCTAGTAGGTTTCAGATCACGAGGCCTCCCCTCTGTTCTGGACTCGCCCCACCACCTCGTCCCGCTCCCTGCTCCGGGACCCGGCCCGCACTCGCTCTGGTCCCCGTTCCATGACCTGGCCCACGCTCGCCCCGCGCCCCGCTCCCCGCTCCGGGACCCAGCCCGCGCTCACTCTGCTCCTTGCTCAGACTTCGGTTGCGACTTGTTTCCCTTCATCTCACCTCCATTCTGCAGGGAGGGTAGTTCAAGAAATTTAAAGTTGGTCTGGGGGGAAGAAAAACTGCTGCAAAGAGGCAATAAAAAAGAAAGAGCAAGGAAAAGGAACTGGCAAGCAGAGGTCCTCCGACGGGAGTGATTTATCTGCAACCATCTTGCCCATAGGCTCAGTTTTCTTTAAAACCTGATATATTTGCTCAATTTTCAATACTTGCAGTTACAGAGAAACACATCTATATATCCTTATAAGAGCATGCTACAATCTGGACTAATAGCTACTGGTCACAAAGTGTCATCCTAGTCCCTTGCTTCATTAGCCAGATCTGGGAATGGTAAAAGGAGAAAAATTATTACTGCTGATATTGCTAAGATGATTCTAAACGTTATACTGATGAAGACTCAACAATAGCCGATCGTGGGAGAGCACGTTCATCGAGATTTTCAGTGACTGGACTGGAGTTCCTGGTAAAAGAAGCAGAATAATAAACAAATTTCCTGCTTCATCAAGGAGATCAGGGACTCACCAGACACAGGCTCAGAATTCTGTGGCAGCGCCAAGAAGAGTAGCATATGTCCGTGCCCAGCGTGCAGCCTCCAAGGATCCAGCTACTTCAGGAAGAAGTTTAATGACATTGCATGAACGATGAAGGTCAGTAATGCACTTTCAAATGCCATATCCTACCAACTCCATCATTAGTCTCACCCTGTACTCAGATTACCACATTCAAATCATTCATCTACTAACAGTCTCTATCAATCAGGATTCATTTCTAACATTCAAATGATTGCTCTCACATATTGAGCAAATCTCACCTCTTGCCCACATTGGCAGCAATTCAACCATCATAACTACATTGCCCAAACATATCACACATTCAGATTCTTCCCTCTCTCTTGTAGGAGAATAGTGCTTCTAATCATATCAATCATCACTGAGGTCAATCCCTTCTAGTGTCATTGACTAATTTTGTCACTAGGCATGATTTGTATTCCAGTCAGTTAAATTAGCACCTCAGTCTCAGTGAAATCAGAGGATCTTGATTTTCACTTATTCATCTGCGACTTGCAAATTTCTCAACTTTGATGGTTGAAATAAAAACTGGGATTTTTTTGGAAATGGTGCAATAAATCGATCTCTGTGATTTTAACCATTCACCCAACTCTGTTTCTGTGAGGTATTGTTTACCTAGTCCCTGCATAATGCAAAAAAGAAACATGTAATGAAAAAAAAACAGTACATAGTGAAAAGACTGCTGTTTGAAGGCATTTGTATATATAGTAGCCTCAGATCAAATCCTAGCTCAAGTTGACACTTGATTTAACCTGCCAAGTGAATGGAGAGTGCCTGTCTGCTTCATTCATTCCATTTCTTTCCAAAGGGGAAATTTCCCCTTCAGGTTCGGTGTTACTGATAAGATATAACATTGACTTCAGTAGTCAATACAGTGCAAAGAAGCATTGATCCATAATCTCAGCTAAACATCCTCAACTCAATTCAGAATGCGATATGAACTGTTTTATACTGTTCTAAGAAATAATCAAGGTGCAGGGGGGCATTGTGAAAATGTTTAAAACAGCTAAATCACTCTTGCCAAAACTAAAGGCATATACGAATTCAGAATTCAGAAATTTCTAAATATTAGTAGGTATTATATAAATATTATGACAGGAAGAAACACTGGGTAATTTTAGCACCCACAACCAACTGGAGGAAGGAATGTGTTGGCAGGCAGCGATGGTGAGGGACAACGAATAAAAGATTTATTGATGCCTTGACGCAACTAACTGTACTCTCAGATTGCATGGACCAAGAACGTCTTGTCGGATTTATGATCCAACTTAATCTCTGTTCTTTAAACCTGCATGGAGAAAACCTCATGATATTCCAGCCAAGAAAACCAGACAGGAAGCGGAGTTAGAATCAGAACAGACTCAGGAAGCAAGAGATAGTATGAACTGCCGATGCTGGAGTCTGAGATGACAAGCTGTAGAGCTGGATGAACACAGCAGGCCAGGCTGTGGAGCAGGAAAGCTGACGTTTCAGGACTGGACCCTTCTTCAGAAATGGGGAGGGGAAGGTGACTCAAATAAATAGAAAGAGGGGGAGGCGATGATGGAAGGTGGATAAAGGAGCAGATAGGTGGAGAGAAGACGGACAGGTCAAGGAGGCGGGGATGCAACCAGTAAAGGTGAGTGCAGGTAGGGAGTTGGCATGGGGGTTGGTCAGTTGAGGGAAGGCGGACAGATCAAGGAGGTGGGGATGAGGCTAGTAGACAGGAAGTGGGGAGGCGGTTTGTCAGTGAGGTGGGAGGAGCAGATAGGTGGAAGAAAAGATGGACAGGTCAAGGAGGCGGGGACGAGCTGGGCTGGTCTTGCGATGAGGTTGGTGGTGGGAAGATTTTGAAGCTTCTGAAGTCCATATTGAGACCATTGGGCTGCAGGGTTCCCAAGCGAAATATGAGGTGCTGTTCCTCCAGGCTTCGGGTGCATCATTGTGGCACAGGAGGACGCCTACGATGGACATGTTGTCCAAGGAGTGGGAGGGGGGGTTGAAATGGTTCGCAACTGGGAGGTGCAGTCGTTAATCGCGAACCGAGCTTAGGTGTTCCACAAAGCGATCTCCAAGCCTCCGCTTGGTTTCCCCAACGTAGAGGACGCCACATCGGGAACAGCGTATACAGTATACCACATTAGCAGATGTGCAGGTGAACATCTGCTTGATGTGGAAGGTCTTCTTGGGGCATGGGATGGGGGTGAGGGGGGAGGTGTAGGGGCAGGTGTAGCACTTCCTGCAGTCGCAGGGAAAAGTGCCAGGGGTGTGGGGCTAGTGGGGAGTCACGGAGAGCGCGGTCCCTCTGGAAAGCAGATAAGGGTGGGGAGGGAAAAATGTCCTTGGCAGTGGGTCCGATTGCAGGTGGCGGAAGTGGTGGAGGATGATGCATTGAATCTGGAGGTTGGTGGGGTGGTACGTGAGGACGAGGGGGATTCTGTCTTTGTTGTTACTGCAGGGAGGGGGTGTGAGGGATGAGTTGCAGGAAAGGTGAGAGATGCGATCGAGGGCATTTTCAACTACTGTGGAGGGGAAATTGCGGTCCTTGAAAAAAGAGGACATCTGGGACGCCCGGAAGTGGAATGCCTCATCTCGGGAGCAGATCATAGGAGCAGGAAAGCTGGACGTTTTGGGCCTAGACCCTTCATCAGAAATGGGGGAGGGGAAGAGGGTTCTGAAATAAATAGGGAGAGAGGAGGAGGCAGATAGAAGATGGATAGAGGAGAGGAATGGTGGAGAGGAGACAGACAAGTGAAAGAGGCGGGGATGGAGCCAGTAAAGGCGAGTGTAGGTGGGGAGGTACAGAGGAGATAGGTCAGCCCAGGGAGGATGGACAGGTCAAGGGGGTGGGGTGAGGTTAGTAGATAGGAGACTAGGAGATGGGGGTGGGGCTTGAGGTGGGAGGAGGGGATAGGTGAGAGGAAGAACAGGTTAGGGAGGCGGGGATGAGCTGGGCTGGTTTTGGGATGCGGTTGGGGGAGGGGAGATTTTGAAGCTTGTGAAATCCACATTGATACCATTGGGCTGCAGGTTCCTAGGCTGAATATGATTTGCTGTTCCTGCAGCCTTCGGGTGGCATCATTGTGGCATTGCATGAAGCCCAGGATGGACATGTTGTCTGAGGAATGGGAGGGGGAGTTGAAATGGTTCGCGACTGGGAGGTGCAATTGTTCGTTGCAAACTGAGCGCAGGTGTTCTGCAAAGCGGTCCCCAAACCTCCGCTTGGTTTCCCCGATGTAGAGGAGGCCACAACGGGTACAGCGGATGCAGTATACCACATTGGCAGATGTGCAGGTGAACATCTGCTTGATGTGGAAAGTCTTCTGGGGGCCTGGGATTGGGGTGAGGGAGGTGGTGTGGGGGCAGGTGTAGCACTTCCTGTGGTTGCAGGGAAAAGTGCCGAGTGTGGTGGGGCTGGAGGGGAGTGTGGAGCAGACAAGGGAGTCACAGAGAGAGTGGTCCCTCCGGAAAGCAGACAAGGGTAGGGAGGGAAACATGTCTTTGGTGGTGGGGTTGGATTGCAGATGGCGGAAGTGTCGGAGGATGATGCGTTGGATCCGGAGGTTGGTGGGGTGGTACGTGAGGATGAGGGGGATTCTTTTTTGGTTGTTATTGCGGGGACAGAGTGTGAGGGATGAGTTGCGGGAAATGCGGAGACGCGGTCAAGGGTGTTCTCGACCACTGCGGGGGAGAAATGCGGTCCTTGAAGAATGAGGGCATCTGAGATGTTCGGGAGTGGAATGCCTCATCCTGGGAGCAGATGCGGTGGAGGCGAAGGAATTGGGAATAGGGGATGGCATTTTTGCAGGAAGGTGGGTGGGAGGAGGTATATTCTAGGTAGCTGTGCAAGTCGGTGGGCTTGAAATGGATATCGGTTTCTCAGTGGTTCCCCGAGATGGAGACAAAGAGGTCCAGGACGGAGAGATGGTCCAGGTGAACTTCAGGTTGGGGTGGAAGGTGTTGGTGAAGTGGATGAACTGTTCGAGCTCCTCGTGGGAACACGAGGCGGCGCTGTTACAGTCATCAATGTAACAGAGGAAGAGGTGGGGTTTAGGGCCAGTGTAGGTACGGAAGAGGGATTGTTCCATGTACCCTACAAAGAGGCAGGCATAGCTAGGGCCCACGCAGGTGCGTGTGGCCACCCCCTTTTTCTGTAGGAAGTGGGAGGAATTGAAACAGAAGTTTCAGGAACTCCCCCACAATGTACCCGCCGCCATTGGCCATGAGGCCATTGTCAGAGAACCCACAGATGACGTCACATCTGCAAACGCCGGGTACACCACTTCCGGGACAGCAAACGCCATCGCTGCTGAAGCCACCGCCTCCATTTCTAAGACCAACACCACAGACACTACCGTCACCAGTGCTGCCGCCGCCTACCCCACTCCGCCCACCGCCGACGCCCGTCCACCCATCACAGATGCAGGCGCAACTCCACCCACCGCTGACGTCAACACAACTCCGCCCTCCGCCGACACCGACGCAACTCCGCCTACCATTGACGCCGATGCAACTCCGCCCATTGCCGACGCCAATGCAACTCCGCCCACAGCAGACGCCAACATCGCTCTGCCCACTGCCTCTGCAGCCAGCAGCTCCAGAGGAGACAGCAACACTGAGCCCTGCCGTGTCTTCACCATCTCCCCAGATGTCCCCCTTACTGAGGACGAACGGTCAGTCCTCAGTAAAGGGCTCACCTTTGTCCCCCTCCACCCACACATCAACGAATACCGCTCACGCTTGGACATTGAGCAGTTTATCCGCTGCCTCCGCCTCCATGCTTACTTCTCCAACCGCGAATCTAACCCTCCCTCTACTGACCCCTTCTCCCACCTCCAACACAAGCCCTCCTCCTGGACACCACCCCAAGGTCTCCTACCCTCCCTCGACCTCTTCATCTCCAACTGCCGTCGAGACATCAATCGCCTCGACCTCTCCACCTCTCTCACCCACTCCAATCTCTCCCCTGCAGAACGTGCAGCCCTCCACTCCAATCCCAACCTCACCACAAAACCCGCGGACAAGGGAGGCGCAGTTGTAGTATGGCGCATTGACCTCTACATTGCTGAGGCCAGGCGTCAACTCTCTGACACCTCCTCCTACCGCCCCCTGGATCATGACCCCACCCCCGAGCACCAAACCATCATCTCCCAAACCATGCACAACCTCATCACCTCAGGAGACCTCCCACCCACCGCCTCCAAGCTCATCGTTCCCCAACCCCACACGGCCCACTTCTACCTTCTTCCCAAAATCCACAAACCTGAATGCCCTGGTCGACCCATTGTCTCCGCCTGCTCCTGCCCCACCGAACTTATCTCCATTTACCTAGACTCCATTTTCACCCCCTTGGTCCAGGAACTCCCTACCTACGTCCGTGACACCATCCACACCCTCCACCTCCTCCAGAATTTCCAATTCCCCTGTCCCCAACACCTCATTTTTACTATGGACGTCCAGTCCCTATACACCTGTATTCCCCATGCAGTTGGCCTAAAGGCCCTCCGCTTCTTCCTGTCCCGCAGACCCGACCAATCTCCCTCTACTGACACCCTCATCTGCTTAGCCGAACTCGTCCTCACCCTCAACAAATTCTCTTTCAATTCCTCCCACTTCCTACAGACAAAGTGGGTGGCCATGGGTACCCGCATGGGCCCAAGCTATGCCTGCCTCTTTGTAGGTTACGAGGAACAATCCCTCTTCCGTACCTACATTGGCCCGAAACCCCACCTCTTCCTCCGTTACATTGATGACTGTATCGGGGCTGCCTTGTGCTCCCATGAGGAGCTCGAACAGTTCATCCACTTCACCAACACCTTCCACCCCAACCTGAAGTTCACCTGGACCATCTCTCCGTCCTGGACCTCTCTGTCTCCATGTCGGGTAACCACCTAGAAGCCGATATCCATTTCAAGCCCACCGACTCCCACAGCTACCGAGAATACACCTCCTCCCACCCACCTTCCTGCAAAAATGCCATCCCCTATTCCCAATTCCTTCGCCTCCACCGCATCTGCTCCCAGGATGAGGCATTCCACTCCCAAACATCTCAGATGTCCTCATTCTTCAAGGACTGCAACATCCCCCCTGCAGTGGTCAAGAACGCCCTTGACCGTGTCTCCCACATTTCCCGCAACTCATCCCTCAAACTCCGTCCCCGCAATTACAACCAAAAAAGAATCCCCCTTGTCCTCACGTACCACCCCACTAACCTCCGGATCCAACGCATCATCCTCCGACACTTCCGCCATCTGAAATCCAACCCCACCACCAAAGACATTTTTCCCTCTCTACCCTTGTCTGATTTCCGGAGGGACCACTCTCTCTGTGACTCCCTTGTCTGCTCCACACTCCCCTCCAGCCCCAACGCACCCGGCACTTTTCCCTGCAACCGCAGGAAGTGCTACACCTGCCCCCACACCTCCTCCCTCACCCCAATCCCAGGCCCCAAGAAAACTTTCCACATCAAGCAGATGCTCACCTGCACATCTGCCAATGTGTTATACTGCATCCGCTGTACCCGTTATGGCCTCCTCTACATCGGGGAAACCAAGCGGAGGTTTGGGGACCACTTTGCAGAACACCTGCGCTCAGTTTGCAACAAACAATTGCACTTCCCAGTCGCGAACCATTTCAACTCCCCCTCCCATTCCTCAGACAACATGTCCATCCTGGGCTTCATGCAATGCCACAATGATGCCACCCGAAGGCTGCAGGAACAGCAAATCATATTCAGCCTAGGAACCTGCAGCCCAATGGTATCAATGTGGATTTCACAAGCTTCAAAATCTCCCCTCCCCCAACCGCATCCCAAAACCAGCCCAGCTCGTCCCCGCCTCCCTAACCTGTGCTTCCTCCCAGCTATCCCTTCCTCCCACCTCAAGCCGCACCCCCTGCTCCTATCTACTAACCTCATCACACCCCCTTGACCTGCCCGTCCTCCCTGGACTGACCTATCTCCTCTGTACCTCCCCACCTACACTCACCTTTACTGGCTCCATCCCTGCCTCTTTGACTTGTCTGTCTCCTCTCCACCTATCCTCTCCTCTATCCATCCTCTATCCACCTCCCCCTCTCTCCCTATTTATATCAGAACCCTCTTCCCCTCCCCCATTTCTGATGAAGGGTCTCGGCCCGAAACATCAAGCTTTCCTGCTCCTCTGATGCTGGTTGGCCTGCTGTGTTCATCCAGCCCCACACCTTGTTTTCTCCGATTGTCCAGCATCTGCCATTCCTATTATCTCTGAAGCAAAATAAGTTCTTTTGTTTTACGATGAAATTATGAATGTGTACCTTTAAAAATAAATGGTCGTCAGTTTTGTTTCGAGCATCTCCTGCCTGAATGGGCAAGTATAAGTAGCCATTGAAAGCAATTGGAGGTCATATGTTGACATTGAGACTTAAAGGTGGTGGCAGGGTCATGGGCTAATATGAAGTCAGAATGAAACAGCATGGGCCTTTTTAATTAACCTTTCAAAAGAGTCCAGACTTTTATTCATTACTTCTGAGAGGCCATGAACTGCTAAAAACACTGACCTAACTCCATAAAGATTGCAAGGGACTCAGCTATGTCAATCCCTTAATTGGAGCCAACCAGGTCTTGTAGAGTTGGGTTGCTACCTGCAGCCCAACCCACACCTTTACAAATTGCCGTTGGTAAATGGGGGCATTCCAAAATGTTTTTTAAATTCACGTCCTTCCAGCCATTTCGAAATCAGTCCACCCACCATTCAGTGTGAGGCAGGAAAATCTGCTCCAAACAGTAACTCGTCCTGTTCACACAAATCCCATATTATGCAGAAATGCCTCTCCAATCACTGCAAGCTCAAATGCAAATACTCATAGAAGGTCTGTGTATAATGAATGACGACTGTCAGCCATTCCTCATCAACTGCAAATTTCAGGTTTCATCTACATTCATAAGATAAGAAAATGTCCTAGAAAATGTTTGTGCAGGAGTATACAAAAAGAAAATGTAGCTGAATCTTAAATGTTAAACTAATATGAAACAGTGGCAATATCATAAAATCAGTCTGTTCCTTGTATTACTGTAAGTAGCGATGTACCATCCATACATACAACAGCAAAATTCATAAAGCACCTGAAGGCCTTTTGCACAGGTGAAAGTCAATAATAAGTATTGAAAGAAAAATGTTTCAGGTGGAGTATTGGACAGAATACATTCTGAATAAACTCCATTAACTGCCATAACTACAACAGCAATTTAAAGTAATATTCGACATTCTTGACGCAATAATCGTTATGCCATTCTGTTTCAATGAGGCTTACTTCTAAATCTATTCATCAAAAAGTTGATTTTTTTTAAATTGAAGTTCTAATTTATATTACTAATCCTGTACCATGTGCTGTTAACCTTACTCCCCAAGCAATTTGCAAAATGTTGGAAGCAGGTAGTGAATTAAACAAACATTATTCTCGGTTCATAACAATGTTCCAACATGTTCGGAATATGTTCTGAAGAATGTTGAGTTTAATTCAGGCCATAAAACTGACCATTTGACAGGTATTGAACACAACTACATCATACAGTGCCATACCATTGTAACAACCTGTATATTTGACATTGCAGTGACCTGCGGTACCAATGTTGTTTGGTTACACATGCTATATTATGTCTGTTATTAATCGTCCACAGTTTATTTATAAAAATAATTTCTATATTCCAAGTGCACAGAGTCCACTTGTAGTGCCATACCTGATTTATCACAGTTCAGAGGCTGAATCTAGAATGTTACCACCATGAATGACTCAATATCACAAAATATGCTATTCTGCCCGGAATGCTATTTTTATAGATAACAAGGTGCGGAGCTGAGTGAACACAGCAGGCCAAGCAGCATCATAGGAGCAGGAAAGCTTGACGTTTCGGGCCTAGGCCCTTCATCAGAAATGGGGGAGGCGAAGAGGGTTCTGAAATAAATAGGGAGAGAGGGGGAGGCAGATAGAAGATGGATAGAGGAGAGCAATGGTGGAGAGGAGGCAGACAAGTCAAAGAGGCGGGGATGGAGCCAGTAAAGGTGAGTGTAGGTGGGGGGATAGGGAGGAGATAGGTCAGTCCAGGTCCCAAGAAGACTTTCCACATCAAGCAGATGTTCACCTGCACATCTGCCAATGTGGTATACTACATCCGCGGTGGCCTCCTCTACATCAGGGAAACCAAGCGGAGGATTGGGGACCGCTTTGCAGAACACCTGCGCTCAGTTCGCGACAAACAATTGCACCTCCCAGTCGCGAACCATTTCAACTCCCCCTCCCATTCCTCAGACGACATGTCCATCCTGGGTCTCCTGCAATGCCACAATGATGCCACCTGAAGGCTGCAGGAACAGCAAATCATATTCAGCCTGGGAACCCCGCAGCCCAATGGTATCAATGTGGATTTCACAAGCTTCAAAATCTCCCCTCCCCCAACCGCATCCCAAAACCAGCCCAGCTCATCCCCGCCTCCCTAACCTGTACTTCCTCTCACCTTCCCCTCCTCCCACCTCAAGCCCCACCCCCATCTCCTAGTCTCCTATCTACTAACCTCATCCCGCCCCCTTGTCCTGTCCGTCCTCCCTGGACTGACCTATCTCCTCCCTATCCCCCCACCTACACTCACCTTTACTGGCTCCATCCCCGCCTCTTTGACTTGTCTGCCTCCTCTCCACCATTGCTCTCCTCTATCCATCTTCTATCTGCCTCCCCCTCTCTCCCTATTTATTTCAGAACCCTCTTCCCCTCCCCCATTTCTGATGAAGGGTCTAGGCCCGAAACATCAAGCCTTCCTGCTCCTATGATGCTGGTTGGCCTGCTGTGTTCATCCAGCTTCACACCTTGTTATCTCAGATTCTCCAGCACCTGCAGTACCTATTATCTCTGATGCTATTTTTATGTACTTTGTTCTTAAATTATTCATTCTGTGAAGGTTTGTAACTCAATACTTTGGAAATACAAACAGGAAAAACAAATAACAGAATCACATATTAGAACTACAAAGCAGAGAATTGTTAGAACAGTTGGACCATTCAGATCAACACAGCAACACATAGTACTCCCAAGGTTTAAATGGCCGGGTTCTTCAATTTCTGTTCTCTCCAGCTCATAGTTTTTGCACAAAGTGCACAATAGCCTGGAATAGGTTGGGAAAAGCCATTTATTGAGAAATAATAAAACCTTTAACCCATGTGTATTATTGCTAAACAGCAGTGTTGCTTTAAGAACTGAATATGCTAAAGACCAATGACCAGAATGAAACAATATGATCGACTGTCACAGGCAGTGCAACAGAAGCAAGCTAGGAAGAGAATGCACATATAGTCATCTGTACCTGTAAGTTGTAGTCTGAGCTTTTAAATAAACCTGCATAAGATTTTCAAGTAAACTAATTCCAGGCTATGTAACATGTGCTATTTAGCAAAACACAAAATGTTTCAGCTTGAGTATACATTTTTGAGGCATGCCAATAGCCTCTTTAAGGAATAATCCAGAACCATATCAGCACCAAAACCTTTGGCCAGAAGGAAAAAAGGCTTTCTGGGAGGGAAGGAAAGTAAATGATCAGGAGAAATAAACATAAATAGATTTTATTTTGTTTGTCAGCTGTCAGCATCAAAAATCTATATCCAAAATAAGAATATTGTATTGTCATAGACACAAAAGAAATGAAGATGCAGTATCATAGCTGCCTTGTGAGATTGCAATCTTATTCTTCACGGGATCATCAGCGGTCAACATTCCCAGGTGTAGACAAATAGTAATGTTTCATTGCAAATGTCATATTCTTGTAGGAACATTTGCTTAAGTCATAAATATTGCGAATGCCATGATTTGTGCAATACATGATCTATGTAGTCAGTTCTGGATAATACAAAAGTGGAATGTGTCAAGAAATTGACAATTCTCAGCTTACTTCATATGCATCTGGAATAAATGTATGTTCAAAGATCATCACTTTGATTATGTGCGGTTGAGTTAAAATTCAGATATAATTCAACAAGGAATAAATTTGAAATTATATTGAATGCACAAAGTGTAAATGAAATCTGTTAAGGTCCACAACTGAAAAGTACATGTCATGTTCATCAACAATGATATACCAAACATATGCAGCTTTATTTCAAGTAATTACATAAGCTCAAGTTGAATTTTTGCATGGATGCATTCATGAATCTTTCTCTGAGTGAAAATGTCTCCTGAATCAGATTTGATATTTAAGTGGATAATTTCCAATTTTTATTTGATAAAATGAATGTTTTCTCCACAAGAGACAGTCAGAATACAAACAAAAAACTCTTCAAATTAGCAGTTAGCCTTCTCAACTTTTATTTTTAATATAGTTTATTAATAAAAGTTGGTTCACTGCAAGGTCTGTTTTGTTGTAACTCATTTTTCCAGGTGCAAATTTTTTTTTGTCATTTAGTTGGTTGATCTGTCAAGCAAATAATAAGTCAAATATTAAGGTCACGTTCTCTCTTCTACCTTTGTCTTTCCTTATGCTGTCAGTGTTAATATTTTGCTTGCTTCCTTCCTTTTCTCCTGCTTAATGAGGGCTTCAAAATTATGAAAAGGTTTGGTAGGATGGCGGAAGGGAAGACAGTGGAATTTCTGCTTCCCGCAGCAGTGCAGGCAATGGCAACAAAGTTGGGAAAGAAAACAATCGGAATCTCAGCTTCGAGAAAGTGTTCCCCAATTTTCCCCTTAAGCTATAAATATTGACTTTAGAGTCTCACTATGGAAGCAGCAACTACCTTATTTCCTTCTATTTGCATCTCATTATTATTCCAACCCACATGAATTCTGCATCACTTCCAGTTATCATTCCCTGACCCCAAGAAACTAGGTAGCACCTATTCACAACATGAAAATCAAAGCAAGTACCCCTTGCTGCTTGCTTCCCTGGGTACTCATCTAACTCTGCTTCACCGCAGTATCCCTGCACATTCCATAGACACTGCCCTCCTCCTTTCATCACCCACATAAAGCAGCAGCAGCAAACCAACCAGCCTCAGTATATCATCATGCCTGCTTTTAGACCAGCTCACGCAATACTTCAGTTTTTCAGGACTTGACTTTGAAGCTCAGGATAAGGTATGACTTGCATCCTTTCGAAAGAGACTTTGCACGCAGGAACACCCATGCATGCACATAGGAAACATCTTATGCCTCTTAGCTTCATTTCTTAGTGCTCACACGCTTTGTGTTTATTCGGAAACTCAGCTTCTATGGTTTTCATTACTTTTTATTGCACAGGCTCTTCAGTGCAGAGATACAGGCTGCCAGCCTTTGAGGCTTGCATTGCTTCATAGTGCAGACGGAGAGACGGGCAGTTTGTCCCAGTGAGGAGCACTGTCCAGTCAGAGATTGGACATATAACTGTATCGCAAAGTGTTACATCAATGTCGCACTTATGGTATATTTCAGTATTGGAATCTCAATATACATACTGACCAATGAGAGTAGGTTTTTGACAGAGTCGTAGAGAACCCACTCACTGTTTGCTTAACTGACTTTATGATTAGATGTTGGGCTTACACTTGTATGTTCTTAAGGTTAAATATATTAATTCACAGGACCCTATATTTTGCAGGCAGGAAGAAGGGGCTATATTTTATCAGACATTGCCCAACTATTATTTTTGATTATCACAGATGCTTTCTGGGATGGAACAATTTTCTGTTGAAGAAGTCATCTGTATTATGATATAGTTCTTTCAATGTCACATGTGTATAGTCTATCGCACGCTGAAGCTGGGTGAAGAGCCAGCTATCTTGGCAAAGCTTCCTGTCTGGGCTGCAGCGCAGGTCTGGTCATGGGGATGTGTGATTTAACAGTTTGATCAAGCACAAAATAACAACAGTAACAACCAGAACTTATTTACGGATTTAGGATTGCAAGATCCCATGTAACTCCCAGTGGATCCTTGAAAACAGCCAGTTGCATTAAGGTTTACAGCAGCTGTCATTTTGATGCCCCTTGGGGTAGGCTGGCTAGTCACACCTTCAGGTCACATGTCTCACTCCAGTAATCAGTGTAGTTCTGTGAATATGTCAGTACTCTGTGGTGATACTGCATCGTACTCATCTGGAGAAAATGGTATAGAGGATGATAGAGCCTCAGTTTCCTGTACGTCTTCAACATCCCAAAGGGACCTTCAGTCGCATCATCTTCCAGTGAAAGCTAATTGCAACCAAAGGTTGCTGCTGGTCCTGGGCTTACTGGTGACTCTGGTTTTCCTCCATTTCCTCCATCTAACTACAGGAACAGTGATAGTAATCCCTGCTGTGGCTTAATCCATCAGTCACACTTACAATGACCCTATATGGGGAATATCAGAAACAGAACTGGTCCTACACCTTTACTATGTCAACGACATTGCACTGTCAGCCTGTTGAAGCTGGGCTAAATGAGCCCTTTATTAACACTTCACTCTTGTAGTAACCTATGCTCTCCAATGCATTATCATCTCCCTGTTCACATGTTGAAATTTTGTTATTCACCGTTATTGTCCCCTCTTCATTCCAGCTGCTTTTAATCCTCAGAACTAATTTCCTTAACATTCACAGCAGTGGCCCCTGATAAACATCCTGACCTTCACTGAATGACCCCCAGGAGTGGTTGTGCTCCACCTCCTTGATCGAAATGGATGGACAGCCCTGGTCAAGGGTGAATGAACACCATGTCCCATTCTGTACACATTTCCCAGTCTGACTTCTCACAAACTCCCTGACGAGTTGCACTGCACCTGACTGTGACCATTTCCTGGACGATAACACTATGGGATGGACCTTCTAACCTTGAACTCCCGAAGTGGCTGAGTGACTGTGTCCGGAATTCTGGACTAATAGCAGATGATACTCTTGACTGAAAACAGTCTCTTTTTGCCTGACTGAGGACTTCTCCCCTTAGACTTTAAGACATGGCCATATGATTGAAGCACACAGCATGTTTTCCATTCCAGCTGCTGGAACATGTGCAGGTGAGAGATT
>JAHRHZ010000133.1:32486526-32544016 GCA_024137785.1 Ginglymostoma cirratum | reverse complement strand
ATCTGCCATATTTTCTCAACTGACTTGCCAATACCATGTCATTCAGGAACTGGAAAGATACTGTACACTATGTACATGCACTATGTCTATTACACCTCAACAAAAGGTGTGGGTCAGCCCTTTGCTGGTACATTTCTGAGGACAACGTGCTGACCAATCAGGGTTAACATGTAGGGTTTGATATTTAAACAAAACCTGATGGTTAGCTGTCAAGCCAGGTTAATTAATGAATTCTCTATGGCGTTGCCTCTGCCAATCAACATTCTTTTTTCATGCAGAATGAATGCTGATTTTGTCCTTGAATTGATATTCTTGTGAATTTTCCTGATGAGTGCTGGACGAATAACTTTGAAAAAAATTGGGACTGGAACAATGCTCAAGTTCTTTACTTCCAAATGTCTGTTTATATTCAACTACAATATAGGTTAGAAATCAAACAAGTTTGATCTAATTTTTACTTTAAGAGATTATCTACATTAACTTCTTTCTTCAGATCGAGTTCAAATCTACTTTCTATCTATCTTCTGTCTTTGATACATTTACTTCCTACCTAACCTTCGGTGCTCACAGCATACTATTTATGCCTGTGGGTTGCTCCTGAAGTTGTGACTCAGCATCATCCCAAAGCCTTTCCCACCCTGCCTGCCCTCGACACCCATCATAGATATTGATTAACATTTCCATACATTCTTAAAAAGTTCCTTAGGTTACTTATTTTTACCATATTTACTGTACATTTTGACCTTGTCTCTCCACCCCTCCCCAAGTCTAATTTGATTTATCTGTGTCAATAGATGGATAAGGAAAGCCTATGACAGGGCATAGAAACCATGAGGTAAAATTGGTGAACTTGATTTTTCTGTGCTGAGATATCCCAATCTGGCAGCCTTGACTGTACGCCCTGAAAGGAAAGCATTGCTGGAGGACTTTGCAATGATGTAGCAGCAGCAATAAAAGGCAAAGTTAATTGTTTGTTCTCCTCTGTTAAAAGAGTCTGGATCAGGTGATGGTATTGTTTCCCTGAGTAAAGAATGATGTTGGTCATCTACAGATAATTGTTTTGCATGTCAAGAAACTTGGCCCTTTACAGCATTGACAAACTCTTCAAGGTTCTGTTCCAAAGTGTAAACATACACGCTGGGTTGGAAACAACTTTGTTTGTGAGTTGCCATGTTCTTTAGACTTCAGACCATCAGCAGACTATTGATGCAAAGCCTATCCCACCTCCCCCTTAGGGGAACCATGATGTGGAGGTGCTGGTGTTGGACTGGGGTAGAGAAGGTCATAAAAACGCCACAACACCAGGTTATAGTCCAACAGGTTTTTTTGAAAACACAATCTTTTGGAGTCTCGCTCCTTCATCAGGTGTCAGTGAGAAAGGTGGCATCAGATACAGACTTCACAAGCAAAAGATCAAAGAGTCGTAGAACTGATGCGAATGTATTCAAAAAACCTAAAATGGTTGTTAAAACTTTAGTCAGTCAGAAAGAATTACTATGCAAATCCCAGAAATTCTTTCAAGTCACTCCCCCAAGATAAGTAAAGGTTTTATCAGTATACCAGGGGTGACATATCAGTTCAAACAATGCATTCTAAACAAGGTGTGAGGCCGTGTTTAGAATCTGGTTGTGTATTAACTTGAAGCCAGAGTGGTTTTATTTCCAAAGTAGGAATTTATAAAATGTCACATTGTCTACAAATTGTGTGTTTTTTGAACAAAATAGAATGTATCTGCAATTACAAATCTGCAAATGCAAATTCACCCTGTAGATTTATGTGTGTGTTTATGCACATGCTTGAGAGACACTGTGTGTCTGTGTGTGCGCGTGCACGCGAGAGAGTGAGAGGTAAAGAGAAACAATGTACGTGAGAGAGACAGTGCGTATGAGAGAGGGTCTGTGAGAGTGTTATGTGCGTGTCAGTGTGTTTGTGAGAGAGTGTATAGTGTGGTGGGGTTATCTGTAATGCAATGTGAACCCAAGATCCCTGTTGAGACCGTCCTCATGGGTACCAATCTTGGCTATCAACCTCTGCTCAGCGACTCTGCGTTGTTGTGTATCCCGAAGTCTGCCTTGAAGGATGTTCACCCAAAAATCCGAGACCAAATCTCCTTGACCACTGAAGTGTTCCCCCATTGGGTGCGAACATTCCTGTCAGGGGATTGTTGCGTGGTGTCCATTCATCCATTGGTGTAGCGTCAGCATAGTTTTGTCAATATACCATGCCTCAGGGAATCCTTGCCTGCAGCGTATGAGAGAGACAATGTTGGCCGAGTCACAAGAGTATCTGCTGTGCACATGGTCGGTGATGTTGTCACGTGTGATGGTAGTGTCCATGTCAAAGATCTGACATGTCTTGCAAAGGTTGCCATGACAGGGTTGTATAGTGTTGTGGTCGATCTTGTCCTGAAGGCTGGGTAGTTTGCTGCAAACAATGGTGTGTTTTAGGTTTGGCGGTTGTTTGAATGCGAAAAATGGAGGTGTGCGGAAGATCTTGGCGAGGTGCTCATTGTCATCGATAATGTGTTGAAGGCTGTGAAGAACATGGTGTAGTTTCTCTGCTCCCGGGAATTACTGGAAAACGAAGGGCACCCTATTGGACATATCCTGTGTCTGTCTTTTGAAGAGGTCATTACGTTTTTTTGCTATGGCATGTCAGAACTGGCAATCAATGAGTTGAACCTCATATCCCGTGCTTATGAGGGCGTTCTTCAGCCCCTTCGGGTGTCTGTCATGTTCCTCCTCATCCGAACAGATTCTGTGTATGTGTAGGACATGTCCATAGGTGATGGCTGTTTTAATATGTTTCCGGTAGAAGCTAGAGAAGTGCAGCATCATAAGGTTATCTGTAGGCTGGCGGCAGAGTGAAGTATTAAGGTGTCCATCCTTGATGGAGCTGCGTGGGTCCAAGAATGAGACTGAATCTGAAGAGTGACTTGAAAGAAATTCTGGGATTTACATATTAATTCTTTTTAACTGATTAAAGATTTAACAGCCATCTTAGGTTAGTTCAATACACTTGCATCAGTTCTATGACCCTTTGATCTGTTGTTTGAAAATTCTTTGTCTGATGCCACCTTTCTCATTGACATCTGAAGAAGGAGTGAGATTCCAAAAGCTTGTGTTTTCAATTAAACCTGTTGGACTATAACCTGGTATTGTGTGATTTTTGACCTCTTTGTGGAGTGCAGACTCTATCCAAAATTAAACCAGTTAACATGTTGACAGGTAATTTCTCAATTTGAATTAAATATTAATTTGTATTGAATGACAGTTGTAATTTACTGTATAAACATATTGAAAATTCAGGTCTTTCTGGAGTTCATCTTTTGGGGCTGACTGGAGAATTAGTAATGTTTGTGTAAATGTAAATGAAATTTGAATGTAAATTTACAATACAGGGTTGAATATTCAAACATCATGATTTTGGTTTTAAATGTAAAATCATTTTATTTAATATTTATCATTCTTAATATTCTATCATATTTACAATTCTTGATTTTGACATTTATTTGTTTTAGCATGTCAATATAAATCAGAGTCTTTTTTTTGCACAATACCTTAACTATGTTGTCTTATAAATGATCATCAAATTCAATCAACTGTGTTAGGATTTGTTGTACAACCACACCTTGGAAATAACAATCAATTGTAACAATATTACATAGAAGCTAATTGAAGCTAAAATTTTAACTCCCGAAACCTTGACCCACAGGACATGGGGAATTGTTGTCCAAAAGATGAGAAACCTGATTAAGTTTAACAACAAATTTCATACAGCATGGATATGGCAAACCGTCAACTCAAAATAGCATGCAGAGCCAGCTCGCCAAGTAAGCCAGTCATTATATGCACCCAGAAGCTACTCACTCTTCATTCAGGATAAATCCTCGTGGATGGAAACTGTTGTACAAACCAAGGAGACAGTTCAATCGCCTGACTTCTTTTTTGAGCCCCAAGGACCCTCTTACCTTTTTGACCCTGCAGAACAATGTTAACCTTACCTACAGAATGTGCTACTTGACCACCAGATTTTAGTGTGGAGAACGTCCACAGTGGGTCATACACCAAGTGTGTTTTTAAGATGGCTTTTGCATCCTCAGGACATCATATAAGCCCAGTTTACAAGTCTCCATATGGCTTACAACAAAGTCAGGAAAACCTCTGCTGAAGAAAACAGTTGTGTTAAAAAATTACCATGAGGTGGTGGAAATATATATATATATGTACTGTGATTTTAATTCCATTCTGCCTCATTTTTACCAAATGAAGTTAAATAAAATATATCAGAGATAAAAGGTACTGCAGATGCTGGAGAATCCGAGATAACAAGCATGGGGCTGGACGAACACAGCAGGTCAAGCAGCATCATAGGAGCAGGAAAACTTGACGTTTCGGGCCTAAACCCTTCATCAGAAAATCATTACACAATACCAGGTCTAGTATCATCTTGTCTCTCCAGATTGTGATATTCAGAAACTATCCTGAAAACTTTCCATGAATTCTTCTTCTAGGCTACCTTTGCCCATTTGATTTATCCAGTCTACATGTCATTTACAATCGCCAATGGTTATTGAAAATTAATAATAACACAATCGCCAATGGTTATCGAAAATTAATAATTTTCAATTTTCTGATGAAGGGTTTAGGCCCGAAACATCAAGTTTTCCTGCTCCTATGATGCTGCTTGACCTGCTGTGTTCATCCAGCCCCATGCTTGTTATCTTAAATAAAATATAGTTGTGTTTCTATAACGAAAAAATCCAAAATACTTTGCTCAGAGAGTCATATATGAAAGTCAAGCAGTTGAACAGGATACATTTTTAAGTGTAGAGAAAATTTTTAGTTTCGTATTTTCATGTAAAGAAAAAGGAAGAGATATGAAAAGAACACCCTCATTCTTTCGAGCTCTCATGATGCAGTGGTAGTGTCAGAAGGTCCACATTTGTACCCCATCTGCCCTAGACATGTGTCATAATATCTGAACAGACTACTTAAAAATATGTAAAATCATAGTGCAACTTTGTTTAAAGAAATGTTTGCTTTAGTGTGCCTCATTCTGAAAGGAGCATTCATACTCCTGGCTGGTACCAGACTAAATGTTAAGTACCTATCTTAATAATGCATTCACTGTCAAACACTGATAACATCAACCCTGTTTCGTAAATTTGAGACTCAGGGATCAACCACGTATACTTCAGGATATGTTTTTTTTAATGAAGTATCTTATCAATCAACTTAGTCAACATACCACCATGTTAACAAACTGAAGATGGTAGAAATATTCTGCCTCAAAGCTTGTCCAGCACAATTACAATCAAACCAATAGAAACGCAAGCTGCTGTTAAGGAGTATGTCAAAATCATTCAAATTATCATCATTTGCAGCTTTCATAATTTTCCGCACAATATTATTCTTCTCCCTCTCCTTTTCTCATTATAGAAATTACAATATTTATTTCAGAATATAAACAAAAATAGGAACTAAGAATGTAAGAAAATAATGAGTAAGTGCTGATACCATCAAATATTTTATCAGTTCTATTGAGGAAAAGAAGCTGAGTGTAACGTTATGAAGCTGTACGGGTGTAGGTTTCCTTTCTGTGCTTGCTCTGCAAAATGAGTCTGACTGCCAAAAGGAATGACAGTACGTGAGAGACACAAAACAAAATCTGGGTGCATACAGCATGAATGACAGTGCTCTAGGATTGAGTGCACTTTTGAACATGATTAGCGTGACTGTTGATATTCAGCATTGTGAGTTGGAAGCCTATTTCACATCTCTCCTAATATATATTTCTACAATAGAGGTATATAAAACAGGCTGCTGACCCACTAGCACCAATTTTATTATGTCCCAAAAAGTCAAGATCAGCTCCACATTTGATTGTGCTACACTTCACTTGCAATTCTAAATGATCCAAAAGATCAAAGGATGCTGCATTTTAACACCAAAGTTCCTTTAACGATGAGACACAACATATCAAAGCCAATTAAACCAGTGCAGTGGCACTACATCCATCAAAATGAAACCTCAAGCTGCAAAACATTACATTTGTGGACATAGTCCAATTAGCATCCAAACATCAAGCGTACAAGATTCTTCAATCAAATTAGCAAGTATCAGAGGACATACTTTAATCACATCAGGAATGTTTACTTTTAAAGCAGCATTAAAGGAATGGCTAGAAATATTTGAATAATCCCCAAAATATCAATAATATGTAACCATTACAATTCAGATGACAGCGATAGTGAACATCTTTTAGAATTTATTATCTCCTATTCCTTTTATCCCTTCGTTAGTAGTCAGCCATCTAGACCCTAAAGTCTGGAATTTTGACCCAAAATCTCTTTGCCTCTCTATGCCCCTTAAAAAATAATCACAAGCTAGGATTGAATGTAAGGACCTCCTGTATCCATGCCAACCACATTAAACCTCAATTTGCATTTACTGACAAATTAACCAGCACGGGATTTAAACTTTTTATATTATCTGGATATCACAGTGCTGCTGGGTAAACTTCTCTGGCAAATGGTAGGCAACTTAATGTAAAATGGAAACAGGAGACATTGAAAATACTCAACAGGACAGATGACATCTGTGGATAGAGAAACAATTTTAATGGGATGAAGTTTACAACCCCTGTTGAGGGATTTGAATGCAGAGGTCTTGTAAAACCCAGTTGGTGGCCTTTCCACTGTCTACCTGCCCACCCTAATCTACCTAAAACTTTACAGGTTTGGTCCATGAGGAGTTCGGCAGTCCACTAGCCCTTGAACCTGCTGATGTCCTTAAGTGACCAGTTATGTAGAAACAATGGTGCATTGGTAAAGTCACTGGAATCATAATCCAGAGACCCAGGCTAAAGCTCCAGGGACTTGGGTTCAAATCTTGCTATGGCATTTGGTGGAATTTAAACACAAATTTTTTTAAAAATCTGAAATTGAAACTAGTCTTTGTAATAGTGACCATGACACTATTCTGGATTATCATCAAAACCTATCTGGTTCATTAATTTCCTTCCTTTAAGGAAGGAAATCTGCCATCCTTAGTCTGTCTGGCCTATGTGTGACTTTAAACCCACAGCAATGTGGCTGACACTTCAACACCTTCTGAAGTGGCCTAGCAAACCACTCCATTCATAGGAAATTAAGAATGGGCAACAAATGCTGGAGCCTACCCAGTGATACCCACGCCATATGAAAGAATAAACAAAAAAAAAGTGACTACTTTAAAGGCCTTTCCCAACCCCACTGGGGTCCCAAGCAGGAGGGAAGCCGAGCAGCTTTAACTGCATGTGATAGTGACTTCTTTTTGCATGTCCTCTTGGACTCCAACTGGAGACACGTCCACCATGTAATGCCCCTTTACCTTTCCTCCTCTGGCCTCTTGAACCTCGCCCTTAACCCTCTTTGCATTGCCACAGCAACACCTGAGCTTGAAGTTACATTGATTGCTTAGCAATCTCGTCAGCGGCCACCATTCTTGTTACCAGCGCTACAGAATTACTGAGCATTCAACATTAAATAGCTGCGGGACAGCCATCAGGATTGTAGGCCCGTTAGCAGTGGTGTTGTGGAGGAGGTGGGCAGGGATCATACGGATCAGGTTCCTCAGCACCATATACAATCCAGCCCAACCTATAGGTCAAGATGGTCTTTCATCGGCTGAGCCATCATAGTGAACTATGAACCGTCCCCTATCCATGAAGAAATGTAAATATTTGAAATGAACTGTACACTCAGCACTAGAAATGTTAAAGAGAGGAAGCACTTTCAACTTTGAAGTATTTACAACAAAGGCTGAGATTTAATTAGATTTGAGGTTTATTTTGCATGAAGCTTTAATGCAATATCAGCACAAGATAGAAGCCATTAGATAAAATGACTAAACTCATTTATCATCCTTGATATTGTAAAATCGAATCACAAAAGAGGCACAAACCCACAGTCAGAGGATGGCTTTCATCAAAACAATTCTCCATTCACAGCTCTCACTTTTAGCCACTTTCACAGTCCTGTACTTCACATTTAAAACTTAACAGGTAAGAATCACAACAATTACAATCTCCTACTTTCTTATCTTTCAACTTCAAAAATAATTCTTTACAGTCTAAGTCCCAGAATTAATTTTAAACATTTGTATTAAATTAGTCACACTATCATTTCACTATATGCCAACCTCTCATCTCAGTTAACATTTTGACTTGGTGTCAGCATTATCCACAGTCGTGATACAAAATCAACACTGTCATATGAATTTCTTCCACTGAAGCCTCTGTGTTCTTGTCAGCTCAGTTTAAACGGACATGTATTGTTTTTAGAGGTGACTCCTTTATTTGAATGGAGAACTTGATGTGAAATTGGGATTACTCAGGGAAAATGTGGAGCATATCCTGTATGCAGTTTTACCTTGAACCTTATGATGCCAAAACAAAACCTGAGCGGTTTTCAAAAATGTCACACACTTGGTGAAATGTTCAGAATTCTTACTGGCATTTGATCTAAAGTGACAGTGTAGCATTTAACTGGGTTTTGAGAGAAAGATCCTGCGTGCACTGTATTTTAGATGTCATTGTGATGGAATTTAATCTTGCAAGTTACAAAATTATATATATATCTCATTCAAAATGGTCACTCAAGAAATTGCAAGTTTCTTCAAGTGCTTCACTTGGGGGAGTGGTAAAAGAGTAACTTAGGAACAGCTGTATGATACAGCAAAAGACTGAGCAACATTGTCAGCACCTTTTAAAAGCTGCTTGCAAATTTTAATTCAGAACGCTATGTCACAAAAGTTAGCAGCAACACCTACATTGCATTGAGCTACCTCATTCACCAGTTTGTCTCAAATAAAAAGACAGTGGGCAGTACCTTCCAAACCCCTGAACGACATGGGCTATGGTGGGAAATTTGGGAAATCTGGTGTGTTTTCCAGTGAAAACCTCGAGGTCAAACAGTCTTATTTTCCAACTAACTATTGGATGTCAAAATAGGAATCTTGCTGGTGGTCGATGAGAATATTGCTAATTATGAGTGAGAAGCTTATTTTGTGTGGATTCATGCTCATTATAACTCTCATTGCTACCTGATCCCACCTCATTATTGTGTAATTTCCCAATCTGTCACCCCCAGATAGAAACCAGACATTGATAATTCCCGACATGGAAGTTACAGTAGGTCCCTGGTGACTCCAGCTCTCTGCCTGCTCCTCTGGACCTTTATCTCAATGCACACAGTTGGCAATGGCTGCATGCACCCCACATCCACAGTCATCGACATCTAGAATATTTCAGCCTGTCCGCAAGATCCTGACCTCTGATCCACATACTATATGCTTGTACATGTCAATGCTGCACTTTGAATCACACCAGCATTTTCATTGAAATGCTCCTGCTTCGATGGTGCTTTTTTTTTTAGTAGGGATGGGAACCCAGGTCATGGTTTGGACCAAGGTGTTCCTCTGTGCTGCTCACTTGCTCTCTTAGCTCACAAACTTTGTGCCTACTTCAACGCTCACAGCATTTCTGCCTTACCATGTCTTATGCAGTCATAGAGTCACACAGTACAGAAACAGACCCTTTGGTCCTACCTGTCCACTACAACCAAGTTTCCAAAACTAAGCTAGCCCCAACTGCCTGCCTTTGGCCCATATCTATCTAAACCTTTCCTATTCATATACCTCTCCAAATGTCTTTTAAATATTATAACTGTACTTGCATCCACCAGTTCCTCTGTCAGCTCATTCCATAAGTGCACCACCCTCTGCATGAAAAAGTTGCCCCTATCATCCCTTTTTAAATCTTTCTCCCCTCATCTTAAAAATATCCCCCCTCAATTTGAACTCCCCCAATCTACAGAAAAGAGCTTTGCTATTCACCTTATATATGCCCCTCACAATTTTGTAAACCTCTACAAAAAAGGTCACCCCTAAACTTCTTATGTTCCAGTGAAAAATGTCCAAGCCTATCCAGCCTCTCCTTATAACTTAAACCCTCCAGACTCGTTTTTTTAACATTTTTCCCCCTCAGCCAGCGTTAACAATCTCTCAGTGCTTGTCCAGCCCTGTCCTTTGGAACAGACACAAAGTTCGGGAGCTTGTTGTGGTTGTTGGCTATCATCGTCAAGGGTTGGACATGTTACTATAAGAGATCCAGCTATGTCAACCTCACTGCAGCACCTTGGGCCAGCAGTTTACCCACTAAACACACCGCTCGTGCAGCAAGCAAATGGCCATGTCTCAAAGTCCTCATTCCTCAGTCAAGTCAAACACAACTCTCTTGAGGCAGAAGTCCTGGACAGTAGGTCAAGGACATCATCTGACATCAATTCACAGGACTGGATACGTTCAGTTGACAAGGGTCACAATCCTCTCCTTGAAAAGGATGAGAAGTGGAATGTCAGACATTCATTTCCATCTCACTTGTTCAGCCCTTGTTGTTGGCACTTTTCTCCTGGGATAAGTAAAAATGGAGGGATTGAACGAGACAAAAATGGCTGGCACATCTTTTCGTGCCGGTGCAGGTAGGGGAATGTGTGGAGGTGTCCTGAGCGAGTGAGAAGAGATTCAGTGGACATGTAAAAGAACTTGCAGGGCAGAAACAGGGTACTCAGCCCTTGAAACCACATGTCATTTCCGTATTCCATACGAGGCTCCTCCCACCCTGTTGTGTCTCACTGTACTGACATCCCCCTGTAGCTTTCTCCCTACTTATCCAGATCCTTCCTAACTTCACCCATGCTATTCTCATTAATTACTGCAGTGAGTTCCACATTCTTATCATTTTGTTTGGTGTAGCAGCCTGCATACTCAATCAGTAACCTTCTACGCAGTCAAAGTAACACAAAGCCTCTTCAGTGACATGTCAGTGGTCACGTCCAATCCTCACCGCAAATTATTATACCCTCTCAGTCTGTGTAAGTACCAGTGGGTACAGGTACAGCCAGTGTCCCTGAGGCTGAGGGATGATGAGCTGAATTGGAATTTGCATGTCACTGGGTAATTCCAGAAGTGAGATTTACAAAATTACAATCTAAATTCAAGTTAGCAACTTGGTTGGTGATTGCGAAGCATGGACTGGGAAAACCATCACTATAAATAATGTTGATTGGACAGTTTCTCTTAGACCAGACTTTTGATTTGGACTAGGGTGAATTCATTGGAATAAATAAGCCCTGCCACTTCCATTGATTTTTAATTTTTTTTAATCTAACCTATTTTTCAGGTCAACCTGTTCAGAGATGTAATTGCATACCTCTGGACCAAGTGAGACTTGAAAAGAGGCCTCCATGTCCAGTGGAAGGGGCACCACCACTGTGCCACAAGAGGGCCCCCCACTTCCTTTGAGTTTTTTTTTTGTTAGTTAGCCTATTTTTCTAATTAACCTGTTCAGAGATACTATTAAACACATATAGAGCAGGTGGGAATTGAACGCAGATCTCCCCGGTCCTGAGAAGGGTTACTACCATTGTGCCATAAGAGGACCCACTTTCATTAATACAATTAGAAAATCAAACATATTCAAGGACAAAGCAAGTGGAAGAAACTACCCACTACATTTCAAACACTACGCAGTAGTTTACTTACATAGACATTGATATGCTCGGATTAGGCTTACAGCTTTTGAAAACGCTTCTAAAACATTGTTAATAGCAACACCTCCTGCAGTCTGACTTTATGGAAGGTTTAATACAAAAAAAAATTAACTGAAGCTGCTCAACAACTCTTTTTTCCCCTGTACCAAGTTTTGAGACAGCAACAAAATACTCCAATCTCATAGAAATGGAAATGATTAAATAAAATTATCCTCTTCTCTACTGCTGCACTTGCCATTTGCTTCAATAAGTGGCTCAATTAAATAAGATTCTGAACAACTAATATACTTGAGCAGCAAGCTCTTTATTTTAATTTACACCATTAAACTAATCATACGAATCTAGTTCTGAATTATAATTGATAAAGCCCAGACACAAAGAACTAATGAACAAATCCTCTTGAAATTATACGACCAACTACAAAAGGATAAATGTACAGTCAAAAGGGGAAAGCAGAATAAAATCCTATGAATGCTATAGAAAACACTTGGAACATGTGCTGATTAAGTAGGATATAACAAAGGATGTAACTGTATGTAAATACATTGTCACACATTATCAAAAATGTATCAAATCTTTAGGCTGAATCTTTTGATTTTTTTTCAATGTATAGGTCCTGTTGAGTTTTTTTAAAAAAAGGGATTCTTGCTTTATCACACCAAACATATCTCATTAACCACCTGCCACATCCCTATGGCATTGTCACATCCAATTCTATTCCCATCTAATCCATGTGCCCAGAAAACTCAACACTCAGTGGATATTTGCTGAAGGACCAACATCCCTGGTGCTGTCTTTGTAAGGCTGAGCACTGGCATTCCAAAGGTGACCTGCTCGATCAAGGGTGTTTCCTGAAGTTATCTGAGAAGTAGAAGATTGCAAACAGTTCTCTGCCAGGGACCAGGAGGTCTTAGTCAAGGGGATGGTGCAAAGGAAAGGAGTCTACACCCAAAGGACCAGCAGAGGAGACCACACCACCAGACCCTGGCAGCCTAGTTAGAGGTTGCCATCCAGGTAGGTGCTACCTTGATACTCCAGATGAACAGCTCTGCTGCTGCACCGACCTCCCAGTGAAGGCTCATACTCTAACACCCTCAATATTCCCTGCAATATCTCCCCTCACTCACTCTCAGCCCACCCCTACTCCAGCACTCACATCATTTCTCCTGCATTGCCTACTCATTCTCTCAGGACACCTCCCTCACAGACATTTCTCCCACCAATCACCAGCACTACCACCCATGCTAACCACTTTCACAGTGTCCTATTTCTCTCATTTCAGGAGAAAACATCCCCCAATAGGACTGAGTGGGCCCAAACATGTGGAGGGGTCCCACTATTAGATCTTCAACACCTAGGAGGGGAGAACATCAGGCTTAGAGAATGTGGAAGCACAGTCTGGAGAGTGCCTCTCAGTGACTGCTCCACAGATGACCAATAAAGAAATGTCCCTAATCGCTGACACTCGGAGGGCTGCCAGAGACCTGGCACCTACTCAACCCCAGGCAGAAGAAGATCCTGTCGTTTCAGCAAACAGGGACTTTGTCCACGCGTGCAGAGAGGAACAGTGGAAGCAGTCAGGGATGTGGGAGGCAATGATCCTCATTTCCCAGAAGCTGCAGCAGTGCAATGCATCATGTGACTGTTATGTGACTGTCTGACTGCCCCCGACCCCCCTTCAAAATGGACAGGTTGGCAGCTGCCATGGAGAGTCAGACCCAGCATACACCTGCACTCCATCATCCTGCCCCTTGGTCCTCAGGATTGAGGGCATGCTGACACACTATATGTGCCACCTCCTCACAAACAGCCAGGGCATTGCCAGAAGGCACCCTACGCAGCCCAGAGAAGTCTCGTCTCAAGAGTCTCCAGGCTATCCACCACACCCTGCTTTCCCTGCAACCAACCCCTAGAAAGAACCAACCCTAAACCTTTGGACTCAGTGGGCTTCACTGTAGCTGCAGAAGGGAGGGCTACACAAAGAGGACAAAGAAAATATATTGACAGCACTTTGGTGGGATGGATGGCAATGCATTGCATGCGTTTTGTTACATTTCTGTACATTGCACTGCTTTGAACTTCCATCTGGCCGTTTCTCCCTCTACATAGCCCTGAATGTAACTGTTCTGACATGATACACAAATTCAAGAGCACACATGATGTGCTATGGATTGATATCTGTGTAGACATCCAGCTGCAATCAGAGGATCAAGTTGTATACAGAGGAATAAGTCCTATTGATTCCATTGCCCCTCACCCTACAACATTCTTATTCTTTCCCTGGTCTATGTATCTAAAGTGTTAGTGTGAATTAGATGGTCAGCAATGTCTGCGGCAGGGAAGTACACAGCAAATAAAGGGATCAACTCATTAGTGGGATTGCCAGAGATTAGCAATCCTGCACGTCTAATTTCCCTTGAAAGTCCCTCACATTGGTGGGTCTTGCAGCTTCATTCCTCACAGATGGAGTCACTTAGCCCATCCACACCATGTGTGGTCGCAGCCCATTGTGAACTCTCGATTTCCAGCATGAAGGAGGGCAGCAATGAGTGTTTCTTAGCCAGTGGCTTCCTGCCTCTTCCTTTACACGTCAATGACAGGCTTTTTGGTGAGCTATGCAGGAATTCAGAGTTGAGGTTAAAATCAGATTGGCCACAATCTTATTCAATGGTGAAACAGGCTCAAAAGGTCAAGTGGTCTACTCTTGTTCCTTAGTTGTGCATTTGTATGAACTCCATAGTCTTCACCCGTCCCCAGGTTCCCATCCAGCCCATGTACATGAGCTTTCACCCAACGGCTGGCGCATGCGCGGACAATGTCAGATGTGAACTTGCACTGAACCCCCTTGAATCCAGAGTACTCATGATCATGGACAACTTCCTGACCACTGTCCCCATGACCTCCTCCATCCATTTTACCGTATCCCCTCCTCCCGTGCAGATAATGTTGCCTCCCCTTCATGAACATGATACTGGCTTCCCTCCACCCACCCCACTGCCTCCTGCCAGGTCTGCAGCCCCCAGTCGTGAGGAATAGCTTGCTGAGTCCCCTTCCTGTGGAAAGTGTCCCCTTTTCCCTTTAGTTTCTGTGGATCGACCCAACAGCCTGATAAACAATTCTGGACTAATGGCTGAAATCTCTCAAACAATGTTAGCTTTACCCTCCTGGACTGGCCATGATGGAGCCACAGGACTGACAGTGATCCACTTCCTGGATTGCAGAATCATGGATTACCTGACTGAGATCACCCAGACCCGTTGGCTGACTGTGGCCAATCCCCCAAGAGCTGGTATAGGAGATTGTGTACAACTTACTGAGCAAGGGCCCTTGCCTGACTGGCGCATCCATAGTCTTTTTGTTGAGGACTGCTCCCCTATGACTTTGAAGCATGGCTGCTTGCTTATTGTAGATGAGTACGTTTGCTGTGTAAACTGCTGGCACATGGTGAGGGATTAATATAACACACTAGCATATAGCAAGAATTACATAGCCCCAAAATGAAGCTTGCTTAATGTGACTACGTTAATTGGCAAGGAAAGGCAAGACGTAGATGGCGTGAGCGTGCAGCTAGGCAGTGCTGAGTGAGTGAGCACCAAGGCAGCAAACAAGAAGCCCTGAGATTCCGTAAAAGCATACAAAATGAAGTAAGGTGGTTGTGACATTGACGTAGGGCTCCCATTGAATTATGCCACAAATCATTTCATGGCTCATGTTCATTCAGACTCCTAGAAGATTCTACCATATGTCTGGAACATTTGTTGTTTAAACCTTTGCATTACTTCTCAAACCTGAATCAGGTATGATACCCAGATAATAAGATCACCAAATAAAAGTTCACAGCCTAAGTGTTCTCCGGAGACATTCAAGAAAATGTTTTTACTCACACTGCCAATCACATCTTTTTCTTCCCTTGTGCCACGTTTGTTAACCTCACCCCTCTCTCGTCAGCCCAGACATGAAGACACCAAACTTTCTCTGCCACTCATATTCACCTCCCCTGATCTTCCAGCAATGATTCTCAACCTCCCTCCCCGGCCCAACAAATCTCCCACTCCCTCTCACAATGTTAACTGCATGTGATTTCTCTCCCATACCCCAGGCTGTGAGTTTGATATGAAGTTATTTGGTACCAAGAAACAAAATACAACAAAAAAAATGTAACAATGAGATTTTGCTTTTAAGCTCAGTAGGAACTTTCCATCTTCTGTCTTGCTGGATTTGTTAGCCTTTACCAGTCTTCCCTGTACCCTTCTCTGCCTTCCCATAAATAGCACGGGCAATATAACCCACCCTATCCTCAGTAACTCTCCAAACCACTTATAACCCCATCAGACCCCTTTGTGATTTCTACAGGAATCCTCCCTATTCTGTAGCGTTATACAACCTAACAGGGAGCCAGATCCACCAAACTGCTCTTCCAGGTGGTAGTTAAAATTCCAATTTGTCCCTCCCTATTTGAAAAATTGTGCTGCAGTAAATCATATGAAAAATGATCTGCCATGCAAAGATCTCCCAGCACAGGCAATATTTTGACCTAGCTGCTCAGGGAAGATTTAAAAGCCACATTTGCTTTCATGTCAAAATAGATGAACTTAAATCGAATCTTGTGCTCCCAAAATATGCACTATATATTTTCCCTATTATAAATATTTACACAGCAAAGGTAAGTACCTGCTTATATTTCTGAGTTTTAATATTTTATGTTATATAAATTAATATTTCATTATATTCAAACTCTGATGTGTTATTGCATCACTTCAAAAGAGCACTTTGAACATATTTGTATAAATTTATGGCTACTGTCCACATTTATGCAGAATTAAACAATCCAAATCATGCGTGACTTCAGCATACATATGCTTCATTGCACTGTCAAGCTGGAGAGATGAAAGAGTGAGCATTGCACTCTGTGTTGCTGCAAATGAGAGCTTTCAAAAATCTGATTGGATTCTTTAGTACTCGCTACTTACTTTAACTAAATTGCATGTAAGTCTTTAATCTTCAAGTCTACTGACGCCACTAACAGGAAGATCTACAAATCATCATTACTGCTGAGGACCTCACTCCATTATGGGTGTGAAACAACAGATGAGGAGTTCAACAAGCATATTCCCCAAAAACTTAATTTCAAGTGATTGTCACCAGAAATGATTTTTCATTAAGCTTGCTTGCACCTTTCTTATTCTTGCAATGGAATGTGGATGTTGCTGACAAGCCCAGAATGTGTTGCACATTCCTGATAGCCAGGAGAGTCAATTTGTTCATGGACAATTACAGCTGGATATTAAGAATCAACCATTTTTTAAAAATTAAGAGTCAGTTACATGTAATCCATACCAGGGAAGGTTGGCAGATTTTCTTTCCGAAAGGACATTAATGAACCAGATGTGTTTTTACGATAATTAACAATGGTTATATTGTCACCATTGGACTAACTATTTTTTTAAAATTTCTGGCTTTCGTTGAATCCAAATTTCACTATCTCCCATGGTGGGATTCAAACCTATGTCTCCAAAAGATGAGCTTATGCCTGTGAATTATGAGCCCGGTAACATTACCGACATGCCAAGGGGAGGTGGTGGCTTAGAAACTGTTACAGGATCAAGAATGTTCTGGATTGGCAGGAGTTGAGCAAATAAAGGAAGAACTACCAGTTGACTTGAATGCAAAGTTGAAAATTGTAGCTTAGTAGCCTAAACGTAGCACTGGTTAACACTGGAATTGCGGCTGGATCCTGAGACCAATAGCCAGATCACTCACTTGCATAAGGTCAGAGGCCACTTGCATTATAGAATCGAGATTCTGTGACATACAAACGATCTGTTGGTCATCTGACATAGAAATGTGTGGAGTGCTCCTCTAATAAGTAGCCTAATCAGCAGTCCTCAAAGGGAGCACAGGAGGTCATTTAAAAGCAGTCAAAAGAAATGTTAAACTTGCATTATTGTGGCGTCAGGCTGGATTAGAATACATGGCAGAAATACTGCAGCTCACTGCGGGTGTCCTTGTACTTTTCTTTTCTTCCTTCTGACTCCCACTGTCAGCTGGTTCCACATAAAGTCAGCCAACTCCCCCCAGACCCAACTGACCCAACTGATTTGGTACATGCAGATGGATAGATAAATGTAGGGGAGGCCTTTAAAAAGAGAATGAAAAGAGAGGCTCACAAGTTGTCAGATTGATAAAAACAGGACTGCACAGGTGTATCATGCACAGTGCTTCTGCCTGACTTCAGAGGAGTCTCAACCATTAGCACTTTGCTTCAGTTGACTTCAAAAGAAAGGTTGCGAAGCATTACCTTGCTTTTTAAGCATAGTTAGCATTATCTGTATACAAGTCAAGATTTCACCTCTGTTGCAAGGCTGCTGGAAAGAACCATTTCCTATCCATCATATGACTTTACATCAGTTCCCAGTGGTAAACACTTTTACTTATATATTCACATGAACCCTTTACACTAACAGCCAACACTAACTTTTTTTTTGGAAATGGAATTGTTCCAATTTAACCTACACTCATCAGGGTGAGTTTCAATTCTCCTGAGTTTTCTTTTTAAGTGCTTGGTTACATCTACAGAAAAATAGAACCATCAACCAGAAGACTGGCTGATGTGCCCATGCAGCCAAAATGTGGCTACTTGAATGTAAGCATCAGAGATAATAGGAACTGCAGATGCTGGAGAATCCGAGATAACAAGGTGTGGAGCTGGATGAACACAGCAGGCCAAGCAGCATCAGAGGAGCAGGAAAGCTTGACGTTTCAGGCCTAGACCCTTCATCAGAAATGGGGGAGGGGAAGAGGGTTCTGAAATAAATAGGGAGAGAGGGGGAGGGGGATAGAATATGAATAGAGAAGAAGATAGGTGGAGAGGAGACAGACAAGTCAAAGAGGCTGGGATGGAGTCAGTAAAGGTGAGTGTAGGTGGGGAGGTAGGGAAGAGATAGGTCAGTCCAGGGAGGATGGACAGGTCAAGGAGGCGGGATGAGGTTAGTAAGTAGGAAATGTGGGTGCGGCTTGAGGTGGGAGGAGAGGATAGGTGAGAGGAAGAACAGGTTCGGGAGGCGGGGATGAGCTGGGCTGGTTTTGGGATGCTGTAGGGGGAGGGGAGATTTTGAAGCTTGTGAAATCCACATTGATACCATTGGGCTGCAGGGTTCCCAGGCTGAATATGATTTGCTGTTCTTGCAGCCTTCGGGTGGCATCGTTGTGGCACTGCAGGAGACCCAGGATGGACATGTCGTCTGAGGAATGAGAGAGGGAGTTGAAATGGTTCACGACTGGGAGGTGCAGCTGTTTATTGCGAACCGAGCGTAAGTGTTCTGCAAAGCGGTCCCCAAGCCTCCGCTTGGTTTCCCTGATGTAGACGCCACAATGGGTACAGCGGATGCATGTTGGTGGATGAGTGAAGGAAACGTAAGACAAAATCTTAATACTACATATAAGCTTCAGGAAAGCCACTACTTTCAGCATGGCTTACTCCCTGGGTGTTCAGTATCAGTCAGCAGAAAAAGAAATTTAGTGACTTGAAGTTGTGCCCATCTATCTGCATGCATCATATTGGTCTACCTCCACATTTATCTTAATCAGCCCCTACATTCATGCTTACCGAGTAATGATGGCCACTTCCTGCCACAAAGCTGTAGCATATCCTACAAGAGGGAGTTATACGGATGCTAATATTGCTTTGCTTTACTTCTTTCCAATAATCCCCTCCAAACATGAGGAGAAAGATGAAGCCTGTTCTTTGTCCAGCTTCTGCCTATGTGTCTAACAGGAGCTAGGTCCGGCAGCAGGTGGTTACATAGAGAGCAGGGACCGTGCAGGATATTTTGATGCTTCCTTCAGGCTTTCTGTGGGGGAATGGGTGTCTTTGTCAAAATGAGGGCTCGTGGGAAGACAGACAGGCAATCCAGACATATTCAAGATGAGTCAGACCAGACTGTCTCACTTGCAAGTTATTTTTCCTTTCTGGAATAAAAACAAATGATTGTTCAACTAAGATATGAACCACAGCTTAAATAATCTGATTGCCTTGTTTTAGCCTGCCGTTCTCAACGTTTCTAAAGACCTCATGTCATAGAATAAAGAATCTCTGTTTTACAAATCTTTGAAACAGCTGTGTAATAAAATTTTCCAATACACATGGGTAGCAAGAGGTGGCCGTGCCTTTAAACAACCCTACAGCCTGATAACCAGCTCTCATAGGGAAGCCAAATCAGGGCCAGAGGCTTATTATAGATAGGTTCCCCTTAGGGGTGCCCATGAGAGCCAACCTGCACGATTTTAATACACGTTATACTCACTGTACCAAAGTGTAGCCACTTTGGCAGCAGGATGATGAGAAAAATTACCCCGAGGTCCCTCAATGGGCAGACTGCTCCTCCTGCACGTCAAAGCCCTGCAGAGATTCACCTTGACCCAGGAGTCTTTGCGCTTTAAGCATCATCCTGTGCAGATGACAACAAAGGGTTTAACTTAATTTACATACATACTTAGTGTTAATTATGTTATAAAAATTCATTATAACTTTCAGCAGGAGAAAACTAACAATATTCAAGAGATCCTGGGCAGAAACTATTCAAACAATTTTGAAGGGGCTGCATAAAGATATTAGACATGACTTTGAGGAATGAAGCACAATTCACTCAAATCAGCCCAGTCAGGCAAGGTTTAAGCTTTGTTTTAAGCAAGTCTTGTATCTTCGAGTCTTGGATCTTTGCTCCCTTTATCTTAAAAACACTTTTTTTGTGGGTCAATGATCTTAAATTATTGATGGTGTTTCAACAGTATGGACAGTTTGGTTTTTTTTGTACCAGGGACGTGCTGCAGAATTTTGTCAAGTTTTCCATGAGCATATCTAAAATCAGTATAGACAATTTCAAGTTTCTAGTGTGGATTCCAGCTTCATCATTTTACTGCCTGAATGCAGTTTAAAAAATTGCCAGATCAAATCAAAGTGGTTTGAATTCAAGAGTTACACAGTAATAGTCTGTTTTTGCATTTTGATTCTGATTTGCTCTCATTATATTTACTTGAGATTTCAGTATCATTTGGAGAAAATAACTGCAGATTCTTTCTGAAACAGTGGATATCAGCTAAAAGCTCTCTTCTTTCACCAAGCCCTTTAAGTGTTTCCAGTAACTATTAGTAATGACCATGCACTTACAAGTCAGTACGTTTTTATAATTCTGTCATAAAGCATGGCTAGTAAACTAGAGTAATAGCCTGTCCTTCAAGCTATGCAGTGATTAATCTTGCCAATAAACAGTCACATCTCATTTGGTTGTTCCAGTTCTGGTGCTGTTGAATTCAATTACCGACTTCTCGTTACTGTTGGTATAGAAAAGCAGAGCTTTTGAATATACACATTACATACATGTACAAAGCCTCCTGACAAACACACAAAAGATACTTACATTCCTGATCTTGGTGAAAAGTCAACACCCAACCTTACAAAATATATTGACATTTTAGTAAAACTAAAAGAAAATAATATATTTGAATCCTATGTGGTGGAAGAGTAATCTAACTTTGAAGTTCACAACTCCAGGACCATATTCAATATTATTTCAATGACAGCCACCAAACAGTGAAAATACTAAGCTACCCCAGAATTTGAACCATCAATTTAAACCAGTTGTGGTGATAATCGCATCTAGTGGGAACCTACCATTGCAAAAATACCTCCTTAAATGGAGTGTCATTGCAAAATGTTAACACTTCATCGATGTGCAGGCTTCATTCTCAAAGCTTTACCAGAATGAGTCATGATAGTTTATACATTGAAGGAAAGAACTAGAATTACAGTGTAATGGGGTTAATTTTCAAGCAACTGCTTCCATTGGGTGGGAATTGAACAAATTTACACAACCACATCAGGGTGCTGCCAATTTCTAGTCTCAGACAAAATGTACAAACGCGTGTGCCTAATAACATTTCATTCACATGATCTTGTTCACTAGCTTGCAACGATCATATATTTATAAAATACAAATTCTTTAATTCAGTCAATTTACACCTTTAAAAATTCAACTAATCAATTATTCTGATTAACAATAAGTTTATTTTATAGAAATAACAATTAAATAAAGAACAGTTTATTCAATATATGGTAGTTCAACAGTAACTCTATTAAATACATGGTAGAAGAATCTTAGTGTTGTCAAGCCTCATATTTTCTCCTTGAATTTCTCAGGCTGTTTTTATTTGACATTTTCCCCACTTCATTCAGATCACATTTACTGACCTGGTTGTTTCATCTCCATGGACCAGATGTGTTCTGTGTACAGCAGATTTCACTTGAATATCTACATGACACGTCAAGGCAATTTATCATCTCAAGAGGACACCACCAAGGTTTACTAAAATAAAAATGCTCAGCATTAGAAAATTTGTTGGTGCAATAAAAGTGATCATTTTACTGCAGTTACTGGTGATAAATGCTTATGTTCCAGTGGCCTCAGTAAATAATTAACTCATCCACATTCTGTCCCAGAAATGAAATTCATTTCTTGTATTTACATGTTAAATGTAATCTTAATACATGGAAATGTGGTGCTGTTTCCTTGCCTTGGCCACAAAAAATCTACCTGTCAGCTAAGAACCCAAGGGAAGCAAGAACAATTTCTCTCTTTTGAGTCATTAATCTGTCTACAATGGTGCATTTCCCACCAGATGATCACCCTACACCCAAAAATGAAGGCAATCAGGAGCCAATTTCTTCCCTGCAGATTGCCTGGCAACTATTGCTCTTACTGCCAATTTCCCAGCAGAAGACCAAAATAAACCTTTGTTTCTTTGGTCAAATGATGGAAAATGCTAGAAATATTCAGCACGTTTGGTAACATCTGTAAAGAAAGAAGTAAAATTTGCTTCAGATCATGACCTTTCTGAAGAAACGCTCTCTCTTTCCACAGAGGCTGCCAGATCCACTGAGCAGTCATAGCATTTTCTTTCCTAATCTCAGATTTTCAAAATTCACAATATTCTGCTTAGTATGATATCCTTGAAACTTCTTCATTGGGTTTTACAAATCTGTCATATCAGGGATGTGGACGTGGACAGGATTGTCCAGATACCCTGCTGGTTAGTCCAATTGTCTTAAATGGCAGGTAGCATGCATTAAGACCCCAACTGAGAGACTGATAACAATGCAATGCATCTTATTTATTCCAGAAATGTCTAGAAAAGACAGTTCAAACCATCCTTCCTGATGCATAATTGATTAAAGTAATGGATAACTTGATGCTGCATAACCTGCTCTCAGAGGAAGAATGATCTCCTGGAAAAGGTACCCATGCATCGTATCTCAGAAGGAATAAAGGGAGTCATCATTACTTTCATCATCTGGGCTAGAGGATCACTTGTCCAATTTCTTCCCTGGAAATAAATGGAATGAAAATAGATCTGGTTGCACAACCAACAGGCAATCTGTTCATCCAGATTATTGCACTGATGGTGAAGGTGAAAAATGGTCCATCGCTTTCTGAAAGATCAAAAGTTTAAAATGTAAGCAAGAAAGACTTACATTTATTTGACATCTTACGTGGCTGCAGAAAGCCTCAAAAAGTTTTACAACCAATGAATTGCTTTTGAGGTGGAATCACAATTGTAATGTAGGAAATGTGGCTGCCAATTTATCCACAATAAGATCTCACAAATAGTGTTGAAGGTAAAGGAAGAAAATAGTTGAGGGACATGTATTAGCTAATACTTGAGAGATTTCTGGTATTCTTCGTCAAGCAATGTTGTGGATATTTTGTATTCACCAGAGTTGACAGACTGAACACAGAATCTCCTGCTCTTGAAATTAGAGTACTTGATGGTGCAAAAACACCATTTCATTGGGTTGTGGACCTGAAACCTGATGCCTTCCTTTCTCAGCCAGAATTAAGTTTTGGACAGGAAGACCCATGCCCAGGCTAACTGCTCTGCTGCCACTCGAGGCCCTAAAGTGGCCAGTTAAGGCACACATAAGGGACTCAGCCCCAGCACTGATGAAATTAACTCACATGCAGGTTTTTCAGTTGCGTGTAGCATTCATGGTAGCTATTTCTCCAAGGGGCAGCTTGTCACTTCAAAAGGCAATCACAACAGGGAATGCGTGTTGGAATCCAATTCCTGCCCTTACTTCTAAACTCCTGACACTCTGTCCCGGTGACCACCAATTCCATAACGGTCCTCCATTCCTGCTCCCCTTGATTTATTTTTGCCCTGAGTTGCTCAGCAATTTTGTGATTCTGAGGCTACCATGCAGCATCAGCACTGCCTCCTTCATGGTTGAGACTTGCATCTCCAAAGATCTTAATTCGAGGAGAAGTCTGATTGGTGGCCTCATCAGTGCCTGTTGGTTTGTAGTTTAACAGGCCTTCCTGCAGCCAGAAAGTAAGATCCCCAATGTCTCAACACAATTCCACTCAGGTCTTGGTTTAACCTCTTGTCTGAGATGACACGTCGTCAGTGTAGTACTTCCTTAATGCTGTGTCAGGGAATCCACCTCAATTTTTTGCTTAACTTTCTGTCGTGAGACTTGAAATTAAACTTTTAGACCTAGAGGCATGGCTGCTGCCAGTACCTTGCAGTTGACAAGAAAATGTACATTTTTAGGGACATCACATGTTTCTCTAAATAAGAATTGTTTCTTGGTTGAGTAATTTGTGACAAACTGAGCTCCATCTAACTCCAGATGATGTCACTAACTACTGACATCAGTGAGAGAAAATACATCTGTCTATATTGAGCATATGAATCAAAAGATTTTAGACACTAGTGAACTGCATTTGAGAACCTATTATGTACAGGTATTAAAAAGGAGTGTTTCAGTACACAAAGAAGAGAACAGTCTTTAGAAATAAGGAAGAAGTGGCCTTGGGGACAGTATAGAGGCTCTTGTGGTGCAGTGATAGGGTCCCTACCTCTGAGCCAGGGGGCTCAGATTCAAGTCCAACCTGCTCCAGAGGTTGTGAATAACATCCTCAAACAGGTTGATTTGAAAATATTTTACATGCAGACAGCCACAGCTCAAGATATTCCAGACTGGCATCTCAATTTTCATTTCGTAGTATTGGATTAAATCAGAAGGGTTATGATTGTAGTAAAAACGGTAGTGCTAAGAGCATGCAAAGAGAAATCCTAAAAAAAAATCCATGGAAAACATCTAGAGATCTCAGAGAGCAGTGCAAAGAGACAACGTTTAGTATGATGGCCAGGCATTTTGAAATTTATACAAGATCGTATTCTGCCATGCCAAATTGACCTCACATACAGGCATGAAGCTCCAGGACTAATGATTCCAGCAAGACTTTTGGAAAGCTATGGAATTTTTGTTGGAAAATGTATTTAGTCCTGATCAACCATAATGACAGTAGACTCAGTGAACAAAGTACTAAAAGGGATCTTTGTGGTTTTCCAGAACAATTATTATCAGAATACGGACCACAATTTGTGAACAAGGATCTCAGGAAATTCACTTTGGCAGCAGGCGATCATATGTCAAGTTTTCACTCCACCCTCAGTCAAACAGAAAGCCAGAAAGACT
Source organism: Ginglymostoma cirratum (assembly GCA_024137785.1). NCBI lineage: Eukaryota > Metazoa > Chordata > Chondrichthyes > Orectolobiformes > Ginglymostomatidae > Ginglymostoma > Ginglymostoma cirratum. The sequence goes on along the minus strand of JAHRHZ010000133.1, from coordinate 32,518,886 downwards.
GTGAAGACAGTGACTCAAAAGAATGCAGACTGGGATAGAGCAACATCTTTGAGCAGTGGATCCACATTGGCAGAAATGTTAATTGGAAGGATGTTGAAAATGGCTCTACCAGTCTTAGAGTACAACCTAAATCCAAACATGATCTCACAAACCACGAGAAGGTAAAACAACTGGAGAAAAACCACAGCAAAAAGCAGCAGCTGTGATACAACTATAGAAACAGCAAACATTCTGAATCTTAAAAGACAAGGCAGAAGTCTGGTAAAGGGACAGAAAGCTGAATGTCATCATGTCCGTCAGACCAACAGATCAACTAAGGAGGAACAGGAACGCATTGATCTCACTCAAGCCCAGAAGTGAGAATGAGTTTCACAGAATGTAGGGCAACCAAATGTATATAACAGCAGATGTTGTACAAGGTGGTACAATTATTCCAGACAGTGCAACTCCATCACCCCAATGTTGTTGTCAAGCAAGCAAGAACAAGATGAGAGTTCCAGATTGTCTAAACCTGTGAGGTTCAGACATTGAGGGGCAGTGCAGAGTTGATAATGGCAACAAAAAAAACTCAAAACAATTATATCACTGATGATTTCAAAGAGTAAGTAAGTAGAAGTAAACTATAGGAAAAATGTAGATCAAGTACAGAGAAGCCCAGGGACAACGTTTCCCATTAGCTGCATGGCTGGGAAGATCAGTATGTAGGTGTATAGCTTCTGTTTTCATAAGTTACTGTTGTGCATAGTGAGTCATTGTAGCTCCACGCAGTGGCAAGAAAAATTAGAGGAAACATTGCTGAGAGTGGGAATCGGGGCTGTGGTGAGATATGGTATAGTGAGATTTATATAAATCATGATGATGTATCTGACCATATGACTCTGGCATCAGTAAGAAGGAAGATACCAGTCTAGAAAAAGCATGTGAAGCGGAAGCTCTTAGACATTACACCAGACAGCTGAGTTTGATACCATAGTCGGGTGTAGATGTGCAAAATGCAGGAGAGTCATAGTAGAAAAGAGCCTCGCTTAGCGATAAAGAGCAGGCACCCCAGGAACAATGTGAGCAGCCAGCCACAGCCCGAGATGTTTCCAACCAACGTCCAATGTGCAAGTAGCAGCATTTCTTAAAGCACAAGATAAAATGTAGATAATTACATTTAAATCACTAGTTAATAACCAGTCAATATTTTTTAACTACGGCTAGGTTCCAAAGTACTATAGTGGACGGTTGTTTCCCAACATGCGATGCAGGTCTGAGGTTGCCTGACCTGCATGAAAATCCACTCAGTCTTCAGCAATTGTACAACTTGCATATTCTTGGAAGCATGGGCTGTTGCTTAGCAACATACAGCCACCAACTCAGCCTCAACAACGAAGATGGTTGATTTTTAATATTTATAAACAAAAGGTACTCACTCTGTAGCTACCTAAATGGTTTACGCAATATAAGATTACTTAGTTCTGAAGAATAAATTATAAAAAAAAGAAAACTATTACAAAAAAAGAAATAATTTAAGCAATTAAATATCGATAATATTATCAATGGTTTTAATAGTGTAGCCTTGACTCCTACAATACTTATACTTACTCATACAATAACTTACCTTACAATGAGTGAGGAACATTAAGAAATACAATAATGTTGCCTCACTCTTGGTATCATTTTAACTCCCTTCACTAAATGAACTTCATAGACTATTTGAAGCACATCATTAAGGCTGGTGCTAGATGTAGTTATGAGTCAGCACAGAAGAAATAAAAAGGAATTTATTAACTCCCACAATACATATCCACACTTAGTGATCTGAATATGACGCCCCGTTTCAGCATCCACATCTTTGAGCTGCAAGTAAGTTATTTTGCCCAGTGGTTTTTTTTTGAGATGGTTTGGTCCTAAGCGCGTGAATGAAGACCGGGTCCCTAGAGATGATCAACAGTAAAGCATGGTAACTATACAGACAAAAAATGCTTAAAACATAGTAAAGGAAAGAAAAATGAAATAGGATGGAAAGGAGATAAAATAAAGCAATTGTTTCAGAAGACAAAATTCATATTAGACTTTCAAACAAAAAAGGCAGCACAGTAATAAGATTCTAACAGTCTTGGAATACCTGGTATCATAGAATTCACTCGCATCACAGTGTGCGAGAGAGATATTATAGAAACAGTGCTCCCAAGGAGCATGGGATGTTCTGTAGATTTTGAAAATCTAAGGATTAATCTAAAATCAAGATGAAAATTGTGAAAGCATTGGAAAATATAAAAGAAAACATATATATATAGGTATAATTTCAGTACTTCAGATGGTTATGATAGCACTGGGGTATGTTATTGGACTAGTCACTTGAAAGCCTGAACTAATGATCTGGAGACATCTGGAGGGATTTCCCCTTTATCCTTCAGAGTTTATTATGTGCAATTCTCTAAATTTAATGTAATTAATATTACAAAGGCTGCTAAATTTTGAGATGTCCTTCAGATCTCCTCACTAAGGATTAAGATGTGATTACAGAGCCCTTGGAAATGCATGGAAAATAGGGCTGATTCAGCACGGCTTCATTAGGTCATGCCTGACAAAACAGTAAGAATTCTTAAAAAAGGTACCAAGCAAGTTAGACAAAGGAGAGCCAGTGGACATGATCTTTTGGGTTTCCAGAAGGCCTTTGGCAAGGTGCCGCACAGGAGGTTGCTAAATAAGACAACAGCCCATGATGTTAGGGGCGAGATAGTGACATGGATAGAGGATAGGCTAACTGGCAGAAGGTAAAGAGTGGGGACAAAGGGGTCTTTTTCGGGGCTTCAGCCAGTGACTAGTGGAGTTCCGCATGAGTCAGTGTTGGCACCACAAATATTCACGTTATCCTTAAAATGACCTGGCCAAAGGAACTGAAGGCATTATTGTGAAATGTGCAGATGACACAAAGATAGGTGCAAGAACAGTTGGTGTTGAATAAGTGGGCATATATGTATAAGGCTCTAGTCAGACTGTATTTGGAATAATGTGAGCAGTTTTGGGGCCTAGATCTAAGGAAGCACGTGCTAATGTTGGAGGAAGTCCAAAGAATGTTTGCAAGAATGATTTCAGAGATAAAGGGCTTCTCATATGAGGAGCAGTTGAGGACTCTGGTCTGTACTCAAGATAATTCAGAAGGATGGGGGTGGGGTTGGTGTGGGAATCTGACTGAAGCTTACAGGATACTGAGAGACCTGAATAGAGTGGACACAAGAAAGATGTTTCTACTAGTAGGAGAGACTAGAACCTAAGAGTGCAACCTCAGAGTGAAGGGATGATCATTTAGAACTGAGATGAGGAAGAATTTCTTCAACCAGAGGGTGGTTATTCCATGGAATTCATTGCCGCAAAGGGCTGTGGATGCCAAGTCATTGAGTGTGTTTAAGATAGAGATAGATCAGTTCTGAGGAAGGGTCACCAGACCCGAAATGTTAACTCTGTTTTCTCCTTCACAGATGCTGCCAGACCTGCTGAGCTTCTCCAGCAACTTTGGTTTTGTTCCTGATTTACAGTATCCGCAGTTATTTTGGTTTTTATAGATGAGTTCTTGATTGGTAAAGGGATCGAGGGTTACAGGGAGATGCAGAGGTTTGGAGCAGAGAAACATATCGGCCATGATCAAACGGTGAAGCAGATTCGATGAACCCAATGGCCTAATTCTGCTCCTATATCTTCTGGTCTACTACTTTAGCAATTCCAGCCCCTTCTGCTGAAGTTACTAAGGCTTAGAAAAACTGGTCCTCTGAGGTCAGCAGCATCAGAAACCCGGTAACACGAGAAAGCAGATGTTTTAAAAGCACAATAAAATTCCTGTGCAGACAAAGAAACTGTTGTGTTACCTCTGCATTTCTCTGAAGCATTTAATCCAATAACTAGTAAAGAAGGCAGATTGATAGCTACTAAGTTAATGATATATATTGGACCATTCCTTTCTTGACCAAGATTTCCCATGGGAGGATGGATTTTGGGATGCGAGAACTGCTTACTCACTAACTAGGGGGCCAGAGAGCTCAGCTACAGCAGTGATTACAAAAAGATGATGCTCATACATTCTCTGAGCACAAAGTCAGTGAATACCGGAGAAGCTCACGGGAAATACATTTGATAGGGCAGTAAATGTTTACCAGAATTACTTCAGGCCAAAGGAAAGCTTCAGTCACAACTGAACTTTATAAAGTCTGTTCGGGAAATGATGAGCTCAATAAATGATATAAGGCAACATTGCAGCAATTGGCTTCCACATGTAAATAAGACGTAGTAACCAGCAAACAAACTTATTCATGACAACCTACTGTTCAGCTCCCAGGGCATGTTGTACATATATCAAATCAGTGCAGATGTCAAGAAAACCAGAACAATTAAGGACCTCTGAAGTGTTGCAGTGTCCCAGTGATTTATGGAGATGGTAAAACAAGTGGATAGGTTTTTACCCAATTTAGCAGATGTGAATGAACTGCTATGTCAGTTGCAAAGGCAAGACCATGTTTGGTGCTGATTAAAATGCCCAATGGATGTTGTTTGAAAGGATTGAAGAAATTTAGCTTCTGCAGACAACTGCCAACAATTATTGCCACAGATGCATCACAAACTGAATTGGGAGCTGTACTTTTCCAGTTTGGCAAAGGAGGGGAGGGGTTGTGGTGGGCAGGGTGGTGTGACGAATGTGGACCCATGTACTATGCATTTTTTTCTTTCACTGAAAGAGAACAAATGCCTGCAGTTAATGAAAAAAGACTTCTTTGCTATCTGGGCTTGTGAAAAGTTTGTAGACTATATCCCAGCTGGTCAATTCATAATCAAAACTAACCATAAACCGTTGGTTATTCTATTGAATGTTAAGGAGTTCATAGAGATGCTGACAAGGGGACAAAGCTTATTTTTGATGTTGATGGAATTTGATGAAGTAACAATGGAATATATACAGGGAAGAAGCAGACTACAACACGGCATTGTTACGTATTCCAATAGCAAGGCCTGAACAAGGGGATAGAAATTTTATCGCAGACAAAGACCTTTACTTCATTGATGAACAAGTATCTTATAAACAGCAACTCAAAGTGTAGTCAAGAGTCAAAATTCATACAAGTTAGATGAAGAATATGTCCCAGTCTTTGAAATTTAATTAAACAATGGTCTGAAAATATTCACACAATCTTATTCTGAGGTAATATTTTGAGCAAAAGTCAGACATACCAGTGTCATGGATGACATGTTAATTTATATGAGGGATTTGTCTTGGCTGCAGTCCTCAGACTCAATATATTTCAGAGGTTACACAAGAGTCACTTGAGTATCACAAAGTGTCATGGCAGAGAATAAAACATTGGATGGATTTTCCAGGCACTGATAATCTAATGCAGATCGTCACTCTGTCCCTTCTTTTTATTTTACAAGGCATGACTGCTCCATATTTCTGATAAGAGATTCCAACTGAGTTTCCTTCTGAAATGCAGAGCTGTATTTCCATCCTGACATAATGAGGTGTGGAGCTGGATGAACACAGCAGGCCAAGCAGCATCAGAGGAGCAAGAAAACTGACATTTTGGGTCTGGACCCTTCTTCAGAAATGGGGAAGGGAAAGGGGAATCTGAAATAAATAGAGAGGTGGGGAGGGCGATGATGGAAGGTGGATAAAGGAGCAGATAGGTGGAGAGAAGATGGACAGGTCAAGGAGGCGGGGATGCAGCCAGTAAAAGTGAGTGTAGGTGGGGCGTTGGGATTGGGGGTTGGTCAGTCGAGGGAAGACGGACAGGTCAAGGAGGCAGGGATGAGTTTGGTAGGTAGAGAGTAGAGAGAGAGTACGGAGAGCTTGAATTCTCAATCTCATCTGAGAGAGCTAAGAAAACAATAATATTGGTGAAACTGCCACAGCTATTATCTGTGAATCAGGGAGAAAGTAAGAATCTTGGAAAAGGGTAGAACAAGATAATGTAAATATTAAGATGTAATGCAATGGGTAGAGTCAGAGACTTGGTAGAATGTAAAGAGTTAATACAAATGTCTAAATAACATACTTTACATCATCATTTGGAAATGATGCAAAATCAGATGATAATCAGAAGATGTTTCCCTCTATTGGCCCAGTGATAGAGATGGAGTCTTGACCTATAAAATATTCATAGTAACTATATTTAACAGAAGGTAATGTTTGCTGATCTATCTCACTGCTGGAACCTGGGAATTGAGAGATATTCAATGTTATTTCGGCTTTGAGTTTTTCTGAGTAGTCTCTAAATAACCTAGAACGGAAACTCCCAGTGAACAGAATAGTTATACTTGGGCAAGGATCAGAAAACATTCGACTTCCATTTTTTTGAAAACTAGCAGTCTGAACTGACTAAACTCCTAAAATTATTCTTCCAACATGTTTCATTGTACCTTAGATTACATGCCTTTGTACAACATTTGGTAAATAGAAAATTTGCCAGCCCTCAAGTTTTCTCATTGCTCAGAGTCAAAGTCTCACAAACATTGCAATGATTTTTAATTCATGCCAGGCTGGTTAAAATATCTACCAATTTATGGAATTCACAGCCCATGGATATCAAACAGCCTTCAGCTGCAATAAAAAAGCAAATGTTTCATGCACACTCACTTGCTGCCATGTTTGTAACTGTTAGTTTGCAGTCACAAGAGAACACAAACATGCCCTATTTATTCCTGTTTTTGTACCATTTATGGTTGCATTATTTTATTCTCTATGGATTTGCTTGTATTATTTTGTTCTAACATGTATTTTATTATTAATAAGGTCCATCATGGACTTGCATCAGGACCTCATTATATAACCACTGTTTATGGCTACTACAATTTTAAATATATAATAACCAATTTATTTCCTATAATTAATGCATAACAATAGCATTTCTGCAATCACATTTATTATTTTATTGACATAATTATAAGCGTAGAGTTTCATACTGGAAGGCTAATTATGATTTGCCAATGTAAAATGATATGCATTATTTGCAGTGTGCATGTTGATACATCTGAATTGAAATATTGTAATACCTACCTATGCATAAACATCTACAGGACTCTGATTATCCAGATCATGCTGTATGCGCTAAGTGGCAGCTGTGATGGTACAGTTGTTTTTTATGATGGGAAAAAAAAGTGTATTTGGTTCATTCCCCCTTTTATTAAAATACATAGTTTGTGGTAATGAGTAGATCTTCAACAACAAGAATGAGCAATTGGATTACTTCATTCTATAAATGTTTACACAATACTGTGCGCAAATACAATATGGGTTGTAGTAAATCAGTCAGATGTCCATTAACAGCTTGCTAGGATTCTGTAACTAAATGCTCCAAGGTCCATCAACAATCAATGTGCCAGTCATTATTTTTTACTACCACCATAATGACACATTAAATTCATTTCGGAGATGTGGGCATTGTTGCCAAGGCTGGCATGTATTGATAACTTTAACAAAACCAAGTGCTTAATTTGGCTAGTTTAGAGGACAGTTAAGAGTAAACAATGTTGTTGTGATCCTGGAATCATTTAAGCCAGTGGATAATGAATGCAGCGTTTATTTCATTAAAATATGTTTTACATTAATTTAACCATTTCATGATCTCTATTACAGATATCAGCTTAACTACTGATTAATTTAGAAGAAGTGAATGTAAATGTGTGACATGCCCTGGTCGATACATAACTCATCAGTTACAGTGGTTAGAGAGTTCTCTTCTGAACTCTCCCCAGCTTAATAATATCCTTCCTATGACTGGGCGACCAGAACTAGATGCTGTATTCCAGAAGAGGCCTCACCCATGTCCTGAGCAACCTCAACATGACTTCCATATTCACCTAAAATATTCACCCAGGCCTCTGGATTGGGATTCTGGAGGTAGAGATCATGGGAGCTGCAGCCAGGAGGGTCAGAAGCTAGGAGAAGTGGTGGTTGTCAGCACTTAATGTTGCATTCTTCCAGAGACCCTAACTGTGAGGCATCCCCAGCCCCAGCCCCAGGAATACCTCTGGCAAACCCAGTAAAATATAGTGGACATCTTCTGAGAATGCAAAAAATTTACATGCCCCCTAATTTATTCCTGAACTATGAGTAAGTGGCTCAGTAATGAGCCTAATTGACATCCCAATGCTCATGGGTCAAAATCCCTAACAGCATTGAGGGTCAACCTAAAGCAGGTGAACTGCAGCAGCTCAAGAAGGCAGCTCATCATTGCCTTCTCAAGGGCAACTAGGGACGTGTAAATAAATGCTGGCCAGCCAGTGATGCCCACTTCCTACATATGAATTAAAAACAAAAATAACCTTTTCTTCACTCTGACATAGTCTGGGAAGGGTAAACAGAGGTTAAACAAGCTCAAGGTGTTCTGCACATGGGCAAGATCAACGTCAGTTTATTCACAGTCTACAGTGTCCAGAACGTGAATACCACAAAGATTTAAAAAGGCCTTTTATATAGAACATTCCAGAATGTAAAAACATGTATTTGATACGATTGACAGGATAAATCAATCTGATTTAATCAAACAAAAAGCAACTCACTTTGTCCTTGCACAACACACCTTTAAGCTTCACTCACAATAATGCATTAGCTCCCAGACATATAAAGAGAACTTTGGAAAATGTTCTTTGGAGATCACACAAATTGTACTCAGTTTAAATACTTCAGTTACAGAAATGCGCTTAAAAAGGTGGTGGCTATTTCCTTCAAACACGCATAGACATTGTTACAATAGTTGTTTATAATAATGAAATCAGTAAACAACATTCATGTGTACAGATGTTTTAAATTATATTCAAGATAATGACTAGCTTTCGGGTTGTACTTTAAAGAGAGCTAGATAGGTTAAAGATCGGAAAAATGATGGGAATAAAAAGTTGATCCTCAGGGAATGTAGATAGAGTTATGGAAGATAACAAAAGAAAAATATGGACAGACACAAAATAGAACAGTGGACAATGCTTCAAGTAGAGGTCAATAAAGTTGAGAAATATGTTCCATTGAAAATAAGAATATAAATTAAGGCGAATGAGATTCCAGAAACAAATGAGTTGAGGGTAAAACTACATTTAATAGCCATTCATAAAGTACAACAATAATAACGACAAAGATAGCAAAGAATAATTGGTAAGGGAAAAGATATGAAATTAATTTATCAAAGAATATAAAAAGAAAGAGTAAAGTACCTTAGATATACACAAGTGATAAAAGGAAAATGTAGAAATAAAGGAGATTATGTTAAAGTGGCAGGAATATTGAACAAGTTTTGCTTCAGATTTCACTGCGCAGGTTAACAAAGAGCTGTGCATGAATTCCAGAGGGACTTTACAACAATTCCATTAAAAAGAAAGGATCTATTCAATAAACTGGACAGTTAAAAAGGTCAAATTTACGAAGAAAGTGTTGTCTTCAGGTAGATTTCAGGTAGTCAAATAAAATTGAGAGGACATACCTGTCACACTCGATTTCATGTCAAAACTCAGCATTGAATAGTAAAGGGCCAGAAAACTTGCAGATAGCAAAAGTAATTTTTATTTTCTTTAAAAACAGCAGATGCAACGTGATATTGAAATTCTACTGTTATTATCTTATAGCTTAATACCAATCTGAATACCTGCCTATAAATGTAACATCAGTATATAAATGCTAGCTGTAATAACTGTCTGTTAGATTCTAAATTATCATGAAATCCACACCTAGTGTATGTTACAAGAACTAACATAAGCACTGTTGCATTAATAAAACACCTTGCTAGAGGAAAATTCATACCATGGTAACAACAGTGGCTCTCGATGAAAGATTCCAATATCTTAGTGGCAGACACTTGAAAAGCCAAATGTTGATCACACAGAAAACCAAGCAGCCCCTGGACAACCAAGAATTTGAATGAAGTGATGATTTCTCACTTTTTTGGCAGCGGTTTTTGAGAACACAGATATCTGCATATAATTGTAGATAGGTCATCGACCCACAAGAAAACTTATTTATTTCCTTTTGATTGGAATGGAAGTTTTTTCAGGGTACGCGAAATTCCTAAGAGCATCTTACCTTAAGCAAAAGGGCTACAGTACAAATTCAAAAAATGCTAAAGGATACAGACCTATACTAATGCACAATGAGTACTATACCCAACTCTACACCAGTCTTTTCCTTTTGTTTCTTTGTCTCCGTCTCTGAAAAACAAACAAGTGAAACTGCTGATCCAATTTTAAAGTAAGGCAGCTTCAAATAGCCCTTAAAGCACAACAACAAAATGTTCCTAAAACAACATACAGGTTAAAAATACCCAAAAAGTGCTTTGCTACATTTCATTGGTTTACCTGTATTCACTCGTCAGTCAATTCCAGCATTTTCTTTTTCCCAATCAGCACATAAATTAAAGAAACCCATGATATTATCATGGTGTAGAGCTGGATGAACACAGCAGGCCAAGCAGCATCAGCGGAGCAGGAAGGCTGACGTTTCGGGCCTAGACAAGAAGGGTCTTGGCCCAAAAGGTCAGCCTGCCTGCTCCTCTGATGCTGCTTGGCCTGCTGTGTTCATCCAGCTCTACACCTTGTCATCTCAGATTCTCCAGCATCTGCAGTTCCTACTATCTATGATATTATCACTCCTCTTTTGGTGGGAATGTCACCTACAGGCAGAAACCTGCAGCTACAAGCCATTAATTCTTGAAGGAGAGCAATTTTAAAGGCACCAGTAAAGCAGCAGGCCAGCGGAAGGAGAAGATTTAATTAACACGGACACAAAGTCAGGAATGAGCAGCTTGAGATAGTAAAGTTGAACATTTTTAAGGCATAATCATGGATAATAGAAACTTCATAATGTATTTGGCAGCATCCACCGACGCCTTTACTGAATTACAAATATACAAACAATACATGCAGTTCTACATCGATGACTAGAAATATCCAGAAAGTTATTAAAGACCAGTTCCAGATAAGAATTACTTTTAAGGTTAACAGAATCTAACTCATGTGATACAAACAGCAACCACAAAAGTTAATTGACCAGTTTGTCAGAGGATGCTGAGCAAAGCAAATAAATATGACTCTTCCAAACAACAACTGTCAGACTAGCTCATTGAATCAACATCAATTAGAGCCCTTAAGGAGGATCTTTTGAGTGAGGAAAAGGGCCTCGCCATTGACACATTACCTGAGGATCGACGTACGTCTGAAGCAATGGTGATAGGTGAAATGCAGCTATATGATTAAGACACAACTAACACTATCATTACGATGAACAAATTTAGTCAAACTATCATCATCTGCAAGAACAGATAGTTTGTTACACCAACCCAAAAGCTGTTGCGCTTTTCTTCATTTACGTCAAGCTTGTTGCACCAAAGGACATCGGGTACACACTTCTGAGAAAACTGGTTGCAAACAAAAAAAATGACAATGCTTTTCTGATCGGAGTGTGGTCTTCCATATAGAAAATCAAGTAATCGAGCTCCATTTTTTGCTATGTGCATAGGTGCTTGTGGATTTGTTTTACTTACTCTTAGGATATGAGTATTATTGGACAGGCCAGTATTTTTTGCCCATTACTAATTTACTACTTACCCTTAGGAAGCTGGCAAAAATCTACCCTCATGAACTGCTACAGTCTTGGGGATGTAGAAATAACCACAATGCTATTAGGGAGGGGGTTCTGAGTTTTTTTGACCCAGCGACACTGAAAGAATGGTGATATAGTTTTAAATCAGGAAGGTGTATGTCTTGGAGGGGAATGTGCAAGCAGTAATATTCCCATGTATCTGCTGCCCTTCTCCTTCTAGGTATTGGAGGTCACAGATTTAAAAGGTGCTGTCTAAGGAGACTTACTGAGTTGTTATAGCGCACCTTGTAAATAGTGCACTCTGTTATCATTGTCTATTTTTATTGGAAAAAGTGAATATGGAAGATATTAGAGTGGAAATCACATAACTGCTTTGTTCTGGATTTTGTTGAACTTCTTGAGTATGAGATGGGTTTGAGCAGAGGGCAGAGGGATTCAAGTTCATGAGGTTGCATGTGCTGGCAGGGGAGAGGCACAGGGAATGTGTGGGGAAAGGGGTTGTGAGGAGTGAGTACCGGATGAATGTTACTATTTCTCACCTTTTGAAGAGGTAAAGTAACTCTTTCAATCTGGTCCCTCACGCCTTTGAGAGAGGTAAGGCACTCTTTGTGTTTGTAAAAAAGTATGCTTGCATGCAAAATTGCACAAACTCACTGGAACTTGTAAAGTTATCAATAAACTGTCATAAAAAGAGCAGGTATAAAATAAATCTGTTAGAGTATTTGAGAGTGCTTGACTATATAAAGCGATTATAGGAATTATGCTGCATAACTCACCAGACAATCGTTTTCATAATGGGGTGCTTATTGATGGACACCCCCAACTGCTTATTGCATAGAAATATTTATTTACTTGAGGTTTATAAGTACTCAAGGGAGATGTTTATTGACGTAAGGAATGAATCACAGTGAAAAGTTTGTTTGATAAATTGAGCTAGAGGAATCCTAAATCACTATTGCATCAAAATTTCAGAAAACGCAGCCTCTCCAGGTGATTGCTGTGAACTGAAGATACTGTGACAATCACTATGACAAAAAATGTGTCAAGGCTGGCTGATTCTTTCTTCCATTCCTGTAGTATAATTAGTTTGCCTAAAATTGCCTCTTTGATGCTGTATGCCCCTAATATTTTGTTCTCAGATTTTTTTTTAAAGTTAACATTTAATTTTCAAAGCAAAAGAAAATTAATGGTAGTGTCAAATAGCTTTGCTCTGCACACATTCAAACTTTAAGCAATTCAATTGAATACCCAGGCCAATCTGTTCTATTCATTTGTTGCAGTAATCATTAAGTGTAGTCTGTGTGGAGGCCCAGACATTTCTCTCTCTTTTAATTGGAATTCTGCATATCACAGTGATTCTTCTTTCCATCGAGCTTCTGATGTTGTTACAATTCTGAACTTTATACCATTGTTATTTTTTGGGACTGTTTCTTTCAATTAAGATAAAATGAAATAGGATTGTTGGAGATGGAAGGAGGCTCAGATTCCTTACTTGAAGAAGATGCAAGCTGTTTATGCTTGGAGACAATGGCAGCAGCTTATATATTAACAGTGCATGGACTGTGAGTTTCTGGATGAAGTACCAAGGCACTAACAGGCATGGCACCTGTCAAGACATTGACAGTGTGAGCATTCAGCACAGCACAGGCAGCACAGTGGTTCAGTGACTAGCACTGCCACCTCACAGAGCCTGGGACCTGGGTACATTTCCAGCCTTGGCGACTGTCTGCATGGAGTTTACATGAACTCCCGTATCTGGGTGGGTTTCCATCAGGTGGTCCAGTTTCCTCCCACAGTCTGCAGATGTGCAAGTTAGGTGGATTAGCCATGATAAATTGCCCCATAGTGTTCAGGGGTGTGGAGGCTAGGTGGATTAGCCTTGAAAAATGCAGAGTTACAGGAATGTGCGGAGCGAAGGAGGGAGTGAGTCTGGATGGGATACGTTTTGAAGGATCAATGCAGACTCAATGGGCTGAACGGCCTCTTCTGTACTGCAGAGATTCTATGATTCTAAATGAGCGAGAAAGAAGTGCTGAGATGCAGCCTGGTCCACTCTGTAAGCTGGGTGCACATCCTTGCATGCAAAGTGTCCCTGCTTCAGCCTTTCGACTGCACGTCTGTGCTTCCAGAATGTTGTACCAATGTATCGGAGCATTGACATGATGGTTACAATGGGTTGGCAAATGTCAGATTCGTTGCCCAAGGAAGAGGAATGTGTGTGGCTAGTGACATGTATCAGGCACTGAGATACAGTTTCATGCTGAAAAACATGGCGGCTCCTTAACAATTTATATAGCCCGTGTGTTGGCAGCTTGTTGCTGCCTAGAGAGAAGCCCGCTTCCCTACTTGATGAAAGCACGAAAGATGGAACAAATTGCTCACAACAACAAGTTATGCCTTGCTGGACCTCCTGTCCTCTTCTGCCATAACTCTCGTCACAGCTCATGTCGCTCAGGCCCTTGTAAGATTCCACCTGAGTCTCTAAAATCTCAGGAAATTGCCGCAAATGCAACGTTGTAAACAGTGCTTTAAACTGCCCATTGACTTTAATGATAAAAGAGAGTTGATGTATCAAGTATAGCGAATCAGCATTTCTACCTAGATGCAAAACCCATGGAATTTGAATTGCCATGGGATATGATTTGAGAGGAGTAAGTTCTAAGATACTGTGGAAATCTCACAGATTGGTATATCACAACCTGGAAGAGGAGAAGCAGCTACAAGCAGCACAGTTATGTGTTTCATCATACAGGGATGTGTGTGAGAAGTCACACTCAGATGCAAATAACCAAATTCATGACAAGTTACTGCTGAGGCAAGCAGATTCAGTTAGCTTGTGCAAGAAGAAAAATCTCCAAGGTGAATCCGTCACTGTGAAAGCCAGTTCTGAAATTAAACATTTCCAGATGAGAAAGGAAAAGGACAGAAGTAAACCCTTAGGAGGTAAGAATCACTTTGGACTGGTTCCAAGAAAATTGAATGTCTTCTACAAGTGCAATGCGAAATATATCTGAGTCGGTTTTCAGTTGTGCTAAAACAAAGTAAGGGAATCTCCCATGTTATGATTTAAAATACTTAAGTATTGCTTACTCACTGGTATCTTAAGTCTTTTGTTGCCATAAAAGTCTTAAAGCATGAAATATTATCATATCATCTTTTTGGCTATTAACCAGAAGTTCAATTTTCTTTTAAATCTTTGATCTCAAAATGTAATTGGGCCTCTTGAGGGATTTTGAATCCACAAGTTGATACAATTAGACAGAGTTTGACCAGAGTTTAAATGGACAAGCTTTTCAAAGTTGGACTTCCTGAATTTGCTGTAAGTTGAAATAGTTGTATCTATTGGTGAAATATTCCCTGAAAGACAAGGCTTGTCATAGAATCCTTACAGAGTCGATAGAGGCCATACAGCCTGTTGAGTCTTCTCCAACCGCTCTCCCACCCCAAGAAGAGCATGCTACCTAGGCCTAGTTAGTTATGAATTTTCCCTCAAGCATGTAGTTGGCAGCAATCTATTGTCTGTAAACCCACAAAAAAATTGCAGAGAAAAACAAGTTGATAGTGAACAAAGCACCACCTTCCATTGTCACCAACAATAGGCAGTGACCCTGCATTTCTCAGTCATCATTTCTACTCACTTTCTACTTCACTTCAGCTTAAAGCCTATGAGTCACTGGAACAATGATTTTCCTGTGGAAAAACAAACAACTTGTTTTTTGTGCCCTGTTCATCTGACTCTAATAGCCTTTGCCTAATGGAGATCAATTCAGAAATTCAGTTGATTATCAACAATACCAAGCGATACACAATGGCAATTAAGGGTTGAGGAAGTACTAACAACTGAAAACTCAGAAACTCTAACTCAATTGAAAATGAAAACATTGATTATGTCATATTCTAAAGATATGCACATCGCCAGCAATGTTGTTCAGTCACCTTTGGAACCAAAAAAAAATTGGAACAAAAATATACAAGTTGAAACCAAAAAAATATTGGTGAATAGTTCAAATATATCCAGGAGAGGAAATGTTTACTGTTCTACTTATTGAAGAGGCTTATAATTTATTACATTTTTAAGAGAATAAATGCAACTCCAAGTCAACTTTCAAATCCTCTATCATTGTAGCATTTCGAGCATCAATAAGCAAACAATATTTTTCTACTTTGTTTATTTAAACTGTTCTATAAAATCTGCCTAAGGATTGAAATACATCATGACTACTTTTCTAAAAGTTACTGAATATGTAAAATGTAGATGTACTTCCCCATACAATTCTGTCAAAGGAAGAAGTGGTGCTAATTGGATTGCTGATTACATTGTGAGCTTGCAGAAGTTGCTTCAAGCTGGGCTGAGTTTATTGAAAAATGCATTAACATAGCATTCTTAAATACAGAAATGTGAATAAAACATTATTTCACCTAAGATCTCAGCTGCGAGAATGGACTTAAATTGTATGCAGCAGGCCATCTAAATTGGATAAAGATAATAATAAAAATCATTTATCTGAAATAATCACTTTAGCCTTTTTTGTGATAACCTACATTTCAAGGACCATCAAAACAGAGGAGTTAGCATGTACCCACATTTCTAATTCACAGCCTCATTTCTACACATATGTCCTTTACAAAATTAAAATTTCCAAAAGCAAAGACCACCAGAAATATAAGTAATGATGGAGAAACTGACAAAGCTGCATGTGGATAAACCGTCAAGAGTCTGGGACAACATTTATTCTCTGTCTCTTTAATCACACGCAGCCCCCTTCCATTGATCAGTTAGGTTGCAGTTCACTGTTGCTGTGATGGCTTGTTCGATATTTAGCCCACACATGGAAGGCAAAGAATGCCAGGTTTCTAACTGCATAACTTGTTAGAATGCAATAGCAAAAATAATGCACTAATAAGTCTTTGCAATGTAGACCAAGTGACTACCTTAGCATCCATTATTTTATTCCCTCTACAGCTGCCTAAACTAACTTTAAAGATACAAAGATCAAGATCTGGCAACTAGCAGCTAGTGACAGTATCAGATTTGAGAAGAAGCTAGTAACTAATATATACTAATAGTGAGGACTCTTCCTGTAGCAAACTAAAGATTAATTAGCAAATATCAATTTAAATATAAGAGGCACAAACTCTTTCATTACTTTGCCTGATGCCTCAGATATACGCAATGAGCAACATATATTGCTACAAGCAGCATGTAAATCCCTTTGGTAAGAATAAACATGTTGTGGAAGTAAATTTCATCATGGTGCTGCACTTCCTAATCATGATAAACAACTTTAGGTTCTGTGCCTTGTGGCACAGTAGACTCCTGCACTGTTAATATTTTTGATGCACTTTCAAGAACTCAGATCGACATTTCAATTAATTATAGTTCACTACAATTAAAATCAAAACTTAGTAATAAGCCTTTAGCTTTGTATAATATGGTTAATATGTTAATTAGTTAGAGGGTTGATGCTTATTACACAAAACCATTGCCTTTTCTGACAGAAACATGAATTGCCAAATGCTTTCTCTTACATATTTTTGAAGTTTTATGCATAGTTTTAATTACATTTTTAAGCTATAAGTATCAGAGTTAGAATGTATATAATCACACAAAATAAATATATTTTACCAATCTGCACAAAAACAATTTTCTGGATTATGTACATAATTAGAAGTTAAGGAATGCAAAACTTGGAGGGAAATTTGCAGGTCACAGTATTTTCTCGCATCTCCTGCCCTTGTCCTTTAAAGTGGTAACAGTCATGAGTTTGGAATATGCTGGAGGGCTGATGAGATACTGCAGTGCATCTTGTAAATGGTACACACTGCTGCTACTGAGCATTGGTTGTGGAGAGAGTGAATCTTTGCAGATGTGCTGCCAATCGAGTGGGCTCCTTTATGCTGGATGGTGTAAGCTTCTTGAGTGTTGTTGGAGGCTACACTCAACCAAGCAAGTAGAGAGTATTCCATCACACTCCTGATTTGTGCCTTTTAGATATCAGACAGACTTTGGAGAATCCGGAAGTGAGTCATTCGCAGCGGAAATCCTAGCATCTGAACTGCTCTTATTACCACAGTATTTAAATGGACAGTCCAGTTCAGATTCTGGCGCAGGATCAACTCAAGGTCTTTTATAGTGGGGGATTCAAAAATGCTCAAGAATGGACTTTTGGGGCAATAATTGGCCTGGTGGGATTTTTCTTCTATTCATTTATATGGGATGTGGTCACCGCTGGCTGGCCAGCATTTTTTGCCCATCCCTAGTTGCCCTTGAGAAGGTGGTGGTAAGCTGCGTTCTTGAACTACTGCAGTCCTCCTGCTGTGGGTTGACCCACAATGTTATTAGGGAGGGAATTCCAGGGTTTTGACCCAGTGACAGTGAAGGAATGGTGATATATTCCAAGTCAGGATGGTAAGTGGCTTGGAGGGGAACTTGGAGGTGGTGGTGTTCCCATATGGCTGTTGCCCTTGTCCTTCTGGATGGAATTGGTCATGGGTTTGGAAGGTGCTCTCTGAGGATCTTTGGTGAATTTCTGCTGTGCATCTTATAGATAGCACACACTAAGATTCAGTGGTGGATGGAGTGAGTGTTTGTGGATGTAGTTTCACTCAAGAGAGCTGCTTTGTCCTGGATGGTGTCAAGCTTCTTAAGTGTTGTTTTGGCTGCACTAATCCGGTCAAGTGGAGAGTATTCCTTACACTCCTGACTTGTGCCTTGTAGATGGTGGAAAAGCTTTGAGGAGTCAGGAGGTGAGTTACTCGCCGCAGTATTCCTAGCTTCTGGCCTGCTATTGTAGCCACTGTGTTTATGTGGTGAGTCCAGCTGAGTTTCTGGTCAATAATAAACCCCAGGATGTCGATAGTGGGAGATTCAGTGATGGTAACACATTTAAATGTCAAGGTGCGATGGTTAGATTGCCTCTTATTGGTGATGGTCATAGCCTGGCATTTGTGGGGTGCAATGTCACTTGCCACTTGTCAGCCCAAGCCTGGATATTGTTGCATGTGAACATGGACTGCTTCAGTATCTGAGGAGTCACGAATGGTGCTGAACAATGTACAATCATTGGCAAACATCCCCACTTCTGACATTATGATGGAGGGAAGGTCATTGATGAAGCAGCTGAAGATGGTTGGTCCTCAAACACTACCCTGAGGAACTCCTGCAGAGATTTCCTGGAGCTGAGATGATTGACCTCCAACGACCATCTTCCAATGTGTCAGGTATGACCTTAACCACCGGAGAGTTTGCCCCCTGATGCCCATTGATTCCAGTTTTGCTAGGGCTCCTTGATGCCACACTCAGTTGAAAGCAGCCTTGATATCAAGGGCTGTCACTCTCACCTCACCTCTTGAATTCAGCTTTTTTGACCATGTTTGAACCAAGGCTGTAATGAGGTCAGGAGCTGGGTGGCCCTGGCATAACCCAAACTGGACATCACTGAGCAGGTTATTACTGAGCAGATTCTGCCTGATAGTGCTGTTGATGACACCTTCCATCACTTTACTGATGATTGAGAGTAGACTGATGGGGCTGTAATTGGTCGGGTTGGATTTGGCCTGCTTTTTGTGTACAGGGCTTACTTGGGCAATTTTTCACATTGCCAGGTAGATGCTGGTGTTGTAACTGTACTGGAACAGCTTGGCTCGGGGAGCAGCAAGTTCTGGAGCACAAGTCTTCAGTACTATTGCCGGAATGTTGTCAGGGCCCGTAGCCTTTGCAGTATCCAGTGTCTCTAACTGTTTCTTGATATCATGTAGATCAATTTGTCTTGCTTTTTCTAGCCAAGACAAAGCTTGGCAGTTTTTCACATCTTTAGGGAGGTACCATAATTATAACTGTACTGGAACAGGCTGGCTGGAGTCATGGTTGGTTCTATGGCACATGTCTTCAGCACTATTGCCACAATGTTGTCGGGGCCCATAGCCTTTGCAGTATACACTGCCATTTCTTAACATTACATGGAGAGGATCAGATTGATTGAAGACATCAGAAGGAAACGAAAATCATGCACTCAACATTTCTAGCTGAAGATAGATGCACATGCTTTAGCCTTGTCTTTTGCACTGATATGGTAAGTATCCTATCATTGAGGTTAAGAATATTTGTATAGTTCCACTCCCTGCTTTTTTCAAGTGTGCACCACCATTCATGACTGGATGTGGCAGGACTGCAAAGTTGAGATCTGATACAGTAGGTTACGTGAACAACTGGCCCTGTCAATTATATGCTGTTTCCACTGTTTGGCATGCAAACATTGTGTCTTCATTAAATGGATATTTCATTTTTAGGAATCATGGTGCTGTTCCTGGCATACCATCCTGCACTTTGCATTGAAATAGCTTTGATCTCCCATCTTGATGGTAATGAAAGAGTCAGGGATATGCCAGGCCATAAAATTGCAGATCATGTTGGAGTACAATTCTGGAGCTACCAATGGTCGACAGCACCTCATGAATGCCCAGTCTTTGATTTATATAGAATAGAATCCCCTACAGTGTGGAAACAGGCCCTTCGGCCCAACAAGTCCACACCAAACCTCAGAGCATCCCACCCCAGACCCACCCCCCCCCCAACAACTCACCTAACCTACACCTCCCTGAACACTACGGGCAATTTAGCATGGCCAGTCCACCTAACCTGCACATTTTTGGAATGTGGGAGGAAACTGGAGCACCCGGAGGAAACCCACACAGACACAGGGAGAAGGTGCAAACTCCACACAGACAGACGCCCGAGGCTGGAATCGAACTCGGGTCCTTGGCTCTGTGAGGCAGCAGTGCTAACCACTGAGCCACCGTGGCGCAAATTTCAAAATCTATCCAATTGGCATGGTGCCAGTGCGATGCAATGTTATTTCCTTAATGTGATGAAGGACCTCCTCTCCACAAGAACTGTGTGGAATGATACCGTCATGGACAGACACATCTGTAATAGGTAGGTCAGCGAGGACAAGGTCAAATAAGTTTTTTCCTCTTGTTTGTTCCCTTAACACCTTCCACAGACACAATCTACCAGCTCTATGCTTTAGGATTTCGCCACTTCAAATAGTAATGTTGCCACTGAGTCATTCATTGTGAAAGGCATTGAAAAAATCCACCCAGAATAAATTCTGTGCTTTTGCCAACTTCAGCACTTCTTCCAGATGGTATATGGTGGTTGGGGCAGTAGGGGGAGAGTGCAGTAGGGGATTGGAGTGGAGGTCGGTAATGGGAGAGTAATGACTTATCAGCCAAGGGAGGGCAGGAGGTGGCAATCAACAGGAGGTTTCCTTGCCCATGTTTAACTTGCTACTATGAGATGTCATGGGGTCCAGAGTCAATGCTGAAGGAGGTCTTCCAACGTAACTCCTTCCTGACCGTACACCACTGTGCCACCACCCCTGAGACGCGTAGCAAGGACAGGACATGCCCAGGGATGGAAATTGCGGTATCAGGACATTGTCGGCAAAGTTTGATTTGAGAGCGTGACTATGCTGCCTAACAAGCATGTGGGTAGCTCTCACAGTTTGAGCACAATGCTCCAGATGTTGGTCAGGAGGATTTTGCAGGGTCACCAGTGCTGTGTTTGATATTGTTGTTGCTGATACCTAGGTCAATGCAGGTGATTCGTCCAGTTTCGTTCCTTCCTTTTGTGGTTTGTGGCAGGTTGATATAACAAAGTGGCTTGCCAAGCCATTTCAGAAGACTGTTAAGACTCATCCATATTGCTGATGATCTGACCTCACATGTAGGCCATACCAGATTTCCTTCCATAAAGGATAATAGTGAACCAGCAGGGTTTTTGCAGCAAGTACATGATCATTACGTGCTTTAATTCCAGAGTTTATTGAATTCCTATGGTGGGATTCAAACCCATTTCCCTAGAGTGTAAGAGATAACAAGGTGTAGAGCTGGATGAACACAGTAGGCCAAGCAGCATCAGAGGAGCAGGAAAGCTGACGTTTCGGGTCAAACCCTTCTTCAGAAAATTATCTCGGATTCTCCAGCATCGGCAGTTCCTACTATTTCTCTCTAGAACATAAGCCTGGTGTTCTGGATTACTAGTCCAGTGGCATTATCACAACACCACAGCCTTCTCATACCAATTCAAGCAGCTGAATGTTGTTTCTAGAATGAAGTCACTCTCAGGCCTGATCATTTTACAGGTAGGCCTTGTTTCAAGTGACACCACATCTTTTTACTTTATTTTCTATTTTGAATTGTGAACCAAAATAAGGAAAGCACTTATGCCAAGGACTATGGAGGGAGTTGTTGCCCTTTTTAAAAAGATATTACTGGAACTCATTGTGAGTTGTATTTACATTGTTATATTGCCTACGTATAACTCCAGAACCATAGCAATGTGGTTGACTCTTCACTGTCCTCTGTGTAAATAGGGATGGGCCATAAATGCAGGCCTAGCCAATGATAACTACTACACATGAACTAATTAAAGGAAGCAGTAAGGGAAGATGTTTATGACCCAATATCACTTGGGTGTGTGTGTAGAGTGTATCACTTGGGTGTGTGTGTAGAGTAAGCTTCACCCCCAGACAGACTGCTGATCAGTTTTTCAATTAGGATCAGTTGCAGAGACCAGGAGTCATCAACATGACAACTCTCCAACTGGCCCCTGGGCACGTGGACACTTTGTGTGTGAACAACATAGAGACAGAAAGTCTCCACACTCTCTGCAGATGGAATCTAAACTTGAAAGGTAGCTAATCCCTTCCACCATTTACCGTAAACTGTTGCCTCTTAACCAGTGACTAAAGGACTGTACAATAAAGGTGTTGACGACCTGTGTTTTCAGCAACTGAAAGAATCTGGAAATATGGATATCAGAGATCAGAAGAAGTTGGAAGATGTAAAAGGGACACCTCATCGAATCCTGTGGATTGGTGCTATTCAACTCTGAGTTTTCATTCATCCAATTTAATCCATATTTGTTTGTTTATCTACGCCTATCAGCATGTATATGTAGGGATTTAAGAAGAGGTTAGAGTTTCATCCAGCGGGGTTATAAATTGATAATTCATAATTTCTTGTAGTTAGAACTGAATTTTTTGCAATAGTAGTAATTTGTAATGAAGCATAGAAAGCTGGTTACTGTTTTCTGTTAACCTGAGTCTGTCAAGCAGGTTACCTGTGTAACTTTGAATAATTTGATTAAATCTTTAACTTTTCTGATGATCCTGGGAGTAGTGGGGCTCGAGTTTCAATGCATTTTCCCAACAGGGTCATGAAAAGATATTGGGGGCTATAGCTGAGATTTGTTTTAGAACAGGAGCAACAAAGATTTGAGTATGGTATTAGTAAGTGATAAAGGATTAAAGGCATCTTCAGCTTCTGTATTTTGAAAAGCAATGACATTGGAAACTCTAAGACTTCCAGTAGGCAGCAGAGCTGTCCCTGATGAACTTGAAAGAAATTACAAAAGCTAGGTTAATTGAATTGTCAAGTAACTTGGGAGTGAAATTGCTTGCTGAATCTAAGACGACAGAAATAATTGAAGTGGTAGCACAGCGTTTGCGTTCAGTGGAAATACAGAACAGACCTGATACTCTGGATAGTGAAACATTAGAATCAGTTGCAGTTGAAGGAACTTGAGCATAAGGAAGAATTAAAGTAACTGAATTTAAAAAAAACTGGAGACAGAATTCTACAGTGGCAGAAAAAGATAAGACATTCCATAGGTGTTAGGGGCAAGGTACTGGCATGGATAGAAGATTAGCTGACTGGTATAAGACAGAGTGCGTGGATAACATCATTTTCAGTATTGCAGCCAGTGACTATGGAAATCTGGAGGGATCCATGGTGGGACCACAACTATTCATGTTATGCATTAATGATCTGGACAAAGACACTGAGGACATTGGTGCTAAGTTTGTAGGTGACGCAAAGAAAGCTGAAGGGACAGGTAGTATTGAGAAAGTGGGGAGGCTGCAGAAGGATTTGGAGGGGCTAGGAGAGTGGGCAAAGAAGTGGCAGATGGAATACCATTGCAGAAAGTGTCAATTTATATACTTTGGTAAGAAGAATAAAGGCATAGATTATTTTCTAAATGGGAAAAGGCTTTGAAAATATAAAGAACAAAGGGACTTGGGAGTGCTAGTTCAAGATTCTCTTAAGGTTAACATGCAGGTTCAGATGGCATTGAGGAAGGCAAATGCAATGTTAGCATTCATTTTAAAAGAGCTAGAATACAAGAGCAGAGCTGTACTCTTGAGGCTGCATAGGGCTCTGGTCAGTTTTAGGCCGAGTATCTAAGGAAGGATGTGCTGGCATTGGAGGGGCTCCAGAGGAAGTTTGCAAGAATGATCCTGGAGATGATTCTGCAATAGTAGTGTCATACAGGGAGTGGTTGAGGGTTCTGTGTCTATTCTTCATGGAGTTTAGAAAGATATGGGGGGGATCTCATTGAAACTTACAGACACTGAGAGGCCTGAATAGAGTGGATGTGGGGAAGATGTTTCCATTAGTAGGACAGACCTTCAGCCAGAGGGTGGTTTATCCGTGAAACTCATTGCAGCAGATGGCTGTGGAGGTCATGTCATTGAGTGCATTTAAGACAGAGATAGATAGATTTGTGGTCAGTAGGGGATCAGGGTTATGGGGAGAAGCCAGGAAAATGTGGTTGAGAAACATATCAGCCTGTATTGAATGGTGGAGCAGACTTGATGGGCCAAATGGCCCAATTATGTTCCTGTGTCTTATTGTCTTATGGTCTGATACAAATAAAAAGAACCCAGAAGTTGAGAAGAAATCTAATGGGGAGAATCCTAGACTTAATCTGAAGTCCAGTAAGGAAATGTCAAAGTTTGTAGGGCCCACCAAAATTCAGGGAAATTGGTGTACAGACATCCTTTAAATCCTTTGAGAAAATAAGATAATTGAATTGGCCAAAAGAATACTGAGCATTGCTCATACAATACAAATCAGTAGGTAGAGCACAGGACATTTATGCTTCACTGTCTGAGGAGATTTCTAGAGACTATGATTTGTAAAAAGAGCAATACTTTGGGTGCATATGAATTTGTGCCTGAGACATACAGGCAAAGATTTTGGAACTTCAGGAAATGGCCTGGGCAAACCTATGTTTAATTTGAATTGGTTAAGCAAAGTAATTTTGACAGGTGATTATGAGAGTTAGAAGTTGAAACCACCTATGAAGTCTCCAGGGAAATCAATCTCAGAAGACTTTAAAAACTGACTTAACTTGCATGATATCTTCAGGATTAAGAACACATGTGGAAAACTGAAAGGTTGCAGCTGCTAAACAGGCAGCAGTAATAGCTGGTGATTATGAGCTGATCCGCAAAACTAAACCTTTTTACCATCACCGCCACATAAATTCAAAAGGAAAAGAAAATGGGTGAGTGAAAGGAAGGCAATTAGGCATGGTAAGGAATGGGTTAGTTTGCATTCATAACAGGGTTAGGGTTAAGGTTAGTATTAGTGTCAGGGTTAGGGTTAGTTAGCAGTCTTCAAAGGCCACCTTCTCAGATCAGAAGGAAAGTACTGAGGGTGGAGGTAAGAATTGAAGTCCTGAGGTTTCCATTGTAACAAAATGGGACACATTTGTTTGGAATGCTGTAAGTGGTGAGGGATGTCCATGAGACCTAGTGGAGTTCATAAGAATGAGTCCATAAAGGGAACATCAAAGGAAAATGTCATGGCTTTAACTACAACTAAGAGACCAGGGGTACACTCTGCTGTAAGAGTAGGAGAAGTAAATATGGTAGATGAGAGCTATAAAGGGTTTTTTTGTCTATAGGTAAGATAACCAGTTTTTCACCAAATGATGTAGCCATGCCCATAACTATATTTAAGGGGAAATGCATATAAATATTTAAAAAGGAAAGAATATTAAAACTAAATTATATGGGGAAACATTCGAGAAAATTGTTTCAGTTGAAGAATTGAGTTATGACACAGGTATAATGGTCTTCCACGTTATCAACTTTGTGATTCTGTGAATTGATAACATACCTGTAGACATTATATAAATAATACATTAACGTGCAAATGCTTTAAATAATTGGATTGAAAATATGTTTTTGCATTGATATGAAATTTTGAAATATCAATTCAAAAGAATATGGGCTATACTTGCCAGAGAAATAATGCTATGATAATAATGCCAGCTGTTATTAATGTACAAAGTGTTCAACCCATTCATGGGGCTTAAAAGATTCACAGAGTTTGAAATTTCCAAAACCTGCTGGTTGATTTATATGGCTTCACAGTTTACTTTGTACAATGATAGCTCGTATTTAATACCCTATTATATTTAAGAGCTTGCTGGGTGTGCACATTAATTACCCATTAAAGTGTCCTGTGGAAAGTTGTTTTGCAAAATGTTCAACCAAACAAAAGCTGTTGAAATTATTATTTTCAAGGTTACAATTTCAGGTGCTGGCTTCAAAGTGCGAGATTCCATGGTTTCTCAGGGCACATTATTTGTGTTCGGTTTGGTTCAGTTGCCATTTGTCAGTTAATAGATATCAATCGCTGAGGAGATGCCAACTATCCAGCTAATCTGTTTATTTTCATACCAAATTATGTATTTTGTGCATTGTTCTTCTGCTTGATCTTTACAAATCAGGATAAATTTTGTTACTGTAGAGTTTTGGCTTTTCTGTTCCTCAGTGATTTATTCTGGTTATTTAAAGGTCTGAGTAGCTCCAGTTTTGTATATTGAGGTTTATAGCGAACACATTTTCAGCCATCATGCTGTATTTTCACATTGCTAATAAATCCTCTTTTATAGCTTAAAAACATCAGTGAGCCAAGGTTTTGATACACCTGCATTACTAGTACCAGTGTGATGAAACAGAGTGCCCTGAAGTGAATGCTATTAACTCTGTCCCAGACTGTGAGGGCAGTACATTTCTATGGCTAGGGCAGGCTTATCATCACATTAGGAGTGCATCATCACTGTCTTCAGTGTCAGAAGAGCTCAATACCATTATAACCTTGCTGGTGTGGTTCAAGAAAATGGTGATGAATTTTCTATCTCTCAATGTGACAATCATAAAATCCTTGCTCTGGTACACTGGAACATTTTATTAAGCTTATTCTATCAAGGCTATGCCTGCTCTGAGCATGTGGAAGTTTCACTGAGCCTATTGACAGGTATGCTGGGTGGAACTTCCTTCCAATTCCTTGACCTAGGGGTGGCAAACAATAGCTCTTCCACTAAAATTTCTTTACCCTTTTCCCAAACGGCAGGATCCTGGTAAAACTGGGTCCTATCCCACTTTCTTCACCCAACCCCAGAAACTCTCATGATCCCTCCAACGCAATATAGCCTTTGGGTTCCAGAAGTGCAAGAAATAAACTCTGAGAAATCTGACCAGTCAACGTTCCCCGCAGTGTTTCAATTG
The DNA here is from genome assembly GCA_024137785.1 of Ginglymostoma cirratum. NCBI lineage: Eukaryota > Metazoa > Chordata > Chondrichthyes > Orectolobiformes > Ginglymostomatidae > Ginglymostoma > Ginglymostoma cirratum. The sequence continues at coordinate 32,491,964 of JAHRHZ010000133.1, read as the reverse complement.
TTTGATTGTTCCGTGTTTGCTTATATTAGTCTGTTCCCCGTTAATAGAATGGAAATCGATTGTGTAAGTCTGTGGCTGGGGGTAGAAAGATACTGGGAGAAATCTTCCCAGTTTCTGAATGACATAATTTGCGCCTACTTCAACACTCACGAACTTTCTGTCTTGGCTGGCTTCTTTAGCCTTTGCCACTTCAGCCAGAACTTAAAGGCTCACAGTATTTCAGTCTTGCCTTGCCCTTTAGCGCAGCCACAAAGCAGCCAACTGGTCACGTTTTTCAGCAGTGATCAGCCAAAGAGGTGAACATGTTGCTGTAAGGCACAGTGCATGTGCCAGCAGCATACACAACTAATGCACTGCATGAGCCTCCACCAAATGCTCTGTCAGAGGTTGCTGCTGTTATGTTAAACGGGGTTTGGATAAGTGTGAATTGCATAGTGTTTTTAGGAGGTTTTCCACCATGAGACCCAACAGGTTTTCTTACTGTACCTTACCAAACTCACCTGATTGTTTACCTACCCCACTCCTATGGCATCTCTTATGTTTGATTCCAGCCCCAACTTACCATGCGCCATATCTGAAACAACTTGCCACTCACTGGATATCACAGAATTCACCAGCATCCTTTACACCCGTAATATTGTTAAAAACTTGTTGAGCACCCAGGGAAGCACTGTCAGCATGGAGCCACCCTGCACAGTCATTGCCATTTGCCCTGGACATGACGGGCAATGGGAATTTAGGGGCACCTTCCTGGAGATCCTGCAGGTTGTAGTGTTAACATGCAGCACTTCCTCTTTCCCTAGGGCCAGTAGTGGAGGACGTGACACCAGTTCAAACCAGGTCCAATGTTGCCACCCAAGTTGAAGCAGTAAGGCCCAGCAATGTAAGAACAAGGATAATGACCTTCTCCATTCCAATTGTTAAGCGCCACTATCTTCTCTCTGATGCTTCACACTTGCTCTATGGCTACTATTGTGTCTACCTTCCACCAAGGCTCCTACTCTATTACACTCACTGTTATCAGCAACATCTTCCCTCAATCGCTGTGACCCACCCTAACTCCCACCCTCACTAAGCCTGCATGCCCTCTGATGTGTTCAGGACACTTCTACGTCAACAGTAATAGCTGTGCCACCCATTTTCACCTCCCAGAATACCCGCCTCTCTCTCATTCCATGAGGCAAACAGCCAATAATACAGCAGAAAGACTCAAGGTGGCTGATGGCTCCCCCTCCTGATGAGGAGAACATCCCGAGTCAGAAATAGGGCCTGGACTGGTATCAGAGGCTGCCCTTGACAAATACGTCAGGAACATTTGAGTGAAGGCTATCCCCTTTGACTTGACAGAGGCCTGCTGACAACGGTGACAAGCTTCCTATCTTTGCATCTGTACTAAATGGCACGGCAAACCAGCAGTAATATGAGCCTGGTATGTCTGGCTGAGAGGATAAAGCACAAGAAGGTAAGGTGAAGCAATATGAGGCAGAGATGCTATGAGCATCCAGGTATGGTCAGAGTGAGTGCTATGCCAGTAACTGAAGAGCCCAGAGAAGCAGCCTGGCCCAATCCAATGAGCTGGGGTGTATGTCTCTGAATGCACTCTGTCTTTGCAGCACCATTATAGTGACATTGCAATTGCAGCATTAAAGCGCTGGTGTTCTTTAAGTGGTTCAGAGACGTGCCATGAAGGTTCTGAGAGGTTGGCACATGGCAGGATGGCAATTCCCATAGACATGGGTGCTTGGGGCCAGTTCCTGTGGATCTTGCCTGGTTTCCACTTTAGATGTTTTTCGGAGCAAGCGGCAAGCTGAATCCACCAGATGCTCGCTCTAGATTCCCTCTCGAATTTTCCTGATGCCACGTGTGTTTGGCGAATTTGGTAAAGCGGGAGTCTGGAGGTGTGTGGTGGCTTTAACAAGGCATTTAACCCCTTAATCACTGTTATTTGTCATCTCGTTATTGCTAAGCGTGAAAAACGCCACAACATATGTGAAATGTACAGAAAATAGAACATGATTATCTTTATGTTGAGATGGTCTCCACTGCATTTGTCACCAGATTCTGGCATGTATTTCTCCACAGCCTATGTCATAAAGGCCCTGATTAAATTCCACCCAATGTTTCTTGTTGTACTAAAACAAATTAACCACTACTCAGTTGAAATTCTTTCTTCTTGTTGTACCATTTTTGCTTGTTTCTCACATAATCACATCTGTCACTGCCCAAGAAATTCAAACCTTGTTTCTGAAATCATCCTGTCGTTCCATAGCAAAGTTTGAATTGTACCATTCACAATTTCTTTTGATAGGTAATCCATTTTTCCCATTGTTGCTTTCTTATTGACTTCGGCTTTCAAATCAGTACTGATTAGTCATGCCTCCCTCTTAGCAACAAACTTTGGCTTTTTGAAACATTGGATTTTCTGATGCTGCTTCTAGCCTCAAAGCAAAACATCACATATACATATCACATATACAATCTCTAACTCCAAACTCCATTCTGCTCACTGATTGCAACCAACAAGAGTAGATGCTGTTATAGAAAACATCTGAGTTTTATTCAACATTGATATCAAAAACACAAAGCTATCCTTGAATAATGTGTCCTTACAAAATGCAAAAAAAAAGGTAAGTCATAGGACTGAGTTGATTGCAGCTCATCATAGTGGGAAATATGGCTGCCAGGATGACTTAGTGATGGAGCAGTCCCTACGTCAGTCTCCCAGCAACAACAAAACTGTTTCAGGTTAAGTAAGAGTGCAGAAGGGGTTGATACAAAATGCCGAGCTGCCAGCGATGAGAAGTCAGTCAGCCACAATAGTGAGCCACTGTCCAGGTCTCCAATTATCCAGATATCCGTCCTAATTTATGACCCAGGATTTAAATGGGAGTTACACTCAAAAGGCCACTGACCGGGTCAGGGGAAAGAGATCCTTCAAAGTTAGACATTCAGTGTCTGAGGGATCTAGCAAAAGGGAAGGAGGGGTCACTGTAGATCACCCACCACCCTTGCCTCCAAACTCCCTGATCTGCTTCAACAACTAGACTCATCATTTAGTCTCAGAATGTTAGCTTGATCCCTTTCCACGGATGTTGCCTGACCCACTGTGATTTCCAGCATTTGTTGTTTTCAGCATAGATTCTACTCTGCAGTAATTAGCTCCCCCTATGTTGCATTAGTTTGTTTGTGTTAGAACCCAACATCATCTCCCGTATTTAACTTTGTCCAAACTGTAGTTTAAAATCTGCCTTTGTATTGCTTGACAAATCATTCTGGTTACAAAACAATTTAATCCCACAACAACTAAATTAAAACAAAGATCTTCAGATGCTGGAAATCTGACATGAAAACAGATTTTGCTGGAGGGACTCAGCAGGTCTGGCAGCAACTGTGGGGGAAAACAGAGTTAATGTTTCGAGTCCAGTGACCCTTCTCTATAACTGGAGGTCTGGGCATGAAATCTGATTTGGCATATCTTAGTCTAATCTCAGTAGATGTATTCTGAAGTTTGTGTTGTAAATTTTGTTTTCTTTTTCCAAACACTGAACAAAATTTAAAATAAATACGACATCAATCTTTCACAAATCACAAATATTCGAAGTAAAAAGCAACACTTCTGTCTCCACTGTACCACATTAACAAAATTTCCATTCTATTTAAGATTACTAAGTGCAAATCTCCATTTGAAGAAACAAGAGAAGTTAAATTCTATTGAGAAGATGGTTTTAAAGTCTCAGAAGTAAATGGAGAAAAAGAGAGGGTTTATTTGAAGGTGAGGGATTAAATTACAGATCTGTTCAGTAAAGCTTCATAGTCACAATGTAATAGATGATACCTGCTAAATAATTTGCAATTGATTTTGACTGATAGTTTTGTCTATTCTGGGTGTACTTTCATTATTTCTCAACTAACTTACTCCAACATTGACTGCAGAACCCCAAGAATGCCTATATACCTACAGCAACTTGTGTTTATATAACTTCTCTATGATTAAAATGTAGAAACATTTGAGAATTCAAAAGGATATGTGCACCAATCCATCCCCAGCCACATCGGTGACTACATTGGGCTTGAGAGCAGGTCAGTCACGAGGTTAGTCGGGGGAGGCGGTAGAGGGCTATTGATGGTGAATATTGACAGTGAAAGGAGAGAGGCAGAGCTGCATATCTATTAGCCTGCTGCCAGTTGTACGGAAAATACTAGAATCCATTATAAAAGAGGTCATAGCTCAACGCTTCGAAATAATGATCATATTGAACCTGTTGGGGCAATCTTAGTAAGAAAAAAAGGGTGGCATGGCAGCTCAGTGGTTAACACTGCTGCCTCACAGCGCCAGGGACCTGGGTTCAATTCCACCCTCGGGTAACTGCCTGTGTGGAGTTTGCACATTCTTCCCCTGTCTGCGTGGGTTTCTTCCGAGTGCTCCAGTTTCCTCCCACAGTCCAAAGATGTGCAGGCTAGGTGGATTGGACATGTTAAATTGCCTGTAGTGTCAGGGATGTGGAGATTAGGTGGGTTCCAGGGGGATGGGTCAGTTTGGACTTGTTGGGCCTAAGGGCCTGTTTCCACTCTGTAGGGGATTCTATGATTATTTAGCATAGAAATCATCTAAAGGTATTTCTTAAGAGTTTCATCACATTGGTTACCAAAAGATTATTTGAAGATATAGGTTTAATGGAGCATGTAAAACAGAAAAGAGACTGGGAAACTGAGGGAAGGAATTTCAGACCTTTGACAACAACCAATGAGAGACACAGATGCTTATAGTTGAACAATAAAAATTGTGCATGTGCAAAATCAGGGGATTTTAAGAGATGTTAGAATCCTAGTGTATAAGCAGGCCATTCAGCCCATACCAATCCTCTGAAGAGCATCCCGCCCTGCATTTCCCATATCTAATCCACCTTGCTTCCACATCTGTGGGTACCATGGGCAATTTAGACTATCCAACCCACCTAACCTGTACATCATTGGACCATGGGAGGAAACCCTTACAGAGAACACGCAAGTTCCATACAAAGAGTCACCCAAGGCTGGGATCAAACGAAGGTCCCTGGTGCTGTGAGGCAGCAGTGCTAACTACTGAGCCACCATGCCATCTAGGATTAAAGAAGCTGGAAAAATTTACAGGTATTGGAAAGTAAGACCACAAAGGCATTGAAAACTAGTCCCTGCAAATTATTTCACTATAATAATAATAAATGTGTTTAATTTTATAATAATATTTACACTGAAAAATATTGGTATGTTGCATTCCAGGTGTCTGTGGAATTTTTAAAACTGGGAATGGCAGTTTCAGAAGCAAAAAGATTGAAAACCAATTGTTCATACCACTTACCAGAATACCTTGCACTGTCAGATTGCTAGATAACAAGCATGGGGCTGGATGAGCACAGCAGGTCAAGCAGCATCATAGGAGCAGGAAAACTTGACGTTTC
>JAHRHZ010000133.1:32437375-32481526 GCA_024137785.1 Ginglymostoma cirratum | reverse complement strand
TGTCTGCCTCCTCGCCACCTATCCTCTCCTCTATCCATCCTCTATCCGCCTCCCCCTCTCTCCCTATTTATTTCAGAACCCTCTTCCCCTCCCCCATTTCTGATGAAGGGTTTAGGCCCGAAATGTCAAGTTTTCCTGCTCCTATGATGCTGCTTGACCTGCTGTGTTCATCCAGCCCCATGCTTGTTATCTCGGATTCTCCAGCATCTGCAGTACCTTTTATCACTGTCAGATTGCTAATGTCTCTTCTAGTTAGACGGTAAACCCCTCACAACTTCTCCACTTCCTCTTTTTTAAACAACTTTTTACCCAGACCTGCATTCTAATTGGATTATAATGGGGTTTAATTTAATCAGAAGTATGTCACATGGAACTTTTATTAAAAGCTATGTGAAAAATATAATTTGGAGAGTCACCATCTACTTTTCTCTAACAATCTCAAAAAGATCAGTTCATTTCTTTAAAAGTAAAACTGCATTACAAAACAGAAATGGCCCAGTGCTATAGCATATTAGTGCACCGTATCATGAGAAGAACATTAACATTTGTATTTCATCCTTATCTGAAAAAAAACACTGTCAGAGCGACAGCCAATCAACATATTTCTCAGATAACAAGGTGTGGGGCTGGATGAACACAGCAGGCCAAACAGCATCATAGGAGCAGGAAAGCTTGATGTTTTGGGCCTAGACCCTTCATCAGAAATGAAGGGTGATGATTTCTGATGAAGGACCCTTCATCAGAAATGAAGGGTGATGATTTCTGATGAAGGGTCTAGGCCCAAAATGTCAAGCTTTCCTGCTCCTATGACACTGCTTGGCCTGCTGCGTTCATCCAGCCCCATACCTTGTTATCTCGGATTCTCCAGCATCTGCAGTACCTTTTATCTCTGAAACATAGTTCTCAGTCACTTTGTAAGCAACTTCTAGTCATGACAAAGTACAAGAAAGGTAGGTTTGAAATTAAATAGCATATTTCATGACCTACTTATTTCGGCTTAATTTCTTCAATCTGTACAGGACAATGGGCTGCAGGACACCGTCATCAGTCTCACACTATCACAATCTCTTTTGTTCTAGTCCAGATCGTGCCCCTATCTTGATGGTCCTCGTTAATTATTTGTTTTTTTTTAATTCATTTGCAGGGGATATGAGTTTTTCCGGCTGGAACTGCCCATCCATTACTTGCCCTTGAATAAGCTATGTTTAGCCAACTCTTTTTTGGCTGGCCCCTTCATCACTTCCTAATTGGTGTTGTCCATTCTACTGCCATTCTGAGTGGACGTATATCTGGGAGAGGAAACACAAGTGATGCCAGGCTAAATCATCGCTCTGTCTCAATGTTCTTCAGATGCCTCGTTTGTAATCCCAGTCTAAGGTGAAGTCCAGAAACTTGGAATGAAACTCTCTCTATTATATAGTGTAACAAACAGCCAGCACAGACAAAGCAGATACAGAAGACAAAACACAGCTACAGAAAAACAAGTTACAGGCACTGTCTTTGGCCAATAAAAGAATGTTAACAAGACTTATCCAAGGTCATGCAGTTGAGTGTCATCAACAATTTTAGCCCTTCAGCCCATCCTACACAATTTATCTTCTCATGCAACTGTCGAATATCATCGTTAACTTTTAGCCCTTCAGCCCATCCTATACATCATTGTCTAGCACTTGTGTGGCATGAATGTTTCTTACAACTTACGGACCTGAGCCTAGATATTGTACAGGTCTTGTTGCATATGGACATGAACTGTTTCAGTATCTGTGATATCATGAGTAGTATTGAACATTGTGTAATCATCAGTGAACTTTCCCATTTCTGAGACTATGGTCAATTGAAAGCTTTTACAAAGCAACTGAAAATTGTTGGTCCCGGAATACTACCCTGAGGAACTCTGCAGTGCTTCCCCAGTTGAATGAAGTGCCTTTGGACTATAGTCACTGTTTCAGCGTAGGAAACTCTGCAGCTGACTAGTGCATTACAAGACCTCAGAATAAGCAATAAGATAATATCCAAGTAAATGTCTGAAAGATATTTAACAAGTTTGATGCGGGACAAGGTTTCCTATGAGAAAGCTTGGTTGCTCGAAAAGAAAACATGTTTGATATTATTATTTAGCTGTGATTTGAAATATTGCTATAGACAGTGTGAAAAACAAACTGAGCCACATATCAAGCAATCTCCTCATGAAAGTTGTGTGCCTGCCCTCCCTTCCGGCAATCCACACACTACCTTATCAGTTTTTTTTAATGCATTAATCCACTGAATGAATCCTGATATAGCTTCTTGCCAATGCACGGTAAATATTACCACTTGCCAAATCATATCAGCTCTCAATCACTGTCCTCCAAAGAACACCCGCACAATAAAATATAGTAAAAGTAATAACGGTAAAAAGAAAGACAAATCCTGAAATTTACATCTACATTATATAAAATGTACATTCTAAATTATTGGGCTATCTCAGAGATTAAGTGGATTTGGCAAACTGTATTTTGCTTGCACAGTTTAAAAAATCTTCCGACCTTCGCCAGGTTATTGTAGTCATGCAGCCATACAATACAGAAGAGGATACATGATGCATGTTACCATGATTATGTTCCAGTGCCTTCTAATACTTTGTACTATTGTACTGAGGAAGTATTGTGACAATGTGTGGAAAATTAAGGAATGTAAATTATATTGTTACCAATCAGCATGGTAATTACAATAGACACACATTGTGGAATGGGATCACACACTGAACATGTCTCTCATTCTGCTTCAGTCGTCGTTTCTTGACTACTGCAGAGCTTCTATAAATTGGAGCAAAAGAATGGCAAGTTTGTATTTTTACTACAAAGCAATTTTTATTGAATTAAAATCTATTTTTAAAAAAACACCTAGAATAAGAAACAAAATGAAATAAAATAGAAACAACCATCATTTAAATGATTAGAATGGGATGCTTGAAAATATTTCGGTATTTGAACACATCCTAATGCAATTCTCCAAGGGTGCAGGTAGACTAACAACAGCAGTCGAAACAAATCAGTGGAAATAGTTTACAATTCAGTGAGCTTGCATAATAATAAAAATCCAAAGGTGAATGACTTTAACTTTGATATGTCAGCATCCTTTTGTGGCCGTTTAGGTTATGAGCTGGAAATTGCTGCTGTCATTTTAATTTTTTTCAGCCCTGGGATGTTATTGTGAATTACCTCTGGGAAGGTGGTGCCTTCTTGAACCAATGCCATCCACGAGATGTACGTACATCCACAGTGCCGGTCGGGAGGCAGTTCCAAGATTTTAAACGTGTGACAGTGGAGAAACACAGAGATATTCACAAGTCAGGGTGAGGTCTGATTTGAAGAGTACCTTGCAGGCAATGGTGTTCCCATGCATTTGTTGCCCTTGTACTTCTGGATGGCAGCAGTCATGGATTTGGAAACTGGCCTAGAAAGAATATTGGCAACATGCTGTGGTGCATCTGTACATGGTACACACTGCTGGCAATGTTAGTGAGCATTATTTTAAGGAGATTTTAAAAATAAAGGTGGACATACAGTGAAGCAACAGGCACACCTCTCAAACTCTGTGGTGGCAAACCATTTCAAGAAGCAGATCTCACTAACATATATCTGACCGGTTGTATATCCTGTAAAGGTGACTGTCTGCAGCTCACTGGCTCCAGTTTGCCATAACATTGATGGCTCAGGGCTGACCTGGCCCCAGTGAGCGTTTATTTCCTGGGGTTGCAAATGGGAGGAGGCCTGGGTCAGGACCAACCCTCTGAATCCCCAATGTTTCTTTGTCATTGCCAGTGGAATATAATGCCAGTGTGTAGTTGTGTCATCTTCACGAAGGTAAGTAACATCAAGTTATTTGCTTGGTCATTATCCACACAACTACGCCTGTTCAATGTTTCAGTTTCTAAACCCAGTGTTGCTTATTCTCCACAAACAATTTTTTTTATGGTCTAAGGAATTAAACATAGGGGCCTTATTCTTAACACTATTTCCACATTGAAATAATTTGCATCTATATTGTAGAGACAGACAACAAACTACACCAATAAACTAAATGTGAGCACATCAGGTTAATTTCCAGGCGATAGAATTAGGAATAACTTGGCTGCTTTTAGTTTTTCATAAGATGGTATCACGTACTGAATGGAATAAAAATATAATATTGGATTTCATCCTGTTTATTCTAATCTGCAGTTTAATTATTTCAGCAGAATGTAACCAAGTTACACAAACTAAAATTCATTCAAATCTATTCAATTTCAAATTGAAAGCTAAAATTTTTTTCAAAAATTATCGTGACAGGAATTTAAAAGTCATATATCACAATATTTTGACTGTCTTAGATGTATATAAACATATGATTTTTTTTATTTATTCACAAGCTAATGACAGACCAATGTTATCATTCTTAACACAGGGAAGTGGGCAAAATGACACTTATACAAGAAGGGGCTCTGCCAAAGTGAGTGTGAGGTTGTTGAAGCATTGTGTTACATTAGTGACAATAGATGTGTTCTTTCAGAATATCAGGATTTGTGTTAAATTAGACGTAGCCACTTCTTCAGATTTTATTTTAAATGATCAGCGTGTCAGAATGAACACACACAGGACATTTGCAGTAATGAATCTTCAGCTGACCACTTTATCCCAGTTAAATTTGAACACATAAGCACATTTCTGAGCTGATAGGTTTTGACTATTTCCTTCAGCCTGTGGTCATGTGCTCATATCTCAAGAGAAGGTTGTTCTGGCTACCAAGCAACTTTGAACTAATTAATTTCAGAGTACAGTTAACACTATAGGTGAATTTACTGTGGACATGTTTTGAAAATTATGTTGAATGGGTGGTTCCTTACAAATACAATGTGACTTCTTTTCACATAATGCTAGTTAAAAACAATTTCAGTTCATTTATCTGGAATATCTAAAAATGTCATAATAATCAAAATATTAGAAATTGATCTGGGCCTCAGCTTGGTTGTGTGCTGGAAGTAAGTCAAACAGGCACAAAAATCCATTTCTAACCCACAAATGTTTTATCCATGTGACACAGAAAGGAAACTTTGCCTGCATCACAGTAGTGCTTTTTGGGTAAACGTGAAACTAAATAAATAACTAATGTTGCAGCAATTTCAGTAAAAGATGGTGCAACTCATCACAGTTGGTTTTGAATTTGTGTAGCTCTCTCTCATTTTAAAATCCCTCCCGATATTCACTTCCAGTATCTTCAGCACTAATTTCCTGTGACACTTGATTATAATCACCAGCGAAGCCAGTGTGAACTTTGCATAGCTATGCTGAAAACTTTTTTTTGATTGGTCCAACGACAGATTAACTATGAGTAGAATTAGGTTTCAACAGATCTTGTTGGACAAGCTGACTAAACTTAAATTTGGGCTTTCATTTTAAAGAGATACATTTGGCATGAATTTGTTTTTTTTTACAAAATGTAAAAGAAAGGCATTTGCAACTTTTAAAAAATCCTTGATGATGAATTATTAAAGTTAGTAACAAGACAATATTTTGAATTAAAAGTGAATAGTGATTCAAGAGATATAAAGAATTAAAATACTGCAGCAATTGTTATGTTCCTCAAAGACTTATTGAGAAGAACTTACAATTTTGATTAAGATAAATCAGGAATTTGAGGTTATATCTGTTTTAATAACGATATTTTTGGATAGCTAATATGCCATATAATCATAGAAAAAGATGCAGGAGTGAACATATCCTTTGTTTCCTGTGGATTGAACAATGACTATTCCAGTCTTAAATGCAGAAAAATGATTTAATTGCCGTCATGTCAACAGCTAGAATGTGAATCATTTATGTCATATGATATCAAATCACATTGAACTGAGACCTGGGGGAAGAGATATACTAAACACATACTAATTATTGTACAAGCAATCCTCACCACTGACCATCTCATTTTGTGCGGCTTTCTCTGCTATTGGTTACCATGGGGTAGTTTTGCTGCCACCCTGATTTAAGTTAGGGATCTACAGCCCCATTTGGTCTGGTGTGGTAGAGAAAGAAAAACACTTCCTGGTCTAATGAGAAGAGGTTATTTCCTTAAATAATTGCATGCCTGCACCATCCATGCCATATTTTGCCATGCCATGACATTTAAAGTAGTCACACAACCGGGCAGTTTTCCTTGTTGCTCAGCTGTCCTCAGCCGAGGAAACATGCATCTTATCACATGGCAGTGGGCTACGTCACTCTCACAACTGCATCATGCGCCAACAGCTTAAATGGCAAACACACTGCATGGACAGTAAGGAAGCAGCCATGTCTCAAAGTCTGAGGGGAATAGGCCTTACTGAAATTCATGGAGGCACTGGTTTTTCAGGGAGTCCCGACACTGTACATCAAGATAACCACCACTAACAATCCATGGGATTGGTCGCAGTTAATCTTCTGTTTGAGCTGATCTCAGTCAGTGGGGTAAGTGCCTCTTCAGTCCACAAAGTGGATCACAGTCAGTCCTATGGCTCCATAGTCCAGGTGGCAGGACTAATGCTTGGGGAGATGCATGCCCACCAGTCAGAGATCTGTCTGTTTAGAATGTTCAAACAAGTTGGCCATGACTAGTCTGTCAGCTTTGCCAACAGAAACTAAGCAGAAAGAGGGGTGAGGCTCAAAGAGTGACTGATGCCCCATAAGTAACATTCAGCGAGTTGGTCTTTGGGACTGAGGGCTGCAGTGTTGAGGATGGAAAAGTGACAATAGTGAAGGGGATGAACAATATCTTCAAGGAAAGGAACATGGTAAAGAATGGGTCTGGGAGGGTTGTCCAGTGTCAGAAGTAGTCTGGTAGTCTGGCTTCAAGGGGATTCAGTGAATGATTGCACTGGCATTGTCACCTCAAATGGCAGGGCCTGGTGGGGCGGGGATAGGGGGGGAATGTTGGGCAGGTACAGGCTCATGTAGATGGTTTAGGTGAGCACCCAGGGAGCTGTGAAGCCAATGGATTCACAGCAAAGGCTAGCAGGAAAGGGATTTGGACATTTGAGGCTTCAAACCCGTGGCCAAGGAACACTTGATTGCTTTCCATTATTCTGGAACTCCAACTTGTACATTTGGGAAGAAAATTGCAGCACTCACATGCAGAGTAACTGGTGTAAGTTCTCAACCTATGAGGGAGGGGTCTCAAACCCCACTGATGACAGTGTTTTTTAAAAGGAAGGAACATTGCACACAGACCCATGCAATGCCCATAACTCATTCCCACAGGATCTATATTCCCAGGACATTCTAAGGCATTGCCCTCTCTTAGCCACAGATAAGGCTGACCAACTCATTCATAACTACACTTTTAGACATAGAAATGGGATGTTGGACAAGCCAGGAGGGTCAAAGATGTCAGCAGCACTGAACGCCCTGAATAAACCTTGTATGTCTTGCTGCTAAAAGATGCAGCGAGCTCCCAGCATCGACCTCCATCCATTGAGCATCATCTGTTGCCATGACGTGATATCTCATGCTGGAGCAATGGAATTCAGAGCTACACAGAGAGAGACAAACAAGTAGATGTCAAGTCAAATCAATGGAACATATGGAAAGATGAAAGTTGGCATGCAGTGCATAGCCATTCAAGCCACCAAAGTGCCTAAATAGATTTCCTTCTTCCTTTCCCTCCTACTGCATTGTTGTTACTCCATGGTTCCACAGCTGGGGTGGAGGGAGTCTGCTCGGCAGTTGAGTACATTGGCTTTGGATGCTGGTCTGGGGGCACATAAATCTGGACAAACCAGACGTGCTGAGGGTCTTGCTGCCAGAAGCAAGTTGACCATCTTCAGCCTGAACTTCTTAGGATGAGAGATGGGCATCAAGGATGGAGGTTGGGAGCTAACCACATTTGGAGTGTCCTGAGAGGAGATTTCTGAAGGACGTGTAAGTGGTTCCTCCTCTGGGGGAGTGCAGCCTGGCACTGCCCTGTCCCCTCATGAGTAAGGGGGCCTGGAGTGCATACAGGTTGCCTGTCCTCCAGTTGCCTTGCCTTTGGTCCTGAGGACCAGTGGCTGGGATGATGGAACACAGGTCTGTGTGCCTCTCTAATAGACTCTGAGGGTCTGGACATGGTTTTGCACGGCAGCTGCCAACTTGTCCTTGGAAACAGACAAATTTTTGCATGATGATGCAGCTTCTGGGCAATGAGGGCCACTGCTTCCCACATCCCTACCTGCCTACATGCTCCTGCTCCTCCCTGTGCACGCGGACATTGTTGACACCACAGGGTCCCCTCCTGCCTGGGGATAAGCATTTACCTGGTCTCTGGCAGTGGACTGGGGCGTTTTTACCTCACCCAGCTGTGGAGCTGCTCTCTAGATTGTGCTTTCACATTCTCTAAGGCTAATGTTCGCACTGAGGTGTCAGTACCTGAGCTGGAGGGAATGCAGAAGGTTGCCTTGCTAATGCTTCTCTGACACCTTGATACTGTCTTCCTCAGAAGTCAAGGAGCTGGCTTTTAGGGAGACTGGGTATTTCTCCATAGAGTTGTTGAAGGTGCTGGGTTTATGTGCAAGTCACAAGAAAGAGAAGGCTCTGAGGCCAGTGCTTAGAAGATGATATGTAATGAATGATACTGACAGCAAGGTTACTGTGAGGAGTTGCAGCGGAATGAAGGGTGGTACTTACTCGTTTGTGTGACATTGACGTCTCAACATCCCTGAAGGAGCAGTCCTGGTCTTATGCTGCAATGTCCAGAATTTTGTCCTCATCGTGGGCGAGGAGCCTAAAGTTGGGCACCCTCCACCCACCTCTGCCCTGTTATATGAAGTGTTTTCTCCTGTAATGGAGGAAAGGAAGGGATTGGTAAGGTGTAAATGGCTGGCATGCATGTGAGTAGACAGTGGTTAAGAAGGCATTTGGCACACTTGCCTTCATTGCTCAAACCTTTGAATATTGGAGTTTGGACATCATGTTAAGGTTGTATGGAACATTGGTGAGGCCTCTTCTGGAGTACTGGGTGCAGTTCTGGTTGCCCTGTTATAGGAAGGATATTATTAAACTGGAGAGGGTTCAGAAAAGATTTACCAGGATGTTGCCAGGAATGGAGGGTTTGAGATAGAAAAATAGAATGGATAGGCTAGGACAATTTTTTCACTGGAGTGTAGCAGGTTGAGGGGCGACCTTATTGAAGTTTATAAAATCATAAGGGGCATAGATAAGGTGAATGACAAGGGTCTTTTCCCGAGGGTGGGAGACTTCAAAACTAGGAGGCATATTTTTAAGGTGAGAAGAGAAGGATTTAAAAAGAACATGAGGGGCAATTTTTTTTACACAGAGAGTTGTTCATATGAGAAATGAACTGCCAGAGCAAGTGATGGATGCAGGTACAGTTACAATGTTTAAAAGACATTAGCATAAGTTCATGAATAGGAAAGGTTTGGAGGGATATGGCCAAGCACAGGCAGTTGGGACCAGTTTTAGATATGGTCGGTGTGGCCTGGTTAGACTGAAGGGTCTGTTTTCATGTTGTATGACTCCATGACACAATGAGTGCTCGTCAAAAGCTGGTGAGATGTTCTGAGGGAGTGAGGGAGCAGTGCAGAGGCCATGAAGAGTGAGTGATCCGGAGGTTTGCTGGGTTATGAGAGTGAGTGAGCAAAGATAGTGCAGGCAATATGGAGATTGGCAGAGAATAAGCTTTGGTGGGAGATGTGCGCAATAGCAGAGACAGACTGTGTGAGATATGAGGCATTTATCCTGGCCTTCTTAAAGCACTGCTGGCTGTTTCCCAACACTGGTGAGATGCCAATGACCTAATTAGCAAACTTAGACCAGGCTGCCAAGTCTGGTGGTGTGCCTTCTGCTCTGGCTCTCTGGAAAAATAGGTACCACCCCATTGGCCAGGATCTCCTGATCCCTGTTGGAAAATTGCACTGTTATCTTCCCCTTCCCAGACATCTATGATGATCTTCAGAAAACTTTCTTGACTGTGCATGGCACTTTCTAAATACCAATGTTCGTCCTGGTTCACAATGGTCTTTTAAAGATGGCATGGGATGCTGGTCTTATATCAAATATTCTCTGAATGGGGAATTATTCCGGCAATAGTGCATGGTAATAAGGTGCTGAAATCTGGCATGACAGATGTCATTGGGCTGGGGTAAAACGTGAATGCAGTGAGTTTGGTAAGATATGTGAAAGAACTCGCTAGGTCTCACAATGAAAAGCCTTCCAAAAAACTCAATTAAATTTGAACTTAGCCAAATATATATAAAATTCAGGCCCTATGAGGAAGAAATGGATGGTCGGCCCCACTGTGTTGAGGTTTCTCTCCTGGTTCCATATTGCATCGTCATATTGGCTAGTGCTTAAGGCACTCCTCATGATTAACCCTTTCAGATCTTTCTACCTTTACACAACATCTTCCCCCAAACTATGTTTGTATATATAACTTTTTTCACCATGATGTCTCGGATTTCCTTTGTGGGGAATATCTTTGGCAATTGGCCCATTACAATATCTGGATGACGTTTAATTTCACTTATTTCCTACACACAGGATAACTGTCATATTGAAATGGGTGATTTCGATTATTGCAGTATTCTGGATCATTCTTCTTTGCAACATGCTGGATCTCTGAATCTAGTAACTTTTTCTTGGCCATATCTTGGACTTCTAGCCATTGGTTTTCCCTTCTCAGCAGTTGTATGCTCCACATCTTCAATCTGTGTCAGCACATTTTTATTCTCAATCTGACCAGTAAATCTCTTTTAAAGTATCTGCTTTGACTTTATGCCTTTACTTTAACTTTCATTAGCTTGGTCTTTCTTTTCAGCCATAGTGAATGCATTACTGGTGAAACCACCATGTTAATTTCCCCAGTTCTGTTACTTAAGGACTGCTTCTCACCTGGTATAATCTCTGTCACTCATACTGAAGGCTTTTCCTGGGAAGATAGGGAAAAGAAAATCTCTGTTTGAACTTGCATCATTATAATCACCTCAGTATCATATTTAAATCCATCACAACATATAGTGCCAGCACTACCTCCAAGTACTCTTCCAAGTCACACATTATCATGTCTTGGAAATATAATGCAGCTTATTCATGACCTTTTCAGGTAAAATGGAGGATTTCACCTTATTTTCAGCTTCTCCAGATGAATCCCTTTATTTTTGACCTAAATAAAAGATTCCCACTTCCTTAATGGTTTTGCTGAATGAATCCCATTGCCTCTGGCTTTAATAATGTCATCTGCTTTAATCACAATAAGTTCTGGCTGATTCCTGTTGTAACTGTAACTCTAATATTAATCCCCACTTCTTTCATGGTTTTTGATCCTAGAGTTTGCAGTTTCAGTATTAAAGAGCTGTTTCTATGCTGTAGGACTCTATAACGATACCCTTTACCACAGTTTCAATGATAGATCTTGCACCTTTTCTGCAATGTTAAGAAAGCTTCCTAATTTTCTGTTGCCATTAGCCTTTGTCTGCTTGACCTTCTCATTTGCCTCTTCATAGCTTTGCGATATCTGTGATTGCATTTTGAATTGCTTCTGTGATCCTTGATTTCCCTAACTGTAACCATGCCCTGTGATATCTGCTCACCAGCGCAGTGATGCTCAACCTCAGTTGTAACTGTTTTGCTTTCCTTTTACTGCCAGCTTTCCCAGCTTGTAATTCTGCAGTATTTTGTGAAGTTTTTCCTTGACCACTCCTACAGATCACCTGATGTGATCTGTAACTACTTTGGAGTGACTAAGAATCTGACTCCAAGGAATTCCATACCCTCTCTAGCTGCACCATTTTTCATCAGGTCTGACGAAACCTTTATAATTGACTGACAGTTCTGTTTTATTGAATCTTGCCATAAGATTTTCTTCTGTTGGCTTCTTAAATGTTTAGCTCTTCCTATTTCAGACTGTCCACAGGACTCTTAAAGCTGTGCCTGAAGAGTGTTCAGACCATCACTGTTGCCAGCACCATCGGGTCACAGAGAAAGTAAGAATTGCTGATGCGGGAGTCAGAGATAACACAGTGTGGAGCTGCAGGAACGGGAGGAGCTGTTCTTGGCCATATCCTAGACCTCTTGACATTGGTTTTCCCTTCTCAGCAGTTGCCTGTACCACATACACCACATGTGCTCCTCCAGCTCCATTTTGTGTTATCGGGTCATAGAGTTGTACAGCATGGAAACAGACCTTTCGGTCCAATGCACGCGTGCTGACCAGATATCCTAAATTAATCTAGTTTCATTTACAGAATTTCAGCCATATCCCTCTCAACCCTTCCTATTCATGGACCCATCCAGATGCCTTTTGAATGTTGTAATTGTACCAGGTTCCACCACTTCCTCTGGCAACTCATTCCATATAAGCACCACCCTCTGCGTGAAAACGTTGCCCCTTAGGTCCCTTTTAAATCTTTCCCGTCTCACCTTAAACCTGTTACTCCCTCTAGTTTTGTACTCCCCTATCCTGGGGAAAAGATCTTGGCAATTCATCCTACAAATGCCTGTCATGATTTTATAAACTTCTATAAGGTCACCCTTCATCCCCTGATGCTCCAGGGAAAGTAGCCCCGGCCTATTAAGCTTCTCCCTATAGCTCAACCCTCCAATCCATGCAACATCCTTGTAAATCTTTAGTGAACCCTTTCAAGTTTATCTTTCCTATAGCAGGCTATCATGGCTTTTGTGGCTGTCTGCACTACTGCTCCCAACCTGGTGCATTTGCTGCCACCACTGCTTTTGAGGTTGGAATCAATGGACCCACTGGTCCGTTATGATGGAGGGAAACGATAATATAGTCTAATGCGAAGATCCTCTTAAACAAAACGGAGTTTATTGCATGTTAACACAAAAGTACAAGTTATATTGATATGGAGTGTCAATACAGGAGAATGTGGGGTGAGCACTCCTGCTTCTTTTCATTCACAAGCAGCGCCATAAACACAGAACATTTGGCTGTTCTGAACTCCATATAGCTCTCTGGTCTCCTGAGGCCTGGGAATCTGGCTTGTATGTGTTCTTTCAAAAAGCTGAGCATACAAATGAACTGATGATGCTTAGGGTTACCTTATGGTGAAGGACGAGGCAGGCTCGGTCTGTATCCTCTTGGAGATTAGAAAGAGTCAGAGGTGACTTTATTGAAACATATGAGATCCAGAGGGCACTTGACTAGCTGGACATTGAAAGGATGGTTCATCTTGAGGAAGAACCTAGAACTAGGGGTCATAGTTTAAAATTAAAATAGATGAGGAAATGTTTTCCTCTCAGAGAATTGTGAGAATTTGGAGTGCACTTCCTAAAAAGGCACTGTTTGCAGAATTTTAAAATATTTTTAAGACAGAGATAGATAGATTTTTGATTATCATGGGGATGAAAAATTATCAGGGATTTGCAGGCATGTAGAGTTGAGGTTCAAATCAAATCAACCAT
This sequence comes from Ginglymostoma cirratum, assembly GCA_024137785.1. Classification (NCBI taxonomy): domain Eukaryota; kingdom Metazoa; phylum Chordata; class Chondrichthyes; order Orectolobiformes; family Ginglymostomatidae; genus Ginglymostoma; species Ginglymostoma cirratum. Next base: position 32,468,123 of record JAHRHZ010000133.1, on the reverse strand, counting down.
AATCGTATTGAATGCTGGAGCAAGCTCAAAGGGCACAGCGGCCTACTCTTGTACATTGTGCAAATGTTGTCATATGTCTAAAAGCTTTGAGTTATAAAGAGAGGCTGAATAGGCTGGGACTTTTCTGCACATAAGCCTGATCCATTCAGTTTGTGCAACCCCTTCTTACCAATTAACACTTTACAGAATGTCTAAGTGGTTCTGCAACTCCCTGATCAGTCAAGTATTACTGCATCCTTCGTTTGTAAAAGTTTAACTCAGTTAGGAGTATGGCACTATTCCAGTTCATGTTGAGGGCTTTGATAATCTTTCTTCTGCTGTCCTGTTGTCTTTTTACTTTATATTTGACTTTGTGCAAAGAACAAAGAACAAAGAAAATTACAACACAGGAACAGGACCTTTCGCCCTCCAAGCCTGCGCTGATCCAAATCGTCTGTATTGTCGCCTATTTTCCAAGGATCTGTATCCCTCTGCTCCCTGCCCATTCATGTATCTGTCTAGATACATCTTAAATAACGCTATCGTGCCCATCTCTACCACCTCCGCTGGCAACGCGTTCCAGGCACCCACCACCCTCTGCGTAAAGAACTTTCCACGCAGATCTCCCTTAAACTTTTCCCCTCTCACCTTGAAATCATGACCCCTAGTAATTGAGTCCCCCACTCTGAGAAAAAGCTTCTTGCTATCCACCCTGTCGATACCTCTCATGATTTTGTAGACCTCAATCAGGTCCCCCCTCAACCTCCATCTTTCTAATGTAAATAATACTAATCTATTCAACCTCTCTTCATAGCTAGCACCATCCATACCAGGAAACATCCTGGTGAACCTCCTTTGCACCCTCTCCAAAGCATCCACATCCTTTTGGTAATGTGGCGACCAGAACTGTACCCTGTATTCCAAATGTGGTGGAACCAAAGTCCTATACAACTGTAACATGACCTGCCAACTCTTGTACTCAATACCCCGACAAATGAATGAAAGCATGCCGTATGCCTTCTTGACCACTGTATCAAACTGCGTTCAGGGTACAATGGATCTGAACACCCAAATCTCTCTGTGCATCAATTTTCACCAGGGCTTTTCCATTTACCATTTAATTCGCTCTTGAATTGGATCTTCCAAAATGCATCACCTCGCATTTGCCTGGATTGAACTCCATCTGCCATTTCTCCGCCCAACTCTCCAATCTATCTATTTTCTGCTGCATTCTCCGACAGTCCCCTTCACTATCTGTTACTCCACCAATCTTAGTGTCATCTGCAAACTTGCTAATCAGACCATCTATACCTTCCTCCAGATCGTTGATGTATATCACAAACAACAGTGGTCCCAACACGGATCCCTGTGGAACACCACTGGTCACAGTTCTCCATTTTGAGAAACTCCCTTCCTCTACAACTCTCTGTCTCCTGTTGCTCAGCCAGTTCTCTATCCATCTAGCTAATACACCCTGGACCCCATGCGACTTCACTTTCTCCATCAGCCGACCATGGAAAACCTTATCAAATGCCTTACTGAAGTCTACGTATATGACATCCACAGCCCTTCCCTCATCTAACAATTTTGTCACTTCGTCAAAGAATTCTATCAAGTTGGTAAGACATGACTTTCCCTACACAAAACCATGCTGCTTATCACTAATAAGCCCATTTTCTTCCAAATGTAAATAGATCCTATCCTTCAGTTTCTTCTCTAGCAGCCTCCCCACCCCTGATGTCAGGCTCACCGGTCCATAATTACCTGGATTATCCTTGCTACCCTTCTTAAACAAGGGGACAACATTAGCAAATCTCCAGTCCTCCGGCACCTCACCCATGCTCAAGGATGCTGCAAAGATGTCTATTAAGGCCCCAGCTATTTCCCCTCTCGCTCCCCTCAGTAACCTGGGATAGATCCCATCCGGACCTGGGGACTTGTCCACCTTAATGCCTTTTAGAATACCCTACACTTGCCTCCTCCTTATGATGACTTGACCTAGAGTAATCAAACATCTATCCCTAACCTCAACATCCATCATGTCCCTTTCCTCGGTGAATACTGACGCAAAGTACTCATTAAGAATCTCACTCATTTTCTCTGACTCCTCCCATAACTTCCCTCCTTTGTCCTTGAGTGGACCAACCCTTTCTCTAGTTACCCTCTTGCTCCTTATGTATGAATAAAAGGCTTTGGAATTTTCCTTAACCCTGTTTGCTAAAGATATTTCATGACCCCTCTTAGCCCTCTTAATTCCTCATTTCGGATTGGTCCTACTTTCCCGATATTCTTCCAAAGCTTCGTCTGTTTTCAGTCGCCTAGACCTTATGTATGCTTCCTTTTTCCTCTTTGCTTGTCTCACAATTTCACCTGTCATCCATGGTTCCCTAATCTTGCCCTTTCTATCCCTCATTTTCACAGGGACATGTCTGTCCTGCACTCTAGGCAACCTCTCTTTAAAAGCCTCCCACATATCAAATGTGGATTTACCCTAAAACAGCTGCTCCCAATCCACATTCCCCAGCTCCTGCCAAATTTTGCTATAGTTGGCCTTTCCCCAATTTAGCACTTTTCCTTTAGGACCATTCTCATCTTAGTCCATGAGTATTTTAAAACTTATGGAATTGTGATCATTATTCCCAAACTAATCCCCTACCGAAACTTCGACCACCTGGCCGGGGTCATTCCCCAACACCAGGTCCACTATGGCCCCTTCCCAAGTTGGACTATTTACATACTGCTCCATAAAACCCTCCCGGATGCTTCTTACAAATTCAGCTTTAAGACAATCTTATTGCTTGCTGTACAGTCTTAATACAACATTGCAACACACAGCCTTTCCGTCTGGCTTCCCAATGCCTCACACATTTCATTGTGTATTCAAACTTTTCTACAAATAGAGGTAATACCAATGCGGACATCTATCTGCCTTTAGTTGTGTGCTATTCCATCAAATCCCTCACCTGACACCCTTGAACAGAGTCCAGGAATGGCTCGCCTTCCGGAAGCTGACACCTGTACTATCATTTCCCCTTTGCTCATGGCATTCATGTCATAGTGACTCGGCAAATGTAGTTTTTTTTTGTTTTTTAGGCCACTTTTTAAAGTAGTGAATTGCAGAATCAAAGTTGGTGGCTTTGAATGTGTGATTGAGTGTTCCATCATTATCTGTCTTTTTTTTCCTCTTCCACTTTATGATGCTGTGTCATTACCTGATCAGTGCTGGTTCTTGGGTATCTAAAAGGAGAAAGGCTTTATAATGAGAGGAAGGAGGAAAAGCAAGTGGAACGTGCTGACATCACAGGCAACCTGAGAGTTAGCTGCGATTGTGCGATGAGGGGATATGGCATGTAAGAATGAGAATTATAATTAACGGGCCATTTTCATCCCTTCAGCCCTGTTGCTGCCTATGGCCTTAATCATAAATGTTCCAGCAATGATGAACACTGTACCTGTCCATCAGAGTGAGCACAGAGTGCATGACACCACTGACTTAGGTTGATGGAGGATTGCAATTCTGACCTGTCAATACCTCCAGAAATTCCCAACAAAGGTCTAACTTCCCAATGCGTCCATGTTCTAACATGACCAGGGACTTCTGCAGAAAGAGTTCATAACTAGGCTATAAAGTCCTGGGGCAGTTTTGTCTTTCTACATAGAGTTTACCATGTTTTTTGTACTTTTCAGTAGCCCACCTTCAGTGTCGTATTGATTCTATAGATGTGTATTTCTAACTGCACTGAAATTATATTTGGAGTTCATTGCCACCAAATCTCCTGATTTAAGAGTAATTTCAGCTTCTGCTTATATTCTAAATTTATAATTGAACATTTTCTCTTCTTTTGTTCTTATAAAAGATCAACACTTACTGTGCAGACTAATATAGGAGAAATTTGATATTTTTAGATTTTCTACCTCCAGTCCTCCAACAGTAAATGATACCCTTTAAAAATTAGTAATGTTACTCAGTTCTCAAATGTCTGACCAATTATCATAAGCAGAAGTCACCAATTTGATAATATTACATTTACTAAATTGGCTTCAAATTGACGGGTTGGAAAAATGAAACCACATTGAGCATTGACTAGATTGATGAGTCTTCATAATTAAATACTTGACAAGGATCCAAAGTGCAATGAGGTAATTAAATCTACATTTTTCGTATCAAGCTTTTGAATACTATGGCCAGCATAATTATTCCCAATCTCATAAAAAAGTAATTTCTTTACTAATATTTATTCACTATGAATACTCAAGTGGGGTGTCATATTTTACTCCATGATGTGTTTTCCTGCATCCAATATGTTCTATGGACAAATAGCACAGTATACTAACTAATTTGTGAGGAAAATATAACTAACAATAATGTGCCACGAAAGCTGTGTTTCAGTCTTTGATCCTAGGGTCAGGATTCATGTAAAACCAAAAGAGCTGAAGATACTGTAAATCAGGAACAAAAACAAAGTTGCTGGAAAAGCTCAGCAGGTCTGGCAGCATCTGTGAAGGAAAAAACAGAGTTAACATTTCAGGCCCGGTGACCCCTCCTCAGACTGCAACTCAAAATTCTTGTATTAAGGGCTAGGTTTCAGCACAATAGAAGGACTTCCACCCAGTCCTTTAGACCTTTCCTAATTCCAATTTATTTCCTTTTGCCTGGAGTTAGACACTAGGCACAGCTAGGTCCCAAGTGAAAGTACACAGAAGAGAGGGCAAAATGTTCTGAAGAAAGGTCACTGCACCCAAAACATTAACTCTGCTTTCTCTCCACAGATGCTGCCAGGCCTGCTGAGTTTCACAAGCAATTTCTGTTTAAGTAATGTCTCGTTGTTGGGCTTTCCATCAAAATGCATTGAATGGGAAGATGTTGCTTCATTTGCCATGAACTAAACTGCCAGTGGAATGCAAAGTCTTGTCCATTCCAGACTGAGAACCCCTTCAGCAAAGTACCATAGAAAAATTACAGAAAGAGACCATTCAACCTATCATATGTGCCTACTGAATTAAATTAGCCTCTCACCCTCCAAATTTAATCCTATTTTCCAGCATTCTGCCCTTTGACTTATAGATAATGGGAAATTAGTTATCAATGCACTGAATATTAACCACTGCCAAAACTACATCTGACACTAAAAATTACACATTACGAGTGTGAGGTTTTATTCTTTCACTTTAAATTGTTGTGTATCGTAGAAATAGAGTCATTGAAGGAATACAGCACAGAAACAGGCCTTTCAGTCCAACTCATCCATGCTGACCAGGTTTCCTAAACTGAACCAGTCCCATTGAGCTGCATTTGGCTCCCATATACCTCTAAACATTTCCTATTCATGTACCTGTCCAAATGTCTTTTAAATATGGTAATTGTACTCACCTCTAGCACTTCCACTGGCAGCTTGTTCATATACACACCACCCTCTGTGTGAAAAAGTTGCCCCTCAGGCCCCTTTTAAATCTCTCCCCTCTCACCTTAAACCTGTGTCCCGTAGTTTGGGACTCCTGTACCCTGGATAAAGACCTTAGCTATTCACCTTATCTATGCCCCTCATGATTCTCTAAACCTAGTCCCAGCCTATCCAGCCTCTCCTAATAACTCAGACTACAGTAAAATGTTAAGTATTTTCCAAGTATTTCCTCTTTTCTTTTCTGTATTTTTAAATCCTATTTACTCATTTACATCTCTTCAATTCTGTTACAGGCTCTGACTTAGCATTAATTCTCCCACTCTAATTATTCATTTCTTTTGGTATCCTTCCACTGTGTATTTCTGATTTGTTAAGGAAATGATAACTGTCTGCACATTGTCAACTCATCAGCAATTTAAATGAAAGAATTTTTAAGCATTAAACTTGCAAAGTCTCACTGTCTGACGGGAAGTCTTAATGATGCTCATACAAGAAAAGCTGATGGTTCTAAATATCTGCAAAGTACATGGGGGAAATAAATTTCCCTGAGCTTTAAAATCTGAATGTTTTTGACATCTGTACCTTTGTTAATTGCTAATTCTACCGAAGAGGTAGCAAGATCCGAACAGTAATATGGCAAGAACATCTATATTTGTTCAGCTGTTGTGAGTATCTGTCAAAATCTGTATACACATGTCCAAGTTTACAGTAGCAAGTCGAGTCAATCTGCTCGAAGCCACTTCATTTGATTTTCTTTACAGTCCAATGATTTACTACACTCATATTGAAACAGACTTGACATTTGAAGAATTCAACTGTGATGGTCAATGACACGTAATCAAAAATTTCAACACTTGACAAGCTGTGGAGATCATAGGTGAACTCTGGTCATATTTGATGCCCATTTTATATTGTGCTAATGTACAGATTCTAAAGGCTCATAAAAAATAATTTTGTTGTTAAGAATTGTATTTTTCTGTCAGCATATCTGTATGAGCGGAAGCAAGTGTATAAACAACTTGTGCCTTATAGAATTGGTGAGGGTGGTGTTGAGGTTGGACAGGGCAAGTAATGCAGCTGAAATTTATAGTTTAGTCAAATGAAGGTGAAATTTTCCTCTGTTCTTCAGCTGAAGTCATTTGGCATTCACTCTTGAGATAGAACTTACAGTGAAAGAAAAGCATCAGGGGGCTGAATTCCACCAAGCTACCTTCTGATTTAAACACTCAAATGGAAAATCATGAAATGACAATTCTCACCAGGAAGAAAAGCTTTCAAGTACTCAATAGTCTACCGATTCTGATTTTAATTGCATCTTGATTCAAGAGGCTGCTGGTAACAAGCGCAGGCCTCATTAAAACATTGAAAAATACGTCAAATGACACCAGTAAAATCCAAATGCATGAACCATGCCAATCAGTGGATGCTGAAAGTTAGTGATTTCCAGCAATCTAAAAGCATTCTGACCTATTCTCGATTATTTTTGAGATGTTTTACTTATGGCTCACCATGGAATTTGCTTTCTAATAATCAAATGAAATCAGCAGGAAATTGATTTTCATGCAGCTTTGTGTATTCTCAGAATTTGCAGGCTCCTTGAGATATGCCTGGAGGAATGTAATCTGCGCAAGATCAGTATTGATTGCCATGTAACCAGATACTGTTCAATCATCAATGGGTAAATCACCATTCTTTACATAAAGGTTTCAAAATTATGTATTCATTTTCTGACTCACACAAATCCCTCCAATCCTGTCAGTCAGGCCCACAACCCTTTCTGAATTGTTCACTTACCTAGCCTAGTACTTCAACAGTGCTCCATTATATGAGACAGAAGGTAAGATAACGCCTCGGAGAAGCACACTTAAACTGGCCTTAGTCAATAATCCCAGAAGGCCAAGATGCAGACTAGACCATAACATATAGGAACAGGTTAGTCATTCAGTGAATTGGGTCTGCTCTGCCATTCAAAAAGATCATGGCTGATTTGAATATCTACAATTCCACTTTCCTGCCTTTCTCCATGACAACTTCTGTAAAAGTGACCAACGCACAGTCCTTGTGGAGACGAAGTCCCACCTTAACTTCTCCAGTGTATTGTTTGGCACTGTAACTGTGTTAAATAGGACAGACATCAAACTGATCTAGCAACTGAAGAGTGGGCATCCATGAGGCACTGTGGGCCATCAATAGCAACAGAATTGTTCTGCAGCACAATCTGTAACCAGCATATCCACCACTCAATCAGTACCATCCACCCTGGCTCGTTGGAGAGAGCAGGAGGACATGCCATGAGGAGAACCAGGCATAACCAAAAACCCTGCTGAAGCTACCAACAGGCCTACTTGCATATCAAACAACATGAGTATCAAGTGATAGACAGAGCTAAGTGATCCTACAAGCAACGGATCAGGTCTAAGCTCTGCAGCCCTGCCACATCCAATCGCGAATTGTGGTGCACAATTAAAAAACTCACTGGAGGAGGATGCTCAACAAATATCCCCATTCTCAATGATAGAAGGTCCCAACATATCAGTGCAAAAGATAAGGCTGAAGCATTCGGAACTGTCTTCAGCCAGAAGTGCTGAGTGGATAATACATCCCAGCCTCCTCCAATGGTCTCCAGCATTACAGTCTTCAGTCAATTTGATTCACTGCACGTGATATCAACAAACAGTTGCAGGCACTGGATACTGCAAAGGCTATGAGCCCTGAAAACATTCTGGCAATAGGACTGAAGACTTGTGCTCCAGAACTTGCTGCTCACTAACTGGCATTGACCCAACAATGAGCAAAATTGCTCAGGTATGCCTGTAAATAAAAAACAGTGCAAATTCAACCCAGCTAATTACTGTCCCATCAGTCTAATCTCAAAGTAAAGTGATGGAAGGTGTCATCAACAGTGCTATCATGCAGCAACTGCTCAGCAATAACCTGCTCAGTGACGCCCAGTTTGGGTTCCGCCAAGGCCACTCAGCTCCTGACCTCATTACAGCCTCAATTCAAACATGGACAAAAGAGCTGAATTCCAGAGGTGAGGTGAGAATGGCAGTCCTTGGCATCAAGGCTGCATTTGACTGAATGTGGCATCAAGGGGCCCTAGCACAACTGGAATCATTAAGTATCAGAGGCAAACTCCCCACTGGTTGGAGTCAGACCTGGCACATAGGGAGATTGTTATGGTTGTCAATCTAGTGGTGAAGAAGACATGCTTGCCTTCATAAGCCAGACCATAGAACATAGGAGCACTTGTTACAACTTCATACAAAATATTGATTAGACCACAGATTGAATATTTTATGTAGTTCTGGTCACTACACTATTGGAAGGACATGATTGCACTCAAGGAGGTGCAGAGGAGATTCACTAGGATGACTGAATAGGCTGGGATAACAAGGTGTAAAGCTGGATGAACACAGCAGGCCAAGCAGCATCAGAGGAGCAGGAAAGCTGACGTTTCGGGTCTGGACCCTTCCACTGACCGAAAACGTCAGCTTTCCTGCTCCTCTGATGCTGCTTTGCCTGCTGTGTTCATCCAGGTATACACCTTGTTATCTCAGATTCTCCAGCATCTGCAGTTCCTACTATCTCTGGATAGGCTGGGTTTGTTTTCCGTTGAGCAGCGGAGGCCGAGGTAGGATCAAATTGAGATCTACAAAATTATGAAAGGCATAGAGAGAGAAGTGAGAAACATTTTCCCCTTGGCATGTGTCTAAGACCAGACAGCACAAGTTTAAGGTGAGGGAAAAGTGGTTTTAAGGAGATCTGAAAATAAAGGAGAGCTGAGATCTGGTAGTAATATGGAATGTGCTGCCTGAGAGGGTGGTGGAGGCAGGCACTCTCACAGCATTTAAGAAGTATCTGCATGAGCACTTAAAAAGCCAGGACATAGTAGGCTATGGACCAACTGCAGGTAAACAGGATTAGTGTGGTTTGGTGTTTGTTGGTTGACAATGATATGGTGGGCTGATGAGCCCATTTCTTTGCTCTATGACTCTGGCTTCATGACTGTTCAACTTGCATCAATAGATCTGTAGCAACTATTTTAATATAGCAAAGTCCATTTTAAAATTAAACAAGGAAGTGTCGTATTTGAATGAATTTATGATTTTTTTACATTATGTGGACATGACTTTGGCTTTTATGCAATGGTATTGGAACACAAGGACAAACAGATTTTAGTACAGTCTTGTCGACTACTTGTGAACCTACATCTGAATAACTTCACAGTATTGGTCTCCATATATTATTGAAGAGTTTACTTGCCTCTGAAGTGGTACAATGAAAGTCCGTTGAATAAGTTCCTGGAATGATGTGAGGCCGCATTAATCAGGGGTTTGGAAGCCTGAGAGGTGATTCACGGGGGCGCATTCTCAGAATAAAGTGTGATTGTTTAGGAGTGAGATGAAGAGGAATTTATTTGCTCAGGGGGTTGTGCTTCTTTGGAATGCTTAACTCCAAATGTCTGTGGATACTGCAGAACAGAATATGTCAAGGCTGTGATTAATTCTTGCTCTCTCAAGAAGTCACAAGTAGTGGAGCATGGACTGGAAAGCGGAGTTGAGGTGGAAGATCATCCATGATCATATTGAAAGGTGAAACAGTCCCTAGGGGCCATATTTCTCACATTAAGTTTGCATACTTGTCATTACTTAAAGGTTCACCTTTCTTTTAAGAAGGGTAGGCTGGTTTTAAGGAGAGGCAAAGCCAATGCGTTTTCCATCCTCTCAGATAGAGTTTTATAAACAGCACTATTAATTCTGAAAGCTCAGTTAGTATTCAAATGTTGTCTGACTGCCAACATGGATCAGTTTCCCAGTGACTTTACTGAGCGTGTGGAAAATATGCCACCTACAAATCACTTAATCAGAACGAATGAAATTGATCTCCATATCTTTTGCTCCTTTCAATATCTTGTTCATAGCATTCTTCTCCTCCTACTCCCACCCACAGAATATTGACATTCTTGCAAAGATGACATGAAAATGTGAAAAATCTATTTAATTGTTTGTATATCATGAAGGAAAATATCCACATTTTGTAGTCTAGGTTGAAACAAATTGAGGGAAAATGACAGGGAAATCAATAACGAGATGTGAGGTCAAAAAGAAATTGAATGCAAACAAATATAAGTTAATAAAGAGATCTTTATAATAATATTTTATAAGATGCAGCTAAATATTCCACTGAACTGGTAGTTAATGAATCAAATTATAACTCAGAAACTGATATTTAGATATATATATGTTAAATATATATGTAATGATATACATGGGGGGAGGTGATAGCCTAGCGGTATTATCGCTGGACTGTTAATCCGGAAATGCAGATAATGTTCTTGGAACCTAGATTCAAATCCTGGCACAGCTGATGGTGGAATTTGAATTCAGTAAAAATATCTGGAATTAAGAATCTAATGATGACCATGAATCAATTGTCTGGAAAACGCCATCCAGTTCATTAATGTTCTTTAGGGAAGGCAACTGCCATCCTTTCCTGGTCTGGCCTACATGTGACTCCAGACCCACAGCAATGTGGTTGACTCTGGGCAATTAGGGATGGACAATTAATGCTGGAGGGCAGTGACACCCCTCAACCTGTTAATGAATAAAATAAGTTAAATACATATTTATATTGAGATATCATATTCTATACCATTTTGCTTTTCCATAGCTTAACTTTTATTACTGAAGCTAATGGCAGAACTTTTAGAAATAAATACTTAAATTTGCTGATCTAAATTTTGGGGATTTTTTTGGCTAGAAAAGAAAATTTAAAAAACAGAGATTGCTATTGTCTTCTCAAAAATAAAAATCATTTAAGCCTGTACAGGGTAAGAATATAATTATTATTTTGTTCCATTGGGTAGTAGTACCACTCTACGAGAGACGTCCAGTGGAAAATCTTCTTTCGGTCACCAACTAAACTGCCTGCAAAAAGTAGCAGCTAACATTTATTGTCCAACTCCATCTCCAAACTAAACATCTACACAATCAAACCTTTAGCAATTTGTGACTTGATTAAATGGTCCTTGTGGTGGTGAAAAATCATTTCTCAAGCCAATGGTGAAATCAAGTGAGGGGAATCAGATCATTAAAAACCTCCTGAAAAGAGTGAAGGTTTTTCATTTATTCCTACATAACTACCTTCTAGGCCATTAAAGAACAACTTTGACATGCATAAGTTTTTGAAAAGTTATGCTGCAACTTACAACCTTCCCTCCCTATTCCGTGCTTTATTGCCAATTGTCACAGTGAAGGGCCACAAACAAACAAGACAGGAAAAAAATCATCATTTGGTAGACTCCATCTTCAATAAGAGACACAGTGCTCATGCCCTGCCCACATTGAAAAGGGCACAACATGTTGCCTCAGGGATCAGCAGTGAAAGCGGTCGTGATTGCTTGGTTATAACAGGCAAAGTCATACCTTGCCCAGACACAAACTGCTTCATCCCAGCTTCCCTGATTTCCCTGAAAATGAAGCTTTTAGTTGAGTGGGCTGCGTAGTCTGATTCTCAGGAGGAAACTATGTCTACAAAACAAGTGACACAGAGACAAGGAATTAAGACACTCAGGATAAATTTAGAATACGCAGGTCCTCAACAATCTTAAAACAAACTCCTTACATGCTTGGGGAGATTGGTGAAACCACTTCAAAGATTAACCTTTATAAGATCATTGGTAAGAGTTGTGGTGGATGTGTAAGTGGTATAAATAGTAGGCGAAGATAAAAATTTAGGGGCAAGACATAGAGTGGTGTTTAGTGTTCATATATCTCAAGCTCCTAGAAAATGCTAAAAGTATTCCTACACTGACCGGAACTTAATTTGGGTTTCGCCAGGAACAATGTCATTCTGGAACTCATTACAGCATTGGTCTAGTGATAAACAAAAGAGTTGAATTCCAGAGAGGAGAGATGGATCTCATCAAAGCAACAACTGACTAGGCCTGCAATCAAGGAGCCCTTGAAACACGAGAGTCAATGGGAATCGGGCGAAAATTCTCCACTTGTTGGAATTATGCCGAGCACAAAGAACGTTGGTTGTGGTTATTGGAGACCAATCATCTCAGCCCGAGATCCTCACTCCAGGAATTTCTCAGGGTGTTGCGATCAAGCCAAATGTCTTTAACCACTTCTTCCCTCCATCAGAATTCAGCAGTGAGGATGTTTTCTGATAATTGCTGTGTTCAGTGTTTTATGCAATTCCTCAAGTAAGAAAGAAGATTGTGAGGTACAACATCTAGACTTGAGCTGATAAGTGGCATGCAACACTTGTGCCAAATAAATACTATTACAAAGGTTGCAGAATATAACCGCCTACATTTTACATTCAGTCATTTACTATTGTTGAGTCAACTATCATGAACTTCCTGCATCAGCATTTCTTAGAAATCCAAGTGGATTAGTGACATTAATCCTATGACTACTACTGCAGATTAGAAACTGGAAATAATGTAGTGAGTAATTCACCTTCTAATTCCCCAAGGCTTTTTCATTATTTACAAGGCACAAGTTAGGAATGTGAGAGAATACTCTCTGCTTATCAGGGTGAGTGCAGCTTCAACATATCAAAAAAAATCAACATCAAGGACAAATCAAAATACTTGATTGGTGCCCTATACATTCATTCTTTCCACCAGCAGCACGCAGAGACAGCAATGTGAACCACTTACAAGAAACTACAGCAACTCTCTAACGAGCCTTTAAAGCCACCTTTCAAAGACACAGGGCCAGATCTTATGTTTCTTTAGTCTCAGCTCTAATTGCATTGAAGTTTTGGAGGTAATTTTTGCCACAAGGCTTAGCCAGTTTCTTGCAGTATCTTAACAAACCCACCTCATTAACAACATACTCAAATCTAATGGCACACCTCATGACTGATTCCACCACAATTTTACCACGAGTTGCTCCCAAACAACTCACCACTGTTGGAATATCATAAAACTGGCTGGCATTCTTGTGCAAGCATTATCTTTAAAAGGCCAATGTACACAGAAACATGCTGTCATTTGCCCCAGAAAAGGGCATATTGATGTCTTGTGCCCTCTCCCATCAGGAATGGAGCCATGGCACTAAACAATGTCAGCCGTTTCAGAGGTTGCCACCCAGGTCAGAGTCATCTGGATGAATGCTCAGCTCTACAAGAAGAAGTTCAATGTCCTACTTCACTCCACCAGGTAAGAGCCGCCAGTCTCTCTATATCTCTCAATTATTCTTTGGCTTCCACTGTAACTACCCCCCACAAAGGCTGATGCTCCACCATTCTCATGTATGCCTGCATATTTGCCCTCACTCATTGCCACTGACCCCAAATCCTGACAACACTGGCATGGCCCCTGCACTACTGACTCACTCAGCGGGATACCTCCCCCCCTGCAGCAACAGTAGCAGTGTGTCGCTCAGTTTCACCTCTGTTAACAACCACCTCATTCTCATTTCAGGGGTGAAACAACCCCGAATAGGACAAAAAAGAGTCAAGATGTCTGGCGGACTACCCAACTGGTAATGGAGTTAAGAACAGAAGTTGCTGGAAAAGCTCAGCAGGTCTGGCAGCATCTGTGAAGAACAATAAGAGTTAACGTTTCATATCCAGTGACTCCTTGACTTACTGTGCCAGGATCTCTGACCGAAGGCTATTTCCTTTAATATCTCTGAGGGTTGCCAACAACCATGACAAGCTTCCTGGCTTTATGTTTGCACAAAGTGGCACAGAAAGACAACAATACTGTGAGTCTGGCTGAAGGGGCAAAGTGCAAAAAGGCAAGGCAATGCAAGGCTGTTGTGAGCATCCAGGTAACTCAGAGAGAATGACCTCTAAGACACCAAGTGAAAAGCCTGGAGATGCAGCCTGGTCCAGTCAATGAGTTGAGTGTGTGTGAATAGAGATTATGTGTGGAATCTTACAGGGGTCTGAGCGACATGGGCTATGGCGAAATGAATAGCAGAATTGATCAGTAGTCTGACAAGGCCCGGCTCAACACTAAGACAACTCATATTTTTTCTTCATTTGCCAAGTGGCAAGGTAAGTTTCTCTCTGGGCAGTGGCAAGTTGCTGATCAAGAGGGAATATGGATTATTAAACACTCTATTAGCATCACAATTCACCTCATTAATATTCAGCTTCCTATCTTACCAAATGCATCAAACAAGCCAGAGAATTCCCAACATGGCAATCAGATTGGTTACCTGTTGACTTTAGTTTATCACATGCCCTGAAGGACTTCCATTCTCTATGACTCCATTTCAGACACTGGGCACCAAGATCTCAAGGTACACTCTATGGACACTAGTAATACACATGCCACATCCATGGACATGTGCCAGATTCAAAGGATCCTCATGGCCTTTCCATAAATCTCACCATAGCCCATATCACTCAGATCGCTGTAAGATTCCACCCATAATCTCCATTGCTCAGAATGACCACAGCCGCAGGTGCAATGGGACAATACCACTTGCAAGTTCCCCTCCAAGTGAGGAAATACATCGTCATTTCTTCATCATCAGTGGGTCACAGTCCTGGAAGCAGCCCCACTAACAGCACTGTAGATGTTCCTTCACCACATAGACTGCTGTGGTTCAAGAAGGTTGCTCACCAGCACCATCATAAGGATAAGTAAGGATGGGCAATAAATGCAGGTCTCTACAATGATGAAAGTATATCACGAATGAATAAAAAAAAAGCCAGACGTTAAATCTAATTGAGATGTAACACAGTTCAGCTCACTGTTGCACATTTTGTGTATAAAACCAACAGTAACAAATAATATTTATGAATGAATACTCAATTTCTAACTTATACACAAGCTACCTGCTTTCCTTTCAAATTGGAAGAATGCAGAAGACTCATATTTATCAGATTTATGATGGTAATTGTTATGCATCAAAATGTGGACTAATATTCTTAAAAGACAGTAATCTACATTTCCTATCAGTGATGAAGGAACAGTGCTCACCATTCACCTCATCAACAGCTACCCAGATATTTTGAGGGCTTTTTAAAAGAGATTTCCTCTTATCCGATGTATTTTTCAGTCCAGTGCTCATGACGAGCGATAGGTGCAGCATGTTAACCATACAAGCAGCTGCAACATTCTTTAACCTGTAGGTTAAAGAATCCTTACTGAGGCACCAGAGTTCAACCTCGGAAGTATAAAGTGGGTAACATCGATTATTATTATACCATTACAGAAGGTAATAAAGGATTGGAAAATGCAGATTAGAGAAAGGGATAGAGATAAAAGAGACGTAGAGAATGAGTAAAAGAAATTTACTTATCCTCGTCTTTAATACTAATTTCATGCCTTCAGGAAGTGCCTTCAGACCTTTAAAATTAAATTTTCAAGGCTACTTTGGTTGCTTAGAAGTAATTTTACTTCTCAAACACATAGTTATGATTTAACTAAAGGCACATCTCCTGCTACGTTCTCCACAATCTGTGATTTTGAGCTTTCCTTTTCAGTTACTCATAAGTGTTTCTGATTTACAACTTTAATGAACAATATGACTATGAAAAGGAACACGTAGTGATTTCAGAATCCCTTAGTTATTCCAGTGCAGAACGAGGTCATTTAACTTTTGTGTCCACAGTGTCTCTTCAGATGAGCATCCTGACAGTGTCATTCTCTAGCACTTTTCCCATAACTCAGCATGTTACGTTTATTTAATTTTTTACTTAATAACTTTTTGAATGCCTCAGTTAAACTTGCTTCATAGAATCATCATAGAATCCCTACAGTGTGGAAACAGGCCCTTCAGCCTAACAAGTCCACACCAACCCACCCAGACCCATTCCCCTATAACCCACACACCCCTGAACACTACAGGCAATTTAGCATGGTCAATCCAATTAGCCTGCACATCTTTGCACTGTGGGAGGAAACCGGAGCGCCCGGAGGTTGTTCTCCCTGATCTAAGAAGAAATGGATAAGTCTGCTGTCAAAAGAGGTAATTCCTCTGCTAATTAAGTCATTGATGAAATATCTGAATCTCAAAGACCAACGTGAGAACTTTTCAGAGACAGTACAATGAAAATTATTTGGTCTTTGGATTTTTACGGACAGGAGGTGTCATTTTTTCCTTATCTGAGTGTCCCATCTGTGAAAAGAAGTCAGCAAACACTGCGATGGTACCAAAGTAATTAAAAATGCCATTTATGTACAGAACATCCATCTCTGCCAAGCAAGCATATTCAGTACTTCAAGTACTTGAAGGAACAAAACATGCAGCAGACACAGTATTTGATAGAATGTGCGCGGATATAGATAAAGCTTAAGAATCCATTTATGTGGTGGCTGAGGTTATATCAAAGTCTAAGAAGCCCAATACCATTGTTGAAAATTTAATCATAGCTGCATGTAAAAAAAATAGAAGTTTGATGTGAGGAGCTGATGCTGCAAAAGAGATTGATAAAATCCCATTCTCTGGTAATGTAGTTAAACAGCAAATTGATGGCATGTCAGCTGATATCAAGGAGATGTTCCAACAGAAGTTAGCTTCCTGTGGGAAGGCAACTATTTTTTTGATGGATTTAAACATTAATACATTTGATCTTCGTGTTCTGTTACTAAAAAGTTGGGAAGCACTGCTGGGAACAATACTCCAGCTGAGATCTACTTACAAGTCTTGTTTAGGTTCAGGATAATCTCACTGCCCATCTTGTCCCTTTTAACATGTCCCTATTAATAAAGCCTAGGATGCTGCGCGCATTATTAACTGTTCCCTCCACCGACCAAGCCACCTTAATGACCGAGGCATATATACACCCATTGCTTTTTTACTGCCTTTAGATGAGTATTCTTTATTTTGTTCTGTCCCTCCATGTTCCTCCTACCAAAATGTATCATCTCACATGTCTCTGCCATGCACCTACCCACTCCAGCAAATTCTCAATGCTCATTTGAAGTTCTGCACCGCCCACCTCCAATTATTCCAAGTTTTGTCCCTTCCACAAACTTCGAAATTGTCCCTTGTGTTCCAAGATCTAGATCAGTTGTGTAAATCAGGAAAAGCAAGGATCTCAAAATCAATCCCTATGGAGATCCAGTAGTGACTTTCCTCCAGTTTGAAAAATATCCATTAACCATGAAGTTTCATCATTTAGCCAATTTTGTATCTATGTTTCTACTATTCATTTTATTCTATGAGCTATACTTTTCTCACAATCTATAGTGTGGCACTGTGTCAGATGGGTTTTGGAAGTCTATGAACACCACATTCACACCTTTGCCCTCATCAAGCCTCTCTGCTACTTTGAACAACTCAGTTAAACGTGATTTTCTTTTAAAAAAAGAATCCAGGCTGGCTGTCCTTAATTGGCTCGCCTTTGTCCATGTGACAACTAATTCAGTCTTGAATTATTGTTTCCCGGAATGGCCTCATTACCAAAGTTAAACTGACAGGTCTGTAATTGCAAAGTTTATCCTTACAACCTTCTTGAACAGAGATGCAAAGTTTGCAATTCTCCAGCCTCTTGGATCCCACACATTGTTGTTGGATTCTATCCATTCTAACAGTGAGCGCTGATAGTTTCACTGTTAATTATTGGCACAGATGCCAAGTCTTAATTATTACAGATCTTTAAAAACAGGCTAAAAACTTTGCATACAAGACTATGTTTTTAGAAAATCAAATCCATGGGCAGTGTTATAGATTTTCTCAAAGGTTATTAATGCAAAGAGAGCTACATGCATTCAACAAAATGAAGAATTATACAATAAATAAATACATCACATGTTATTTTAAGTGAACACCCCGTTTGCTAAGGTATTCTAAATTTAAATGAACAACACTTCTTTTAATTAATTCTCAGAATGTAGGCATTGCTGGCTAGACCAGCATTCATTGCCCATCCCCAATTACTCAGAGCACAGTTGAGTGTCAAATATTATGCTGTGGGTCTGGAGTCATGTGTAGACCAGGCCAGATGAGAACAGCAATTTCTTTCCCTACAGGAAATGATTGAACCAAATGGGATTTTCCCAGCATAAGAGGGAGGCAATGACCTCATGGTATTATTGCTGGGCTGTTAATCCCAGAGAACCAGATAACGTTCAAAAAACGTGGGCTTGAATCATGCTATGGCAGATGGTGGAATTTGAATTCAAATTTTAAAAAATTTGGGAATGGAATCTGATGATGACTGTGAATCCATTGTCAGGAAAAACCCATCTGGTTCACTAATGTCCTTTAGGGAAGGAAACTGCCACCCTTACCTGGTCTGGCCTACATGTGACTCCAGATCCACAGCAATGCGGTTGACTCTTAATTGCCCTCTGGGCGATTAGGGACTTACCTACTTTAGTACTTTTTAAGTCGCACACCTCTCCCTTTTTAATAGTGACTTGGCTTACAATTTCGATACTCCCTTCCCAGAGCTTGTCCTCCATTTAGGACCTCACCTACCTTTTCTGGCTCTACACACAGGATCCCTCCTTTATTCTTGAGTGGGCCAACCCTTTCCCTGGTTACCCTCTTGCTTTTATATATGTATGAAAAGCCTTGAGATTCTCTCTAATCCTGTTTGCTAATTACTTTTTATGACCCCTTTTAGCCCTTGTTTAAGCTCTTTCCAACTTTCCTTATATGCTTCAAGGGCTTCACCAGTTCGCATTCTCCTAGATCTTACCTATGATCCCTTCTTCTTTTTGACCAAGATCGTAACATCCCTGGTCATCCAAGGTTCACGTAACTTGCCATAAATATCCTTCATTCTCGCAGGAATATTCTGTTCCTGAACTCTTATCAATTGGTGTTTTAAATACTCCCACATGTCTGATGTGAATTTTCCCCTCAAACAGCCTCCAATCAACACTCTCCAGTTCCTATCTAATATTGTTGTGGTTCACCTTCCCCCAATTTAACATTTTCACCTAAGGACTGCTGTTATTCCTATCCATAAGTAACTTAAAACTCACGGTATTATGGTCACTACTCCCGAAATGCTCCCCCACTGAAACTTCACTCACCTGGCCGGGCTCATTTTCCAAAACTAGGCCCAGTATAACCCCTTCCCTGATTGGACTGATTATGCACTGTGTCAAGAATCCCTCCTGAATGGGCCTTACAAATTCTGCTCCATCCAAGGCCCTAGTGTGAAGTGAGTCCCAGTCTACATATTCTCTGCTCTATCTCCCACTGGCTGTTGGAGGGCCTGTAGTATACCCCCAGCATTGTGATTTCACCTTTCCTATTCCTGAGTTCTACCCATACTGCCTCACTGCACAAGTCCTCTGATATATCCTCCCTCAGTACAGCTGTGAGATACTCCTTTACCAGCAATGCAACTCCCCCAAGATTGTCAATCTTCTCTGCACCCTTTCAAGTTTAAGAAAATCCTTCCTTTTGCAGGGAGACCAGAATTGATTGCAGATATTCCATAAGTGGCCTATCCAATATAGCCGCAACATAACATCCCAACTCCTATACCCAATGCACTGACGAATACAGGCAAGTGTATTAAACACTTTCTTCACTACCCTGTTTACCACTGACTCTACCCTCAAGGAATTATAAACTTGGACCCCAAAGTCACTTTGTTCACCAAGTCTCCCCAGGAGAGTTAAGTGTACAAGTCCTGCATATTTATCTAAATTAAACTCCATCCACCATTCCTAGGTCAAGTATATCCTTTCTTAATAAGGAGATAAAACTGGTCTCACCAGTGCCACTTGTATAACTGCAGTAGGACTTCCTAAGTCTTACACTCTAATCCCTTTTTAATGAAGAGAGATAACAAGCATGGGGCTGGATGAACACGGCAGGTCAAGCAGCATCATAGGAGCAGGAAAACTTGACGTTTCGGGCCTAAACCCTTCATCAGAAATGGGGGAGGGGAGGAGGGTTCTGAAATAAATAGGGAGAGAGGGGGAGGCGGATAGAGGATGGATAGAGGAGAGGATAGGTGGAGAGGAGGCAGACAAGTCGAAGAGGTGGGGATGGAGCCAGTAAAGGTGAGTGTAGGTGGGGGGTAGGGAGGAGATAGGTCAGTCCAGGGAGGACGGACAGGTCAAGGGGGCGCACCTTTTATCTCTGATACCCTTTTTAATGAAGGCTATTATACCATTTGCTTTCCTGATTACATGCATTACCTGCTGCTGGGGGCCTGGTAGTTTAGATCAGTAATGTGTGACTCATCATAACACCCGCAGCACAGATTCAGTTCTCATTTTGGTTGACTTAGACCAGGGACCTGCCTCTTTGTTCGTCCCTTGAGAGTGCAAACACCACAGCCAAAATTACCAAAACACAGCTTAGAATGAAGCACAGCATGAATGAATGAACCTGTGTATTAATTTTCAGTGATTCATGTACAAAGACACCAAATCCAACATAAACTAGTCTTTAATCTTTCAAAAAGACAAACAAATTGATTCTTTCTAGTCAAAGTGGATAATTTCACATTGCATCACTTTATATTCTAGCTGTTACTTTCCTGCCCACTCACTTATCCAAAACACTTTGCTGTCTCTTCATGTTCTCCTCAGAGAATATTTTCCCATCAGCTTTGTATCATCCAAAAACTTGGCTAAATTGCACTCAGTCCTCTCATCTAAATCCTTGATATTAACTGTAAGTAGCTGAGGCCAGTGTTCCCTGTAAACTGCGTCGGTGTGCGGCTGTGCAGCAATCCACGACAGACTGCAGAGTGAAGTAAACAGGCAACACACAGGCAACAGTCCTTTAACGTGCACAATTGTCACCATGCAGCAATCTAAAAGGAACCATGCAGTGTAATAAACAAATTATGCACTGGGAAAAGAAGTCAAAGTTGGCTAAGCCCCAAGCACTGATCCTTTCACCAGTCCACTAATGATAACCTGTCAACCTGAAAATGGCCCATTTGAGACATTCAACTTCATACCAGAATTATAATCTTCACAATTTGCCTTTGCACAAGACAAAAGACAAAGCAGCAATGGTGGCAGCAAGCTTAAACTTATGCAAGTGTAAATCCAGAACTATTCTGTCTCTTATTCATCTCTCACCAAAAGATGGGTCTTTATTTAAAACAGTGAGAAACCAATACTACCATAGGTGCAACAGGGCTAACACCCAACCAGCGAAAACAACTTGAAAGGTGAAGGGCACCCCTCTTGTATAAGCATTTAGAGCAGCCTGTTTTCATAAAGGTGCTAGATAAATACAAGATGCTGTTGCTGTTATAATTTTACAATGCATTAGGTGGTATGAAAGATTATAGTTGACACTAACTGTCAAGTTTTATTGCTGCTGATTATCACAAGTGGAAAATGATGTGTCCTTTGAAATTATGCCGTGGTAACCAGTGTATATATACTTAGATGACAGAACTGTTTGAAGTTAGAGACATGAACACCTTTATTCTAAGTGGCTTTGTTACAACTTAGACTTTCGCACAAAATTTTAAACATACATTTACAGCAAAAGAAACTTTTTTTTAGCAAACGAACAGAAATGCTATATATAAGTTGAAAGGGAAAGCATGTCACAGAAAGAAATATTAACCTTTCCACCATGTGATGAAGATAATATGGGCTGACCTCAGTCTCACGCCAAACTCAATACATTGCAGACAGTCAATTTAATCTTACAGTGTAAATGTAATTTATTTACAGATAAGATAAATACACAGAACCAGAAGAATGCAATGAGAGGAGGCTTTGGTGTAGATTTTAACTTCTAAGTGACAGACTGTCAGAGTACATAGTGTTAACTGCTTATTCTGGCACGAAAGAGATAGGCCAAGGCAACTGCGCTAGCTATCTGCCATGCTGTTTGAGGTGTGGAGGCAGTCATGTAGTGGTTATACATTGGAGTAGCAACACAAAGTCCCAACCTAATGCTTTGGAGACAGAGGTTCAATTCCCACTATTAAATTTAAATTCAGTTGATAAATGTTTAGAAAGCTTCTGGAACAGTGAAGGTGAAATGATTATAATCTGTTTGGTTTGGTAGAGAAGGAAATCTGACATCCTTACCTGGTCTAACCCACATGTGACTTCAGATTCGCATCAATATGATTGACTCTTAACTGCCTTCTGAAATGGCAACCAAGCCATTCAGTTATATCAAACTGGATAGAGAAAGTCTAAAAGGAATGAAATCAGAGTGACCAACTTTCATCAATGTCGCACCATAAATGAGAATGGCACACCCAGTTCTCTAAAACCCTTGGTGCAAACATTGGCGAACTTATGTCAAAAATTCCACAGACCAGTTAAGCTCCAGCCTGACCTACCTCTGGAGTTTTCTGGGCCTGTCTATGTCAAGCAGTAAAGTAGCAGGGAGCCTCTATTGCACAGGAAGCAAAAACTCAGCTTCCTGGCAGTGAGCTGAAGATCTGCTATTAAGTTAGAAGAAAGTATTAGGTGGATCAGCCTTCTTGATGGTGATAGCTGGGAAGTTAAGCTTTACTGTTTAAGGAGGGCAGCCTGTCAGGGGCAAGGAGCCTGCCTAAGGGAAGTAGCAAGACTGATTCATGGCAAAAATGCTATCTGGGGAAGGCAGGGAGAGTTCAGTGTAAATTTTAATGCTTCAGGGAAACCTTTGATGGTTTCAGACAGAAATAAAATTGAAGGACATGGCCATTAGTGTCAACAGAAGGTAATTAGGGCAACTGGGAAATCAAGGGGTAAATTTCAGCAACAGGGCCAGAGGGATGAGGAACAGTGAAAGCTCCACATTACCATAACGGAAATAAGTTTCTGAATGAGGTGAGTTTGTGAGCGTGAAGGAGCAGTTAAAGTGTATAAGATGTGGTTATCAGCATCAGGCTGGGCCAGGGAGCCTCACGGAATGTGGGATTAAGTGGAACAGAAAAATCGACAAAAAGAGGAAATGTGGACAATATGACCGAGGAAGTTAAAGGTTAACAGTGAGTTGAAAAAACCCTGTAAGACTATCTAAGGGGTCGGGGATGTCAGCATGGGAGAATTCAGGGTGTAGGATACAAGGAGAAATTAAGTTGTATTGTTATATTGCACGTAGGCTAAGTAAGCAGCCCCTCATTTGTACTGTGAAATAGAAATTGGAGGAAATTTGGTTCTGGTTGCACAAGTTCTCGGACAGCTCAATGACCCAAAGGTATGTGAAAGTATCAAAAACCAATAAAAAGCAGTGATATGGACTTAGTGAGAGATTGACCATGAAGGCAGTGTGCTCAGGACAAGATAGAAGCTCTCGTGATCCGACCTGTCATCACACCAAGTCCCCAACCAGCTTGGGCAATGCATTGATGTCTGAGCTGAAGAGCAATTTTCACTCAGCAGTATTGGAGGGAGGGAAGGAGCAAAAGGGCGTTGTGATGGAATACTCCCCATTTGCCTGGATGAGAGCAGCTGCACCAACACTGAAGAAACTTGACACCATCTCAGATAAAGCAACCCAACTGACTGGCAACATGCGCTTCCTTCTCCACTGATGCACAATGACTGCTGCATATGCTATCTACAAGAGGCACTGCAAAAATTCACCAAATCTCTTTAGACAGCACCTTCTAAATCTATGGCCACTATCATCTAGAACAAGGGCTAGACATAGGAACACGACCATCTGAAAGTTTTCCTCCAAGTCACTCACTGTCTATCCTGACCTGGAAATCTGCTGTTGCTCCATCAGTGTCACTGAGCTAATATCGTGGAACTCACTCAACAGTATTATAAGCGTACTTACAATGAATGGACTGTAATAGTTAATGAATGCGGCTTACCAACCACCTTTAGAAGAGAATTAGGGATGGGCAATAAACATTGGCCCAGCTAGCAATGGTCACTCCCAAGAACAAACGCTGAAAACAAGACCTTGAGTGAAATGTCTGGAATATAAAAGAAATGCTTAGTGGAGCTAGGGTAGATAATCACAGTGAATCCCTGGTATGTGAATATTATGGAGTTGAATATTATAATTGACATGCTTATTTTATGTCCACTGCTTGAAGTTGCATTTTATGCTCTTAATGCCACGATTGAATAAAGAAAATTAATCAGTCCTCAAACCTGAATTACAAGGGTAAAACAATATTCTGTATAACCTTAGCTCAAAAAAGAGCATCTAATTACATCGGGACTTGTTTCACTGGATGCTTGCTGAAATCCTCTTTTTTTGTGAAAATGGGAGAAGGTCTGAGGACATTCCTGCAAAAATAATTTAAGCTTCTTCCTATGCAGGCAATAGAATGAAGGAGCTGCAAATTCTACAAGTGGCAGGGATGCCAAAGGACTAAGAGATTATAGATTGCACTACATGACTCTGCACACACACTGCACAAAGTCATTGTCACATAAATCACAAATGATTCAACTACTTGAATGCGCAGCTCATTTGCAATCATCATCACATGATTATGCAAGTCAATACTCCAATCCCAGGAGTTGTGTTGGCCCCTTCATTTGAAAGCGTTTTAACCTGGTATGAATATTTGATCCAGAAAGCTAACTGTAATATCAAAGCTATCGCCTTCAGTCATGGTTCATTAATGCATGTGTCATCCCAAGGACAGGAACTGAAAGCAGGTATGGTAAGTACACATCTTTCCATGGGAGCAATATATTACCATTCATTCTGTCTCACTGGCTCAAAATCCTGCAATTCCCTTTGTAATAGAGGTGACTATGCTTATAACAATGTAACTTTGTAACAATATTCCTCCACCCCATAATGTGTATTGGTTCACGAAGCATATCTCTTTCATCTTCTAATGGGATGGACAACAAATACTGGACTTCTGCAATCTCATGAGACAGTTTTTGAAGAATCAGAAAAAATGCATGGGCCGGCTTTCTAGCTTTTTCCCGCCTCCAGTTGTTTTTCCCAAGGGCAGGTTCATGGATAAGTGAGAAACATAGCTGGCTGAGGCAGGAAAGTCATTGAACACATTAAGGAGGCAGTAAGGGGGCATTTTCCAAGTGACATCGCTCCTTCACAAATAGTAGTAGCCCCACATTGTTTCCATTCTGGCAGCGTGGACAAGCTGAGATTACAGTGGCAGAGACTGCAGAAGTAAAAGTGACCAGCTGTGTGACAGCTTTGATCCACTGTAGTAAACATCTGCTGAAATGGCTGGACCAAGAGCTGCCATACAAAACACTCCTTCTGTAGAAAGTACTATAGACAAAAAGGAGGCTGGAAGAACACAACGGTTCACACAGCATCTGGAGGAAAGGAGCAGTCAACCTTTCAGGTATTACCCTTCTACAGGACTGGATGTTGGGTTTAAGGGGATCTGCAGATAAAGTGGTGGGGGGAAAGGGGTGGAGGTTGAATGGTGGTGATAGGTGGACACTGGTAATAGGTACGACCTGGTTGGTTGATGGGGGGATGAATCTGGTTGGTGGCTGGAAGGGAGGGTCAGAAGGTTGGACAGAAGGGAGGACGTGGGTCTAGAAGGGAAGCCAAGGAATGGGTGGCAAGGTTATTTGAAATTGGAGAAGTCAACATTGGGTCCTCCGGGTTGTAGTGTGCCCAGGTGGAAGATAAGGTGTCATTCTTCAAATTTGCATTCCAAGTCATTGCAACACTGGAGGAGGCTGAGGACAGACAAGTCAGTGCGGCAATGGGGCGGGGAGTTGAAATGGGCGGTGACCGGGAGGTTAGGCTGGCTGATACGGGCCAGTCAAAGATGCTCAGTGAAACGATCACCTAGTCTATGTTTGGTCTCACCCACATAGAGAAGACTACATCAGGAGCACCCGATGCAGTAGACTAGGTTGGAGGAGATGCAGGTGAAGCTCTGTCTCACCTGGAAGGACTGTTTAGGGCCTGTTAGTGCTATCCCTGCTTGGTAGGTGAGTGCCAACTGCTTAGAAGGCTCTCCACTTGACCAGCACTTCATTCACTCTCAAGATGCATTAATCTGATGCCAGCCTTCTGAATGACATGGTGGGAGGGCACATTACACATCTGAGCTATCCCCCCCTGCCAATAGTTTCAAGGATGCAGTTTTTGCTGCAATATGATCTAGCAGCAGGCATACCAGCATTAGCATCAACTGTCACTGTATGTCCATATTCCTCTAAAAAGGCAGGGGAAATGGAAACCAAGATGCAGATTCAAGGAGCTCCAACTGAGAGTCTACAGGCAGAAGACCAATGATACCAACATACACAAGCATCATGCCTTATGATGTTCAGGCTCTGGCAACAGTTACAGCTGACATTTTCATCCTGCTATTGATAGACAAATATTCAGTGGCCTAAGGAGGCATGCATTGACAATGCCCAACAAAGAACATGACTTACAGACCTGCCCCACATATTCTCACACAACCTCATCTCTCTCAGTGCAGTCACATTGTGCAATCTCTTCTCTTTGAGGTAAAGAAAGTAGCGGGTAGAAATATTAGGAATGACTTGTGCTGAGAGGAGTGACGGATAGCTGTTGATTATGGTAACTGTGGGGCATGAGTGCGGAAGGCAGTAAACTGAGGGTGAGTGTGAAGAGAGACAGAGGGATGAGGGGAGCTGCAAGGTGTGTTAACTTGGAGTGTATTACAGGAGAATGTTGGGCTACTCACGATTTGTGACTTGACACCTGACAATTTAAGCTGCTTACCTGCACCTGGACAAAAATTGTTGCAGAATAAAATGTCAAAATAGGCTCAGGCCTGTACGATGCACAGTTGATAATTTACCCCCAGCTTTCACATTAATGGAATAGAGCCCTTGGCATTCATATAGGCTTTGGAGCTGTCTACAGAAATCTGAAGGAGTCTACACAGTGAGCTAAATTCCATTAAATGACATTGAGCCCTTGGAGAAGTCTGAAATCTGTGAACACCCCAAAAATCTTATCCTTTTACATCTTGTTGCCCGGGGGAAGCCTGATGGACGTATTTGCTTCGATAAATATGGCAGTGATCACCTATCTCATGCAAAGATCAACTTCAGATTGACTGAGACTGTTATTGCTTACAAATGTCTGAAAGAAGCCAGAAACAAAACTTTTGAGCACTGCACTAAGCTTTCAATAGAAAATACAAATTGAAAAAAAAGGTCAGCTCAGTCATAGAAGGATTGTTCAGTATTGACCATATATTTCCGATTACCCTCCCTAGGTTGATAAAACATTGTGTTGACAGGTCCTTTTGTTCAAGCTAAACTATAAGTAATTTGTTAGAATACAAAGTTAAATCTAGAGATAAAATTATCAAATCAGTATTGAACTACCTCTAGTATATTATGCTGTTTCTTGAGTTTAACATAATTAAATAATTTCAGGGTGCTTTTATTCAGAGACCCTCAAATTGAGTTTATTCAAATAAATTCGCACTTCATTATTCACTGAGTTCTGTTTCTTCACATTGACCTAAACATGTGGTTGACGTGAGTGAACTACAGAAAGGGTGAAAACCTTCATATTATTTTAAGCTGTGAGAATTCAGATCAATTATTCAACACAGATCAGAGGCATAAAGGACAGTCTGGAACATTGCCACCTTTGACGTGCAAACATTCATGCCTCATCAAAGTCTCACATAAAGAAGAACTGAAATGCTGAGACAATATCTATTATCTGACTAATTACCAGATCACATAAATACGAATAGGCCATGACAATGTTCTTAGCTCATCTCATCAGAGAAGATAGTTTTCATTTTATTCCTTGTTAGTTGAACTTCATTTATATTTGTCTATATAAAATTGAAGCAACGAGGGCAATAAAATATAATGCTGCAATAATATTATTATGACAGCAATGGGATCAATAAGGAATGAACAGGTTACCACCACATATAATGGGAGAGAGGTGGCAGAGATATTAAATAATTGTTTCTCTTCAGTAGTTACCAGGGTGATAGAACAGATAGACTTGACAATGAATGATGAATGAGCAATGATGAACAACGAGAAAAGTGCATTTAAAACAAAAAGGAAGATGCATTCAATTTAAGCAAATTCAAAGAGGATAAAGGAGCCCCAGGTCCATATAGAATGTGTTTTAAAAGATTAATGGAGATAGCAGAGGGATTAACATGCATATTTAACAGATCACTAGGAAAAAGGTATAGTGCAAGAAAGGAACTTACAGATAACAAATGTAATACCCATACTTAAGAATGAGCACAGAAAAAATCCAGGGAATTAAAGACCAGTCAGACTAATATCAACAGTTGGGAACATAATGGAATCCCAACTAAATGGGACAATACATGAATATTTCAAAACAAAACAAAAAACAATGAATAACCAACTTAGCCAAACTCATTGAATTTTTTGAGAGGTAACAAAGTGAGTAGGGACCAATTAGTTCAGTTGGATAGCATGTACGTACAGTTAACACCAACGGCTCAAGATTTGATAATATAAATCTGCTAATATAAATCTGGAATCTTCCTTCTCATGATAGTCAGAATAAAAATTCATGGCTCAGTGAAAAATTGCTCGGGATCTGCCTTTGGGCAGAGAACAAAAGAAGAACAGAGAGGGAGTAGACAATGGTAATGCAGTAAATCTAATTTATTTTCAAAAGAACCTTGATGAGCTGCCTCATAATGGACGAGTGAGCAACGTCAGAGAATGTGGACAAGTGGCAGAGTGGTTTGCTAGTTGGCTTCAAGACAGAGAGCATAAATGGGAGGAAAGGCTGGTTACTCAGAGTAGCAAAGTGGAGTTTCACAAGGAACAGTTTTGACACAATCTACATTGATGATTTTGACTCCAAATTGGTGAGCAGAGGAGATAATCATTACTGAAGAGGATCATAGCAAAGTACACAGTGATATTAATAAACATCAGAATGGGTAAATAATTGGCAAATTAAGTTCAATACAAGTACGTGAGATAGTATCTCTTTGTTGGAAGAACAGGGAGGTGTCTCAGTACTTAGAAGGTGTCCTCATGGAGTAGGAGAAAAGAAATTCCATTATTTATGAAAGCTCCACAGTTAGCAAGGCCATTGGGGAAAAAAAACAAACCAAGTGCCCACTTGCCATTAACCGGACGGCATCAGGAACAAGTAGACCTGGGCAGTTAGCCCATACTCAGGCTGCTGGAATATGCACATATTCTCTCATGGAGCTGGTTACCCCAAAATATTTTCAAATTGAATGTATGAAATGCTGTTATTTTGCACAAGTGAACACATTCAAAGATGCAGTCTTGTACGAGAAGACTACCAATTATACTAAATTGTGATTAACTAACAGAGTAATTTAAACTCACTTAGACACCTTTGACAACACCTTCCAAACATGAGACCTCTGCCACCCACAAGGACACAGGCAGGAAATGCATGGGAGCACCATCACCAGTATTTTTTCCTCCAAGCCACATGCCATCCTGACGTGGGACTTTAATTGTTGTTCCTTCACAGTTGCAGGGTCTTTTTTTACCATTCATGGAATGTGGGTATCATTGGCTAGGTCAGCATTTATTGCCAATCTCTAATTGTCCAGAGGATATTTAGGAGTCAGTTACATTGTGGTGGATCTAGAGTTTCATGTAGATCAGACCAAGTAAAGTTGGCAGATTGCTTTCCGAAAATGGCATGAGAGAACCAGATGGGTTTTATAACAATTGACAGTGTCTATGTGATTGCCATGAGACCAGCTGTTTTAATTCCAGAGATCAAATTCAAATCTCACCATCTGTTATGGTGGGATTCAAACTCATGTCACCAGAACATTAGCCTGAGATTCTAAAACAAGGAAAAAAAACAAAGTTGCTGGAGAAGATCAGCAGGTCTGGGAGCATCTGTGAAGGAAAAAACAGAGTTAACGTTTCAGGCCTGGTGACCCTTCCTCAGAACATGAGGGAGGAACATGAAGGAACATGAGAACATTAGCCTGAGGTTCTAGTTTACTACTCCAGTGACATTACCACTGAAACACCACTTCCCCAGATTCTGGAGCTCCCTTCCTAACAACACTGTGTGTGTCGCTACATAGCAAGGAGTGCAGGGTTTCAAGAGGGCAGTTGCAGGTAGACAATAAATTTTTGACCTCACTTAGCAACAGCAACATCCATGAAAATATAAGAAAAGTAAAAAAAGTGAAAATGCAGTAACACAGTAAATTGGCCAGATCAGCACTGCAAATTTTACCATGAATGATGTTTTTCTTTTGATTTATTGGAACAAGTGGAAAAAGTAACCGAGTTAAAAATGATTTTGCTCAATTAGCAAAATTTGTAGATAATTGAATTCTTAATGTCAGATATATTGTTTTAAGCCCAAACTGGCAAATAACGCTTTTGTCAAAGATTTTGTTCAAAATTTTTTTTTCAACTGAGTTTTGCTAGTGTACAAACTCCGCACTGAAGAGCATATGGTCTAAGTTTTCAGAACTGGATCTCACCCAAGATAGAGATAACAAGGTGTAGAGCTGAATGAACACAGCAGGCCAAGCAGCATCAGAGGAGCAGGAAGGCTGACGTTTCGGGCCTAGACCCT
>JAHRHZ010000133.1:32390969-32436975 GCA_024137785.1 Ginglymostoma cirratum | reverse complement strand
ATTCTCCAGCATCTGCAGTTCCTACTATCTCTCACCCAAAATAGTTAGTTATTGAGGGGGTAAAAGACAATTTTTACCAATACAAGAACCTGACTTCCAAATGGCTGCTCTGAGTAATTGCACACTTTCCTTTAACTGCTTTTGTTTACAACGGATGCAGTTATAAGACACCAGCTAACAAAACAAAAGCTTAATTCCGCACAGAAAGCAAAGCTTCACATTACAAGTATATTTGACTTGAAAAGGAATGACACTGATTCTACATTCTGCCACATACAGGAAATGCTTCCTGTGGTGTTGCAGGACAAGTAAATGCAAAAATATTTCTAGAGAAGTTATTCTAAACTTGCAGCAAATCTTAATCAGATACTTAGAGGATTGTGCGTGATTCTGTTTGATAAAACAATATGGAAACATCAAAGAGGGTGCAGACACGATTTACAAAGACGACACCAAAAATGCTTGCAGGTACTCCTCAGGAACAAATTGACAAATTGAATCTCTTTTCTTTTGAAACAAAAAGGAAACCAAAAGAGATCTTAAGATAATGAAAGATTTTTAAGAGAATGGGCATGGATGGAATGTTTTCTCCAGTGCAAGAACATAACTACATGCAATACAAACATAGAACATAGAACAGTACAGCACAGTGCCGACCCTTAAGCCCACAATGTTGTGCTGACCTATCATCCTACTCTAAGATCAAACTCACCTGCATACCCTACATTTTACTATCATCCATGAGCCTATCCAAGAGTCGCTTAAATGTCCCTAATGTATCTGACTAAATACAAAGTAATGACCAAGATATCCAATGGTAAATTCAGAAGAAACTAATTCACTTAAAGGTGGAAGAATTTCATTATAATTGGTAATGTTTGTTTTTATTGTTGTCTGGTTATCTTAACTCATCTCAGGAACTTGCAATTCCATCCCTGTTCAACTGTAATTGAATGTCGCATGATAAATATGAAATATCAGTAAAGTACTATAGTGATAAAAATAGATGATAACAATATGCAAAAATAGAAATCTAATGTTTTAAATGTATTAAACCGAGGCATAAGGTGCAAAATAATATATGCCACTGCACCAAAATATTTTCATAAATGTTATTAAAATATTTTAAACAAAAATAACTTCATTCTTGCTTTATTTCCAGAAAAACCTACTGAGAATTGAATTTTTGGTGACCGCAGTAATCTAAAGATTTTCTGCTTCAGCTTTGCAATGAAGCAAAAATTAATGCAGTTAGTTCTCACTGTATGAAATCCGTCAAGTCAGACATTTAAAGCTTTAGAGGAAATCTGGCTGATGATTTCTTGATTTGCAGAGTCATCAGGTTGATAATAGGTATATGCTATTCAGATAGCCATGGCAAGCCAATTTGTTTAGGTTTTCCAGTTACGTTAAACCCTTGCGCAGCCACCTGGAAACAATATCAATTGCACTAAATAGTTATTTGGGGATGAATTTTATATTGTCTTGATGAAATGCCAGTCTCGCTAAGTTTTGTGGGGGGAGGATTTTCATGGTTAGGCCTGGCAGTTTTCTCATTGTATCTTACCAAACTTGTCTCATTAACCATCTTCTCACCCCTAAGATTAATTCTATTAATTTGATTAATTCTTCCCCGAACTTACCACGTACCATTCCCAGAACAACTTGCCACTGCTGGAATTGCCCATAATTCACTGGCATCCCTGTGCTGAAGCCGTCTTTAAAAGCCTGTATGCACCAAGGCAAGCACTGTTAGTTTGGAGCTGCCCAGCATGGTTCCTGATATTTATCCCAGACGTAGCGAACAAGGGAAATTTGGAACCCCATTTTGCTGGCTGGTACTTGGAGGCCCTTCTAGGTGATGATACAGAGGGAAGAAGTCTTCCTCCCCCAGGAGTATGAAAAGAAGCCCTGATACGAGAACATTCAGCCTGGCCAGTGCAGTCTCAATCATCTGGAAGAATGGCAGTACTCTTCCAGCATAAGTGCCAGCATTTCCTCTCCAATACCTCTCATGCACACTATCTCTGCTACTGTACCAAACTCCCTACAAGGCAACTTATCTGCCACTCTCGCTATTACCCTCAACATCTTCACTCACTCGCGGTCACCCGTCCGAACCCCTGACACCACTAATCCTGCAAATCTTCAGAGTTACCTATTCACTCTCTCAGGACATTTCCCCACTTGTACAAAAAGTAGCAGCTGTGCCACCATCTTTCATCTTCCTCAATACCTGTTTCACTTTCATCCCTGGAAAAAAAAAGACCATAATAGGGCAAAAAGAATCTAGACGGATAGTGGACTGCCTATTATTTGGCCCCTCATCCCTTCTGAGGACAGCAACCTGACTCTGACCATTTCTAAGTACCTGGACTGGTATTGAATGCTGGCCTTGACGTGCCGTGTTGAGACTCCCTCCCAAAGGCTAGATATTTCTAATCAACTTGCACAGATACAGCTGTGTTATGACACATTTCTGGAGGAGGGGGTGAGGAGGGAGTGGGGATTAGTAGCACATTGACTCGTATATTTATAGATTCCATACAATGCAGAAAGAGGCCATTTGGCATGTCGTGGCTTCACTGACCCTCCAAAGAATAAATCTATCAAGACCCACAACCACAAACCCATCCCTGTAACCCTGCCTGCATTTTGTTTTACCATGGCTAATCCACCTAGCCTGCACAACGTTGGACACAACGGGACAATTCAGCATGGCCAATCCACCCAACCTGCATGTCTTTGGACTGTGGAAAGAAACTAGAGCATCGAGAGAAAACTCATGCGGACACAGGAAGAACATGCAAACTCCACACAGACAGTTGCCCATGGCTGGAATCAAAACTAGGTCCCTGTTGTTTTGAGGCAGCAGTGCTAACTACTTTGCCACCAGGCCACTCAATTAATTCTGCAGGAGCTGGGTGCTCACCACCAATTTTTCCATAGTTTACAGTTAATTGTAAACTAACTGAACAGTTACTTCTGTGGTACAATCTCCATCATAACTTCTCGACTTGAGTCTACTTGCCAACCCCAAACAGCACCTTCCTCTCATTTAGTATGAATTGTTGTTCCTTTTTGATTTGGTATACTTACATCTGTCCTAATGAGTGCAAGTTGAAAAGTTTCAAAACCATGTCTCTTTCACAACAACACTCGGATTCTGTGCTACCTTGCAACCATTTAGATTAAAAGAAAATGTTCCAAACACTCAGCTGGTCTGACAGCATCTTTGGGGAGAAGAGGAGGTAATGCTCCAGATCTGTCACCTAGAATTAGAACTCTTCTGATGCAGGGTCATCGACCTGAAGCATTCTATTTTGTTCTGCTCAGTGGTTAGCACTGCTGCCTCACACTGCCAGGGGTCCAGGTTTGATTCCAGTCTTAGGTGACGGTCTGTGTGGAGTTTGCATGTTTTCCTATGTTTGTGTGGGTTTCCTCCAGGTGCTCCCGTTTCCATTCACAGACTACAGGTGTGCAGGCTAGGTCAATTAACCATGGGAAATGTGGGATAGAGTGGGGGGTGGGTGGTGGTGGGACTTGGGGGCATGCTATTCAGAGGGTTGGTATGGTCTTGATGAGCCACATGGCCTCTATCTGCATTATAAGTACTGAGTGATACTGTGATATGATACAAACAAAGTGTGTGTTTGTATCTGTTTCCAAAGCTGGATCTTGCTGAAACAGGTCATAAGCCTGTAGCTCAAGGGGTGCTACTTTACAACAAACACGCTCCACCACCCTTACCTACTGCAAGACATGCATGGGAAGGATTTGCAGGTTGACCATATTTCGTCCATGGCAATTAAAGTCTAGACTAAGACTTAGACCTGGAACATCTGGCTCAGAAGCAGGAAGACTGCCCACTCCACCACAAGAGCTGCCAACACTATCACTTATGGTAAAATATTTATAAATGCAATCATTAGTCAAATGGAACTACCTTTGTGCAACGAGAATGGTTAACTCGTTTTCATTCAAATTGACTATTTCACAAAATATATTGGTTTCTGTGAACTGTGAATGTGCACAATGATATTTCCCAAGTGGACTCTTTGGAAATATTAACTGAAAACTGCTGCTTTTCAATGCAATACCTAAAGCAGCTAGAATTTTGATTCATTCGGTATTGAATGAACTCACCCACAACCTGTTCCAATGTTATTGCGTAACTATGTAACTACAATACCTTTTTGGTTCCAATCAATTGATGCTGATGCAATTTATGGTACATTATATGTTAGCCCACAAAGCATATATCACAAATAGTCAGTTTCTTATTGAGTCAGATATATGACGGTTAATTACAATGTCATTTGTAAGGCTATGACATCACAGACTGACACACCGACTGAATTATATGTTTATTGATAAGACTATATTATATAACTATAATAAACTGATTACTCAGATTCCACTACAAAGATAGAGTGACTCCAGGCAAAATAAGTACCTTTAAATCCGAATGTCATGTTGTGATGTTTAACTTTCTTAAAGGTACATGGCCTGTCTAATCTGGAATCTATGCCATAAAGCAATCCTCCACCTTTTCCCTGTAAAGAATGGAAATTCATTTCTGACAACGTATACAAGGATGCATGTATATTATACAAATATATATTATTCTCCCAATACATTCTGATGGCATCTTGATGAACATATAACATAACCAAATCTTATACACGCAATTATCACAGCTTATTGGCATAGTTTCATTGATAACTTCAATATCCAAGTCATCATCCTGTGTGGTTGGTGATTTGTAACTCAGATATAGAGTCAGAGCCATAAAGGTCTAAAGTGCAGAAAAAAGGCCCTTCAACCATCAAGTCTGCAGAGCCCAGAACAAGCACCTAACTATTCGAAACTCATTTCCCAGCAGTTGACCCATAGCCTTCTCTGCTTTTGCATCTCAAGTGGACATCTAAATACTTAAATGTATTGAAGATTTCTGCCTTCACCACCCTTTCATGCAGTGAGTTCCAGAAAGCCATTACCCTGTGGGTGGAAAAAAATTCCTCACATCCCGTTCTGCCACTTGCCTTAAATCAATGCCCCCTTGTCATTGATCCCTCCATCAAGGGGAAAGTTTTCTTCTTGTCTACCCTGTCTATGCCCCTCATAGCTTTATGCATCTTTATAGTGTCCCCCTGCCCCTCAATTTCCTCTGTTGCAAGAAAAACAACCTGTAATGTTATCTTGTTTCTTCACAGGACTTGACCATTGTTCATTACACCTTCCTATGACCTAGGCCAATTACA
Source organism: Ginglymostoma cirratum (assembly GCA_024137785.1). Lineage (NCBI taxonomy): Eukaryota > Metazoa > Chordata > Chondrichthyes > Orectolobiformes > Ginglymostomatidae > Ginglymostoma > Ginglymostoma cirratum. The sequence goes on along the minus strand of JAHRHZ010000133.1, from coordinate 32,431,711 downwards.
TCTTTCCATGAAAATCTCAGACTTGCATGTTTTGTTCTCATTAAAGTTAGGATGTTCAAGTTTGCACGCTCTTTGGTCTCACTCTTGGACCATTTTCTCCTTTTCTTTCCAACAATGCATTGTCCACATGTAGTTGGCTGACGATAGTGTGGCAGGAAAGAACTGCATGAATCTGTTGACCAAACATGAGAGTTGCTGGAGGTATTAAACAAATGCGTAGAGGAGTAGCATGTAGACTTAACATAGCTATCCAGAAATTTTGGCAAGCTGCTTAACATTTAGTGATCATGGATTTTATAGTATGATCGGTGTATTCTGCAGTACCATTCAACTGAGGTAGTGAGGCGAAAAGGATATACTGAACAGGATGTGCCTAACAAATTTGATTGAATTTGTTGAACAAATTATTCAAATAGATTGCAGGGGAATGTATCTGGATGTTATTTATATGATTTCCAAAATACATTTCGTTGTATAAACTCCTTCATAAGACACTGTTAGAAATGGCCAAATACAGGTAGACAGGGTGGTTAAGAAAGTGTTTAGCACACTTTCTTTCATTGCTCAGACCACTGAGTACAGGAATTGGGAAGTCATGTTCGGGTTGTAGAGACGTTAGTGAGGCCACTTTTGGAATACCGTATACTGTTCTGGTTGCTCTGCTTTAGGAAGGATACTGTTAAATTGGAGGGAGATCAGAAAAGTTTTATCAGGATGTTGCCGGGGCTAGAAAATTTGAATTTTAAGGAGAGGTTGGATAGACTGGGACTTTTTTCACTGGAGTGTAGGAAATTGAGGGGGGGACCTTATAGAGATTTTATAAGATCACGAGGAGTATAGATAAGGTGAATAGCAAAGGTCTTTTCCCTAGTGTGGGTGGGTTCAAACTAGGGGGCATAGTTTTAAGGTGAGAGGAGAAAGATTTAAAAGGGACCTAAAAGGCAACTTTTTCACACAGAAAGTGATTCGTAAGCGGAATAAACTGCCAGAGGAAATGGTAGGTGCAGGTACAGTTACGACATTGAAAAGACATTTGGATGAGTACGTGAAAAGGAATAGTTTAGACAGATTTGGGCTAAGAGCAGGCAAGTGAGATCAGTTTGGGAAACTTGGTCAGCATGGATGAGCTGGTCCAAAGGATCTGTTTCCACTGCTATATGACTCTATGACCCAATAAATGGTGGTGGGTTTTGGGGAGTCCCACATGTATCTTTTGTTTGGGTCTCAACTATTCACTATGTTTTTAATGACTTTGACAATGGATTAGAAAACCACATGTCACGTTTGCATTGATGATACAAAAGTAGATATGATGTGGAGGCATGGGTGTTGGACTGGGGTGGACGAGTGGACAAGTGAAGCACTTCACCTAGCGAAGGAGCAGTGCTACAAAAGCTTGTGATTTCGAATAAATAAATGCATGTTGGACTATAATCTGGTGTCGTGTGACTTCTGACAAAGGGAGGTGGCATTGTAAGCAGTTTCAATGGAAGTATAAATTGCAAAGTGATACTGATAGCTTAAGTGAATGAGAAGACTGTCAAAAACTGCGTCAATGTAGGTAAATGTGAGGTCATCACTTTGAGTGAAGGCATTTCTCCTTAACTCAGTTTTAAATGGCTAACCTCTTTTGCAGAGAAAATGCCTCCTATTTTAGACTACCCTATAAAGGGAATTATCCTCTCTCCCATCATCTAACCTATCAAATCCGTTAGCAATTGGATATGTTTCACTGAGATCACCTCTCATTCTGCTAAATTCCAGGAGCTATAGGCTTAACCTACTCAAATTCACCTCAAAGGATAATCTCCCCATATCAGGGATCAGTGTAGTACAATAAGCGGAACTGATGGATTTTAATCAGAGAATCACTAAAGCAGGCCATTCAGCCCATCAAGACCACACTGAACCTCCAAAGACTATCCCACCCTATCATTGCATTTCCCATGGCTAATCCGCCTCACCTGGACAAAATTCAGCCTGTCCAATCCAATTAACCAGCAAATCTTCGGACTGCAGGAGGGAACCCACACAGTCACAAAGAGAATATGCAAACTCCACTCAGTCACCTGAGGCTGGAATTGACCCCAGGTGCCTGGCATTGTGGGACAGCAGTGCTAACCACTGAGCCACCAGGCTTGTTCACAATAACCCAGCACTACATTCTGGTGAGGCAGGCTGAAGTTTGCAATCTGAACAAGCCTCCCTTGCCTGGTTTAAAGCATTTCTTCTTATGTTCAACTTGTTTGACAGTGGAAACAAGACAAATTCAGCTTTGTGGCAGATTCAATTGCAGGAACTGATAAACTACAACAAAGCATCAATAGGAAAAAGGAAATTGTACACTACCAGTCAGTCATTCTTTTGAAAGCAGTATTTCCGTGAGCACAAAACACAAGAGAGCTTTTTCTCTTAACACCTTTCCATCTCTCAATAACAGAAAGTAGTCATCACTTTGTCCTCATCTTCCATGGCCCATGCTTGCCGTACATATTTGATTATCCTCTACGACTAATATTGCAGCAATAACTGAACAACTATGGACATCTTTAACACAGAATTCACATTGAACCAAAGAAGAAGACTTTACAGAGTGTAGCCAAAAGCTTGACAAATGAGTTAAGTTTTGCATAAAGGCTTAAAGCAGAAGAGCAAGCTTGCCAAATGGAACATTCAAGTAGGGACTTCCATAATGTGGTGCATTAGTGGCTGAAAGCATGTACATTAAAGTTGGGGTTTAAGGGAGGGCTGGACATAAAGGAGCAGAAATGAGGAATAACATGCTCAGGAGAGGAAGTAGTTGGACTGGAGTCATTTACAGAAATACAGAGTTGGAAGATAATATGAGGAATGAAGAATGTGGATGATAATTTATAATTTGCGTTGGATGTATCCAGGATGAATATCAGCTAGACAGTCAGTGCAGAATAGGATATTTTATATTTTGAAAACATGATATTGAAACTCAGCTCTCTGTTTGATATTCTGCAGCCTTTCATCGCGGTATTAGGTGCATGTGTTATGTAGTGGATCTTTTGACCAGGGTAAGTTGAGTAGATTAATAATTGTAATGGTCAGCCATCTTTTAGATAAGATGGCCCAAGCTTATAATGGGGGGTATTTTGCCTCTATTTTTCTAAATGGTAGATTGATTTTCCCTTTTTGTTTTCATTTTAATGTTCATTTGGGGCTTGTTTACCTTATCTTTCACGTTTAAGTTTCTTATGTGGCTGAGTCCCCACCACTCCATCTTTTCACATTTCTTAATTGATTTTTATCCCTGCATCACTTAATGTTAAGCAGTTTGCATGTCATTTCATCCATATTTTCCATCTCTGTGATAGATGGATCTAGTCATTTGCTCTCTTAAAACACCTCTTGCCTCCTTATTCAAATCCTGTTTAAGTTTCAGTTCAGACAAGAGCTTTAAACTCTATTTTTGCCCTTCACAGAAGCTGACCGACCAGCTATACATATCAGCATTTTAAGTATTTCCTTTTCACCTAAATATCTGTGCATTGTTTAGATTGTCTTTTAGCTGCCACTTGTTAGAAATAATCACATTTTAGGCGTAGAAAAGTTAGAACGCTACATCTTGAGGCAAAATATCAAAGTTGAACAGAAACTCTTCAGGGAGAATATTAAAATCTCCAGATTGTCTTAATTTATAAAATCAAAGACTTGGGTTGAGATGGGTTAGTGATAAATATAATTCTGTAACCAAATGACAACAATACCAGAATGTCAGAAAAATAAACACTTAAGGAGGAATATTAGAAGCCCTACTGTGTGAAAAAAGGCTGTTCAGCCTATTGAGTCCACCGTGACCCTCTGAAGTGCATCCCCCCCAAACTCAATTCCTAGCTATCCCTGTAACCCTGCATTTACCATGGTTAATCCACCAAGCCTGCACAGCTTTGGACCGCAGGAGGAAACAGGAACACCCACAGGAAATCCATGTAGATACAGGGAGAATGTCAATATCCACACAGACAGGCACCCCAGGCTAACTACTATGCCACCCTGATTATTTCGGTGTCTGAAATAGTCTGAAAGTTTAATACCAGTTTAGAAAGGTTTGAGTGGGGGAAAAAAAAAATCATCTATTGTGATGATGTCATGAGGACTTAGTAGGAGAGAAAACGTAGGATTTCATGGAAGACGGACTTCAGGTTAGGCTTCCCCTCGGTTGGTTTTTAGTAATTTAGAGCTGATTCTAATAACATGTAAATAGTTGCAGAGAAGCTATAAACTACATCTTGTTTGCTATACAAGCCTTTTTGTGTTAAGCCAGAGAAGGCACATTCATACACAATAAAGATCCCACACACGAAGAAGATAAGGGTCACTGTACACACAGCACTCCCCAGTCTCAAATGCTTGGATTCAAGTCATTCTTGGATTCAGAATTTTATGGATCTTAGAATGACATTAGAATGTCTAGCCACTTGTGCGTGAAGTTGAAAATATTGTGGACATTAAAAGATTGCCAGAAAAATAGAATGGTAGTAAAATATTATAATGTAGAATGAAACATTTATTTTACTTATCAAAATATTGTATCTGCTATGCCCCGAAGTATTGCACTAAAATGACACAGATGGCATTGAGAGAATGTTTAAGTCTGATCAAAAAATTTCAGACAACTGACCTTTCTCAACAATAGATTTCCAGCCAAGATAGGTTATGGTGTATCTGCAAACTAGAGAGATCAATCATGAAGTATCTGCGTCGATATTGAATTGGACACAGTTACATGGCTTCTTGTATCCTTTTCTTCAGTTTTCCCCATCAAAACCTGAAACTGGTTCTCATGCCTCTTGCACATTGACAGTCAGTGCGGGCTGGGACAGGGATGTAAGCAGCCACTTGATTTGTGGTATTAAGAAAGACTGAAGCTCTAATGTGCCCAAAAATATCATATGTCTGCCAGATCCTCAGCTGCATGGTTCTAAGCAATTGGTTTTCTTGCTAGGTATCTTGGCTACATATTCCTGTATATATTTTAAAAATTACACTCTGCAGTGCCCATTCATGTTTTAGTAACTTTTTGTTTTCCCCAGGAGGTCGTGATAGCCTACTGGTATTATCACTAGAACATTAATTCAGAGACCCAGGTAATGTTCTGGGGATAACGAGGTGTAGAGCTGGATGAACACAACAGGCCAAGCAGCATCAGAGGAGCAGGAAAGCTGACGTTTTGGGTCTATCATCTCCGAATGTTCTGGGGATGCAGGTTTAAATCTGACCATGGCAGATGGTGAAATTTTAATTCAATAAAATTCTGGAATTAAGAGTCTATTGACCCAATGGTGAATATCAGAAAAATCCATCTCATTCACTAGTCTTTTTTAGGGAAGGAAACTGCTATCCTTACCAGGTCTGGTCTACATGCGATTCCAGACCCACAGCAAAGAGATTGACTCTTAACCTGCCCTCTGGGCAATTAGGGATGGGCAATAAATGCCTGGCCTAACCATAGATGCCCACATCCCATGAAGTAGTGATTAAAAATTGTAGAGAGCTGGCTATTTCCATGGAATAAAAAAATGTAACAAGCAACATCACCTCAACAGTCAGCTGTCCTTTCTGTAAATGTACCAGAATCTGTCCTGAGAGGGATGCTGCCTTCATCAGCTCATGAACAGCAGGGGAGTCTGGGCATATGCTATATACTGTTTAAGGATACACGGTAGGCCATTTAGGACTCGGATGAGAAGTTTATTGACATAATGAGTGGTGAGCCTATGAAAATCTCTGCCACAGAGAGTGGTTGAGACCAAAGCATTGAGTGTTTCAAGGAGTTAGACCTAGTTCTTAGGGGTGAAGAGATCAAAGGATATGGGAAGAAAGCAGGAACCAAGAACAGGGCACTGAGTTAGATGATCAGCCATGATCATATTGAATGGTGGAGCAGGCTCAAAGGGCTAAATGGCCTCCTCATGCTCCTTTTTTTAATGTTTCTGTATATGATGTGATATTCTTATAAATGCAACAAGGTTATGAATACTGAGAGTTTATAGATGCCCTCCCGTTAACTCCAGCACCAAATCCCACACTCACACCTCTATAATAATACCAGCGTAAAAGAATAATGTTGACACAGTAAGGTCAAATAAGCCATTTGCACATAGGTGCATAGATTCAGGCAGTGAACCTAGACCCCTTCAAGAATGTAGCTGGGTAAATAACTGTGGACAATCAGGAGTTGGTGAAGGAATTGAATAAGTATATTACAATAGTCATCTTAATAGAATACGCTAATGCCATTCTAAAAATACTAAATAATCAAGAGGGAAATGAAGTAAGAGGGACACAACTCAACGACTATAAATAAAGAAAAAATATTAGCTAAACTAGTGGGGCTAAACATTGATAAGCCCCCCAGGATCTGATGGATTACATCCTAGGATATTAAAGAAAGTAGTTACAGAGACAGTGGATGCACTTGTGGTTTTCCAAGAATATTTAGATTTTGGAGAAGTCCCAGAGGATTGGAAAACTGTCAATGTACGCCCTTCTTGTACAAGAACAGGTAACTATAGGCCAGTTAACTATATGCTTAACATCTGTCATTGGGAAAAAGTCAGTGTCTATTATAAAGGATCCAATAGCGTAGCATTTAGAAATATATGACAAATCAAATAGAGTTAGCGTGACTTCATGAAGGGGAAATGATGTCTGAAAAAATATTACAATTCTCTGATGAGGTGACAAGCAGAATAGATAAAGGACAACTAGCAGATGTAATATAGTTGGATTTCCAAAAAATGTTTGATAAGGTATTGCACGTTACGCTATTCAGTAAGAGAAGAGCGCAAGGTGATAGAAATAGTATATTAACATGGACAGAGGATTGGCTAACTAAAAGATAACAGAGTGTTGGGATAAGGGGGTGCATTTTCAGGGTGGTAACTTTTAACTTGTGGTGTGCCACGTGAATCAGTGCTGGGGTGACAACAATATGTAATATTGATTTGAATGAGGAAAGTGAATATAGCATCATCAAGTTTGGAGGATGGCAAGTGGTGAAGATGACATAAAGAGTCCATTGAAAGGTATAGACAAGTTAAGTGTGTAAGCAAATGGTTGGCAGATGAAATATAATTTGGGGAAAATATGATCTTATGCACTTTGGAAGGAAGAATAGAGGAGCTGAGTAATATTTAAACCAAGAAATTCAATTAGTGAAAGACTGCAGAAAGCAGTAGCACGGTAGGATTTGGGGTTCTCAAGCATAAATCACAAAAAGCTACCTGATAAGTTCAGCAAATAATAGGGGAGGCAATGAGAATGTTGATCTTTATTTCAAAGCATGAGTTCGACCACACCTATAATACTGTAAATTGTTTTGTGTCCCTGATCTAAGGACTGATGTTAATTGGAGGCATTCTACAGGCAGCTAAATAGGTTTATCCTGGGCAAAGAGGGATTTTCTTCTGAGGAGAGTTTAATTAGGTTGCTTTGTAATCATTGGAGTTTAAAAGAATGAGAGACAACCTTATTGAAACATTCAAGACTCTTAGGGTTTGACAGGGTAGGTGCCTCTTAAAGAAGCATCTCAGACCAGAGAGCATAATCCCAGAGTGAGGGGCTACGCATTTAAGAAAGAGATGAGAAGGATTATTTTCATTCAGAAGGTAATGAATCTGTGGAATCCTTTACTGCAGAGGGCTCTTGGGAATGGATTGTTAAATATGATCAAGGCTGAGACAGACACTTTTTAGTCAGTAAGTGAATCAAGGATTAGCAGGCAATGACGAGAAAATCAAATTGAAGATTATCAGATCAGCCATAATCTCATTGAAAGGCAGAGCAGACTTGCTGGGCTTAATACCTATTTCTGCTCTTATGTCTTTTGGTCAGTGCTATTAAGGAGTATACTAACTTGGTCTGCCCCTAGCACATGATCTGTGTTACTTTAATATGCAATTAGGTGAAGCCTAATGGCTTTCTTGCATCACCTGAAGAAAACTGCATCCACCCAGTTTTATAGTCTTCAAGAAATTCACTCTCTCTCCCAAACATAATTTTCTCACACCTACTATTAATGTGGATTGAACGGTTGCTTAGAACACTTGGATATTTGCTGCTATTAAAGCATAAATAATAAAATAAGTTTTCTTCTGGGCAGCAGTCACAATACCTGCTGCTATTCTGCTTTGCAGAGCCGGTACAGTGCCATACTTTTATTACTATTATTCAGGGTATGTAGGCTGATGGTTGCTTTGGCATTTTACCTGAACAACATGGGAACTTACATTATTGAGATTCTGTGGGCTTATTTCCTCATCAGGTTGCACCAACAGCTGATAATTGTTTGCTGTGTCAGTAGTATTTCCAATACCTTTGAAGCTGAAAATTAGCCTTTGTTGTTCAAAGGCTTTCGCTCTTAAAGCAAGCAATTGCTTACCTATTAACTAACATCCAGAGCAAACATTTGTGCATCATCTGTATGGCACTGAGATACCAATTACACTACGTTATTCATTCATGCTTTAAAGCTACAATGTCCCGGCATTCAAAGGGGCTACCTTAAAGAAATTCCATTAACAATCTGGCTTATAATGTCATGGTATCAATTATTGATCCCGGTATGATATTCTTGAACTTCTTGTGACCAAAATATTTAGGCAACTATCTCCACATAACAATTACATGTAACATCGATTTGTAGGTGCAGCAGATAATTAAGGTGACAAGTGGAATACTGTCCTTCATTGCTAGAGGGATGGAATTTAAAAACAGGGAAGTTATCCTGCAGCTGTATAGGGAGCTTGCGCAGCCACACCTGGAGTACTGTCTATAGTTTTGGTCACCTCACTTGAGAAAGGAGATACTGGCAGTGGAGGGGGTGCAGAGGAGGTTCCCTAAGTTGATTCCAGAGTTGAGAGGGTTGGCTTAAGAGGAGAGATTGAGTCGACAGGGACTATACCCATTGGAATTTAGAAGAAAAAGGGGGCATATTATAGAAACATATAAAATTATGAAGAGAGTAGATAAGGTAGAATAAGGGAGGTTGTTTCCACTGGCAGGAGAAACTGGAACTAGGGGGCATTGCTTCAAAATAAGGGGGAGCAGATTCAGATTTGAGTAGAGGGGGAACTTCTTCACCCAAAGGGTTGTAAATCTGTGGAATTCTCTGCCCAGTGAAACGATTGAGGCTACCTTGCTGAATGTTTTTAAGGTGAAGATAGATAGATTTTTGGACAGTAAAAGAATTAAGGGTTATGGAGAATGGATGGGTAAGTGGAAAAGATCAGCCAAGATCTTATTGTATGGTGGAGCAGGCTCAATTGGCCTGATAGCCTACTCTTACTCCTATTTCTAATGTTCTCATCTCGTATTTACTTATGAAATTCTGGAGCCATTCTACTCCTTAGTTCATTCAATTCATGGCATAATTTTGTCATGCGGGAAGGAAATAGGAACTGTCATTTGTTTTTCACTCAGAAGCCCAACCCCTAGTGGGAAACAGCCTAAAGTTAAGATTTCCATGGGGTGACAGCTTAATTGATATTGAGACAGTGTTCCTATCTATTGAAAGCCAGTGGGAGTTGGAAACAGAGGCAGGTCAGATGAAGATTGGAACTGATCTTGAGCTTCCCCAGCCCCACCACGGCAGTCATCACTGAAGCTGCTGGTTGTCTGTGATCTGTGGTTTGCGCCAATCCTTAGGAGGCGAGGCAGAAAAGATATCATTAGCGAGCTGGGAACTTGGAACACAGGACAGGACAGCCCTTTATTTTACTAAGGCTGATTTGGGAAGTCATGAGGGAAATGTGCTACTTTCTTTTCCTGGGCTGTGGGAGTAGGTCACTGCATCATGCAGACAATTGATGATTTTCTGTCTCTGTCTACTCTTTTTCTCTAGTGGAATTATATAAAGGATGTGCTTGTGTGTTGGTGAAAGAGACAATGGGGTCCTCCACAGCGAAGGTAAAGCTTCTGTTCGGTTGTCCATTCTTCACTGATGCTAAGAAAACAGACATTGCAGACAGCATCTGTTATGCAAGGTTTTTGATTCTGAAAGGGTTAATGCTGAGAATTAAGCATTAAGATCCACCTGATAGGATGAAATCCTAAGGACATTTTGGGGAGACAAATTGAAGGAGACAAACCTGCTGCCTTGGTCTCCTCATTGTCTCACTAACAATGCCTGTACCAATGTAACTTCTGTCTGTTTGCTATCATCCAATAAACAGCATCTTGTTTAAGACAAGAACCTTTCATTCTTAGACCTTGTGCTTTTTCTCTCCCACACAAGACGAATAAGGCCCTGTAGATCTGACATTAATAAAGGATAGTGGCAGCCAAGCCACCTTATGGTAACTGATAGTCCAATTAGTTCAGTGATGAGCAGTGGTAAGGAATCATCATACAACAGCACCTTCCATGTAAATGATAGCACGGGTACCTCACAATCACTTACACATCCCTCCACCTAAGTCTGAGTGGCACAGTTATGATGTTCATAAATAAGGAGTTTCCTGTCCTTCCTGGCACCCTTATAGCCTTTCATGCATTGAATTGCGCCCTGTCATCCAGCTGGCCAGTAGGCCAAAGGGTTTCCGCTCCATTGGTCAATTCCCCCAAGTACCATGCAAGTATCAATTGCACTCATGTGGCCATCAGTGACGGGCCAGAGAGATCCACCAACAGGTACAGCTTTCACTCCTTCAGTGTCCAACTGGTCTGTGACCAAAGCAAGAGTGCTTTCACTGTATACACTCATTTTCCTGGCAGCTGCTACTACTGTGCAGTGGTTCAATGCCATATCCCTCTAAATCCCCTTCCAATTCATCTCAGCTGCTCCTCCTCCAGTGCACTGTCTCCTTCCAGGGCCTCACAATCTTCAGCATCCATATCTCTTGGAATGGTTATGTTATGGAGAATGTCCACAATGACAACGACTCCTGCAGCAGTGTGTTGGGTGGCACCACAATTGGGCCAGGCACCAGTATCACAGCTTCAGGATCTCCCTGACCAGTCACATGAGTGACATTTATGCTGGACTGCATTTTGGGGAGCCTAGCAATGAAGGTGAAACCCTTCAGCCCTGCCAGTCTTTGAACTGACTGGATTTTCCAGCTCTGGTATAGATGGTGATGATATGTGAGGCACAGAATGTGCTGGTGCTTGTGTGATGCCTCTAAGATTACATTGGATCCATTGCAGGAAGTAGAAGCTAAAATATTCACAACCATAGTGACCAAGACAGCTACTAGCAAGGCATGGCAACACTATCGCAAGGTGTAAGGTCTTTGTGGCTGGCTCACAAATGGTCTGTCTGGAAAGCCACAGTTTCCTGCTGTACTGAATCTTGGTCATGTCTCAGCAGCTCCATCATTGACACTGGATTTTGTTTCATCCTCCGTTGTTTTTCTGTCCAGTGTCCCTCTCCTTTGCTGCTTGGGTGTCTGTCTTTCCTGTGGACAGTGTTTATCATCCCTCATTGGCACCGGGCCCATTACCTCACAGGCATCTCCTCCCTTCATTTTGAGCAATTGCCTATCCAATTGTCCTGGGCAGCTATCCCCCTCTGCTCCTCTATCCCTATGATGCCAGGTGAGTGATGACCCAGTTCAGTACCTGATCACTGAGAGCTCCCTCCCCCTGCAACATGTGCAGTGCTGAGAGCCCTCTTTCCAAATATTGAGTCCCTGTTCACCCTACTGACCTTTTAAGGGGTGATTTCCTGAGGCAGCCATGACTGGTTCCCTACTCTGCAGCTGTGTCCCTTTAGCTGATCTGCAATATGGATATTTTCAAATTATCCTGTTCCAAGATGTTATTACACACCTCTGGAATAAGTAGGACTTTTTTTTCCTTTATTCATTAACAGGATGAGGGCATCACTGATCAGGCAGCATTTATTGCCCATCGCTAGAGGGCAGTTGAGAGTCAAACACATTGCTGTGGGGTCTGGAGTCACATGTAGGCTAGACCAGGTAAGGATGGCAGTTTCCTTCCCTAAAGGACACTAGCAAATCAGATGGGTTTTTCCCAACAACTGGCAATGGATTCATGGTCATCTTTAGATTCTTAGTTCCAGATATTTCATTGAATTCAAATTACACCATCTGCCGTGGCAGGATTCAAACCCAGGTCTCCAGAACATTATCAGGGTCTCTGGATTAACAGTCCAGCGATAACACCACTAGGCCATCACCTCCCCTATGACTTGAACACAGGCCTCCTGCTCAGAGGTAGATATAACACCACCGTGTCACTCACGCCTTCTGATTGTAATATACATGTTCTCGAACATATGCATCCCCTCAACAGACCCACAACCGCCCAACATTTTTTTTTCAAAAATCTTAAACTACTTTAATTTGCCTCAAAAGGGAGTAATTTGAGAATTCTAGCCTCTCAGTCGCTATTTAACATGTTGTGCCGGGGACAGAATACTGAAATGGACACACCAGCTGGCACCAGTAATTTTAGCTGTGACCCAATTCCTTCCCTCAGGAGCTGGGGTGGGCGGCATAAATTCAGTCCCATATCTGTAATATTCCTACAAAATGGGACTTTGAGTTCATCATAAGGACCGTCATCCATGCAAACTATATTCTATGGATGTGCTGTGCAATAACATAAGCATGCCTGGTGGCTTCATTGGTGTCTTTTACACAAATAAAGGTTGGAGGTGACTGCTTTTGTTGCTAATTTCTAACAAGATAATTAGTCTATCTTTGCACAATTGGTCCAGTGCCTTCACCCATAAAGCAGTTCTGTTAATCCACAAAATAAACTACATTTCCAAAAAGCTGAAGAGTGCTAAAGAAACGTTTACAGGCAGGTGAATTATTTTTCCAAAATCTCAGTGATCCGTGCAGAGTGTCAGGGTCAGCCTCGAAATGTCAAGTGGCCGTGAACTGTGTTTTGCCATGTCACTGAAAATGGCTAAGTCAACCTCCTTCTGTGACATGATTACTTTCAGATTCCATCCAGGCCATTGATCAAAAGAACAAAGGTTTGCTTGTACTTTTCATGTTATGACATCTGTTTGGTCGTGGTCTCTTACAGTCAATGGGAGTAATATTGAACTGTTCCAGTGCTTGCTGAGACTATTCATCAGGTAATAATGAAACAAAAAGTAAAAGGCAAAAGGGCAAAAGTTAAAAATCTGACACAGAAGCAAAAAAATGCTGGAAACTTATCAAGCAGTAGCCACAGAGAGTAAGGTGACTTGAGAGCAACAGTCTTTGACATTCGGGCAGCATTTGAGAAGGAGAGAGAGCAGATACCAAATGAAACAGAGTGAGAGTGCAGGAAGTTGCAGTCAGATAAATCAGAGAGAGAGAGAGAAAGAGTAATGTAACAGGACTCCAACAACAGGAGGCATTGGTGATGGACTGCATTAAGCAAGGGAGTTGAGCAGTTATTTAGACCTCTACCAGTAGGTGGTGATGGTGAAGGAGGGCATTGGGAGCAGTTGAATGGATTCTGGTTGAAAGAGTGTGTTTTGTGGAGAAAGGGCTGATGGAAGGGAAAGCAGATAGATGATGGAATTCCTCAGTTCAATGTAATCCACATGGACATTTTCTGTACCTAATATAAATAGTTCCTTGTTTATTCTCAATTCTCTTCATGTCGATAGTGACTTATTCCCAATGGAATAAATAATCATTGCTTCATGATCATTGGGCCTTCCATGTGTTTAAATTTCATTGTACATTTCAGGCGCAGTGGCAGGACTTCATATCACATCAAGGTGGATGAGGGTGAAAGGTCCCCGGCCAAGATGGAGTGGATAGTGAAGGAGCTGAAACTGGCAATGCCCATGAGAGATACTGAAGCTGCTCTGAGTTCATTGAGGTGTCAGGTATTGGCAGAGAAACTTGGGCCTGGAGGCCAAACACAGGTCGAAGCTCCCCATATGTGTTCTCTACACATTATGGAGGTAGGAAGCAGGACTCCAGATTGGCTATTGGACTTGCCAATGAGTAGGAAGCTGGTCAGATTCAGAGAAAGATCAGAAACACTCCTTGATCAAGTAATTAATGATTGAATTGAGGATGCACAGTGGTTCTGGCAGACCTTCTGATCTTCAAAATAACATTCAGCAGAGTGTCATCAATGAACTTATGAGTAAGATTCAAACCAGGTGTAGTTTCAGTTTTGCCATCAATCTCAAACAGGACCTCCGGAAGCTTCAACTGATTGATGTAGAAATGAGCAAACTGCCCTTTCCTTGGAAAAGTCTAACATCCACTGATCCAGTGCCAGCTGATGAGGGAGTCTGTACTGACATGATTTATTGAGGAATGGGAAGAGGATGATGGAGGAAGATAGAGCCATATCTCAGTTGGTTCATGACAAGGAGAGTGAGGTGAAGTAGCTCATCCCCCCAAAGAGTCTTAAGTGTCATGTCCAATCAGACACCAAGTGACGGAAAAGACAATGACCTGGATCAGAGAACAGCATCACTGGCCTAGGATGGCTGCTTATATTGATGCGGTTTAGGGCATTATGACTCACAGGAGAGATGTCTACTTTGGCCAAAGCAAGGGAGTGACTTCAACCCCGCACAGGATCCATGGTCACTAATAGATCTCTAAATTGCAATGGATTTTCCAATCCTCGACCCCTGTAGTAACGCCACTGAGAACATTTCTGTGCTCCTGGATATCTTTACCATATTCACACAGGCTATTTCCACCTGTAGCCAGAAAGGCCTCAACCACAGCTGGAGAGTTAGTACATAATCAGTTTGGCAATTTCAGTGTTTAACATCAGATTCGCTGTGATCAAGGTGTAAAGCTTTGAAGGCAAGGCCTTCAGGGGATTTACAATGACTCTGGCATTGCCCCTATCATCTAGAGGGTAATGGGCAGTGTGAGCGATCTAACTGTCAGCTCCATGAGTGTCTGCACACCTTACCTCCTGAGGGTAATCCAAAGAATCCTGAGTACCTTCTGGATCTTGTCAAAATGTGGAGCTGGAGAAGTACAGCAGGTCCAACAGCATCAGAGGAGCATAATAATCAACATTTTGGGTCTGGACCCTTCGTCAGGACTGGGGAGGGAGAAGGGAGCTCAGAAATAAATAGAGGCTCGGGGTGTGGGGCTGGTGCAGAGGTAGGTGGGATGGTGATAGGGGGTGCAGGTAAGGGGTTGGGTGGGGCAGATAGGTGGGAAAGAAGATGGACAGGTAGTGTCAGGTCAAGGAGGTAGGGATGAGAGGGATGGCTGGACATGAGGCTAGGGGTGGGAAGGCCTTTGAGCTGTAAGCTCAAGAGGCAGAGTGTAAAGTGTTGTTCCTCCAGTTTACGTGTGGTGTCATTGTGACAGTGGACATGTCGCCAGGGGATTGCGAGGGAGAGTTAGAATGATTTGCAACCGGAAGGTGTTGTTGATTATAGCGTATAGAGCACAGATGCTCCGCGAGTCACTGAGTCGGCGCTTGGTCCCTCTGATATTACAGGAGACCACATCGGGAGCGATGGAGAGGGTAGACCAAGTTAGGAGATATAGAGGTGAATTTCTGTCGGATTTGCAATGATTGTTTGGGGCCTTGGATGGAGGTGAGAGGGGAGGTGTAGGGGCAGTTGTAGCACTTCCTGCAGTTGCAGGGAAAGGTGCCAGGTGAGGTGCAAAATTTGGTGGAAAGTGTGGAGCTGCCAAGGGAGT
Organism: Ginglymostoma cirratum; assembly: GCA_024137785.1. Taxonomy (NCBI): domain Eukaryota; kingdom Metazoa; phylum Chordata; class Chondrichthyes; order Orectolobiformes; family Ginglymostomatidae; genus Ginglymostoma; species Ginglymostoma cirratum. The sequence continues at coordinate 32,416,073 of JAHRHZ010000133.1, read as the reverse complement.
CACAAAGAGACTGGTCCCTGCAGAAAGCAGATAGGAGTGGGGAAGGAAATATCTACTCGGTGGTGAGGTCTGATTGCAGGTAACGAAAGTGGCAGAGGATGATGTGTTGGATTTAGAGATCGGTGTGTGTAAGGGCCAGGGAGACTCTCTCCCTATTGTTGTTGGGCGGAGAGGGTTTGAGGGCAGGAGTGCAGAAAATGCAGGAGATGTCATTGAGGGCATTATGACTCACAGGAGAGAGGAAATTATGGTCCATGAGTAGGAGGACATCTGGGTTGTTCAGGAGTGGAACATTTCATCCTGGAAGCAGATGCAGCAGAGGTGGAGGAACTGGGAGCATGGGATCACATTTTTGCAGGAGGGTAGGTGAGAGGAGGTGTAGCCGAGGAGCTGTGGAGGTCAGTGGGTTTGAAATGGATGTTGATGCTAAGTCGGTTGCCAGAGATGGAGATGGGGATGTTCAGGAACAGGAAGGAGGTGTTGGAGATGGTGCAGATAAATTTGAGGTCTGGGTGTAAGGTGTTGGTCAAGTAGATGAACAATTTGAGCTCCTCATGGGAGCACGAAGCAGCACCGATACAGTTGCCAATGTAACAGACAAAGAGGTGAGTGATTGTGCCCGTGTAATGGTGGAAGAGGCACTGTTCCACGTATCCTACAAAAAGGCAGGCATGGCTCAGACCCATGCAGGGGCCCATAGCCACCCCTTTGGTTTTTAGGAAGTGGGAGGAGTCAAAGGAAAAAAATGTTGAGGATGAGGACTAGTTCCGCCAAGCGAAAGAGAGTGTCAATGGAGGGGGATTGCACATGCCTGCAGGAGAGGAAGAAACTGAGGGCTTTTAGGCCCTCCTCATGGGGGATACATGTATAGAGAGACTGGATGTCCATGGTGAAGATGAAGTATTAGGGGCCTGGGAATTGAAAGTCTTGGAGAAGGTGGAGGTTGTGGGTTGTGTCCCAAACATAGGTGGGGAGTTCCTGGACCGGGGGGGAATAAATGGACTTGAGATCGGAGGAGATGAGTTCAGTGGAGCAAGAGCAGGCAGAGTCAATTTGTCGACCGGGGTAGTCAGGTTTACGGATTTTGGGTAGGAGATAGAAACGGGTAATGCAGGGTTGGGGAACTATCAGGTTGGAGGCTGTGGATGGGAGATCTCCTGAGATGATGATGTTATTGATGGTCTGGGAGATGATGGTTTGGTGATTGGGGCGGGGTCACACTTGAGGGGACGGTAGGAGGAGGTGTCCAAGAGTTGGCATCTGGCCTAAGACATGTAGACGTCAGTACACCGTACTACCACTGTGCCCCCCCCATCCCCCACCCCCGTCAGCAGGTTTAATAGTGAGGTTGGGGTTGGTGTGGAGGGAGAAGAGGGCTGCACATTATGATGGGGAGAGGTTGGAATGGTGAGAGGGGTGGAGAAATTCAGGCAATTAATTTCACGACAGCAGTTGGAGATGAAGAGGCCGAGGGAGGGTAGGAGGCCGGGGATGTGGTGTCCAGGGTTTTTTGGAGGTGGGAGAAGGGGTCTTCAGGGGGTGTATTGGACACCTGTTCAAAGAAATGGGCACGGAGGGGCAGGTGGCGGTCAGAGTGTTTGACATCTAATCATGCGGGTGGAATTTGTTGATGCATGGGTGCAGGGAAATGAAGGTGAGTCTTTTGCTGAGGACTGCCCATTTGTCTTCAATGAAGGGGAGGTCTCGGGGAATGGTGAATACCCAGTAGGGCCTGGGGTTGGGGCTTAATGTTAAGCAGGAACTAGGAGCAGGAACGGAGACTGCCTCTGGAGTAGGTGTGTATATGGGAACAGTCACGTCGGGGGAGCAGAAGTAGCAATATGGTCAGAGGTGTCCGCAGAAGCAATGGCATCTCCTACCTTCTGGATCTGGTTTATGTTGAAATAGCACCTTACACACAGCCATTAGTTATTCTCCACATGATCTCTTCTTTAGAAAAGACCCAGACTCTCCTGTAGATCATCTCCTTGGTCTCACCATACCTCCAGAAGGAGATGCTCAACGTGTGATCGTCAAGTGTCAGATGAGGCTAAGCCTCGTTTTTCAAGTTGATGTCCAAGAGGACCGAGGGAGAGGCACTGAGAAGGAAAGCATTGTCTGATCACAAGCCTGACAGAATTGATCTTCAAATCAGCACAAAGGTATTCCTCAGAAATTGGAATATTAGGAGTAGGGATAAGATACTAAATATCTGGGACCCTGAACCCCAACGGTCATCAAGCAGCTGGACCAGGTGACCATTTCAAACCAATAGCTGGGGTGACAGGGCAGCCTCAGCAAATAGTTCACATGAGGGAGTTGCTTGAGGCCAGAATGATGAGGAGGCAAGTGGCTCACTCAGTGGTGTTGGAGAACCTGAAGTGTCAGTGCATAATGGCTCAAGTGAACTGGAGTTGGATAATGATGAAAACCCTGGAATGGCCTGTGCGTTGTGAATCAGGGTGTGCGTCACATATGAGGAGGCCTACTCCCACACTCGAAGATGGCACAGGGCAGATCAGCTGGGAGGCAAACATTGAACCACCAAGTTTCACCTATCATACAACTCCCTGATCGACTTAGACCCCAGTGTTGGTGATCCTCCCCAGAGCGTGGATCTCTTGGAAAGTACCAGCTTAGATAGCAGGCTGAAAAGGTTTTCTCGAGGAAGTGCTGGATATCACCATGAACCCTTACCATTTGCCCAGATCAGTGAGTAAGAATAGAAAGCTGCTACTAATGAGTACACTTAAACAATCTAGCTATAATGGCACAATTGAACTTGCTAATCATGCAGTTGCTTAGCACATGGTCACTGTGGCTAGGTGCATTTGGCAGAATGGCACAATTCAAGCAGGGACCTCAAGCAGGTAATAATGGTAATAGATAGCACTCAGCAAAGGAGCTGTGTAATTCTCTAAGACCTCCACCTGCTAGTGACAACAGTGAGAGAGGGCAGTTAGAGCAGTTGAACAGACTCTTGCTGGAAAGGAAAGTTTCTGTTGGACAGAGATTTGATGGGAAGGGAGAAGAAGTGCCAAAGGAATTCCTAAGCCCAATGTAACCCAGATAGTCATTCCCTGTACATTGTGTAAATATCCCCTTGTTTATTCTTAATTTTCCTTCATGTTTGTATTGACCTAATGCCAGTGGAGTAAGGAATCCCATCTAATGATCTTCCATATGTTCAAATTCCATGTTGCATTAAGAAACCAGAAAAACAACAAAAGAGAAAAAGCGAAAGCGAGAGCGAGAGCAGATACCAGATAAAACAGCATGAGAGAGAGTATACATCTAATAAAAATAATGTAAGACAGAGCACGGACACCAAAAATATAGGCACGAGAGAGTGAGGATACCATATAAAACAGGACACCATGTAAGCCAGGCACAAGAAAGGACAGACCAGAAAAATCAGTGTGAGAAAGAGAGTTCAGACTTCAGATTAAACAACGCGAGACACGGAAAGTGGACACATGATCAAATAAAGTTAAACAGGGAGAGAAGACACCAGATAAAATAATGGGTGAGAGAGGGAGGCAGTAGGCAGCAGATAAAATGTGAAAGAGAATGAAAGTAAGACATGGTTAAAACAGCATGAGAGACAGAAAGAGAACACGTAGACACCAGATAGGACAGTGCAAGGGACAGCGGACACCATATAAATTGCAAGAGAAAGAGCAGACCAGGCAAAAGAAAACATGAGAGAGAGCAGACACCAAATAAAACAACATGCAAGACAAATAAAATATACTAACAAGGCGATGGTGACACAAGATGAAATTCTGTCACTAAGAGCATTCAAATTGATAAGGAGGAAGTATTGAATACTTTGTCAGTACTTTTAAGTTGGTGAGGCACCTAGATGTCCCCAAGGATATTGGAGGAAGCATGAGTGAAAATTGCAGGGCACTGGCAAACATCTTTGAATCGTTCCCAGATTCAGGGATGGAGTGAGAGATTGGAGAATTGGAAACATTTCCCTATTGTTTTACAAGACTTTTAAAGATAGGCCCCAGAAATTATAGACCAGGGGTCTAAACCTCAGGGGTGGGCCCTTCTAGAAACAATTATTTGGGATAGAATTAATAGTTCACATAGCTAAGAGCTGGATGATTCAAAAGACTCAGCATGGATTTGTTAAGGGAAAATTGGTGGAGATTTTTGAAGAGTTAACAGAAAGTGCTGATGGGTGCAAGGTTATTGACGTGGTGTACGTGGACTTTTCATACCATCTTTCCAACCACAGATTCAGCTGCCTTATCCTTCTATTCTGTGCCATCTTGCAAATGGCAAGTGAAACCAGCAGGGAATAGAAAAAAAATTCAGCTTTGTTGCAAGAGAGAACAGTACACAGTTTGGGTACTTAATAAAAATTAACTTTGCAATTTAAATGGCTTTGCATTCTAGCTTCACCGGCAAACTTTCTTTAACTAAATGATGTTAGTTTGACTTCGTAACCATAAACTCCTCAACTCTTTAGCATATGATGTAGCTGCAGCTTCAGTCAATGATGCAAATCCTTCAATTTCTGCTTATGGTATTTTCTGCCATTCACAGGACATAAAAGCCCTGAAGCGTCTAATCCAGAACCAAGCATGCTGACCTTTTCACTTATGAGACTTGGAAAGGTTACGCTTACTGGCTACCACTTAAGCAGTTGACAGTTTAATTTCGTATTACAGGCAAAAGACAATTTTGTGAACTTTTCAGGCACTGAAATTAATCTTGCTGTTTATGCCAAGCTAAGGATATAAATTAAAAGGTAGACTTTCATAAATAGAATAGGGAAGTTTGCAGTAATAAAAGTTTCCTTAAATCAAAAATTGAATGATTTTAGTTTGCTTTGTAAAGTTCAATATCTTTGTCATTTATAGACTAAAGGATAATTGCTTTCAATGAATAGACCTGCAGAAAAAAAAAATGTTGTTTTGGCATTGAGAGATTAGTGCCCAAATCTCACAGTCAGCAGTGAGACATTTGTGCTAATTCCCTCAAAAAACGTTGCCTGCAAAGAACCTGTGATCTATGTGGTGTAGATGTTATCTTTCCCAATATTGGTTTAACTTGAGTGTCAACAATAGGGATTTCGAGGTGTCCAGCAACAGTGATGACATCAATTAGACTAACGATTATAGAATTCTTGCAGAAAGCAACCCTGGAAGTAAAATGTACAGATTATCCTAGATTTTTTTTCTTTTTTTTCAGAGTAAAGTAAATACTGTAATGTACGCATGGAAGTAAAGTAGAAATTGAAATATCGTCAACAAATTTTTACTTGCATAGCCTTTTTATTCTATTAAAAACAATGGGTGGAGTTTAGCCAGCATCCGAATAATGTGGACATGGTGTGAAATTTAGGAAAATATGCTCAGGTTTGGTGAATTTATGTGGGGCATCTTATAGATGGTACACACTGCTGCCAGTATTTGTCAGTCGTGCAGGAGTGAAGCCAATCAGCATCCGAGGAGCAGGAAAGACATTTCAGCTGAAACTCTTTGTCTGGACTCGGAAGGGGGAGGGGAGTCAGAAGTAAATAGATGCAGATGGGTGGGGCTGGGGGCACGGTAGGTGAGATGGGGATAGGTGGATGCAGGTAGGGGGTCATTGTAATTGGTCAGTGGGAAGGGTGGAGCGGATAAGTGAGTAGGAAGATGGTCAGGTTGGGGGAGGAGAGATGTTGAAGCTGGTGAAGTCAATATTCAGTCCATTGGGCTGTGAGGTCCCAAGGTGAAACATGAGGTGTCCAAACTCTGGGTCCGCTAAGTAGATGACATCTTCGTGATTATCAAATGCACAAGACTAGAAGAAACCCACCAACACATAAACAACATCCTCACTGCAATAATATTCACAAAAGAAGAAAAGAACAATAATTGACTACCCTTCCTAGACATAATGGTAGAACATAAGAACAACAGGGAACTCCAGACTAGCGTACACAGAAAGACCACACATACGGACCAGATGCTTAATCACACCAGCAAACACCTCAACGCCCATAAAAGGAGCTGCATCAGGACGTTATTCAAACGAGCCACAACATACTGCAGCAACCCTGAACTGCGCAAAGCAGAACAGGAGCACTTATACCGAATTTTTAAAAGGAATTGATACTCAAAAAGCACAATCTGCCATTACCTTCATGACACTCCACAACAAGAAGACACAACATGGCCAGACAGACTAGTCACCCTACCGTACATCAGAGATATGTCAGAGGTGACCACACGACTACTCAGACCCCTCGGTATCAGTGTAGCCCACAGACCAACAATCACCTTGCGACAGCTACTAACGAATGTAAAGGATCCCATATCCACAACCAATAAAACTAATGTAATATACAAAATACCACGCGAGGACTGTGAGAAACATTACATCAGCCAAACTGGAAGAAAACTGACAATAAGGATATATGAACACCAACTAGCCACCAAGAAACACAATCAATTCTCACTGGTCTCCATACACACAGACAAAGAAGGACACAAATTTGACTGGGACAACACATCTATAATAGCACAAACCAAACAGAGACATACCAAGAAATTCCTGGAGACCTGGTATTCCAACCGGAACTCCAAGAACAAACACATTGAACTGAACCTGATATACAAATCACTGAAAAACAGAACCGTACGTGATGCCTACCACGCCAGCAAACCGAGGCATATAAATAACGAGCGGGACAGAACACCAATGCTTCACTGGAAACACATTGACAATGTTACCTAGCAAGGTGATGAAACATCTGCAATCAAACACATCGGCTTAGCAAGCAAGTCTATAACCTGACCAGGGGTCTCTATCCTTATTGTTGTTGGGATGAGAGAGTTTGAGGGTAGAAGCTTGGGAAATGGGGAAGATGTAATTGAGGGCATCCTTAATAACAGAAGAAGGGAAACTACAGTCTCTAAAATAAGAGGATATCTGGGAAGTGCTAGAGTAGAACGCCTCATCCTGGAAGCAGAAGAATTGTGAATATGGGATAGTATGTTTACAGGAGGGTGGGTGAGAGGAGTTTTAGTTGAGGTAATTGTGGTAATTCAATGGGTTTGAAATGGATGTCAATCGTGATTCGGTTACCGGAGATGGCGATGGAGAGGAAGGGGAGGGAGGCGTCAGAAATGGTCCAGGTGAATTTGAGGGTGCGGTGGAAGGTGTTGGCATAGTTGATGAACTGTTCAAGCTCCTCGCAGTAGCATGAGGAAGTGCCGATACGGTCATCAATATAATGGAGAAAGAGGTGAGGATGGTGCCGGTGTAGTTGTTGAAGTGGGACTGTTCCATAAATCCTACAATGAGGCAGGAATAGCACGGGCCCATGTGGGTGTCTATAGCCACCCTTTTGGTTTGTAGGAAGTGGGAGGGATCAAAGGAAACATTGTTTGAGGGTGAGGACCAGTTCTGCCAAGCGAATGAGAGTGTTGGTGGAGGGAGACTGGGTGGACCTGTGTGAGAGGAAGAAGTGAAGGCCTTTTAGGCCATCCTCATGGGGATCCTTCTAAATCTGGCAGAGATTCATCTGCACTTCATCTAACCTCATCTACTGTATTCATTGCTCCCGATGTGGTATCCTCTCTGTCGGGGAGACCAAAAGCAGACTCAGGGACTGGTTCACGGAGCACCTACTCTCTGCACGCACCAACTAACCCAACCTTCTGGTTGCCATCCGCTTTAACTCCCCCTCCAACTCCCCTGGTGATATGTCCATTCTCGGCCTCCTCCAATGTCAGAGTGAGGCCAAATGTAAACTGGAGGAACAACACCTCATATTTCACCTTGGGAGCTTACAGCCTAATGGCCTGAAAATTGACTTCACCAGCTTCAAAATGTCTCCTCCCCCAACCTGTCTATCTTCCTTCTTACCCACTGCTCCACCCTTCCCACTGACCAACCACAATAACCCCCTATGTGCATCCTCCTATCTCCAAACCCTCCCCCCAGCCCCAGCACCCCTCTGTCTACTTACTTCTGGTCTTCCGTCCCCCTTCCCAATCCTAGAGAAGGGCTTCAGCCTGGAACGTTGACACTCCTGCTCCTCGGATGCTGTTTGGCTGGCTGTGCTTTTCCAGCTCCACGTTTATTGACTATAGCTTCCAGCATGTGCAAACCTTACTGTCTCCAAGTGGTGGCTGTGAATATTTGTGGCATTAACTAAGGAAGCTGCCTTATCCTAGATTGTATAAGGCTGCTAGAGTGTTGTTGGAACTGCAGTCATCCAAACAAGTGAGAAGTTTTCTTCACACTTTTGACTTGTGCCTTGTAGATAGTAGGCTCTGAAGAGTCAGAAAATCTGTTACTTGCAACAGTATTCCAAGCTACTGAGCTCCTCTTGTAGCCAAAGCATTTATATAGCTCGTCCAGTTCAGTTTCTGGTCTATTGCAACCCCAGAACTTTGATACTGGGGGAATTCAGCGATGGTATTGCCATTAAATGTCAATGTTAGATTCAATATTGTTGGATTTTCTCATTACCTGACACTGATCAGTTTGAATTACTTGCCACTTGTTAGCCCAAACCTGGATATTGTCCAAGTCTGGCTGCATTTGGACATGGGCTGCTTCACTATCTGAGGAGTCACAGTCAAAATTCTCCCTAAGTTGTGCAGCAGCATACTCCTGCAGTCACTCCAAGGTTTTATGCACAGTAGTCAGGGCCAGCAAATTGATCACAGCTTTGAGTTCGAGTTCCGGTTGGACCTTGGAGGCCTGTGCAGCCTGAAAGAAAATTAGAGGGCATGCTGGGCATGAAAGGTGTTGAATATTGTGCAATCATCAGTGAACACCCCCACTTCTGATTTTATGATGGAGGGAAGGTCATTGATGAAATTGCTGGAGATGGTTGGGCCTAGGTCACTACCCTGAGGAACTCCTGTGGGGATGTCCTAGAACTGAGATGATTGATCTCCAAAAACTGCAACTATCTTCCTTTGTGTTAAGGATGACTCCAACCAGCAGAGAGATTTCCCGATTGTCATTGACTGGAGTTTTACTATGCTTGATGCCACACCTGATCAAATGCTGCCTTGATGTCAAGGGCAGTTGCTGTCACATTAATATGGGAGTTCAACTGTTTATTCCATGTTTGAACCAAGACAGTAAACAAGCCAGGAGCAGAGAGGCTGGTGGAAATCAAACTAAGCGTCACTGAGCAGGTTATTGCTGTTTAAGTCCTACGAGATAGAACTTTCACTGACCCCTTCCATCACTTTACTGATGATCAAGAGTGGACTGATGTGGCAGTAAATTACCATGTTGGATTTGTGTATAGGGCATACAAGGGCAATTTTTCTCATTGTTGGGTAGATGCCAATGTGAGGCTGTGCTGGAAGAGCTTGGCTAGGGGTGCAACATGTTCTGGAACATGAGTTTTCCAGAAAGTTGTCAGGACCCATAGTCTTTGTGGTTTCCTGTGCTTTAAGCTGTCTCTTGATATAATATTGAGCATCAAATGGGCTGAAGACTGGCATTTGCAGGTAAGGTACAAATGTACACTTAAGTAAAATTGCATCTTGTGGCATTATAATTAAAGGGAATTACACAGTGTCAATCACCATATCCATATACATGAGCATGGTACCAAAACAGCATAAATACGGATTGTCATTTGAATAGTGCTAAAGTCTAAAATTGTTCTCTTCACAAGTAAAAGCAGAAAATCCTGGAAGTTCACAGTTGATCTGGCAGCATCTGTGGACAGCAAAGCAAAGTCAATACTTCAAGTCAGTGACTTTCATCAGAGACCTTATTATCTACATTGTGTATGATGTATTATCTAACTGAATATTTTGTGTGAACGTTTATTTCAGTTGAGGCATAGTAATGTATAAAACAATGATACATTGTAGGATTCCCTTTTCAGAATTCTGAAGGTTTGCTCTGTGACATCCTGGTCCAGTCCTTTGTCACCAACAATAAACCCTCGCCATCCAGCACTTGCATTTTTGCCTCCTTCCTTCTCACAGCTAGGGTCAGAAAACCTATTCCAAGGGAACTTCTTCCAGTTTAATCAAATGGATTTGTTGCACAAGATGTGATCTTGATCACAGGTGGAAGTTCAAATGTAGATTTGCTGAACACTTTGTAAAATCTGTCCATTTGGCCCACCAACATGACCCTGTCTCTCCAGCCTACTTACCCTGGACTCCCATTCTGGTCTGACTTTCTGAAGCTTAATTTAAATTCCAGGCATCATTCTTAGCCTTCTAGACTTAATACTGAGTTCAACATTTTCAGATGATAAGCTTAACTCTCATTTCATTGGACAATAATTGAAGGTACTGATCATGATTTTTCCATTTAAAGCTTCGTCAAATCCATTTAGGTTATTTTCTTATTACAGCTCCCACTTGCTTTGCACCATCATTCTTCTTGGCATTTAATCTCACTTGCCTGTAACTGATTTTCCATTTTTTCTTCTTCTCTTCCCCCTTTTCCTGCCACTTCCTTGCATATGCGAGTCACATCTCTAACTTTTTTTCAGATGTCATCAATCTAAAACAATGATTTAGAGTCATAGAGATGTATAGCACAGAAACAGACCCTTCGGTCCAACTTGTTCATGCCAACCAGGTATCCTCAATGAATCTAGTCCCATTTGCCAGTGTTTGGCCCATATCCCTCTAAACCCTTCCTATTCATATACCCATCCAGAGGCCTTTTAAATATTAGCATTATACCAGCCTCCACAGCTTCCTCTGGCAGCTCATTCCATACACGCACCACCTTGGGTCACTTTTAAATCTATTCCCTCTCAACTTAAACTTATGTCCTCTAGCTTTGGACTCTGTCACCCTGAGGAAAAGACCTTGGATATTCACCCTATCCATGTCCCTCGTGATTTTGTAAAGCTCTATAAGGTCACCCCTCAGCCTCCAATGCTCAAGGGAAAATAGCCCCAGACTATTCAGCCTCTCCCTATAGCTCAAACCCTCCAACCCTGGCAACATCCTTGTAAATCTTTTCTGAATCCTTTCAAGTTTCCTTCCTACAGAAGGGAGACCATAATTGCATGCAGGCCTAACCAATGTCATGTTCAGCTGCAACATAACTTCCCAACTCCTATACTCAACGCACTGACCAGTAAAGACAAGCATACCAAACACCTTCTTCACTATCCTGTCTGCCTGTGACTCCACTTTCATGGAACAATGAAGCTGCACCCCAAGGTCTCTTTGTTCAGCAACACACCCCAGGACCTTACCATTAAGTGATTAAGTCCTGTTTCTTTTTCCACAGATGCTGCCTGACCTGCTTAATATTACCATTATTTTTCATTTTTAAAATTTCATGTATCCAGCATCCGCATTATTTTGTTTCGCAAAGACTTTCTTTTTGGCAACAAAGTGTAACACAACATCCCTTTTGTGCTGCGTTTATTGCTCTTTACTTCAGAAAAGATAAGGCAATTGTGCTATTTAATTGTTACTTCCTAATAATAAAATAAATGAAGTTGCATGGAAATTTAAAAACTGCGCCTTTTAAGCTTTAATACATAATGAAACAGTCACCTCATTCACCAAGCACTTGAGACAAGATAACCTATTCTGCAGTAAAAGGCCTGGTGTTAATGCTTTAAGATGTAACCATGTCAACCTGTAAATGTGTTGCACTTGATTAACAGTAGAACAGTATTTGGAATTGGTTTGAAGCCAGAGGCTAATTTCTGCAAAAGTGGAGCTTTCTCTTAAATAGATGGTAGATTTAGGAGGCACAGAGAAAAGCATTAGGTGAAAATGTCTAATAATCCATTAATAATAGCAATTAAAAATTAAGTGCAATCTTAAACAAAAATTGTATTGAAAAATTCAGGAAGCGAGGAGAAGAGCTTTCAAAGAGGGATATCGGGGCTAGTATAATGATGCTTTAAATGATATAAATTGCAATTTCAATGTTTATGTTAATAATGCAAAGTCATTAAAATCACCATGATGAATTTGTTCTTATTTTAATATTAATTTTCATGCCAATATAATCATGACCACAATGAAAGCTTTAAGTGAAGGGTAGCTGATTTCAATTAGATTTTATGTGTGCTGTTTGAGTTGAATTTTTTTTAAATGTGAAATATTTCTGTCGTGTTATATCCAGAATATAATGGAATAACACCCAAGGTTACACACAGCAGTTCTTTCATCTAAAAACAAGCTCACCAATCATGATATAAAGTGTTACTTAATTAAAGAAAAGGTTTCGTGTAAAATCTCAAACATCTCATTATCTAATGCAAAGACAATTCCTCGCAGTATCTGATGGACCATTCATTCAGTGGGTTGATTTGTCCAGGCAGAACATAAAGGATTGATCTGATTCAACATCAATCTGCTCCCATCTCACAACAATAATTTTAACAATTAGGTTGATGTGCCAAAATGTATATTTAAATATCTAGCAACTTGAAAGCACACGTTACTTGTCAGATTCCATGGAAGCGGCAGCCAGGAGTAAATAGGCAGCAGGAGTCATAGCAGCATGAAGTTTGCTTGTAAAAGTTCAATCTGAGTCAGTGAAAAATAATGAAGAACCTTCTCCCCAAAGATGGCAGGTGAGAAGATCTAAATTGTAACCCCACAATACAGTGGTTGATATCATACGCCCAATATGAGTTAAATCACCTTATGGAAGGGTGAAAAATATTTTATTTAAGAGGAAAAATATTGGGCTGAACAGGTAAAATTAGGTTTAAAACACAATATTAAACAAATGAACATTGATTTTTTTTTTACATTCTGGAAATGCTGCCACAAAAACCTATATAAACAAATGGACACGGCTTATGAAAATCAGTGAAGATAACAGTGTAAGTCAACAAATGACTTGTGGAAAAATGCCAGGTGAATGAGTTTATTGAAAACAGCCTTTTCATAAGTAAACAAATTCCGATTATTCAACTGAAAATATTTCTTAAGGAAGACCTTCCAGTGCAATGATGTCATTCTCAATGTAAAATGTGCAAAAAGCCCAGAGAAGTTAAGAAGGGAGCAAATCCTACATGGTGGCAAAATCATGGGAAGAAAAGGGAAAATGATACAAAATAAGCTTCCAGAAAAATCTGTTTAAAAAGCAGTCCTGTTCAGAAAATTGGTGAAAGTAACAGTATAAATCAACAATGATTATGGAAAAATGCAAGATGGATGAGGAGTTTATTGACAGCAGTCTTTTGAAAAGGAAACAAATTCTCACCATTCAACTAAAAAGAGGGACCAAAGGGTGCAGGTACATAATTCTTTGAAGTTTGCATGAAATACAGACAGGATGGTTAAAAAGGCATTTAGTACACTTATCTTCATTGCTCAATCCTTTGAGTATAGGAGTTGGGAAGTCACGTTAAGGTTGTACAGGACCTTGGTGAGGCCTCTTCTGGAATACTGGTCGACCAGTTGTAGAAAGGATATTATCATGGTACACATCGGTACCTATTACATAGGTAGGTAAAGGACTGAGAATGTGAAACATGACTACAGGGAGTTAGGTTGGAAGCTGAAGTCCAGGACAAACAGGGTAATTATCTCTGGATTACTACCAGTGCTACATGATAACAAGGTAAGAAATAGGGAGAGAGTGCAGCTAAACACATGGCTACAGGGCTGGTGTAGGAGGGAGGGCTTCCATTATGCACATTCTGGGGATGGTGGGACCTGTATAGTAAGGTTGCACCTGAACAAATATCCTGGGAGGAAGGTTTGCTCAAGCTATACGGGATGGTTTAAACGAGATTGGCAGGGAATGGGGAACTGGATTTGTAAGTCAGAGGATGAGGAATTCAGTCTTCCAACAAACACAACAGGGAGTGAAGTTGTTAATAAAGAATTGCAGTCGATGGAGGGTAATTGTGGACACAGGGATGGTTTGAGGTGTGAATACTTCAATGCTAGAAGTATCAGGAATAAAGTGGATGAACTTAGAGCATGGGTCAGTACTTGGAACTACGATGTTGTGGCCATTACAGAAACTTGGGTAACTCAGGGAGAAGAGTGGTTGTTGGAAGTTCCGGGTTTTAGATGCTTTAAAAGAAATAGGGAGGGTGGTAAAAGAAGTGGGGGAGTGGCATTGCTAGTCAGGGCTAGTATAGCAGCTGCTGAAAGGCAGTTCGAGAATGATATGTCTACAGAGTCAGTTTGGGTTGAGGTCAGGAACAAGAAGGGAGCAATCACTTTGTTGGGGTTTTTCACAGACCCCCTAATAGTTGCAGGGAAGTGGAGGAGTGGATTGGGAGGCAGATATTGGAAAGGTGTAGAAGTCACAGGGTTGTAGTCATGGGTGACTTCAACTTTCCAAATATTGATTGGAAACTTTTTAGTTGTAATAGTTTAGATGGACCGGATTTTGTCCAGTGCATTCAGGAAGGATTCCTGACACAGTACACAGATAGCCCAACAAGAAGAGAGGCCACTTTAGACTTGGTGCTTGGCAATGAACCAGGCCAAGTGTTAGACCTGTTGGTAGGAGAGCATTTTGGCGGTAGCGATCATAACTCTGTTACTTTTACAATAGTCATGGAAAGGTATATGCAGCAGGGTAAGGTTTATAATTGGGGGAAGGGTAATTACAATTCTGTTAGGCAAGAACTGGGTAACATAAAATGGGAACAGATGCTGTCAGGGAAGAGCACTATTGAAATGTGGAGATTGTTTAAGGAATGTATACTGCGTGTGCTCGATATGTTTGTCCCTAGCAGGCAGGGAAGATGCGGTCGAGTGAGGGAGCCTTGGTTCTCAAGAGAGGTTGAATGACTGGTTAAGAGGAAGAAGGATGCTTATGTAAGGTTTAGGAAACAAGGAACGGAAAAGGGTCTAGAGGGATACGAGTTAGCCAGGAAGAAGCTGAAGAAAAGGCTTAGGAGAGCTATAAGGAGGCATGAGAAAACCTTGGCGGATAGGATCAAGGAAAACTCCAAGGCTTTTTACAAATATGTGAGGAATAAGAGAATGACCAGAGAAAGGGTAGGGCCAATCAAGGATTGTAAAGGGAATTTGTGCACGGAGCCTGTGAATACAACTGAGAGGGACCTAGTGGTAGAGGAGGACAGTGTGAAACAGGATGGTAGGCTAGAGGAGGTTGATGTTAGTAAGGAAGATGTACAATGAATTTTGAGGAACTTGAAGATAGATAAGCCCCTCTACCCCGCCCCGGTCCTGAGGTGATTTATCCAAGGATTCTATGGGAAGCGAGGGAAGAGATCACAGGACCTTTGGCGATGATCTTTTCATCCTCACTGTCCAAGGGTATAGTGCGGGAAGATTGGAGAGAGGAAAACGTCATTCCCTTGTTCAAAAAAGGGAATAGCGATAACACCGGAAATTACAGGTCAGTTAGTCTAACTTCAGTGGTGGGCAAATTATTGGAAAGGGCTTTGAGAGATAGGATTTGTGATCACTTGGATAGGCACAGTTTGATTTGTGATAGTCAGCATGGATTTGTGAGGGGTAGGTCATGCCTCACAAACCTTATTGAATTCTTTGAAGAGGTGACCAAACAGTGATGAAGGTAGAGCAGTGGATGTGGTATACATGGATTTAAGTAAGGCGTTTGATAAGGTTCCCCATGGTAGGCTCATGCAGAAAGTAAAGAGGCATGGGATAGGGGGAAATGTGCCAGATTGGATTCAGAATTGACTGACCCTTAGAAGACAAAGGGTGGTAGTGGTCAGAAAATATTCAACATCGTGCTCAGTTACGAGTGGGGTACCACAAGGATCTGTTCTGGGTCCTCTTCTATTTGTAATTTTTGTAAATGATTTGGATGTGGGAGTGGAAGCGTGGTTTAGTAAGTTCACATGGGTCGTGTTGTGGACAGTGCGGAGGGCTGTTCTAGGTTACAAAGGGACATTGATAGGATGCAGAGTTGGGTTGACAAGTGGCAGATGGAGTTTAACCCTGAAAAGTGTGAGATGATTCATTTTGGAAGGACAAATTTGAAAGCAGAATACAGGGTTAACGGAAAGATTCTTGGCAGCGTGGAGGAGTGGAGGGATCTCAGGGATCATGTCCACAGTTCCCTGAAAGCTGCCACCCAGGTGGATAAAGTTGTAAAGAAGGCGTATGGTGTGTTAGCTTTCATTAATATAGGGATTGAGTTCAAGAGCCGTGGAGTTATGCTCCAACTATACAAATCCCTAGTTTGGCCACATTTAGAGTATTGTGTCCAGTTCTGGTCACCTCATTACAGGAAAGATGTGGAAGCGTTGGAAAAGGTGCAAAGGAGATTTACCAGGATGTTGCCTGGAATGGAGGGTAGGTCTTACGAGGAAAGGTTGAGAGAGCTAGGGATTTTCTCTTTAGAATGACGAAGGATGAGAGGTGACTTGATAGAGGTGTACAAAATGATCAGAGGTATAGATTGAGTGGACAGCCAGAGACTTTTTCCTAGGGAGGAGGTAGCTATTACAAGGGGGCATAGTTTTAAAGTGAGTGGAGGTAGATATAGGGATACATCAGAGGTAGGTTCTTTAGTCAGAGAGTGGTAGGGGCATGGAATGCATTGCCGGAGAGGGTAGTGGAGTTGGCCTCATTCTGGGCATTTAAGCAGCTATTACATAGGCATATGGATGATAGTACAAAGAAGGGGTGGGGGTTAGATTGACCTTAGGTTTAGGGTAAAAATTCGGCACAACAGCATGGGCCGAAGGGCCTGTACTGTGCTGTACTGTTCTACGTTTTATGTTCTATTAAGCTGGAGTGGGTTTAAAAGAGATTTACAGGATGTTGCCAGGAATGCAGCATTTGAGATATAAAAATAGATTAGAAAGACTGAACTTTTTTCACTGGAGCATAGGAGGTTGAGAGGCGACCTTATGGAATTTTACAAAACAATGAGGGGTATAGTAGAACTAAAGAGATAGCTGTCTTTTCCCTAGAATGGGGGATTTCAAGACTAGGGGACACGTTTTTAAGGTGAAAGGAGAGAAATTTTAAAAAAAAAGGGGGCAATTTTTTTTACACAGAAGGTGGTTCACATGTAGAATGAACTTCTTGAAGAAGTGATGGATTTGGGTACAATTGCAACATTTAAAAGACATTTGGATAAGTACAAGAGTAGGGAAGGTTTGGAGGGTTGTGGGCCAGGAGCAGGCAGGTAGCACCAGTTTAGTTTGGGATTATGTTTGGCATGGACTGGTTAGACCGAAGGCACTGTTTCCATGCCATATGATTCCATGACTCTGTGACTGTGTAAGAGTTAGCAATGCAATGGCATTATTTTCAATATAAAATGTACAAAATGTCCAGAAAAGTAGGAAGGGTGCAATTCCCATCCATGCTAAAAAGGGGGTGAAATCATGGAACAGAGAGGGAAAATGGTGAATAAATTAGAGTTTCCTTCATTTTGCGCAAGTTAAAATACAGAATTCCTTAATTTTAAAACATTCCAACAACCTTTAAATACTTGAAAACAACTTTTACAGCAAAAGTGGAAAGATAATTTAGAAACATTTAGAATTTACAACTTTAAAGGAAATTTTTGAAAAGGAAGATAAGAAGAACAGAAGTTAAAATTCTTCATGCTGAAGGCTTATTATCAATTCAACATCATTATCCTGTTCTTAAAGAAATACTTTACAATATTTAAAAAATCACTGAAGAGTATTTAACATATAATGGAATTGAGGTAATTCAAAACACTAAACAGTAAAATCAAAATCTGTGAAAAAGAATAGTAAATTTTTGCAATAACACAAGAAAATCAGAAAAGAACAAAGCATGCATTTCTTTACTCTGAAGGCTCTGTTGATTTCATCTTTTTTGTATTCGCTCATGGGATGTCTGCATCACTGGATGGGCCAGCATTTATTGCCCATCCCTAGTTGCCGTTGAGAAGGTGGTGGTGAGCTGCCTTCTTGAACATTTACAGTCCATTTAGTGGAGGTAGGACATCAGTGGCATTAGGGACAGAGCTTCAGGTTTTAACACAGCTACAGTGAAGGAATGAAGATACTTTTCCAAGTCAGGATAAAGAGTGGCTTGGAGGGGACTTTGTTCATATCTATCTACTGACCTTAACTTTCTAAATGGTAGTGGTTATGTGGTTCGAAGGTGTTGTCTAATAAACCATGGTGAATATTTACGCTAGATCTTGTAGATAGCGCACATTGCTGTTACCGTATGTCATCGGCGGCAGGAATGAATGTTTGTAGATGTGACGCCAATCAAGTGGGCTACTTTGTCCCAAATGGTCTCAAGTTTCTTCAGTGTTTTTGCAGCTGCATTTCTCCAGGCAACTGGGGAATATTCCATCATACTGCTGACTTGTGCCTTGTGGATGATGGACAGAATTTGGGGTGTCAGGAGGTGGGTTATTTGCTAGAGTATTCCTAGCCTCAGATCTACTCTTTTAGCTACAGTATTTATATGACTGGTGAAGAAGGGTCACTGGACCCAAAACATTAACTCTGCTTTCTTTCCACTGATGATGTCAGACCTGTTGAGTTTTTCCAGCAACATTTGGTTTTCAGGCATGTTCACTACACTAAACGTCATTGTTCTATCAGGATATGTGCTGATCTTACACATATCGGTAAGGCAGCAGCTAGAGAATGCTATCTCATGGCTATAGTGAATGAGCACTTATCTAAACACTTTAAAAGCGAAATCTTCACTCAACCTGAAGCCAATAATGGTTTCTGACAGATCCCATTACATGAGAAGACCAGACTGCTCATCACAATCATCATTCCAATGGTTGGAGGATATCATATGGATGGAAGTCTGGTCCATGCAGTCATACCAGAAATTCATGACCAAAGAATAAAAGAGAATGTACAATCTTGAAGCAATTGCAGGCAGAAACTATTACCTTCAAAATATGAGTTTTCCAAAAATTTTATCCAATTTCTAATAGAAATCATTGACAAAGATGGCATAAATCCAGATCTTTAGAAAAAAAAGGCAGTAAAAAAGTTCCCTACTCCAAAGTTAGTGATCTCTAAGAGTGGAAAAGCAGGTAGCAAAATTAGTCCTTACTTGGCAAATATTAATGAACATTTGACACAATAACTCTACAATATTTAAAAGGCATGTGGATGGATATATGACCAGGAAGGGTTTAGTGGGACATGGGCCAAATGCTGGCAAATGGGACTAGGTCAGGGTGGAATGTCTGATCAGCACAAATGAGTTGGACCAAAGGGTCTATTCCCATGCCGTATGACTCCATGACTTTATGATTCAAATGATTTTAAGGATAGTGCTCGGACACACATCAAGAAAAGGCCTTTCAGACAAACAGAGAAACGTTGACTTCCACATATGTCGTGGTGTATTGTAATCCACCATTTCCAATTGTTATTGTTATAGACACCTCAGACAGAATTATTGGAGCGGTTCTTTTCCAAGAATAGCTAAAAGGGAACAGAAAACCAGTAAACTATGCATCGGTCAGGAACCCAAAATGCAGTTATGTAAAAGGAAGCACACTAGGTTACAAAAGCATTGAGAGATTTTTGGATTACACAATTGGACTCACACTCTGATAGAGACCAATAATAAACCATCGGTCTCACTATTAGATGAAGAAGAATTGGCAAAGATACTTCCATGGATGACTTCGATCTGGTAAGATTTAAAAATGAGGCCAAATTTACGCAAGAAGAATTGCAGTCATCAGTACATGACTTCTGTAGAACAATTGTTGCTAACCTTATACCAACAGGTAATGAACTCAACTTGTATACTCAGGCAGGCAAGGAATTGTGGCCAACAAAAACCTAGGCTTAATTAGGACAGAGAAGTGCAAGCAAAAGGATCTCAAATTTCTTACCATGCATTATTACCATATAGACATATATTCAAATGAAAGGCTTAGTTATGAGAACTTATTTTGAATAGAGATGATATTTCACTATTGTTGATGACTTATCGATTTTCAGTAATAGACTTATTATCACTCCCTCACTACAAACCCACATCCTGTCAAAATATGTCAAGGGTGCCTGGGCATGACCAAATGTAGAGTCAGAGATCGATCATCAGTAAAAGGTGAAGTCACTATAAGGAAGGAAATCATTTATTCCCACTACTTTTCCTACCAAACCATGAGAATGTGTAGGGATAGACCTGTTTGTATTTAAAGGGTACTGTTATCTAAAAGTGGTCAACTATTTCTCTCGATGGATTTAAATAAGAAATTCTAGTCGATCATTGTGGATGCCGTCATCAAAGTCCTTCATGAAATATTTGCAACTCGTGAAATTCCAGATGTGATAATATCCATTAATGAGCTACAATTCATCAAACAGATGTTTGAGAACTTTGCAACCATTTCAGTGTTTCAGCGTATCATTACTTCATTAAACTATTCTCAGTTGGCTGGAGAAATCAAATCTAGAGAATGAACAACCTAAAACTTTTAAGAAGACCATAGAGTTCTCAGCAGTATGAAATTGCTGCTCCACTGCACTCCAATGTTGTCTTCAACCAGTAGAGCTATTAACAAGGAGAAAACTAAAAATTCAATGTCTTCTCCTTCCAAAGTGATTACTCCACAAATAAGTCTCATGAATTTAAAATCTTTCCTAAGAAAGAATAAAAGGTTTGTCAACAAGAAGTGATTAACTATAATAGGTGGTTTCACATCTAAGCTTTGCCAAGTCAGAAACAAGAGACTGTGACAATGTGGATTAAGGTTTCAACAGGAATAGTGCAGTCATGCAACATGTACCACACCAGCAATGACTGAACATCAGAAGGACTCGGAATCACTGACACCTTGTCACACTAAAGACACATAATCCATTGCTACTGCAATGGAATGTCCCGAAAGAAAAATGCAATTAGCAAATCAGCTATTATCAGCTCCAATATGAGATCAAGAGCCAATTCAGCTGTTCTCAAATTATAAAAATATGCGAGATAAAAGGTACTGCAGATGCTGGAGAATCCGAGAAAACAAGGCGTGGGGCTGGATGAACACAGCAGGTCAAGCAGCATCATAGGAGCAGGAAAACTTGACGTTTCGGGCCTAAACCCTTCATCAGAAATGCGGGAGGGGAAGAGGGTTCTGAAATAAATAAGGAGAGAGGGGGAGGCGGATAGAGGATGGATAGAGGAGAGGATAGGTGGAGAGGAGGCAGACAAGTCGAAGAGGCGGGAATGGAGCCAGTAAAGGTGAGTGTAGGGAGGGGGGTAGGGAGGAGATAGGTCAGTCCAGGGAGGACGGACAGGTCAAGGGGGCGGGATGATGTTAGTAGATAGGAGATGGGGGTGTGGCTTGAGGTGAGAGGAAAAACAGGTTAGGGAGGTGGAAATGAGCTGGGCTGGTTTTGGGATGCGGTTGGGGGAGGGGAGATTTTGAAGCTTGTGAAATCCACATTGATGCCATTGGGCTGCAGGGACCACTCCCTCCGCGCCTCCCTTGTCCGCGCCACACTCCCCTCCAGCCCCACCACACCCGGCACTTTTCCTTGTAACCGCAGGAAGTGCTACACCTGCCCCCACACCTCCTCCCTCACCCCAATCCCAGGCCCCAAGAAGACTTTCCACATCAGGCAAATGTTCACCTGCACATCTGCCAATGTGGTACACTGCATCCGCTGTACCCGTTGTGGCTTCCTCTACATCGGGGAAACCAAACGGAGGCTTGGGGACCGCTTTGCAGAACACCTGCGCTCAGTTCGCAATAAACAACTGCACCTCCTAGTCGTGAACCATTTCAACTCCCCCTCCCATTCCTCAGATGACATGTCCATCCTGGGCCTCCTGCAATGCCACAGTGATGCCACCCGAAGGCTGCAAGAACAGCAAATCATATTCAGCCTGGGAACCCTGCAGCCCAATGGCATCAATGTGGATTTCACAAGCTTTAAAATCTCCCCTCCCCCAACCGCATCCCAAAACCAGCCCAGCTCATCTCCACCTCCCTAACCTGTTTTTCCTCTCACCTCAAGCCACACCCCCCCATCTCCTATCTACTAACATCATCCCGCCCCCTTGACCTGTCCGTCCTCCCTGGACTGACCTATCTCCTCCCTACCCCCCTACCTACACTCACCTTTACTGGCTCCATCCCCGCCTCTTCGACTTGTCTGCCTCCTCTCCACCTATCCTCTCCTCTATCCATCCTCTATCCGCCTCCCCCTCTCTCCCTATTTATTTCAGAATCCTCTTCCCTTCCCCCATTTCTGATGAAGGGTTTAGGCCCGAAACGTCAAGTTTTCCGGCTCCTATGATGCTGCTTGACCTGCTGTGTTCATCCAGCCCCATGCTTGTTATAAAAATATGCGTATTCTTGTCTAACTTGATCAGAACAGAGAATCAACCTCCAAATCAACTGCATTTATAAAGTGAGGGACTTAGTGTGTAAGAGTGGGTTGGAGGAAAGGGAGATGAGTCAGTAGAAATTTTAAAACAACTGTATAAAAAGAGAAAAGCTTAGAATGGGATGGGGGTATTGCTAGAAATATGGTTTAAGAATTTGATACCTGAAAGGATTAATTAACATTGCATCAGAAGTTCTACTCATCAGAATTTGTTCCTGGGAGGAGTGAACTGAAGTTTCTGGAGTTGTTGGAGGTCTGTGGTTGCTACCAATGTGTGTAAGAATGTTTTAGAAGTTGTAGAACATATAACACATGAACAAGGATCAAGAGTCGGCCACTTGACCCTTCGAGTCTGCTCTTCCATTCAATCAGATTATGACTGAACAATTGTACATTCCTGCATATGGATAATCTTTCACCCAGTAATGTAAACTTTCTCTTATGTTAAATCTGATGTCTCACAAGTGACAGTCATGTATCTCAAATGGAATGTAAATAGTTACTAAATAATATGAAGTAAACCTATTTACTGTTCGTCATGACTGAGTTCAGCTTCTGCCTAAGATGTCATGTGGGCATCCTTTCCCATATGGTATCAGTAAGCTAAACTAACATAAGCAAGAAGGATTGATGGCAGTGAAGTTACCCAGATACTTCCAGCAGAACCAACATATCTAAGGTCATGAGACAGTAGGAATTGCAGATGCTGGAGAATCTGGGATAACCAGGTGTAGAGCTAGATGAACACAGCAGGCCAAGCAGCATCACAGGAGCAGGAAGGCTGACGTTTTGGGCCGAGACCTTTCTCTTTTTGAAGAAGGGTCTGGGCCCAAAACGTCAGCCTTCCTGCTCCTGTGATGCTGCTTGGCCTGCTGTGTTCATCTAGCTCTACACCTTGTTATATTTAAGGTCATAATGTGCAAGGAATGTAGAGGTTAATAATTATACCATTCTTTGTTAATGCACAACTTCCTAATACTTTAAAATATATAAGAAATTACAGCAAGAGTTCTAATAAAAAGCAATCAGAAGGCGGCTAATTGCAGTAATACTTAAAAGGTCTGTCAACAACATTCATTAAGCTATAATTTTGGATATACTTTTAATGTAGTAGCTCGTGAATTTAATTATCTTAAAAGAGTTGAAATTATTTGTATTTGCTGTTGTAGGTTCCAAATGTGTGTATGCCTGCTGTTCCACAGTGAAGTTTCTCTTTGTGTCACACAAAGGAATGAACCTTTTCTTTAATAACAAGCATGGGGCTGGATGAACACAGCAGGTCAAGCAGCATCATAGGAGCAGGAAGCTTGACGTTTCGGGCCTAAACCCTTCATCAGAAATGGGGGAGGGGAAGAGGGTTCTGAAATAAATAGGGAGAGAGGGGGAGGCGGATAGAGGATGGATAGAGGAGAGGATAGGTGGAGAGGAGGCAGACAAGTCGAAGACGCGGGGATGGAGCCAGTAAAGGTGAAGTGTAGGTAGGGGGGTAGGGAGGAGATAGGTCAGTCCAGGGAGGACGGACAGGTCAAGGGGGCGGGATGATGTTAGTAGATAGGAGATGGGGGTGTGACTTGAGGTGAGAGGAAAAACAGGTTAGGGAGGTGGAGATGAGCTGGGCTGGTTTTGGGATGCGGTTGGGGGAGGGGAGATTTTGAAGCTTGTGAAATCCTTTGTCCCCCTCCACCCACATATCAACGAATACCGCTCACGCTTGGATATTGAGCAGTTTTTCCGCTGCCTCCGCCTCCACGCTTACTTCTCCAACCGCGAATCTAACCCTCCCTCTACTGACCCCTTCTCCCGCCTCCAACACAAGCCCTCCTCCTGGACACCACCCCAAGGCCTCCTATCCTCCCTCGACCTCTTCATCTCCAACTGCCGTCGAGACATCAATCGCCTCAACCTCTCTACCCCTCTCAAACACTCCAACCTCTCCCCCACAGAACGTGCAGCCCTCCGCTCCCTCCGCTCCAATCCCAACCTCACCATAAAACCCGCGGACTAGGGAGGGGCAGTCGTAGTATGGTGCACTGACCTGTACATTGCTGAGGCCAGGCGCCAACTCTCTGACACCTCCTCCTACCGCCCCCAAATCATGACCCCACCCCCAAGCACCAAACCATCATCTCCCAAACCATCCACAACCTCATCACCTCAGGGGACCTCCCACCCACCGCCTCCAACCTCATCGTACCCCAATCCCACTCCGCCCGCTTCGATCTCCTCCCCAAAATCCACAAACCTGAATGCCCTGGTCGACCCATTGTCTCCGCCTGCTCCTGCCCCACCGAACTCATCTCCACCTACCTAGACTCCATTTTCACCCCCCTGGTCCAGGAACTCCCCACCTACGTCCGTGACAACACCCACGCCCTCCACCTCCTCCAGAACTTTCAATTCCCCGGTCCCCAACACCTCATTTTTACTACGGACGTCCAGTCCCTATACACCTGTATTCCTCATGCTGATGGCCTAAAGGCCCTCCGCTTCTTCCTGTCCCGCAGAACTGACCAATCCTCCTCCACCGACACCCTCATCCGCTTAGCCGAACTCGTCCTCACCCTCAACAACTTTTCTTTCAATTCCTCCCACTTCCTACAGACAAAGGGGGTGGCCATGGGTACCCGCATGGGCCCAAGCTATGCCTGCCTCTTTGTAGGTTACGTGGAACAATCCCTCTTCCGTACCTACACTGGCCCTAAACCCCACCTCTTCTTCCGTTACATTGATGACTGCATCAGCGCCGCCTCATGCTCCCACGAGGAGCTCGAACAGTTCATCCACTTCACCAACACCTTCCACCCCAACCTGAAGTTCACCTGGACCATCTCCAACACTTCTCTCTCCTT
>JAHRHZ010000133.1:32329429-32385969 GCA_024137785.1 Ginglymostoma cirratum | reverse complement strand
GACCTGTCCGTCCTCCCTGGACTGACCTATCTCCTCCCTACCCCCCTCCCTACACTCACCTTTACTGGCTCCATCCCGCCTCTTCGACTTGTCTGCCTCCTCTCCACCTATCCTCTCCTCTATCCATCCTCTATCCGCCTCCCCCTCTCTCCCTATTTATTTCAGAACCCTCTTCCCCTCCCGCATTTCTGATGAAGGGTTTAGGCCCGAAACGTCAAGCTTTCCTGCTCCTATGATGCTGCTTGGCCTGCTGTGTTCATCCAGCCCCACGCCTTGTTATCTCGGATTCTCCAGCATCTGCAGTACCTTTTATCTCTGATACAACCTTTTCTTTAAGTTGTTTTTGAAGCCCTTGAGAAATGCTTCCCCAAACTGACAAGTTGACCACAGGGCATGTGTTTCACATTAACAGCTCAACCCCACCCCTTCATCACCACCTTCACCAGACAGCCAGTGCTGTCACATGATTATGACTACCCTTTTCACTGCTCACACACAAAATTATCTTTAGCATCGGTAGCAACAATATCAGCAAATTAGCTATAATTTCCAGTTCAGGTAGTGATGTGAAGGATTTTCTGTATTAACTTGTTCATCTTACATTGTTCGGTGTGAAGAGTAACCACAATGTAAATCCTATAAGGTGAATATTGCAATTAAAATGACTTCAAATGATAAAGTTTAAAGTTGAAAGTACTTTAATTTGTTCTTAAACCGTTAAGATATGATCTTTAAACTCCCAGATTGCTATTTTCTTTTATTAATGGAAAATTATTCAATCTTTCGTTTTACATTCCAGACTTATTTTTAACTCCTTCGACAAATGATCTGAGCAAAGGAGAAAGAAGCAAGGAAAGGTGTCAACTTATCAGCAAAGTTTACAATTTTCAATCATACCATATTAAAGGCATTTACAATGATGATTAGATTAGAAACGTGGAAGGAAATTGCATGTATTCACAAATATGTGTAGTATTCTAACTGAGCAGATTAGTCTGTCAATTTAAATAATAGGTAAGTGTGTGCCAAAGTCTAATGTGATGCAAAAATATTTAGGAGACAATGCTCACTATAACTGGCTATGCTATGTTCTGTTTTATTTCATATGATGAAAAAAATTATCATTCTCTAATGACTTGTTCTTCCATCTGGAACAAACTGAATGCAAGTGCAAGCCATTTGTTCATGTCTTATTTCATCATGTCTAAACTCAGTTCTAATTTTCGTTTGTATTTTGAATAAATTTAGTTTCTGAAATTTACTCACAGAAGCCTCCTTTTCAGTTTACACCAACACAGCACTTGACAGAAATCTATTGAGCACAAAGAATTTCTGAAACTACTTCATACGCAGCACAGCCTTGTAAGTTCATTCAGTTCACTCCTCTCACCTCCCCATTAAACATTATGATTACATTTGAGGTAATATTCATTTATGGCAAGTGCAGAAATCTGGCTATGTTTGGGTTGGCCGTATATGAGATAATGGTGGATTTTTTTCTTTCATGACGTCCTCCCTTGACTTGATAAATCAGTATTTCACCATGTTGAACATCAACGACATGGCATGTAATCTGAGTAAGTACTTCACTGTCCATATCGTGCCTGGATTACACCCCTGCTGGCCAGTCCTGAAGGGTGCTGTCCGTCTGGTCATGTGGTAGTTGTATGTAAAACAACACACAAGAATTGCCAATTTCATTTAATCTTCTCAAATATACCTGTTACAGTATAATCTGTTCATTGTGTAATTTCATGATCTAGTATATCCCTCTTTCCTGCATCGCACACAAGTGAGGTGAACACACCTTGTTCATGAACGAGTTGAGAAGGACATGCTGGGACAATTCTAGGCAGCCCTGAAATCTAAATGAAAAATATTGGTGAAGCTACTGCAAAGGATTACGTACTCCATAAACCGTGAAAGCCTCATGGTATAAACAGGACTAAACGATCCCAACCAAGCTTTTATCTCTGATACAATTTTAAGCACTGATTTTTAGAGGAAATGCTTTGGCATTGATCAGATGTTTTAATATTTGTGGCTTTGATTTGCTGAAATCCACGGGTGACATTATTGTTTAATTTGCTATTGGGTGGATTCATGGGCTTCAGTGCTTAAGAGAGAAAGGAAACCTATAAAAGAAAGGAAGGCAACAATTTCAGAAACTCAATTCAGAGTATCCATTAGAACTGACCCCATTTATTCAGGGTTAAAATTGATAGCTCCAGCAGCAGTGATTTTTAACTCATGTGCATTTATTCAATTGCAGGTAGTAAGTATATCTGCCTCAGTGGCTTTACCAACAATGTAGCTGGCTTGAACATATCCAAAGATCTGCTGGAATTTCAGGGGTACAATGAAGGATAATGAATGCTACATAACATGTTAAAAAAAAGCAAACTGAAAACATTAAAAGATATAAAATTATTTTTATAGATATTTGGGTTCATGAAGGGCAGGTCATGCTTAACAAATCTTTTGGAATTCTATGAAGACATTACGAGCAAGGTGGACAATGGGGACCCAGTGGATGTGGTGTACCTGGGTTTTCAAAAGGCCTTCGACAAGGTGCTGCACGAGAGGTTGCTGCATAAGATAAGGATGCATGGCGTTAGAGGTAAAGTATTAGCATGGATAGAGGATTGGTTGACTAATAGGAAGCAAAGAGTAGGGATAAATGAGTGTTATTCTGGCTAGCAATCAGTGACTAGTGGTGTGCCTCAGGGATCAGTGTTGGGACCGCAATTATTTACAATTTATATAGATGATTTGGATTGGGCACCACGTGTAGGGTGTCAAAGTTTGGAGATGACACTAAGATGAGTGGTAGAGCAAAGTGTGCAGAGGACTGTGAAACTTTGCAGAGGAACATAAATACATTGAGTGAGTGGGTAAAGGTCTGGCAGATGGAATACAATGTAAATAAATGTGAAGTCATACATTTTGGTAATAGTAATAGTAAGAAGTGATAGTAATATTAATAGTAATATTAATATTAAAAAGGATTATTAGTAATAGTAAAAAGGATTATTACATGAATGGTAAAAAGTTGCAGCATGCTGCTATGCAGAGGGACCTGGGTGTCCTTGTGCATGAATCACAGAAGGTTGGTCTGCAGCTACAACAAGTAACTGGAAGGCAAATGGAATTTTGTCCTTCATTGCTAGAGGGATTGAGTTTAAAAGCAGAGAGATTATGTTGCAGCTGTACAAGGTGCTGGTGAGGCCATACCTTGAGTACTGTGTGCCGTTTTGGTCTCCTTACTTGAGAAAGGATGTACTGGCACTGGAGGGGGTGCAGAGGAGGTTCATTAGGTTGATTCCGGAGTTGAGGGGGTTGGCTTATGAGGAGAGACTGGGTAGATTGGGATTATATTCATTGGAATTCAGAAGATTGAGGGGGGATCTTATAGAAACATATAAAATTATGAAGAGAATAGATAAGATAAAAGTAGAGAGGATGTTTCCACTGGCAGGTGAAGCTAGGACAAGAGGGCATAGCCTCATGATTGGAAGGAGCAGATTTAGGACTGAATTGAGAAGGAACTACTTCACCCAGAGGGTTGTTAATCTATGGAATTCCTTGCCCAGTGAAGTAGTTGACGCTACTTCAGTAAATGTTTTTAAAGCTAAGGTAGATATTTTTTTTGAACAATAAAGGAATTAAGCGATACGGTGAGAGTGTGGGTAAGTGGATCTGAGTCCACAAAAAGATCAGCCATGATCTTGTTGAATGGCGGAGCAGGCTCGAGGGGCCGGACGGCCTACTCCTGCTCCTAGTTCTTATGTTCTTCTTATTATAAAAGTGATGAAGTGTTTTGTGTCGGACGTACATACAGCCTATCCCCAGGTTGCGAACATATTCCATCCCAGAGTCCATTTACAAGCCAACTTGTTTGCAAGTCAGAACACAACAGAGAAAATGGAAAACAGATCTTTTTAATTACAGAAAATGTTTATACGTCTTTAAAATTAAAAACACATATGGGATCACATTTGTAAAAGCAAGCCTTTGTAAGTCAGACGTTCATAAATCAGAGAATCCCTTTTCAACTGACGGTATGTTCCCTGCAGCTATTAGACAGTCACCAATGAAAGTACATTTCATGAACTAAATCTACACACACCACACACAGTGTTCTGTAGCTTAAACCAATCATAATGGGTAGAATTATGTTGTGCGGTAGGAGCAAATATGAGAAAGGAGAGAAAATACAGTGTAAATGAAAAGATCAGATGCTCAACAACAAGAAATATTTTCCTAATTTTTCCTTCAAGCTTTGGATGGTGACTTCAGAATCTGACTGTTGAGTGGCAGCTGCCTTATTTTGGTGTATTTACATATAATTGAAACCACAGCTCACCATTTTTACATGCTGCTTTTAATTCACTCCTCCACTGAGTTTCTAGACATCACTAACTCCTGACATGTAACGCCTCACCAAGTGTTTGCCCTAGCTGCCATTCAACTTCTTCTCCAGAACAAGTCCCTATATGTTCCATGGCCACTATCCTCCTCGACGTTTCATCCACAAAATACCACTTGGAAAACCATCCGACATCATCACACCTGCCCTCAGACCAATTCAGACATCACTTAAACCCTTGAACACTTTATTTTGGAGGTCAGAGCCGCCTCTGTCGTACGTGTTTCAGCCACGAACAAACAGAAATGCATCATATGCACTTGCACAGGATGCTTCTATGCTACCATTGACACATGCATCTTATGATCCTGAGATTATGTTCTTAGCACTCACTCACTTTGCATTTACCTGGAGGCTGCAAGCCTCTGTGCACTTCATATTCATTTCTCAATGCACATCAACTTTAGCGCTGACTCTTAGATTGCCAGCATATGGGGAGCTTGTAGCCCTTTATTAGCATAGAGGAAGAAGCTGGCAGTTTGTGTTGTAGGGAGCAACGAACAGTCAATCTATCAGTCAGATAGAGGGTGGATATATCACTGTGCAGCACCACAGAACATCAACATCAGACTTGCAGCAACTGCCAACAGTTTATGCAGCAAACACATTGCACATATGTTTGGGGAGGGGGAGGTAATGGCCTAGTGGCATTATCGCTGGACTGTTAATCCAGAGATCTGGATAACATTCTGGGGGCACAGGTTCAAATCCGACCATGGCGGAGGGTGAACTTTGAATTCAATAAAATATCTGGAATTAAGAATCTAACGCTGACCATGAATCCATTCAGAGATAATAGGAACTACAGATGCTGGAGAATCCGAGATAACAAGAAATCAGAAATTTCTGATGAAGGGTCGAGGCCTGAAATGTCAGCCTTCCTGCTCCTGTGATGCTGCTTGGCCTGCTGTGTTCATCCAGCTCTACACCTTGTTATCATGAATCCATTGTTGGTTGTCGGGAAAAACCCACCTGCTTTACTAATGTCCTTTAGAGAAGGAAATTGCCATCTTTACCTGGTCTGGCATACATGTGACTCTGGACCCATAGCAATGTGGTTGACTCTGAACTGCCTTCTGGGCAATTAGGAATGGGCAATAAATGCTGCCTAGCCAGTGACATCCTCATCCCATTAATGAATGGAAAAAAAACATGAATGGCGATGTGTGAAAGAGGAGAGCAGTTGGGTAGTATTGTAGAACAGGGAGACCTAAAGTTTCAGGTACATAATTCTTTGAAATTTGCATCACAAATAGGTATGGTGATTAAGAAAGTGTTTAGTACACTTGCCTTCATTGCTCAGACTTTTGAGTATACGAGTTGGAATGTCATGTTGATGTTCTACAGGATGTTGGTGAAATTTCTTCTGGAGTACCATGTCAAGTTCTAGTCACCCTGTTATAGGAAGTATATTATCAAGGTGGAGAGGGTTCAAAAAAGATTTGCCAGGATGTTGTTGGGAATTGAAGGTTTGATCTGTAGGGATAGGCTGGATAGGCTGGGACTTTTTTCATTGGAGTGTAGGAGGTTGAGGGGTGACCTTATTGAGATTTTGAAAATCATGAGGAGCATAGATAAGGTGAATAGCCAAGATCTTTTCCCTAAAGTGGAGAAATACAAAACTAGGGGACATATCTTTAAGATGAGAAGAGAAAGATGTAAAATTGATGTGAGGGGCAACTTTTTTACACAGAGACTCGTTCATATGTGGAAAGAACTTCCAGAGCAAGTGATGGATACAGGTACATTTACTACTATGAAAAGACATTTGGATAAATACATGAATAAGAAATGTTTGGCGAGATATGGGCCAAGTGCAGGCAGATGGGACTAATTTAGTTTGGGAACATGGTCAGCTTGGACTGGTTGAACCAAAGGGTCTGTTTCCATGCTGCATAACTCTATAACTCTATAAATCAGTTTAGGTGTATTGAGTGGTCAATTCATTCTTGTGAATGAAAATTGCTCCAAAAGCACACTGGACTTGCCTTTCAAGATTCGACTGACATTTGTGGAGATCTAATCTATGCATTACAAGTGGAGTTGACCACTGATAATGTAGCTACCCCATTAATTATTTTTTCTTTTTTAGTTTATTGCAACTAAGTATAACCATTGCTGAATATTATGAAAATATTGACATTTCTTTTATTTTGAATTTGTTAGGCTTAAATCGCAGCTGTTGAAAATTATAACTTTGGCTTACTTATGTTCACTGACTGTTTACCAAATAAATGTAACATAACCATCTTCTCCAAAATTGTGAGATAAACAACATCTGTTTGGTTTAATAAAACAGCAAATCCTGAAATCAAAATGAATGATTTAGTACAAGTTAAAACAATCAAGGTCGTTTCCTTTTTGTTAAGGGCTAAACATTTGCAGGAAGGGACCATGTACCCATTTTTCACACTGATCTATTTTGATGTTCCTATAACTTTTATAGATGACAGTCGGATCTAAAAGATGGATGATCTTTGCTTTTCATTATGCATATATTTTTAGGAAATAAAATATAAATGTTTTAACACCCCTCCTTCCCAAATGTGCAACATGTTGCGTTAAGTGAAGGTAATATATCAATTGCCATCTTTCTATCACAAATATTTGCTGTTATTAACTGATTTTAGCAAGTTTGCAGTGCTTGTAGTGGATGTCAGGTAAACTGTTTCTGCCACTTCAGTGCACCACTCTGCTCCCTGGCCAACATCACTGTCTCTGGCTTGCTGCAGTGTTCCAGTGAAGCCCAACGCAAGCTGGAGGAACAACACCTCATTTTCCGCTTGGGGACCCTACAGCCCTCCGGACCCAATATTGAGTTCAAAAATTTTAGAGCCTAAACTCTCCCATGTCCCAGCCGCTATCCCACACACCAGGCCTTGTTACCACATAGCCTGCCATTACACACCCCCTGCTGTTAGTCACTAACTGTCCCCATTAACAACTATTCACCCTCCCAGCCTGATCGTTAGCAACTCCTTTGTCTGTCCGACTGTCTTTCTCTCTCTTTGGGCTCTATCCTATTGTTTACACCCTACCCCACCCACCTCCCTCTTTTCTGCATATAAACTGACATTTTCCCAGCCACCATCAGTTCTGAGGAAGGGTCACCGGACCCGAAACATTAACTCTGTTTTCTCCTTCACAGATGCTGCCAGACCTGCTGAGCTTTTCCAGCAACTTTGTTTTTGAAACTGTTTCTAAAGGTTGATTCTTTCTTGGATGCATTAATAATTCATGTCTTGTTATAACATCAGTCGTAGAGTTGCTGAACTTCAGTGCTCAGTAATTAGTTGACATTAGATTCTCCTTTTAAATTGTAGCCTGAAACATATAAAATTCTCCCATCTTCAATCATGAACAGTTGCATTGTTCTGTTAAAACTTTCCACTATATTTTGGCCCAGTAGGTCTTTTATCTCCAACATTTGTGACTGTAAAATTTCCCTAAGGGATAGTTCTCTGTTTTACATAATATGGGAATGTAGACACAGATATTCCAATGACTATTGATTACCTAATTACCTGCTGGTGATTTTTTTCAGACGAAGTTCTGAGTCAGACCTCTCTTGAATGCATCTGTCACAGGAAACCAGGAAGAAATTCAGGCAGTGGAGGACCAGCTTTGCAGGTCAAGACTTGTTCCTTTCATTACAACACTCGCTGTCACATTTCAGGAGCCAAAGATTCCAAAGGCATTTTGACAGTGGAGGGGGAAGAGGTAAATGAGGAGATAGGCTGGAAGGAGTAGGTAAAGGAGTTGTCTGCCAGTGATAGGGTGCCAGGTAAATAGATCTGCTTAGGGTAGGTCACTAGTAGGCTATTCACCTTATCTGTACCCCTCATGATTTATAAACCTCTATCAGGTCACCCTTCAACCTCCTATGCTCCAGTGAAAAAAGTCCCAGCCTGTCCAGCTTCTCCTTACAACTTAAACCCTCCATTCCCAGCAAAATCCTGGCAAATCTTTTTTGAACCCTCTCCAATTTAATATCATCCTTCCTATAACAGAGCAACCAGAACTGCACAAATTACTCCAGAAGAGGCCTCACCAATGTTGTGTACAACCTCAACATGATGTCCTAACTCCTATACTCAAAGGTCTGAGCAATGAAGGAAAGCGTGCTAAACGCCTTCTTAACCACCCTGTCTACATGCGATGTAAATTTCAAAGAACTATGCACCCGAACCCCTCGGTCTCTCTGTTGTCCCACTACAAACAAAACAACTGTGAATGTAAATTCTGTGTTGTCTGGCAAAGTCCTGAGTGGGATGCATGGAATGTCACTCATATAGAATGTCTGGGAAACATGAAACAGTGGGTGAAAGAAATGTATTAGAAAGAGATACTGATAGGGAAGACTATTGCTCCTCTCTCAGCAGAAAGCCGCCTCTTGCAGAATTTTTTTTGTATTTCGCTCTTTGAAGAAGTTACAAAAAGAGTTGAAACTGATTAAGTATATGCTAATGGTAGAAAGTATTGTAGCGGAAGAAGATGTATTAACGGAAGAAGATATGCTAGTAAGCTAAGGCTGTGTACTAAGTCCATGTGTAACGGCTAGGATTTGAACACCACTGTCCTGTGAAAGTCAGTCAAAGAAGCACTTGCCAGACACACCTGCGTTGCAGGTAAAAATAATCTCTTGTTCTGTGTTTTTGAAGACAGGTGGCTAACAAGCTAGTCAACAGAAAAGAGGACAAGAGAACATCTCTATTGTTCTGAATGCTGCCAACCAATAACCTGCAAATGCATTTATCAATGTGTGACTGTCCACTCTTCACAACCAATCCAGATTGTATTTATATTTATATAGTCTGTGTGTGTGTGTGTGTGTGTGTGTGTGTGTGTGTGTGTGTATGTGTGTGTGTGTGTGTGTGCGTGTGTATGTGTCGTTTTAGCTTTTATCTCTATTTGTCATAATTCGTATTCCTACACTATGT
This sequence comes from Ginglymostoma cirratum, assembly GCA_024137785.1. NCBI lineage: Eukaryota > Metazoa > Chordata > Chondrichthyes > Orectolobiformes > Ginglymostomatidae > Ginglymostoma > Ginglymostoma cirratum. The sequence continues at coordinate 32,376,600 of JAHRHZ010000133.1, read as the reverse complement.
GTTTCTGTGTTGCATTGTCATTTCTTTTCAAAGTTTGTAACTAATTAACAGAATAAAGCCTATTTAAATTGTTTCCTTTTGAAACAAAGACTCATTTGGTTTTGGAGAAATTAACATTGCTGCATCCAGCAGAGGCAGATGGTGAAACAAAAATGGAAGTCAGTTCATCCTTTCTCATCCATGATTAATGATTAGGGGTATCTACCTGGAATCAAAATAATTTGGGGAACCTGACTTAGATCTGTTCACAACACTCGTCATGCAACGTCAAACAGCATGAAGGAGATTTGAGAGACAGTTACATGAAGTCCAATAGGCTATTCAACAGAGAAATCACTCTTCATCCTGGCAGATCTGTGCCGGGTTTTCTACTCCTTATGAGCCTCCTTCCACTCTTCATCAATTTTTTTACATTATAATATTCTTTTACTGATATAATCTTCTATTCTTTGCTCCTTCATGATCTCTGAAGTGCCTTAAGCACCAAGTGACCATGACCAGTTTTCCCACCCAAAGCAGAACTGACAAAGAAAAGCACTTCACCTCAGATGAACCTAGAACATAGAACAGTACAGGACAGTACAGGTCCTTCGGCCCACGATGTTTTGCCGTCCTGTTATCCCACTAAGATCAGTCTACTCTGCAAATCCTACATTTTACTATCCTCCATGTGCCTATCCAAGAGTCGCTTAAAAGTCTCTAAAGTATCTGACTCTACTACCGCTGCCGGCAGCACATTTCACACGCCCACCACTCTCTGTGTGAAGAACTACCTCTGACATCTCCCCTATACTTTCCTCCAATTGCCTTAAAATTATGTCCCCTCATCATTTCTGCCCCAGGAAAAAGTCTCTGACTATTCACTGTGTCTATGCCTCATCATCTTGTACGCCTCTGTCAAGTCACCTCTCATCCTTCTTTACTTTAATGAGAAAAGCCCTAGTTCCCTCAACCTTTCTTCACAAGACCTGCCCTCCAGCCCAGGCAGCAGCCTGGTAAATCTCAACTGCACTCTCTCCAAAGCTTCGACATCTTTCCTATAATGAGGCGACCAGAACTGAACACAATATTCCAAGTGTGGTCGAACTAGAGTTTTATAGAGCTGCAGCATAACCTCACGGCTCTTAAACTCAATTCCCCTGCCAATGAAAGCCAACACACCATATGCCTTCTTTACAACCCTATCAACTTGGGTAGCAACTTCGAGGGATCTATGGATGTGGACCCCAAGATCCCTCTGTTCCTCCACACTGCTGAGAATCCTGCCATTAACGCTGTATTCTGCATTCAAATTTGACCTTCCAAAATGAATCACTTCACACTTTTCTGGGTTGAATTCCATTTGCCACTTCTTTGCCCAGCTCTGCATCCTGTCAATGTCCCGTTGCAACCTACAACAGCTCTCCACGCTGTCCACAACTCCAACAACCTTCGTGTCATCGGCAAACTTACTAACCCTTCCTCATCCACTTCCTCATCCAAGCCATTGATAAAGATCACAAAGAGCAGAGGTCCCAGAACAGATCCCTGTAGAACACCACTGGTCACTGAGCTCCAGGCTGAATACTTTCCATCTACCACCACACTCTGTCTTCTATTGGACAGCCAGTTTTGTATCCAGACAGCCAAATTTCCCTGAATTCATGCCTCCTTACTTTCGGAATGAGCCTACCTTGTGGAACCTTATCAAATGCCTTGCTAAAATCTATATACACCACATCCACTGCTATACCTTCATCGATGTGTTTTGTCACATCCTCAAAGACTTCAATAAGGCTTGAGAGTCTGCCCCTCACAAAGCCATGCTATTTCTAATCAAACTGTGCTTTTCCAAATAATCATCAATACTATCTCTGAGAATCCTCTCCAATAATTTGCCCACCACAGGAGTAAGACTGACATATCTGTAATTTCCAGGATTATCCCTATTCCTATTCTTGAACAAGGGAATGACATTTGCCACCTTCCAATCATCTGGTACTACTCCAGTGGACAGTGAGGACACAAAGATCATTGTCAAAGGGGCAGCAATCTCTTCTTTCGCCTCCTGTAGTAACCTTGAGTATATCCCATCTGGCCCAGGGGACTTATCTATCCTCATGTTTTTTAAAATTTCCAGCACATCCTCTTCCTAGCATCAACAGTTCGAGCATATCTGCCTGTTTCATGCTGTCCTCACAAACGCCAACGTCCCTCTCATTGATGAATACTGAAGCAAAGTATTCATTAAGGACCTCCCCTACCTCCTCTGACTCCACGCACAAGTTCCCTCCATTATCCCTGATTGGACCTACCCTCACGCTGGCCATCCTCTTCTTCCTCACATAAGCATTGAATGCCTTGGGGTCTTCCTTGATCCTACCCACCAAGGTTTTCTCATACCCTCTTCTAGCTTTCCTAAGTCCATTCTTCAGTTCCTTCCTGGCTATCTTGTAGACCTCTAGACCCCTGTCCGATCCTTGCTTCCTCAAACTTAAGTAATATGGATACAAGATAATAGAGAAGATAAATCTTCCGCACTCAAGCTAAAAGCTGTGTTTGGTGGCAATGCGGCCTGAGCCCTGTAAGATGGTATTTGAAGGGATAAACATCACAAATTGGATTTGGGCATAATTATTTAACAGAAATGGTTACCCCCTTCAAGAAACATTACAGTTATACTACCCAAATATATAAAGTAAAAAAATGCTATTATGCTTTATGATATAGTAAATTGCATCCATTATAATCTCTCATATTTTGTCAGCTCTGTACATGGATAGCTGATATGCCATGCTGGGAATGCAAGTTCATGCATTCTATGGTTGTCAAAAATATTATGAATATGTTCAAAAACAATTTAGAAGTATAATCTTCCTCCTCCCATTATTGTGAACAGTATTACATGCATAAAAAGCATTTTACTTTATGGCAAGATATTCCATGACTTGTAATGTTTTATGTGCAGAAACATCCATTGTTTATGAATTCAATGTTTGGTTGAAATACTGATGTTTTCATTTAATATAAATAGTACAAAGATGTTGGAAAATGTCATACTGTGTTTAATGACAAAAAAAAGAAATTTGAAGTCCCTTCAAACATAATGCTTGCAATACAATTAGTGCTTATTTTAAAAAAAACTTGAACCTCAATGTGAAAACATTATTATAAAGAAAGCCAGAGGAGAAAGAACTTGGGAGCAGTGTAGGGAGTGCTGCCTGGTTCACTGTTCACCAGCTCCCTGGTTCTAACACTGGGTTTATGGAGTAGAATGCGGTGTGGTGGACAACACAGGAGGCAGATACTTCAGGGGCAAAGAAAACTCTGATTTTATTGAAAAACAAGCAAATTGAATATATTTACAGGAAACTGGAAAGTGAATATCAAACCTGGACTATTACCGACTGAGACCTATCTCATAGTTAACTGGACCCCCAGTTAAGCCCTGCAGCCAAGCCTTGATGCAGTGGGTTGAATAGTTACAGTGAGTGGTTATTATCTGATGGCTGACAGAGGGCGAGAGAGAGAGAGAGAGAGAGAGAGAGAGAGGTTACTTGTTAACCCGAAGTCCAACCCCACTTCCCTTCCTTAGGGATGCCTAACACCGTTTGCTCCCAAAACCCACCTTCCCCAATCTAAGACCAGCCAAGCTGGGTTAGAGGGTCTCGATGATCTTAGGCTCACCCCTGGAGTGTAACGCAGTTTCAACTGGCTCTTGTCCATAGTCTATTGCTGTAGCTGGGACTCCACAAAGAGCAGCAAGTGTTGCTAATAGTCAATCTTGTGGTGTCCGCTGATGCAGCTAGAGGTTTAGGGCCTGACGGGTGAGTACCTTGGGTTTTCTTTTCTTTCTTGGTGACCCTTGTGAGTCGATCTGGATGCTCTCAGTTGCCTTCAGACATCAAGTGGAGGTGCATGGTTGGCTGATGGTGTTCAGTGATTGCAATGGTTGCTCTCAGTGTGGAGGGTTCGTGGAGTCCTTGACTCGGGAGGTGGCTGCAGGAACTTTTCTCTTGATCGGTAAGTCTGACCAATCTCCTTTCCCTTCCTCTTGGCTTTGGCTCAAGGACTCCTTTGCGTGCAGGACCTGCCTCTTGCTCAGATTCTCGAACTCCTCTCATGAACTGCCCACACCGGACGTGCACGGAGCCTACCTCAGAGCCCGCGCCTATTTGAAATTGGGGCACGTTGCTGGTATCACAGTGCCCACTGCTCACAGTGCACAGTACTGGGCTCGGGGTCTCCAGCTGTACCCAACTGCAGCCCCCTTATCTCCCACCAAATCTGGTTTCAGCTGCAGAGCCATTGTTCCTCTTCTTGGGGCTGAATGAGCTTCCTGATCACTGGAGGAGGCTTTTCGATTAAGGTGAATAGTTTTGATGGTTTGGAATGTCCAGTATTTCCCTTGGATGGTTATTCGTTAAGGTTTGAATAGTCGTGTAAAAGTTCTTACATCCAAAGGTGAAACAGGTTTACATGTAGCGCAATGGTGTGGCATGTTCGGTATTCTGTGCCTGAGCACTGGTCGGAAATTGAATGGTTTTGTACCTCTGTAGGCTCCAGAAGGTCTGAAGTTTGTTTGTTTCCTGCAGTTTGGCTTCCATTGTTTTAAGCTGGGCACGAATGGGCGTCTTCCTTTAGTTTCTGCAAGCTAACCCCTCTTCCAGACATCTGTCCCTAGGCTTGTATATTACCCAGTCTGTCCCAAACAGCCTTTTCCTGGTTCAGTTAAGACCCATGGTTTCTTGAGTCCAAAAGTTCAGTGAATTTTAGTCCAATGTAATTTCCACAAACTTACGATTTCAGAAGGTTATAGTCCAGGGTATATCCGTAAATTAATGGGGATTTTTGCCCCACCTTACAGCAGCTTTGTCAGGTTACTACACAGGTAAGATTTCAGGTGTGCAGCCATGCATAACTTCTGTGTCTTCAAATAAACGCCTTGTCTGCTTAGGAAAATATCCTCATGCTCAGCATTAAACTGACATCAACATTTAAAGTCTGAAGCGGAGTGAACCAACTCCAAAGGGAAGGAAGATGATGAGCAAAGGAAGGCAACAAACTCAAAGACAATAAACAGAAAGGCCCGAAACGTCAAGCTTTCCTGCTCCTATGATGCTGCTTGGCCTGCTGTGTTCATCCAGCTCCACACCTTGTTATCTCTTCCATGCAAGGCTATTGTCACTGAATGAAGAGCAGAAGCCTAGAAGAAATGAGAAAGTGAGGAAGGCCTCTCAGCATGCAAGTCCTATACACTGTTGTCAAAGCCAGAACCATCAAATAATGGGGATGGCAAAAATATGAAACAAAAACAGAAAATGCTGGAAATACCTAAAACTAAGCAGTTATTGTGGAGTGAGAAACAGAGTTGATGGGTAAAATATTATGTAGCTGTTCTACTCACAATTTGGCGAGGGAGGAGCTTAGTGGTGAACAGTGATTTTGTGCTTTTTAATTTGGTCACAGAATTGGCATCTTCCTTCTGTTTTACAGCAGGAAGCATGTTGGAACTCTAGTCACTGTTCTAATGTAGGTAATGCAATAACCAATGTGCACAATGCAATCCCACAGACTGCGGTATGATAATGACAAGAACATTTGTTTTTGTGAACAGAAACAAAGTTGCTGGAAAAGCTCAGCAGGTCTGTTAGCATCTGTGAAGGGAAAAAAAAGTTAATGTTTCGGGTCCGGTGACCCTTCCTCAGAACTTTGTTTTTGTTCCTGATTTACAACATCTGCAGTTCTTTCGGTGTTCATTTGTTTTTGTGATGCTGATTGAGGGACAGGTATTGGCTAAGGTACCAGGCATAACTCCCCCGCAAGTTTTCAAAATTGTCATGAGTTTCCAACCGAGCAAGTGACTGGGGCCTTGGTTTAACGTCTTATTGAAAAGGCAGCACCTCAGATAATGCAGCAACCCTTCAATACTGCAATGAAATGTCAGCCTTTTGGAGCAAGCCTGACGTGACACATAAACCTAAGCCTTATTACTTAGAGATAAGAACATTGTCACTGAGCCACATTAAAAGCTATTCTGAGTCAGAACACAAATCTCAAACCTATGTCTGATAGTACATTTTTTGTAGGTTCCAAACTGCACAGCTGTTTAGTCTTCAGTCTTAGGTAAGGCACCCAATGTTTAAAACTATTTTAAGAGATGGTTTATCCAGTACATCTAACAAAACTTGTTTAAAAATTCTTTAGCAGTATTCAGTCAATTCAGAGGTAAATTAATTGAAGAAGATGACACTTATGATACAATTAAAGCGAAATTGCAAATTCGGTAGATGAAAAGTGGATATGTTTGCCAATATCACAATAGCGCACATTACTACTGACAAAATCTTAACCAGACCAGCCACATTTAGATAGTGGTTATAAGAGCATATCAAAGGTGTCCCATTCAATTGTGATTAACTCATCTCCTGACTTTCAAATCCTGTGCACCATCTATAAGGCACAAGTCAGGAATACTCTTCACATGCCTAGATGAGTGCAGTTTCAATAATAATTATAAGACTCAACATTCAAGGACAAACAACCCACTTGATTGGCACCACATCCACCACATTAAGCATATATTTCCTTCACCAGCATGGCAATGTGGTGACATTGAGTACTATCTACAAGATACACTGCAGCAACTCACCAAGATTTCATTGATAGTAACTTTCCAAGCCTGTGACCTCAGTAGAAGGGCAAAAGTAGCAGCTGCACAGAAACACCAGCACCTGTACGTTTTGCTTGAAGTCACATCAATAAATTGCTAAGTCAGGATGTTAGGTTTCAACGTCTCTGTTGGGTCAGCATGCTGGAAAAACCTACCTAGTAGGGCTGTGAGAGAACCTGAATAACATACAACAACAGCTGAGGAAGGCATCTCAATACCATCTTGTTGAAGGAAATTAAGGATGGGCAACAAATACTGATATTCCCAGGGATGCACAAATCTCCCAAACAAATAACACAAAACAGCAAGGCGCTTGCGCCAGTGTCATGAGAGCATTAAACTTTCTAAATTTCACTTAGAAATTTTAAAGCTGATAATTTGGTGTGTAAAATAGGAAAAGTTTAATTTGTCTTGAAGGGCACCACAGTCTCAAAGAATAAGTAATCCAGTTCAGTGACACCGCTTTTATTTACATAAATGAGAACATAAATAATGGAATAATAACAAACAAGCATATGAATTAGGAACAGAAGTCGTTCATTCAGGCAACTGAGCCTGCTCCACCATTCAATAACATCTTGGCAGATCTGATTGCTCTATATTCCTGCCTATCCCAGTTAAAATTGCACCCTGTTGCTTATCAAGAACCTATCTGTCTCTGCTTTAAAAATATTCAACAGCCTCCAATTTCTTAGCTTTTGGAGGAAGACATTTCCAAAGACTTATGACCCTCTGTTAAAAAAAGCTTCATCTCATAATGAGCAACCCCTATTTTTATATAGTTACCTCTAGTACAAGATTTTTCTACAAAGGAAGTATCTTTTTCACAACATATTTTCTCACATATCTTGTGCTTCAGAAAGTTTAGGAACCATTCAGTTGGTTCCTTTACCAGTCATTTATATGCTTTCTACAAAATTGAGGTCCAGCTGTAATCGCTGTGAAACAATACTCTTTGTTTTCTGTTGGCTAACCAATCTTCTATCCATGCACTATGTTATCCCCTATACTATGAGGTATTATTCTCCACTTTAACCTTTGCTGTGATACATTATCAAGTGCTTTCTGGAAATTCCAAGTTCGATATATCTACCAGTTTGCCTTTATCCACAGCATATGTTCACTAGATTGATACGTAGAAAAAGTAAATTGTCTTATGATGATAGGTTGGACAGGCTGGGCTTGTTTCCACTGGAGTTTGGAAGACTGAGGTGTGACTTGAAATGTATAATATCCTGAATGACCTTGACAAGGTAGACATGAAAAGGATATACCTTCTTATGGATCAGTCCGGAAATTAAGGATCTCCTTTTCAGGACAAAAATGCGGAAATTTGTTTCTCCAAAAGGCTTGAATGATTTTGGAACTGTCTGCCTTAGATGGTGGTGGAAGTGGGGTTACTTAATACTTTTAAGTAGTGGTGGATAATTCTTCCCTCCCTTTCACTCCCTGCTTTACAGCTATTTGGTAATAAAAAAAATGCAAGTTTATTTATCACCTAAATTTTGTTCATCCCTTTCATGCTTCATTATAGCAATCCTTAATATGCACCACACAGAGGAAGTCAAGATCTAACATAATCCGTGGATGAAGTGAATGTTGAAGGCAGGGATAATTAGATAAATACAAATAAAAATATAGGCATAGACAATAATAAGGTATTTCCATGATCAATATATTTGAATTTAGATGTTTCTATTTCTTACTTATGGAGTGAGTGAATCATATTTTACATATCACTGCAGCAGGATTCATGTATTTAAAAGGAAAAAAAAGTCTATTTTTCACTCCTTTTCGCTGGTGTTACTAACATCTTATTCATTCTTTCATCCATACTGTCACAGAGCCAGTAAGCCAAGGTCAGACAATGATAAAGCAATGCCTATAAAACTTAAATAAAACTCAGAGTTGAATCGGTTTTAGCTGTTAATTTTGAGGATTATCATGAAGGATTTCTGTCCGTGAGCTCTAGTATGTTTCCTTGCTCATGTCTGTGTAACTCACCTCATTATCTGTGCACCATGCCCCAGAACATTGTTTCCAAGCTACCACATACTCACCAGCAGCAGAGATGCTCACCACTGTTAGAACCTTCCTAGTTGCCAGGAGGAGGGCAGCACGGTGGCTCAGTGGTTGGCACTATTGCCTCACAGCACCCCAGAGACCCAGTTTCGATTACAGCCTTGGGTGACTGTCTTTGTGGAGTTTGCACATTCTCCCTGTGTCTGCATAGGTTTCTTGCAGGTCCTCTGGTTTCCTCCCACATTCCAAAGGTGCAGGTTAGGCGGATTGGCCATGCTAATTGCCCATAGTGTTCATGGATGTGTAGGCTAGGTGGAGTAGCCATGGCAAATGCAGGGTTACAGGGACCAGGTGGGGGTCTTTGTGGGATGCTCTTTGGAGGGTCAGTGCAGACTTGATGGGCCAAATGGTATCTTTTCACACTGTAGGGCTTATATATGATATGATTATTGTTGACATGCCATGTATAAATCCCCGCTGCACACCAGGTAAAATGCTACACATCAGAAATTGGACTTTTCAGATTCAGTGTGCTGTAAAAGCAAGGTATGACGAAACTAATGTGAGCCTTGAAATTCTGAATAGGCACCAATGTACACAAGGACAAGCCAAAGATGGCAAAGTAAATGCAAAGTAAGTGAGAACTATTAAAGCGATTTAAGAGATCTGAAATGCACTCTGTGCTAATACATTTGACGTGTTCCTGTCCCTGAACTCAAAGCAGCCTAGCAACAACATTGCTTTGTAAGGTATTGGTGCAATCCAAAGTGCAGCATTGAAGTAGTGAACTGTATTTCAAAGAAGTTAGAGATGTGCCATGGTAATATGCTGGGCTAATGCACAGGTGGTTATTTGGCTAATGTGCAGAGCGTACAGATGGTCACTACCCATGGAACATGTCCTGAGATTTTACGGAAAACTGGCCAAGGTGGTGGCCTGGGGAAGATGCCAGTGAGTTGCAACTGCAAGGTAACTGTTCTATCTATCATTTTGGGGATTGGTCGCATCTAGTTTCTCCAGATGGCCTGCGAAAATAACAAGCTAAAGATAAATTAAGTGAGATTAGGTAAAATTAAGGTGCTAATACATGCAAATAGGCACCTCACCATTCACTCATGGGATTGTCATGTGGCTGAGAAAACATTGTCTACAAAGTTTTCAAGGAAGTCACCAGGAAACTCATTTTTCCATTCTCACTTCATTTTCACAACTATCTTACAAATGATGTGTCATTCAGAGGATGGGAAAATTCAGTCCTCTGTCTCTATTTCAATATAGATTGTTGTTCAAAGTCAACAAGTTACTTTGTGGGAAGTGGAGGCTGTGGAATTGCAGAAGGGTCTCAGTTGCTGTGATGGCTTTGAAAGTTGAACTGTGGTAGACAAGTGTGAAGAAGGAATGAGATCAGAGGGAGACGAGGTCCTTTGATGCTCTTTTGTGGAACATGGTCCTTCTGAAGATTGGTTGATTACAGATGCCTGATGGCTTCCCTTGTTGGCTCCTCTTTCCCTATGATGGAATTCAGCTTCTTGGAACAGTTTGTGGTGTTTAAAACAGGGAGGAATGGTGACCGCTGCATCACATGAACAGGATAAACTGCCAAATCATCCTCTAAATAAGGCCACAGAGCAGTTCAAATTGTAGTTTGTTACCTTTTTGCTCACCTGCTGTGGCAACTCTTCACCCATAAAGTTTCTTACCAGTTAAATATCTCTGCGCCAGAAAGAAGGCCATCAAAATCAATCAAAGTCAAAGTTCTCAGGAAGGGTCTGAAGAAGGGTCCCAACCAGAAACATCAGCTTTCCTGCTCCTCTGATGCTGCCTGGCCTGCTGTGTTCATCCAGCTCCACACTGTGTTACCTCTAGTTTCAAGTCTATTGTTGTGAAACACAGTTGTGACGATGTAAGGAATTTAAATATTCAGTCCTTATGTTGTAGTTACACATTGATCTTTATACTTAACCTTGATTTGAAATTATCAATGGACCAAACCTAAGGTGTGACATAGCTGCCATTGGTGAAAGAGTGCCAATGCTCTGTGCCATGTTTAAACAGGTAGTTTGTATTGTAAATATGGGCATAGGAATTTAGAATGGGAAACAACCACAGAAATATAAGATAAATTATGACAATCTGAGATTACATTTTCTAGATGTGACGTCTGCATAAACAGGAGCTTCAAGAGTCAATCTAACATAATCCAGTAAATGGCAATGGTGCAGTTCCAAGGGATAAGAGGATTCAGCAGCTACAAGAAGCAAGGAAAGCAAAGATGCAGTTGAGGGTAACCTGGATAAGCACATGAGGGAGAAATAAAAATATAGATTTATTTGTAGTGTTAGATGATGGTGGGTGGATGATGGCTTGTATGGAGTATCAACACCAGCATAGATTAGTTGTGCCATAAATTTTATATAATGTAACTATTCAACTGGTAGGGGACAGAATCCAGGGCCATTGACTGCATTTACAGTCCACTAAGCTGGCTCTTTTTTTTGTTGTTTGCAGTTCCCATTGGCAATTGTCAGACTTTGGTAACAGTGAGCTGCTCTATTCGATGCTGTTGCTGGTTCTTCATCCCTCAAGCGCATTCTGACAACTGAAGACTTCGCTTTCCTGCCTGTTATCAGCATTGGCTGAGTTATTCAATGAACAGCTTGCGGGTCACAAATGGCTATTGTCTCCATAAATTAGCATCACAGACAGGTTCTGGAAGACTTAGACAAATGAGGAATGGGTATCATACTATTGCAAACTGTTGAATATTTGTTAAATATTCACATAAGTACTTCCCAAACTTTTCCCACCGTGACCCAGTTTTGAGGCATGGAAATCAGCATCAGCTCTCAGTGACAACTGTGAGAGGGGGGCTGGAGATGGGAGATAGGAACTGTGACAGTGGGGGTCATTTAGAGAGAGGGAACAACTGGTCAGAAGTCCACATTGGTTTTTGGTATAAAAAAGCTTGTGGTCCCATGATCTCAGCTTCTGGAGTACTAAGCCTGACTTTGGGAAGCTCTGATTTAACCTGGTGTAGGTTGGCTTGGTCAAGCTGGACTTCAGTGGAACTTTCTTCCATCAGGTCGCATGTGATCTGACTTCACTGACAATGTAGTCCAGCTAATAGCATACAGTTATTAATCCCATACAGTACAGAATGAATCTGAGCTACTTGTTACAAAGTTTAAAATTCCTAATAGAGAAGCAGAAACCTGGTTCACAGAATTAGAGATAATAGGAACTGCAGATGCTGGAGAATCTGAGATAACAAGGTGGAGAGCTGTATGAACACAGCAGGCCAAGCAGCTTCATAGGAGCAGGAAATCTTGATGTTTCGGGCCTAGACCCTTCATCAGAAATCAGATCCTTCTGATGAAGGGTCTAGTCCCGAAACGTCAAGATTTCCTGCTCCTATGATGCTGTTTGGCCTGCTGTGTCCATACAGCTCCAAACCTTGTTATCACAGAATTAGGTCAAGTGCTGAAAGTTATGAAACTAGCCAAAATATCTCCTTATTAAATATTTCATTTTGATTCAATCAGTCCCAAAGGAATATTGTTCATTCATTTCTTATAGAGAAGATCCACGATATCAACAGTAACTCTTTTATACATCCTGTCTTTAAACCAACTTGTTATCCATAGTGTTATTTTTTTTAATAACGTGTTCTTCCAGAGCCAAACCTCTCAATGCCATTTGAAAACCCGTTAACTAAACGTTTACAGCTTTTTTTTATCATTACTCTGTTACCTTATCTGATTTATCAACCATGTTTACTTCTTGCAAAATCTTTTTGGCTTTCTTTAATTAACCGATATTGCTCCAGGTAAGTATTAATTTTATCATGTATAGAGATTTACCCACAAAGAATATTATTGTCAACAGATATCATTATCTGCTTTATTTTCTTTGACAATGATGTCCTTGTAGAAAGCATTCATATGTTGGGTTGTTTAAAGATTATGATCAGAAGCTCTGCTGTTCTCCTTTGACATTTCCACCATTCAAGAATGTGCACTATCAGGGTTTAGTATCATTTTCAAATTGAGTTCAATCAGCTTTCTTATCTTTAGTTATTCTATTTATTGCTCTATGCACTCCATTCGCACATTTACCTTCCTGTCTGCACAGTCATCTGTCAAAGCTGAGACAAAGTATTTGCTTTGTATCTTGGTCACTTCTTCATCCTCTAAGAAATTTTATTTAAATGACAAACCAGCTCTACTCATTTTTAAGCACTTTCTGATTTTTATGATTTTGGAAAACATTTTCCTCTTTTCCCTTATTTCACCTAACTCTTTTTCTTCATTCATCCTCTAAACTGTATAATCTCTTTTTGTTTCTTCTTTATGTTAGGTTGAACTTTCCTATACATTTCTCCTTGCACTTAACATATACCCATCTTTTTATATCTCATTGTACTTTTAGTTTATCATGTCTCTCAAGGACTTCTTGACTTTGCTGCCTCAACTTTACATCTCGTGGGATTGTGGAAATTTATCTGATCTGCGCACTATATCATCTTCTATTTAACATAGACCTGTGGGGTCTCTAATCCCTGGTAATCCTAATGGATTGTCTCCCTGTGTAATGACACCTCCCCGCCCCACATATTACTTGACCACTTCATTCTCACCTACAATTTTGCACACAGAGGCCAGGGTAGGAATACAATGTTTGACCTTGCCATGAAGTGGCACCAGCAGAACATTGCCTTGTTTTCTTGCTTTCACTTGTGACAGTAGGCTTGTCTGATAGACACTAATCCATGGTAATTCTATGTGGATAAGAAGTTAGTCATCATGCTGACACAGTAACATTCAGAGGTACACAGAAACTCAAAGAAAGAGATGTAGCATAAAACCAATAATACGTATCTAATATGAGATTTTACACACAGCGTGCTTTGCCATTAATGTGCCCTGAAAAGGTTGATGCTCTTTCTTTCACCACACTATATTTTAATGATGTCCCAATTTCTGGGCTGTGGTGGAGGGACCCTGTTTGGCAGTGATGCCCATTGGAGGTTTTTAGGGGCAATCCAAAAGCAATGAAGTCTGGATGGGCCGGACATGCTGAGGATTCTCATGCCTTGGTTTATTTCTTCTAGGCTTTGGTGGCAGGCAGGGTGGAGGCGAATGGAGTTTTCTGAGGGGGTAGTGTATGCGTGTGTGTGGTTCCAAGATGCCTCCTTGCACCATCCAGCCTCCGTGTTAACAAAAAGCACCTGGAGTGAGTGTCAGGTTCCCCATTGCCTTGTCACCATGCCATTCACCCCGAAGACCCTGAGGATCAGTGGTTGGGCCAATGGTTTGCAGATATGTATGTATCTCCAGAAGCCTCTGAGGGTCTGAACATAGTTCTTCATGTCAGCCACCAATATGTCCATGGAGGCAACCGGATGGTCACATGCCTCAGGCAGCTGGGTCCTAGTGTAGCTGCAATTGCACAGCCTCTGGGCAATGAGGGCCATTGCCTCCCACATACCTTTCTGATGCTCCACAGTGTGAAGTTCCTGACTGCTGCAAGTACAGAATTTTCTTTTGTCTGGGGCAAGTGCCCGGCTGCAGAGCTGTCACAGTGACGTGCTCATTAGATTGTACTGCCATACTCTCTAAGATGAACGTTCCCACCGAGGTGTATGTGTCAGAGCTTTTGGGGGTGCTGGAAGCAGCCTTACCAATGCTACTCAGAGGCCTTGATGCTCTCTCCATTAGAGGCCAAGGAGGTGACGCTGGCAGGCCAGGCTATTTCTCCACCAAGGCTGTGAACATCCCTCTGGTATCCATGAGAAACAAGGGAGAGAAGGCACCGTGGCCAATAGTTAGAAATGGTGTGCAATGAATGACTCTGACAGTGGGGTTCATGTGTAATTTACACTGGAACAAGGAATGGCATTTATTCAGTTGGTAAGATGTGGATATTTCAACTTTTGCACAGGAGCAGTTTGGTCGTCACTTGCAAGGGTCAAAGTTCTCTCCTTGTAGGGAGTCAGGTGCCTGATGTCAGGCACCTCTCTACCTATCCTGGCCTTTTATGTCCTATTATGAGTGGCTTTCTCCTGTAATGAGAGAAGGGGAGGATTGAGTGAGATTAAAGTGTGTGGGATGGCTGTGAGTGTTGGTGCAGTTTCTTGAAAGGTGGTGATCTAGTGGGTAGTGCAGACACTGCAGAGTAAGTAATGTGGGGCATCGAGTGCGGCACCAAGAGTGAATAAGTTAAGATGTTGAATGCAATAGTGAGTGTGGAAGAATATGCCTTGGTGGGAGGTGTGTGCAGGAGCATAAAGAGAATGAGTGTGAGGTGACAGAGAGAACAGTGTGGCACTGACCTTGGCTGAACACCCTTTTATGGCACTGCTGCCTATCCCTCCAGACCTTGGAGATGGCACTGGCCCATTGACCCACCTCAGACCTCAAGCTGCCAGGTTCTGGTGTTGTGGCTTCCCTCAGCAGTCCTCCAGGAAGAGGATAGCACTCCTCTGCACCACCAGGAAATCTGCATCCTACTGGGTGAATTGTGACATTATTTTCCCCTTCTCTGACATCTTCTGAATGATTATCCATCACTGAGCAGGCAATGTCATGGTGCCAATGCTCCTCCGGGTGCTCAGCAGCATTTTAAATATGGTGTGAGTGCCATGGAAGCTAGTGCTTTGGCCGATAACTGGTAAATGTTGATTCTCTTCTCCCAAGAATGACACTTGGTAAGAATCACGGAATCCCCACAGTGTGGAAACAGGCCCTTCGGCCCAACCAGTCCACACTGAGCCTTGGAGCATCCCACCCAGACCCGTCCCCCTATAACCCTATAACCCACCTAAGCTACACGTCCCTGAACACCACAGGCAATTTAGTATGGCCAGTCGACCTAACCTGCACACCTTTGGACTGTGGGAGGAAACTGGGGCACCTGGAGGAAACCTACGCAGACACGGGGAGAATGTCCAAACTTCACACAGACAGTCGCCCAAAGGTGGAATCGAACCCAGGTCCCTTGAACTGTGGGTTGTAGGAGATCATTTCCAGGGTGCGATGGGTCTTTGATGTTGTTGGCCACCTTTCCACACAAGGGACTGTGTAAATGGAGTCCACGGATGTAAGGTTGGCTTCTGCGATGGTCTGGGCTGTGCACACAACCTCCTGTAGTTTCTTACAGTCTTGGGCAGAGCAGTTGCCACAGCAGGCCATTCTGCACCTCAACAGTATGCTTTCAATGGTGCATCTGTAGAAGTTGGTGAGATACCTTATGGACATGCCAATTTCCTGAGCCGCCTGAGGGAGAAGAGGCATTTTTGTGCCTTCTTGACTGTCACATCTACATGGGAAGTCTAGGGCTGGTTGACATCATTGAAAAACATAGAATTAATAGACATTTAACTGAATGTAATCAAATGTTCAGATACTTACTTTAAACATTTCATTCCAACATACACCCAGGTCCAAGCAAATCTTTCCACTTTTCTGGATTTGTTAAATTATTGGTGTAGAATGTTTTGAATCAAAAGTCTGAATTGAGAGAAATTTTGAAATCCAACATTTCTGTAACACTCTGAAGTCATTGAAGATCTGAAGATCTTTTCACATCAGATCTTATAAATAAATATCCCAAGGGATTATTGCATATCAAAAACTGGAGTGATACAATAATTTGCAAGATCTGAGAACAGTTTTATGGAATGGATTTAAGCTGTTATGTCCCAAACTCCATTCATTATTCAAAATGTTTGGATTAAAAGAATTGAACTTCTATTAGAGTGCATGAGTTACTCTACAGTCTTCAGAAAAATATTCCACAGTTACATTATTAATGACAAAGGGCAAAGTTTGTCACATACGTCATGCACAGAGCAGAAATCATATTAAATAAGATTTTACAACTCCTGCAGCAAACTATGTTAGTGTAAAGGTAATGATTTATTCAGGTATAAACTGGCTGAAAATTTTTCATTTTCTGATTGAACTGCAATGTTGATTTCAGTTATTTGAAGAATAATGACAGAAACCAACTTGTTATGACTGTGTTTTTTTTTTCTGTATGAGCTTATAATTCATCACCGTGCTCGTAGCCTAATGATGGTTGCTGTGGGACTTCTGAAGAAATTTTAATAAAGCTTTGACTTAGTGTTATTCTTCTACAGGCTCAGCGTTGAATTAAACATGAGGCTGAGAATTATGCTAACAGTATATCGACTGACAGGAGCATTGCCACTGCAGAAATTATTAAAATATTGGTGTGACATTTTCTGCAAAGATTTATAGCTGTCCTTTATTCCATCTTTTACAAATTTTGCAAAGGTTCTTTTCATCTCATTATTACTAACTTCTCCCTAAGTATTATGTGACCATACTCTGTACGAAGCAGATCTCTCAACCTTAGTTTCTATTCAGTGCATTTTATCTGCAAAATACAGCAGAATATTTATTGAAGCATAAGACATAGTTTCATGTAGACAGCTTTATTGGCTTCACCTTTAGGCTTTTACTGGAAAATACATAATTGATCACTTTGCACAAATATGTGAGTCTCCAAAGACAATGTGTTAGTAGTTGAGAATAAGATCCTTCGAGAACAGAGCAAAGTATTAAGTAGGGCATAAGTGTTTACTTGCTATATGTTAACTGTGTTCACGTGCTGAGCCTTGGGCTCGCAGTGCTGCTTTATTCAACAGTAAAATTAGAATAATTCTAGAGTCAGGTGTTCCTCGGTGGGTAGCACTTTTGTCTCTGAATCACAAGGTTGTCAGTTTATATCTTACTTCAGAACTTGAGGACAAAAATCAAGACTGATATTCAGTGGATGAGCTGTTAAACTGAGGTCTACCTGATATTCATCCCTCAACCAAAGTCATGCAAATATCTTATATGTTATTATCATACTGTTGTTATGGGAGCTTCCCGAATGCAGATTGGTTAGCGCGTTTACTACAATGTAACAGTGGCTACACTTGAAAATACATCATTGGCTGAAAAGTGTTTTGGAATGCACAGTGATTGTGAAAGGTGCTATATAAATTGTACTCTTTCTTTTCTTTCTTTCTGCTAACTTAGCATGATGTTCAGTTCCAGAAATGTAAATCCAAAATGGCATCTGAGTATTTTTCGCGCTCTGTCGCTGAGAATCTGCAAGATACACTGACCCATTTCTGGTATAGGTCAATTAGGAGAGCATTTGAGGAGTGGGAAATTGAGCATGCTGGAGTTTATCTGTACTGTGAAATCCTGCCACAATCTGTTTAATGCATGATCTCCATCCATGACCCCAAGGAGGATCCCAAGAGCAGAGGTATGATCCCCACAGGCAGAAGATGCTTAGACCTTTCCCTCTGTTTCCTTGCCATTGTGCATCATGGCACACCTAACATGCCGGCATTTGGGGTTGCTGACCTACAGCTCACATTATATACAGATACAGCTCCATTGAAAAAATTACCGGAATTTCAGTAACATTTAGCCCTTGGGGCTGGATTATGTCAGCAAAATGTTGTCAGTTGCAGTCAACACTCTTCCTGTTCCTCTCACAGGTACCAAGATGGTCGCATGATGGCTCAGTGCTTAGCAGTGCTGCCTCACAGCGCCAGGGACCTGCGTTCGATTCCACCCTCGGGTGACTGTCTGTGTGGAGTTTGCACATTCTCCCGATGTCTGGGTACTCCAGTTTCCACCCACAGTCCAAAGATGTGCAGGTCAGGTGGATTGGCCGTGCTAAATTGCCAGTAGTGTTCAGGGGTGTGTAGCTTAGGTGGGTTTAAAGGGGATGGGTCTGGGTGTGATGCTCCAAGGGTCAGTGTAGACTTGTTGGGCCGAAGGGACTGTTTCCATACTGTAGGGATTCTATGACTGTTGATGATGACACAGGCAATCAAACAGTGGTGAGACAACCTCCATTTGACCTTGAGAACCTGAGTAGACTCAGAGAGTTCAACAGGAGACATTCTTTGACACTTACACCAGCTGGGAAGTTTTACAGAGTTTTGGCACTGTGCTCTGGTCGTCGATATTTAAGTACGTTGCTCTAGCAATATACACATTTAGGCAGAATGTCCACAACTCTATGAAAATCTGGACGTCAGATTCTGAGCAAATCTTCAACCAGTCTGACAGTTGGAGGACTCAGGCATAGCTCAAGGTCCTAACTCAGAGACAGAAAAAAATGTCATGGCCAATATTCTATAATGCTGTTGGTTACAGGCATGTCTGATACTTATCTGAATTCTGCACCTGGAGCAAAAAGCGTCAACCTACCTAGTCGTCTGTTAGCTCAGTAGTAGTAATCTTGCCTCTAACTCAAAAGTGATAGCTTGAAGCCCACTCCAGCAGTTCAGCATACCAGCCCAGCAATTCTGATCATGGTTGTACACATGATTTCCAACACTGATCAGATGAAAAATTACACAAAGATATTTTTATCAGGGCTGTCCTGGAATGTTCTGTTGCAAAAGAATGAAGACCAGTCCAGGAACCATCACAGCCTGCAGTAAAATGGATCAGCATGGAAACCTATTACAGCAGTAATTGCTGCTTTCTATAATTAAATGCCTTGCTGCCATTTTGATAGCAGATATGAAAAGTCAAGTATGGAATGTAACTGTCACAGTAGAATGAGGGCAGGATTCTGACAGATGTGCAGAGGTGTAGGATGCCAGGTGTGTGAGGGGTTAAGGTGCCAACTTGGTGATGGGCTGGGTGCCAGGTACGTAAAGGATAGGCTGTGAGGCAAATCATGGGTGTAGCATGTCAGGTCAGCAGATATGTGCTTAGGAGAGGTCAAGAGAGGAGTTATTTTCTGGTCATGGAGGAACATTGTGTCTGCTCAGAGGCTTGCTGTCGGGTCAGGGGTGTGGGTGTCACTTTTGTTGGGGTGGGTCTTATAGCCTTCAAGGAACACTTGTTTATAACAGTGAAGCTTGACATTGTTTTCTTCAGTTCCCTTTGCACCATTGAACTCCTGTTCAGTTTGCAGGCCAGAACAGAATGGATTTCTGTAGGTTTACATGGAGGCCACACTTGTATTGCACAAACCTTTGGGATATTCATTTATCATAGAGATGATGGGCAGCTACACCATGCTGACTGACTCACATTAACAACCATGTTCCCACTTTGCAAAGTGCTTCCCCCCACCCCAGGTGAGACTGGAGCATCACCATTCTTTGCAATCCTGTGCCCAAAGCACGTGTGATTATCTAGCAGTGACTGTTGTTCTTCAAGGTATTCTAGAAAGCAATGTAAACTGTTCAATGGTCAAAGATTGTGCAAAACCCTAGTAATGTCAGTAAATGATACATTTATTTACAAACAGTTCACAAAAGACTGACATCTGTGCATCCAAAATGAATCAAATATTGCTTTGTGCTTTTTTTACTCCAACTACACATGGGTCCATCTGAGCTGCAGGCTGGTAGAAGTCTGCTGCCTGCTTTGTCACTTTGCTATGGGTGACTTAATGGGTCTCCTCTTGTGAACTCTGGTCCGCAATCTCCTCAACCAAAATTGATTCAGGCATTTGGATCATGGCAGAAGACAGTTGGCATGGCGAGGGTACCTCTGGAGTTTCTGGAAAAGGTAATCCCTTTGTGCCTGTCTGTCAATCCTCCTCTCTGTCAGTGAGAAAAAGCATCTACTTTGCCTCTTGAGAGAGGTTGGAGCACTTGGAATAAAGTCAATGTCCTTCATCGCGTTCTTGCTGAGCCAGTGAATGAAAACCTCCATGGTTCAAGTGATAGAGATAAGGACCAAGTACAAATCCAACAGGCACTGACTGTTCTGCTGGACCTGGCTCTCTATTGTAGCTGTCCCCTGGTCCATGCATGTAGCCAGGTGCTTATATATGGCAGCTATAACGTCAGCACGATCATGGGTAGACACATCTATGTTTCCCTCTATGGCTTGTATTGGGCTTAGCATAGGCCTGTGCTGACTGTCAGAAACCTCACTTCTTTCTCCTCTGGTTGTGGCCCCATGACTTCTCAGGTACTTTGCAACCACCACCGCGGCCCCCAAACACGTTCCCCACTCTCACCTCCAACAGGAATGACTCTTCATTAGTGGATTCTGGGGTGGAATGCCTTAATGGTGCTTCCTCTGAGGGCCCAGGCTGTTTCTACTCAGAGGCATGCTCAGTGGGCCTGGAAGAGATGGTCCTGCGTCTTTTGCTTGTCTACCCTGGGATGTAGGTGGGATCCAGGGGCTGCAGAGAAAAACATAAATATTTGTTAGTCTCACAAAGTGCCATTCTTACCCAAAGTTTTATTAAGATGAAGCTGAGCAGCTGGGAATAGCTGCTTGCAAGGAGTTCTCATTAGTTGGCTGCAGATATTCAATCTCCTCATCTTTACATGCCCACTCCCTTTGCTCTCCTGCCTGCTCAGCAGTCTGCTCCTCAACTATCATAGGCACCCTGGTTCCTAGCACGCTACCCATACCCCTCACCCCTGCACGTGCGTTCACATTCTTCTCCTGTAAAAGATTAGAGGTGATAAGGGATATTAATATGAGTCCGAGTGATTTGCCTGCATCGTTAGAAACAGAATCCCCAGTTCTGAGGAAAGGTCACCAGACCCAAAACATCAACTCTGATTTTTTTCTTCACAGATGTTGCCAGACCTGCTGAGCTTTCCCAGCAACTTCTGTTTTTGCCTCAGAGCTGTTATCAGCTCTGTGTGGCTTTTGCATGAAGGATGTGGTAAGGGAGACATTGTGAGTGAGAGCGTTTGGAATAAAAGGTGGTTGAGTATTGTGAAAGAGCTGGAGATGATGGAAATCAATAAAATTTTATATGATGTATATGTCTGACGTTCATGCCTGATACTCTCCTCGAAGCCAGCTTTTATGCTGCTGTTCTTCTCCCACGCAACCTTCAGTGTGAAGCTATGTGATGTGTAGTTTCCCTGTTCTTTCGAAAGGTCAGTGAGGTGATGGTGCATGAGTCTTTGAATGTTGGAGTTCCTTTTCTGCTTTAAGTGTGACCCCTAGCAGGCAGTAAGTTAGGAAGTGATGCAAATACAACATGGTTAAATGCTATGAAGTTTTATTCTTTTATGGGCGTTGTTGGCAACATTGGCAAAGCTCATCTCTGATTGTCCTTGAAGTGAGAGGCTTTCCGTACCATTTAAAAAGTAAGAGTCAATCACAAAACTGTGGGTGTGAAGTCACTTGTAGGCATACAAAGTAAGACAACACTTTCCTACCCTAAAGGACAATTAGTGGAGCAGTTGGGTTTTTGCAGTGATCAATGACGGCTTCATGGTAACCATTACTGAGGCTAGCTTACAATTCCAAATTTATTAACTGAACTTCATTTCCACCAGCTGGCATGGTTAGATTTGAAACCATGTCTCCAAATCATTAGTCTGGACCTCTGTACACAAGTTCACTATCATTATACCACTTGCTCCTCAGTAAGGATGATACACTTCGACTGCACATGAAGAATGAGGTGGAGATGCCTGGCAATCTTACCACCTCCATCCAGGCTACCTTGGTGATTTGGGGCAGCCTTCTATTTGCATCCTTTTGAAAGAGGATTTCCATTCATTTTACCAAACCCTCTCCAGCAGCTCGCTCAAGCAGACATCATGGATCCAAGGCACTCCTTTTTGCCAACATATGACATAGGTGAGTCAGGTAATGATCAAATGTTACAGGACTGCAGTGAACAAAGTACTGACTGAGTGCCTTTTAAATATGGTGTCCAGAAGTTAGAGACCTGAAGGCCACATTGGAGAAGCAGAACGCTTCTGCCTGCCTGACCTTTGGTCTTTTACCTACCTATGCGCATGTAATAATCTTAAAAACTGTAATTGTAAGATAAAACTGGGCCCACCTCCCACTTTTGAGGTCACCTTCACATTTGGCCTCTAAAAAGAAAATTTAGCCAGGATGTTGCCACAAGGAAATCTGAATTACCCTGGAAACTCCCATGGAATCAGTTACATTGAGGTTTCTGTATGGTTCTGATGTGCAGATCCAGTCTGCCACCGTAAACACTGTCTCACCATATGAATTTCTAGGTCAATATCTGAGCTAATCCCATTTAGTGTTGTACTTAGTGAAGGATCTAGTGTCAGAGCTTATGTCTTTTAGATCAGATGATAAACCATTGTACGCAGCGCAATCCATTCAAAAGGACATGAATGTTAAAAATATCATTTTGCATATGCAATTTATGCTAGCACTGCTGTCTCCCTTGAAGAGAACGTATCATGAATGATGTATAAATCTCCAGTTTTTGCAACATGTTCAGATAACCAGAAATCTAGTAACATAAATGATTTTGAGCTTGATATAAAATTAACCTCAATGCACTAATTGCAAGTATATTGTCCACCTAGAGATTGTCCCGTATTAGACCATA
This sequence comes from Ginglymostoma cirratum, assembly GCA_024137785.1. NCBI lineage: Eukaryota > Metazoa > Chordata > Chondrichthyes > Orectolobiformes > Ginglymostomatidae > Ginglymostoma > Ginglymostoma cirratum. The sequence continues at coordinate 32,353,571 of JAHRHZ010000133.1, read as the reverse complement.
CTCAGTGACAGCAATTCTTATACAATGCTGAAAACAGAAATGTAGAGCAATCCAACATTCCAAAGAATAGGCATATTAAACTCAAAACATAACTCTGTTCCTCTCTTCGCAGATGCTGTCAGACCTGACGAGATTCAGCAATCTTTCCTGTTTTCATTTCAGATCTTCAGCATCTGAAATATCTTGCTTTTCTATTAATGTAGAGCATTCCTCTGATCAGAAGAATTATTCACAAAGAAGTTGGTTCTTGTAGAGTTCTGGGAAAAAAAGAAAGATATGTGACTTTTATTTATGCTAAGGTACACAATATGTTTATTAATAAGATTCTGCAATTCTTTCTCATGTTTGTTGCATTCTTCATCGAGGGTTGAGACATTGCTGAAATGGTTGGAATTTCATCATCAGAGTGGTTTCCAGGAGCCCCCATCTGAGAGATGGGGAAGGTGGCCAATTAAGGACAGGTCTTTGCATTACCACTGAGCGTAATAGCCATTGCTGAGGCAACAAGGAGAACTCAAGGCCTCAAAGTGGAGGCATTTTCTGAATGATGATCAATATGTTTAACTGTAAATGAGTCAAGAAGCAAGCCTTAGAGAATGGAGAGGAAACCCCTTTAGTGGTGACATTGCATCGGGAACATTTGCAACACTGCTACCTCGACTCCACTTGTTCTAATTTTGTTGCAGGGTAAGGGGCTTGGTGAACTGGAGGGTATTGTTAACTGGAGTACGGCCCTCTTCCACCCCCAGAAACAGTACAGAGGCACCCACAGGAACTGACAGGTCGGGTGGCATACTATGGGAAAGACATCCCTCATGCTGCATCCATGCCAGCTCATGCTGCCATCCACCTCCACAATGCTCCTCCATACCATCCATGGCCACCACTATCCCTCCACACACCTCCATATCCCTTCAGAGCAACTATACCCATTTAGTTTTAACTCATGTTGACATGGGATCCCCTAGCCACCACTCTTTGCCATTACACATTCCATGTCAACTTATCTCAGTTCCCCCAGGTGTGTACTATCTACCAGATACACTGCAGAAATTTGCCAAGGATTCTTCAATGGCACCTTCCAAACCCATGACCACTTCAATCGAGAAGAACAAGGGCAGCAAAAACATGCAAACACTATCACCACAAGTTCTCCTCCACAGCATTAACAATCTTGACTTGGAAATATAGCACCATTCTTTCAGTGTCACTGGGTGAAAATCCTGGAATTCCCTCCCTAAGAACATTATGGGTCAATCTACAGCTTATGGACTGCAACAATCCAAGATGGCAGCTCACCATCATCTTCTCAAGGAAATCTGGGGAGGGGCAATAAATACTGGCCTGGCAGCAACACCCACATCCCACAAGTGACCGTAGTAAGAAGTGCAGATCTCAGGAACCAAGCTGAGATGAAAGGAAATAAAGTTATGGCTTAATTATATTATACATATAAAGACCTAATTGTTCAAAAATAACTTGATACAATTAATTTCCTTCAAGTGCTTAATCTAATGTAAAATCAACCAACCCCACTTCAAAATCTTTATAAACCACTAAAGCCATCAAACAAGATCCCTGCTCCCTCCGTTCCCAACTCACTAGTGATAACAAAATATTAAGTGATCAGACAAGCTTCAGTAATCCTATAATGATAAACCTGAAGTGTATAGCAATAGCCATATATTGAAACTACAAGCACTCACAAGAAGTCCTTTTTTTTAACTTAAAGAGTTTAGGAATTTAAAAGCTTTGGCATCTTGACAATTCTGATGGGTTCACTTTTAATGCTCATTCGTGTCTACTTTTAACCATCTGAAGGGCACCTAATCTCTCCCACAGGGACTGGACCTCTCCTACAGGATATACGACTCCTCCTAAAGGGATCTCTGGGCCTATGCAAAAGAATCCCTTATCTCTCCTCAAGGGTACATTTCCTCCGCAAGAGACTCCTGCAGCTGTAGACATTTTGCACAAATATCTAAAGACCACGTGTTATGTTTTGCACATCTCAGTCTCAAACATTGTATGTGTCTGAAGGCAGCTGCACTTTTACATGTGCAATTGCCTAATTGAACGATGGATGAGCCAAATACAACCTTCCCCAGTTAGACCCACCAAGGAAAATAGTGGCTGCTGGCTCCAGGAGAGAACTGCTAGAATCTGGGTGCTGGTGCTTTTTTGACTAGATTGGAGAACCTCTCTGTCACCACAAAACTCTGCTACTACATTTAATGCAGTGTCTGACCTCCAGGATGATTAGATCTCTGCGGTTAGATCTTATCTATTGGTGAGTTAGAAATCAGCTGCAAATTGTTACAAGCTGTAAAGTGCCCCACATTAAAGCACAGGCCTCTTGTTTTCAGACTTTGGAAATCAGTAAGATGCAATGAGAAAACAATTGTTAAAACGTTCTGAAAACAGAAAGAACTGTGGATGCTGTAAATCAGAAACAAAAACAGAAGTTGCTGGAAACCCATAAGGTCTGGCAGCATCTGTGAAGAACATATCAGAGTTAATGCTTCTGGTCCGGTTGACCCTTATGTTCTGAGACTGTGTACCACTAACAGGCTGCCAAATGCAACAACCTACTGAAAAAGAGTGGTCACATTATCTATGAATTGTTTATCCACGATGGGGTACACTTTGTATTCCAATTCTGCTTAATGACCTTATCAATGAGGCTGGATATCTCAGAATGTTATATGCAAATTCAGAACACATTGTACACAAGGCTGCACTTAAGTCCTAGGAAGTTGAATTGTTCATCTATCGGAGCTGAAATATATCAGAAACATCATCACTTGTAAATTACTTAGCCTTGAAAACTTAAGGAAGATGTTTTGTAACTATTGAGCTTCATTGTAAGTCCTTGAAAAGTAGTCTTGAAAAACTGAAGTTTTACTGATATATAATAACTTGCAATATCTATGCTGCTCTATGTTCTGTATATCAGCAAAAAAATGTATTATGCAGCCAAATAATTAACGGATGAAGGATAAGACTATAAGAAATAAGAACAAGTGTACTGAACCTTAACTCCACTTTTCTGCTTACCCTATAACCTTTAACTTAACTGTGGATTAGAAATCTGTATAATTTAGCCTTGATAATATTCAAGATCTAGTCTATACAAGCTGTCTAGAGAACAGAAGTCCAAATACTAATAATGCTCTGAGAGAAGAAATCCTCCTTTTCTCGGTCTTAAATTGGAACCCTCTTATCCGAGATAGTATCTCCTAATTCAAGTTTCCCCCATTAAGGGAAGCATCTACCCAGTCAACCCCCTCAGAATTTTATATTTTTAATTAAGATCACTTCTCATTCTTCTAAACTTACGTCAGGAAATCCAGACTGCCTGCAACAATGACATCGATGAGCTTTGAAGAAAGAGATCAAGAAGACGCTCGGCCCACCCATAATGGTGGCTCGGGGTCAAGTGTCAGCATGCATTACCACCATAGTTAATCCCGAAGTTGGCAGATGGTGAAGTAGTCGCCAATAGAAGTAAATGGTGTGGCATGGTGGCCCAGTGTTTAACACTGTTGCCGCACAGTGTCAGGGACCTGGGTTCAATTCCTCCCTCAGGCGACCGTCTGTGCGGAGTTTGCAGTTTCTCCCCATGTCTGCATGGGTTTCCACCAGATGCTCCGATTTCCTCCCACAGTCCGAAGATGTGCAAGTTAGATGGATTGGCCATGCTAAATTGCCCATGGTGTTCAGGGATGTGTAGGTTAGGTGCTTTAGCCATGGGAAGTGTGGGGTTAAAGGGATAGGGTTTGGGTGGGATGCTCTTTGAAGGGTTGATGTGGACTTCTGGGGCTGAATGGCCTGTTACAACACCATAGGGATTCTATAAACAGGTGAACAACACTGCGAGCTGGATTCCTGTAACTCGGATATCTCCCAGTCCATGCTTGATGCTTTTCCACAGCTTCTATCATAAATTAGTTAGGTGAAGAAATGTTATCACTTGAGTTGAAGAAGACCACAGAGCACCTTGCAATCAGAAAGGCATCCAACATCGATGAAATCTAGCCAAACTACTCATGCTCAGCCCTCTCTATGTCATGCCAATAAGACCTTCTCCTTCTCTGCTGAAAGATCAGTCCCATTCCACCAGATATGCGTAACTTTTAATTCATCGTACTACACAAAAACAAAATTGACAGAAAATATTCTAACAACTACAGTAGCACTTGTCATCATGAGGAAGGCTTTTGCTAGCGATATACTTAAAAGAGAACATCTACGTGTCGATCGCATGTACCTGCTTTCTGTGCCAGCAGATCAAGGGTGAACATGACCATCCTCATTTTCCAGCTGCAAGTGAATTGTAGGGTATGAGGCTTGCCCTTTTACCTTCATTTCATAGATCTCAGGCATATAACACCATCAGCAGTACAGGACTTTTCAAGATTTTGGGAAAAATTGGCTGTCAGCCAAAGGTCTTCAAGCTTACCTGCATTGTTCATGACAACAAGAATGTGCCATACTGTTTGATGGCTCCACTTCTAACAGTTTAGAATGAAGAGTGGAGTGAAATAGGGCAGTGTCCATTCTCTACTCTGTTTCATCTCTTCTTCTCCATGCTTCTGACCTTCACCTACCCTGCAGATAGAAGTTTACTTGCACACTCTGTTAGATGGTAGACTCTACAAGGCTGCAAGTGAAGACAAAGACAAATGGTGTCCTGATCAAAGAATTCTTGATGCTGATCATGCTACACTCATCACCCACATGAAAATTTAGCTACAAAGATGGATGGGCTGTCTCTTCCATGCCGGTAACTTCTTTTCCCTGATTATATACATTAAGAAAGCCAAGTCATAAGACAGAGTGTTGCATCTCCATCACTGATCACACTAAATAACACCCCACTGGAAGACCTTAACAAATTCCACTCCCTTGGGTCCCGTGACAATCTAACCCTTGATGCACAGCTTGGTGCATACATAGGGCAAGTAGTTATAACTTCAGCTAACTTACAAAATGTACAGTGAATAACATCAAGCTAACCCTTATGACGGAACTGATAGATTACACACCTGAGTTTTCAACATGATTCTAAGACCTTGTTGTTTAGATACGAAACATAGATAACTTAAAGCTACCAGGAAAAAAAAAGCTTAATAATTTCCATCTTGGCTGTCTGCAGTTGTATTCGGCAAAATCAAGATTGCAACAATCTTCTCAGAGGCAAAGTTCTAAATGATTCAGCCACCAATCGATCAGAAATATATCACAGGATGGAAGATGATTGAATTTCCAAAGAATTTCTGTAAATTACATAACTAATGCAGAGAAATCTTGGGGTCCTAGTGTATGAATCACAGAAGGTTAGTTCTGCAGGTACAGTAAATAATCAGGAAAACTAATATAATGTTCTGGTTTATTGCGAGTGGAATTATTTGCAAAGGTAGGGAGGTTTTGCTTCAGTTATATAGGGCACTGGTGAGATGCATCTGAAGAACTGTGTACATCACTGGTCACCGTACTTAAGGAAGGATTTTAGTGCGTTGGAGGCAGTGCAAGGAAGGATGATTAGGCTAGTATCTGCAAGGAACAGATTGCCTTGTGAAGAAAGGCTAGGCAGGCTAGCCCTGTGTAGAAGAGTCAGAGGTGACTTCATTGTAATATGTAAAATCCTTAAGGTGATGTTAGCCTGGTCCACTCCTCCTTCACTCCCAACACTTCCCCACAACCCCACTGCACTTTCCCATGTAATCATGGAAAGTGCAACACCTGCCCTTCCTCCCTCCTCACTATATGAGGTCCCAAACACACCTTCCAGGTGAGGCAGTGACTTACCTGCACTTCATTCAATCTAGTCTATTGTATTCACTGCTCACAATATGGTGTCCTCTACACTGGGGAGACGTAACACACATTAGGTAACCATTGTTTGCAGAATACTTACGTTCTGTCCACCCAGATGATCCTGAGCTTCCAGCTGCCTGCCACTTCAACACATCACCATGTTGCCTGTTCAACGTCTCTGACTCAGACTTGATGTAGCTCTCCAGTAAAACTCAGTGTAAGCTGGAAGAACAACACCTCACTTCTGCTTGGGGACATTGCAGCTCTCAGGACTTAATTTCAAGTTCAATAATTTTAGAGCCTGAGCACCTTCTCGCATGTCCTTTCCCTAAACCCCACACACTAGGCCTTGTCACAACATGTGACACAACCATCTCAATGTCAGCAACTAAAGGCCACCAATAGCAGCTTTTGATTCCTCTAAGCTGACCTTCATCCAATCCTTGGTCTATCCAACAGTGTTTCTCTTTTTCTGGGCTCCATTTCCACCTATCATTTACTCCGCCATCCACTCCATCTTCAGCATATATACAAATCTTTTAGTTATCTCAAGGCAGTGACTTGAAAGAAATTCTGGGATTTGCATTTTAATCAATCAAAACCTGCATCTCCTTTCTAACTGATTAAAGATTTATCAGGAGGAGTCAGCCAGCCATTTTAGGTTTATTAGGACATAGAACATAGAACATTACAACGCAGTACAGGCCCTTCGGCCTTCGATGTTGCGCCGACCTGTGAAACCAATCTGAAGCCCATCTAACCTGCGCTATTCCATTATCATCCATATGTTTATCCAACGATCATTTAAATGCCCTTAAAGTTGGCGAGTCTACTACTGTTGCAGGCAGGGCATTCCACACCCTTACTACTCTCTGAGTAAAGAATCTACCTCTGATATCTGTGCTATATCTATCACCCCTCAATTTAAAGCTATGTCCCCTCGTGCTAGCCATCACCATCAGAGGAAAACGGCTCTCACTGTCCACCCTATTTAATCCTCTGATCATCTTGTATGTCTCTATTAAGTCACCTCTTAACTTTCTTCTCTCTAACGAAAACAGCCTCAAGTCCCTCAGCCTTTCCTCATAAGACCTTCCCTCCATACCAGGCAACATCCTGGTAAATCTCCTCTGCACCCTTTCCAATGCTTCCACATCCTTCCTATAATGCGGCGACCAGAACTGTACGCAATACTCCAAGTGCGGCCGCACCAGAGTTTTGTACAGCTGCAACATGACCTCATGGCTCCGAAACTCAATCCTTCTATCAATAAAACCTAACACACCGTATGCCTTCTTAACAACCCTATCAACCTGGGTGGCAACTTTCAGGGATCCATGCACATGGACACCGAGATCTCTCTGCTCATCCACACTACCAAGAATCTTACCATTAGCCCAGTACTGTGTATTCCTGTTACTCCTCCCAAAGTGAATCACCTCACACTTTTCCGCATTAAACTCCATTTGTCACATCTCAGCCCAGCTCTGCAGCTTATCTATGTCCCTCTGTAACCTGCAACATTCTTCCACACTATCCACAACTCCACCGACTTTAGTGTCATCTGCAAATTTACTAATCCATCCTTCTATGCCCTCATCCAGGTCATTTATAAAAATGACAAACAGCATTGGCCCTAAAACAGATCCTTGCGGTACACCACTAGTAACTGAACTCCAGGATGAGCATTTCCCATCAACCACCACCCTCTGTCTTCTTACAGCTAGCCAATTTTTGATCCAAACCGCTAAATCACCCTCAATCCCATGCATCTGTATTTTCTGCAATAGCCTACCATGGGGAAGCTTATCAAACGCTTTACTGAAATCCATATACACCACATCAACCGCTTTACCCTCATCCACCTGTTTAATCACCTTCTCAAAGAACTCAATAAGATTTGTGAGACACGACCTACCCTTCACAAAACCGTGTTGACTATCCACAATCAAATTATTCCTTTCTAGATGATTATAAATCCTATCTCTTATAATCCTTTCCAACACTTCACCCACAACCGAAGTAAGGCTCACTGGTCTATAATTACCAGGGTTGTCTCTACTCCCCTTCTTGAACAAGGGGACAACATTTGCTATCCTCCAGTCTTCTGGCACTATTTCTGTAGACAATGACGACATAAAGATCAAAGCCAAAGGCTCTGCAATCTCCTCCCCAGCTTCCCAGATTATCCTAGGATAGATCCCATCCGGCCCAGGGGACTTATCTATTTTCACATTTATTCAATTCATTTACATCAGTTGTATGATCCTTTGACCTTTTACTGATAGATTCTGTGTCTTGATACCTTGTCCCTCACTACACCTGAGGAAGGAGCAACGCTCCAAAAACTAATGTTTTCAAATAAACCTGTTGGACTATAACCTGGTGTCCTATGATTGTTGACCTTGTCCAACCCAGTCCTTCACCAGCACCTCCATATCATACTACAATCAGTTCTAACGGTGGCCACTGGTCCTGAAATGTTAACTCTGCTTTCTCTTTCCATAGATGCTGCCTTACCTGCTGAGTTTTCCAGCAATTTCTGGTTTTGTTAGGGTCTGCTTTAAGAATTATTTTTCCTTGTACTAACTCATAGCTTACTATATTGAATTAATTTTCACAGCTTACCACTACTGGATTTGAACTTAAAGCTAGGCTTTTTGTTCTTACTTATTTGCATTGAATTCTGTGACAGTCCCGACTTGAAGGGCTGTCTCAGGAACCCCCTATACATGTGAAGTGTAGAACAGCTCAGGAAAGGAAACACAAGGATGTTACATGAGGAAATATAAAGGTATTTTGAATCGTACTTGAAGTTGCTTATTTTCGTTGTTATTTGGAGAAGAGCATTATGCTCAAAGATTCAGATAAATGATGACCTAGAACATGTCTTCCTAGCATTTCTACAAATGAGTTTTCCTGCTTAATGTTCTGGTAATGAAAGTGGGTTGATCTCCCCCTTGTCTGTGGCTAAGCCTCTTTGTACTACAACGTTGGGATTCAAGCAACAGATAAAGAGAAGGTGATAAAGACTGTTGGTGTGTACTGTAAGTCATCCTTAATCTATTGAGACATTTGAAGCTCAGCTTCTATATCCTATAATGTTCCAATTAGAGTACAGATTTCATTCTATGCGTCTGTGTCATTATCCGAAGGGTATTATTATTCAGAATAGCTTTGATCTTTAAAGAGACATCCTTTCACACTGCAGCCATCTTCAAACATCTCAGATAATTGTCTTTAAAATGTGTGACTGCTGCCTGAGTAACTGGCATAAATCTGCAACGTAGTTTGATGTTGATTACTGGTCAGTTGTGCTTGATGCGTAGAAGACTTTTCTGTTCACATAGGCTAGTCTGTTATGTTAAGGACCACAATGGATATGACCAAAGAACTCTGTGCGTTCGGATATTCATAAGTGGAGTGGAATTAAACAGGTTTGATATTCTTGTCTTGCCATTCAATAAAGCAAGAGATACCGATAATCTTGAATAATATTGCTATCAATTGTTTAGTAGAATAATAACAGCAACGAAGCATCTTACAGAGTGTAAAGTTGAGACAGCAAATGACTCCATTCTCTACTGGAAGCAGCCAGCATCATAAAAGCAGAAGTTTATAGTACCTGATGTGGAACTGATAGGGACTCACTATCGTGGAGTTCTCCTTCAGTGGATGCTATATCTCTGAACCTCACTAAGCCTGAAACTATGCTGGCTGCTTTCCCTCAGTGTTTACCTGATAGTTGGGTCTGTGGAAGAGTTTAGCAGCACATTGGCAGTCGTGGCTAGTAAACTATCAATGTAATCTTATATCCAGGCATCCCTTTTCATCTAACTCTGTTAAATCCTGTGAGAAGAGGACACTGTGTAGGATTTTGAAGGAGCAAGCAGTGTAGCAATAACAGACCGGTTACCTACATGTAAGAATCAGGCTGGCCTTTAAGGTTCATTTGAAATTGGAGCATTAATATACTGCACATGCAGGAGCAGAAAATAGGAAAATGACATGCTGCATCCATTAACAATACTAACCAGGAGATTTGCAGCAATATTGAAAGTCTCACATTTAACATTCACCAAAATGTGCATGGTGAGGAATTTCACCAGGCAGCCGGATTTAATGGAGGTGATGAGAGCTCACCGCCCCCTGAAGAATTAGCAGGAATAACACATCACTTTTGTAAGGGAAGGCCTATTCATTGAAATGCAACCCACTACTTCACTTAAAACTGGGGGGTGCCAGGGCTTGAAGTCTTGCCCACCAAAAATTGCTGGCAAACGAGAGGCCAGCAGCTCTATTGGGTCGCAACACCACTGGGGATAAAATGGCCCCTGGGGATACAACACCCAATCAAGGATGGCAATTATCAATGGGGCAGAAGTGAGTAATGTCAGGAGGGATTGAAGGTTGCAGGGTGAGGATTGTGTGGTAGGGGTGGAGATAGGTCAACAGCAGGGGTGGCCTAGTGACTGTCAGCTGATCTCCAACCTCTCAGTGCCAATAACATAGGTATTTGGATGTAAGACATATGAGTGGTAATCTTGATGAACTGTTAGAGGATCAGTGATGCAATGTTTTATCTTTGTTCAATTCACTCCAAGAGGGTGTGCTCAACAAAATTTCATGCAGACATTCCAACTCTTAAAATTTGATGTCTCATTTTGCAATTTCTAGTCAAATCCAGTACCATGCATACCCGTTTTCTGCTACTAGCATTTGTTTGTGGAACCCGGCCGGATGGGATGGTGACTTTATCTCTGCTGATTGGTGGCTCAGTTACAGTGTACAGCTCTGTAAGATCCTGAAGATGCTGCTGGCCTTTATTTGATTAGATAATTGTGCTGTGGAGGAGAAGCAGGTGGTGGGTGTGGAAACAGTGCCCCAAATCTTCTGACTACCACCAGAAGCTCCATGTCTGGTGCCAATCAGTGAGACCCACTTACCTTTCTTTGATTTTTTTTTCTGCCCAAATTTCAGAAAGAGCAGCAAAGGAAAAGTTCCAACACTTTCCTCTTTCCAACGGCTATAGCTGCTGTGTTCTATGGAGCAGCACAGCTGGAGTTGGGACAAGTTTTTAGGTTGAGGGACTCGTCAGGTCAGGCCGGAGTCAGGGAGTTGATAGGAATCAGAGATCAGGCTGTCAAGATGGGAAGTGCTGGGGAAATTCTTTCTCAGAGTACTTAAGGAAGTGGCTCGAGAAATAGTGGATGCATTGGTGGTCAACTTCCAGGATTCTATAGCCTCTGGAACAATCCCTGCAGATTGGAGGGTGTCAAATATTCATAAAGGGAGGTAGAGAGAAAACAGGGAATTATAGATCAGTAAGCCTAATATCGGTAGTGGGGAGAATTCTCAAATCTATTATCAAAGACTTCATAGCGAAGCTTTTAGAAAGTAGGGGCAGGATCAGACAGAGTCAGCATGGATTTATGAAGGGGAAGTCACGCTTGAAAAATCTGTTGGAATTCTATGAAGATGTAACTAATACAGTTGACAAGGGGGAACCATTTGATGTGGTAAATTTGGACTTTCAGAAAGCGTTCGACAAAGTCCCGCATAAGAGATTATTGAGAAAATTGAAAGCACATGGGTTTGGGGGAAGTGTATTGAGATGGATAGAAAACTGGTTGGCAGATAACAAGCAAAGAGTAGGAATTAATGGGTCCTTTTCAAATTGGCAGGCTGTAACCAGTGGGGTGCCACAGGGATCTGTGCTGGGACCCCAGCTATTCACAATAAATATTAATGGTTTGGATGAGGGAAGAAAATGTAACATCTCAAAGTTTGCAGCTGATATCAATTTAGGTGGGAGAGTGAACTGTGACAAGGATGCAGAGATCCTTCAGCATGATCTAGACTGGTTGAGTGAGTAAGCAAATCAATGGCAGATGTATATAATTTGGATAAATGTGAGTTAATTCACTTTGGAAGCAAAAACAAGAAGGCAGGTTACTACCTGAGTGGCTGTAAATTGGGAGAGGGGAGTGTGCAGTGGGACCTGGGTACCCTGGTACACCAGACACCGAAGATAAGCATGCAGGTGCAGCAGGCAGTAAAGAAGGCAAATGGTATGTTGGCCTTCAATGTGAGAGGTTTCGAGTACAGGAGCAGGGATGTGTTGTTGCACTTATACACGGCCTTGGTGAATATTGTATGCAGTTTTGGCCTCCTTTTCTGAGGAAAGATGTTCTTGCTCTCGAGGGAATGCGAAGGTTAACCAGGCTGATACCAGGGATGCTGGGACTGATGTATAAGGAGAGATTGACTAGGTTAGGATTGTTTTTGCTGGAATTCAGATGAATAAGCGGGCATCTCATAGAGACTTATAAAATTCTAACAGGTCTAGACAGGGTGATACAGGAAGGATGTTCCTGATGGTGTGTGTATCCATAGAGGAAGGAGATGAGGAGACATTTCTTCACCCAATGAGTGGTGAGCCTGTGGAATTCATTACCATAGGAAGTAGTTGATGTCAAAACATTAAATGTATCCAAGAGGTGGCTAGACATAGCACTCGGGGGTGAATGGGATCAAAGGTTATGGGGAGAAAGCAGGATTAACCTATTGAGTTCGACAATCAGCCATGATCGTGAAGAATGGCAGAGCAGGTTTGAAGGGCCAAATGGCCTCCTCCTGCTCCTAGCGTCTATGCTTCTATGAGTGATTAGAGGGTCAGTTATATAATTACTCAAGTGTTATACTAGGAGCTTCTCCCTCAAAGAACACTAATAATTCAGCTGAACAGAAGTTTCTTTTCACAAAACCTCATTAACTCTTTCAGAATCGTATGATTCTACAACAACCATTGTCACAAAACTTGAGTTATTCAAAATATGTTCATATCAGTAAAGACAGGCTCCTGAGCAATGACTGAAAGATAAGGACTGTTCGAAATATCTAGCCTGTATCTTGGGTCTCGCTATATTTACATTCCCTAACACAAAAATGTAAAAAATTTCAATTATAAGTTCTAACAACTGGTTTTACACATTCACTTTAATTTGCTACATCTTAAAATAATTGAATGTATGAAATGAACATGTCGAAGACTGGAGTAGCACAGCAATGCTACTCTTTTATGCTGCTCATCAATAGTCAATTTGCAATTCTACATGCTTCTTATGAACAGAAATGCCTCAAAGTGAAGAGTGCAAAATAGTGACCGCTAATCAGGAGAGTAAATTTGAAAGTTATAGAATGGCTTGGAAAATGAAAGAAAGAAAACTACTTCCAGAAATTATTTTCTAAAGCAGTGAGATTGGAAATAATTGACTAGGGATGGTGGGTTTGTAGTGGCTAAATGATAGTGGATAGTTAAGAGATGGCAAATGGGAAGAAGCTTAGTGTAGGAGGAGTAGAGGGAGAATGTGAATATTACACAAAAAAAAAATTCCTAGGGCTTCAATTCTGTCTGGATTGAGAAAGAGAGACAGAGAGGGAAAAAAAGGAAAATTCAGTCTTAACATTACAGACCTTCAACTCACGGGCAGATCTTCTGGTTTGCAGATGGGTCAGTGATTAGGTATACAATTGAAGATGAATGTCAAGACCCTGACACACTGACTAACATTTTCTGGGTAACTGTTCAGGAAAGTAAATTATAAGTTTCCTCAATCCCGGACTCAGAGCTGTATACTTTTGCAGCTGGTCTTGGGGAGCAGGCGAATTGACCATTGAATTTTCCAGGATAATTGCCAGAGACAGTGTTGAAGTCCTGACATGCACCTTCAGTCGTACATCATGTCCATCAAAGTACTGTACTTAGATTTCCAGAAGGCATGTGACAAGGTAATTTATTAAAGTTATAATGCAAAGTAGAAGCATGAGCTAACATACTAGCGTGGATAGAAATTAACTGACTGCCAAAGAGGTCACAGGGAGTATGGATAACTGGGTCTTTTTCTGACTGACAGGGATCTTATTGGGGCATCAACCTTTTACAATTTATCTCAATGACTCAGATAAGGGAGTGAAGTCATGGCAGCCAAATCTGCATACTTTACAAAAAATAGATGGAAAAGCATGTTGTTAAGAGGATATAAGGAGGTTGTAAGCTGACATAGATAAGTTGATTGGGTGGGCAACATTCTGGCAGATGGAGAACAACTGCAGATTTCTGAGGTGCAGAGAGATCTCACGCATGAGTAACAAAACAAGTTGGCAGTCACAAGTAATTAAGAAGCCTAATAGGTTGATATCCTTTATTATAATATATTACCGTTATTATTGTATGAATATAAGGTAAAGATGTTACATTTCAGTTGTACATTATATTGGTGAGATCACATCTTGAATACTGTGTATGAAACACATGTATTTTCATGAAACACAAAAGGTTAGTATGAATGTGGAGCAAGTAATAAAGAAGTCAGATAGGATTTTGGCCTTTATTGCTTGCAGGCAGGGCTTTGTAAAATTGTGTCTTGTTACACCTCTACACTTAGCAAATTGTGTACAATTTTGGTCCCAGTATTTAAGTAAGGATGTACTGTCAATGGAGGTAGTCCAAAAGAGAATCACTAGACTGATTTCTGGGATGAAAGGGCTGAATTATCAAGAATGGCTAAACAACTTAGGCCTTATTCATTACAGTTTTGAACAACAAGCGATGAACTTATTGAAACATGGAAAACTGATGGGCTCGACAGAGTAGGTGTTAAAAAGATGTTTCCACTAGGGAGAAGTCTTGAAGTAGGGCACAAAGTTACAAAATAAAGAGACATCAATTTAAAACTGAAATGCAAATGAATTTCATTTCCCAAAGGGTGGCGAATGCATAGAATTCTCTACACCCGAGAGTTGTAGAGACTGGCTCACAGTAAGTACTTAACAAGGAAGTTGATTAATATATCAGGGAATCGAGACTATGAGGAACCGGCATGAAAGAGGAGGTGAGGCCATGAACAGATCAGCTATGATCCTATTGAATAGCAGGGCAGGTTTGAGGGGCCAAAAGAACTACTTCCATTTCTCATGATCTTATGTTCATTTGTACACAGTTTTGTTGTTTTTAGTTAAGGAGCAATGTAAGTACAATTGAGGCTGTTCAAATAAGGTATATTAGATTGGTACGTAGAGTGAGTGGGTTGTCTTATGACAAAAAGGCTGCACTGGCTGGCTTGTTTCATTGGCATTTGGAAAAGTCAGACATGACTTAATTAAACTGTGTAAAATCTGGAAGTGTTGACAAGATGAACGTGGAAGTGATGCTCAGAAAAATAACAGAAACTTCTGAGAAAACTTAGCAGATTTGCCAAACTCAGCGGAGAGAAAGTGGAATTAAAGTAGAATTATTTTGGGTGACCCTTCTTCAGAACTGATTGTAGCTGGGAAAATGTTGGTATATATGCTGAAGATGGGCTGGGGGAAACAGGATGGGTGGAGAGGTAACCCAGAGAGTGAGAACAACAATTGGACAGAGAAATGAATGGGTAATGATCAGCCTGGGAGAATCAACAGCTGCTAATGGGGACTATTAGTAGCTGACAATGGGTTGGTTGTAGATGCAGACCATGTGATGACAAGATCTGGTGTGTGGGGTTGAGGTAATCATGGGAGAAGGTAATCAGGCCCTAAAATTATTGAACTCGATATTGAGGCCTAAAAGTTACAGGGACCCCACGCAGAACATGAGATGCTTTCCGTCCACTTGTGCTGAGCTTTGCTGGAGCACTGCAGCAAGCCCGAGACAGAGATGTCAGCCAGGGGTTCAGGTCAGTGCAAGGTGGAAGAACAGCAGAACAGCGTCACAATGCATGTACAGCTCATAGATGTATTTCAGCTTCAATGTATGAGTGTCTGTCTGGTGTTTGAAGGACCTCACGTAGCTTGAAAATAAAGACCCGTCCCTCACAGAATGAACACTTGCCCCACCCACTCCAGGATTGTCCCTGTCATTTCCAGCTCTATTGCTCACTTCTTATTTTCAGCACAATGGAAGGTACCATGGTTACTCCTTGAACAGGGGATCTTAGGATCAGCCTTTCCATCTTGCTGAAGCCCCCAAACAAACCTTTTCTGGTTGCCCTTCCTATCAACCCTGTAGGATGTGCATTTGCACTACGCAACTTGTCTAAGTCTTCATCTGCTCACTTTGCCTCACTCTCCACCCCTACCAACACCCTAACCTGACCCCCAGGCATATCAAGTAAACATGCCCTGTCTAATGCACTGCTCCTTCCAGGGAAGCCAGAGTACATCTTGCAGTCACTAAAACCCCTTCTGCCTGACCTGTTTTCCTCCTATGTGCTGTTGCTTTCCCCTCTTGAATGTTGAGTTGCCCCTTTCACGATTATAATCCCCTCTGCATCCCAGTGTTCCAACTCCAGTAGCTGCAATTGAATTCCTCAGTCTCCTCTAACTCCTGCTCCCGTGGCAGCCCTTGATAATCCCCCATTGACTCTGAGTACAGCAGTATTGCAATGAAAGGTGCTGGTGCTATAAAGTGCAACAATGAAGTGCAGAAGTGTACTATAAATAGATCAGAGATGAGCCACGATAACGTGGAGAGGTTAGATCACGTCAGTTGTCATCTATTTTCTATTCAATGTGTGTTAGAATGAAAAATAAAGCGAGATTGGGTAGAACTAAAGGTGATAATGAGCAATAATCCCCATTAATAGGCTTCTGACTGCTCTCTTACAAGAACCACATTTCAATGTCCAGGACTTGCTTGGAAATGTAGCTTTTTGGTCTCGATATCAAAATAGGCCACATTTGTCACAAATGAGATTGTCACAAATTCCTCGCCATGTTGTTCAGGGTCCAGGAATATTCCACTCGTGGCCTTCAAAGAGGTGATTACAACTTCTAAATTGGGACATTTGAGATTACGGACCTCAATTCATTTAGAATAATAGACAACCAAGATTAGAAAAAACACCCTTTTAAACACAAATTAGATTAATGCCACGGCTTAGCTGTGGCCTCGCTGGAAAGAAGGAGGCCGCAAGATGTTATTTCTGCTTCTGCCTGTGAATAGTGCATTTGGAAATCACCTCCGTGAGGGAATATGAGAGACCAGGCCACTGTGCACTTGCTGTGCCCTGGCCTGACACATGAAAGTATCTTCTGGAGAATACCGAGGCCGAGATCCCATGGGACTGCTAGTTTCTCACGTCAGCCAAAATGTGCAGATGTGATGCAAATTATCAAAATGCTGCCACAGAATCGAGTTGGTGGGGACATTCTCCCCAGGCCATCGCAGCAGAATGTGTGAATCGGCGTGCTTTCTTCATCATGTAGTTCAGCCTTAAAATTCCTGCAACATCTTTTCTGGGGGAGGCACATGTGAGCGGTCAAAAATACAAAGGCCTCAATGTCTTCAACAAATCTTTGGCCTTCCTTGCATCTGGACGGGGCTCTTTGATAATGTATTAGCAGCATCCTGCTGATTCCCCTCTAGATATTCAGTGACCGTGCCATACCATCAACTGCAATCAAAATCTTTGGATCCTAGGAGCCATCTTTCAACCTCTTTTGTGTTTAAAAAGATTACCAGTGGCTTATAATAATTCTCAATTTTAATCAGTAGGCTTAGGCTGTAATTAGAGAATTTCTTTGTACACCCAAGCCACTACGAGCACTTTTTTCTTAGTGAATGCATATCTGTACTCTGAGTCAGTAAGAATGCTGAATTTGTAGTAGACGGATCATCTGTAAATCATCACAATGAACCTAAACTTAGGCTGCTGTCGGACCTTTCGATGATGGCATGCACCGTTATTATAGCTGGAAGATCAGGATCATAGCGCGCAAGAATCTCAAATAAAATGTAGCTGGTGTTTGCAAACAGCTGTTTCATGTATTTGTCCCTTGTCTTTGATGAGTGCTGTTGAGTTTCAGTCCAATACCATGTCTGATCTTGCTTTCAGACCCACCTCAAAGGGTCATTAATTTGGTGTCATTGAGGTAAGAGTTTTCCTACCTGGTCCACCATTCCCGTAAAGCATTGAAGTTTTGTAACATTCCTGGGCGGTGGAATAGTCTGGATGGCTTCCATATGTTCATCGTCTGCAGGAATGCCATGATCCCAGTTGCCTGAACAACATGGCACAAAAATTGAAACAGAGGGTCAGCTCAGCACCCTGTATCTCCCTCAGGACTCCTCACTCAGTCATCATGTTGGACTTTGGTGGATGTTTCAATGGCAATATCATCTATGTGGCATATGACGTAGCTCAGTGGTTACCAGTGGTGCCTCACAGTGCCAGGGACCCTGGTTGTATTCCACCTTCGGGCGACTGTCTGTGTGGAGTTTGCACATTCTCCCCGTGTCTGCATGTGTTTCCTCCGGGTGCTCCAGTTTCCTCCCACAGTCCAAAGATGTGCAACTGAGGTGGATTGCCCATGCTAAATTGCCTGTAGTGTTCAGGGATGTGTAGCTTAGGTAGGTTAAAAGGGGTAGGATGCTCCAAGGGTCAGTGTGGACTTGTTAGGCCGAAGGGCCTGTTTCCGTACTATAGGGATTCTATGACTGTTGATGATGACACAAGCAATCAAACAGTGGTGAGACAACCTCCATTTGACTTTGAGAACTTGAGTAGACTCAGAGAGTTCAACAGTAGACATTCTTTGACACCTGTACCAGCTGGGTATAAGTTGGTATAAGGTTAGGTGGATTGGCCATGCTTAATTTCCCACAGTGTCTAGGGTGGGAAAAGCCTGGATAGGGTAGGGGGTGGATCTAGGTGGGATGAGGGTCAGTGTGGACTCAATGGGCCAAATGGCCTGCTTCCACACTGTACAGGTTCCATGAAATGATGCTTTCTGTAACTTCCAGTATGTTGAATTTCATTTGTTGGAAAATCTCAGTTATGACATAATGGGGAAGTGAAGATGATTAAACAATAATGCCTATAGGGTGTTATGAATGTGCTCAGCAGTTTGAAATATTTTGCACCAATCCTCAGAGCATCCCATCCAGACCCATCCCCTAAAACCCACCAAATCTACGCATCCCTGCACATTACAAGAAAATTAGCACAGCTAGCCTGCACATCTTTGGACTGTGGGAGGAAACCCAAGCAGGCATGGGGAGAACATGCAAAATCCACACAGACAGTTGCCCGAGGGTGGAATCGAACTCAGGTCCCCCGTGCTGTGAGGCAGCAGTGCTAACCACTGAGCCACCATGCCACCCATTCAACAGTATACAGCATCCTTGTAAAGGAAGAAGGAGGATCACGACTAGAAGGGCTGGGGAATTCAGGGCTGGAGGGGAGACAAAGATAGAGGCAAGGCAGCATCTCCAGGTGTATGAGGATGTGGGCAGGCGAATGCAGAACACAGCTGAGGGCGTAGGAGGTTCCAGGAGTGTGGGGTTAATGGCAATGACCATTACCTTAATCTCCACAGTAGGGAGTGTAAAGGACCAGGAAGGTTATCATTAAGGACATGTTGGGGCCCAGGAGGCCAGTTGGAGGTGAAATCTAATGTGATAGGAGTCGATATGGGAGAGATGGCTGGAAATGGGCTATCAGCATAGGGAAAGATAAAAAAAAGACATAGAGATTCTGGGTGTACCTGACAAGCAGGCAAGACCCAGCACTGCTGCTGTCCACCATGAATTGTGTTTGCTGCCATCACTTTCCTGTCTGTAGATGTGAAGAGCTATCTGAAAATAGCTGGAGTCAGAGTCAATTTCATGGGCAAAAGCATGGGTTCCACGTTTGCTGACACTAGGACTTTGAAAGAATAAATACATGAAAAGGCCATGAGAAAACCAACTACAGTTCATCACCCTTTTGCTGTGCATGTAGTGTGAAGGTGTTTAGGCATTAGGTCATTTGCACCGTGTCATTGGTGCTTACAAACTGAACACTGGCATCTCCATTATGCAGAAGTCAGTAGCAATGACATTAAGTAAGACCAGTGCTAATCAAAGGCAAAACGTTATCATGCAACTCCCAAGGGTGCATCTTTCATGTGATGCTGTGGTCTGTACTGAATGCAGTGAGAAGTTGAATGGTTGGTTGAGTCTGGGATGGGAGGGGGTGTCAGAACAACAAAACTCTCACTTTTGAGGTATTCCCTGGTAAGATCAGGGGAGTAAACATTCGCAGGCTTT
This sequence comes from Ginglymostoma cirratum, assembly GCA_024137785.1. Classification (NCBI taxonomy): domain Eukaryota; kingdom Metazoa; phylum Chordata; class Chondrichthyes; order Orectolobiformes; family Ginglymostomatidae; genus Ginglymostoma; species Ginglymostoma cirratum. Next base: position 32,333,680 of record JAHRHZ010000133.1, on the reverse strand, counting down.
ATTGAACATAACCATACACAAGAAATGTTAAGAGCACATATCTCAGAAGACACATGTCCCAGTTCCATATGATCTAATATCCCACTGACACAGCGCCTTGTGCACAAGCTCAGCAGCTATTCTAATGGGGAAGGTGTAGTTACCTCTTTACTCCACAATGAGGATGAGAGTTGGCAACCTAATTAAAGTAAAATCAAGATACTTTGCTTTGCAAGTATAATGAAACCCACAGAATGCTCTAAAATTGCTGTCCAAACACAATGAGACTTTGGGATTTTAATATTGCTGTAAATCAGACAGGCTTCTGCTATGAAAGAAACTAAAACAATCTCCATCCTCACAATCGGGTACAATGTTGCATAAAGGCATATTTTCTACTCAATTAGATGTCAAAATTATGAAGCACAATAAACTATTGTCAACCTATTGTTCAAATAATTAAACCAAATATTTAAAAAGCGAGAAAATCTAAATTACATACATGCCATAGTGAATTCAGCCAATTGTATTCAATAGAGCAAAGAGATTATTGGTAGTTTTCGATAAACTAATTAACTGTGTAAATTAACAGTTTGGATTGCTGCTGTCATTAAATATAGATGTCTCCAAATGAGCAAGAGAGTTGTTAGCATGTCAGATCCAGTTTAATGTCAAGTTCTTACAAATATTGCAACTATTTCCATTTGTTTTGAAAAGCAGATTCTCTTTTCCGGAAAGGTGCTATTTTCAAAGGTGCTATTTTATTCCTTAAAAGACATTCAATTATCCTACTCAACGTAGCCAATCAGAAGTTCTTCTTTAGATCCTGACACTGCTAGCGCAGTAACCATTTATTCCCAGTAATTGTCTAGTGTCAGATGAAATATCTGCTGCCACCAGCCTAAATCCCACAATGATTAAAAAGCTGGAGAGACTCTTTCACAGTCAAGGACTGCAGGAATATTATCCAGAAATCGCTGGAGGTAAGGACATAAGCTGGTATTGTTTGACAAGAAGATTGCCTCACAATTACAGTCTGAATTAGCAAGGGACAGGGACAGAAGTACAGATATGTCAAGAAAAGGACAATGGCTAACTTGACATGACAGTACATTTTGCTGAGAAAACGACTGGCAACTCTGTATACTAAATTGCTTCCACTGAATGGAAGATAAAAGTAATTCAAAGATTTCAAGAACCAGAAGAAAAATACAATCAAATACTTAAAGGTGAGCTTCAGCAGAAATACTTTCAAGAAAGAGCTAAATTGTACAATGTCAACACAACCATATATTATGGCCCAATATCAGACACAGGCAAGAACGATAAAGTTCGTCCGATTGCATAGGTTTCTTCCAAGGATTTGATAAGATGTTTCAACAAATCCATTTTCTGCTTCCTGGATGCAAACAGATTTTCACCAGTTCTATCTCAAAACAAGAAAATCTACCCTAATCTTCTCCACTCCAGTTTTCACAGCTATCTATATCACTTTTAGCAGCATACACAATTGTATGGGCACATTTAGTTAATTTGTCTTAAACCATTTTTGAAGCATTTCTGACATTTGCCTTAAGCCACACGTAGCTCCTTGAACAACACATAGCTGATTTGGAAGAAGCAACTCTCCTCACTGCACATCATACAGTATTTGGTAAATAGCAATCATAGAATCCCTACAGCATGGAAGCAAGGCATTTGGCCCATTGAGTCCACACCAAATGTCCAAAGAGAATCCCACCCTGACCCATCCCATCCCTCTAACCCTGCATGTCCCATGGCTAATCCACCTAGCCTTCTCATCCCTGCATGAACACTATGGACAATTTAACACGGCCAATCCACCTAACCCGCGTATCTTTGGACTGTGCAAGGGAACCAGGGCACCCGGAGGAAACCCACGCAGACACAGGGAGAATGTGCAAACTCCACTTAGACAATTGCCCGAGTGTGAAATCCAACCAGTGTCCCTGGCGCTGCAAGGCAACAATGCTAACCACTGAAACACTGTGTCGTCATAATGTAATAGCTTCAATATTAAGTTGGAAAAGCATGAAAATCAATTAAGAATTAAGATACCCAGACTCAAAAAGGGCAGATTTTAGGGGTCTAAAAGTTGAACTGGATTATATTGATTGGAAATGTGTTTTGGTAGATAAAACAGAGGATGAAAAAATGAATATTTTCAAAAGAGAGACAAATAGGTGCAAGTTAGGTACATACCATGAGAAATAAATGCTGGGTGTCCAAAACTCGAGTACCCTGGATGAACAAGGATATTGATGAGAAAATAAGGCAGGAAAAATATAATAATCAAAATCAAATGTAGGAGTGAGGCTAAGGCTGAAATAAGGAAAGCTATGAGGAAGCACAAGGAAAGGATTAGCAAGCTGCACTAAAACGAATATTAAAATGTTTTTCAACATATTAATAGTAAAAGACTAGTGAAAGTTTATGTGGGCCCATAAGGAACAAGCAGAGCAAGCTGCTAACTGAAACAAAGGGTTTGGCAGAGTTGCTAAATGTTGGATTCTGGTTTGCGATCGGTCATTTGCTGATTTTTAAGTGGTTTGAATCACCCCCCAGACCCCTTGCTCTATCACTGGACTTACTTAGGATTGTGAAATGAAGAAGACAGTAGACAGGTGTTTCAGGGCAAAAGAATCTTTGTATTTATTAAATACAAAAGGCAAGTATAATACAAGAAGTAAAGGCAAATGTAATAAACAGGGAAATTGGCACAAACAGCTGTACAGAGGACAATAATTAAATACACTATTATATTAAACACAGGTAAAACACTATTAGAAAGTAAGCAGAAGTTTTGATCACAGAATCTTTAATCAGGCTTCCTACCCTTGGGGTCCCTGCACTGTCATCACCCACCTTCCCCTTCTTGCTAGCTAATTCGGAAACTTAGGGATGCCCTTGAGTTGGCCTCTTGATTCAGCTTCCCTGTTTGCCCTCTGTGGTTCTTGTTTCCGAAGCTGCTTGTTGGGGGTGGAAGCCTATGGGAAGCTGTTTTTTCAGAAGCTTGTTGTTGAAAAATGCTCTCCCCTAAGGTGACATCAGGGCTAGCAGTTATACGGAAACAAAAAAAAAACAGAAGTTGCTGGAAGAGCTTAGCAGGTCTGGCAGCATCTGTGAAGAGAAATCAGAGTTAACATTTCGGGTCCAGTGTCCAGTCATCCAGGGTCACTGGACCTGCAACATTAATACTGATTTCTCTTCACAGATGTTGCCAGATGTGTTGAGCTTTTCCAGCAACTTCAGTTTTTGTTTCTGATTTACAGCATCTGCAGTTCTTTTGTTTTTACTTAGCAGTTATACAGACTGTGGGCCTCGTTATCTCCTCTCAGATCTGTGTTGTCATTTGTGTTTCTGGTGTACACTTTTAGGTCAGTTGGCTCCCTGATAGTTAACATAATGTGTGAATGTACTTGGATTGAAGTTGAATGTCCAGTATTTCTGAGGCTCCATACTATCTGTGTTGTGTAGCCTGACGTATAAAAGTTAGTTGTGGTTCAGAGTTTTAGGTTATTGATTGTTCTCTTAGATTGGAGGTGTAAATTTGAATTTCAGGTTGAACAATAGTACCAGACTGAAATGATTCTGGCTCTGTGTGTATCTGTAGCAGCCTGAGCTCAGGATGTTGTCCAGTATGTCAAAGGCAGGTCATCTCCGATAAATTTAATTGAGTTCTTTGATGAGGTTTCACAGGCAGTTGATGAGAGTCGTGGAGTAGTTGTATATTTTGACTTTCAGAAAGCCTTTAATATGGTGCATGCATGTTTGGCAAATTAGAAATGTTTGGAATTAATGAGTCATTGGCAGCATGGATTAGAAGTTAGCTAAAAGGTAGGAAACGAAGCGTAGGTATAGAGGAGCACTTTTCAGATTGGAGATGAGATGTAAGTGGTGTTCTCCAGGGACTGGTGTTGGGACCTTTGCTTTTTCTGATCTTTATAAACAACTTATGAATGGGTATTGAGGGAAAAAGTCTCTAAATTTTCAGATGATACTCCACTAGGGAGAATAGTGAATTATGAGGATGATGCTGAACGACTTCAGAGGGACATTGACAAGTTAGCTAAATAGGCAGACACCCAGTGGATGAATTTCAATGCAGAGAAATGTGATAGAAGAAACACAGAGAGACAATACAAGCTCAATGGATATAACAAGTTGTGGGGCTGGTTGAACACAGCAGGCCAAGCAGCATCATAGGAGCAGGAAAGCTTGACATTTCGGGCCTAGACCCTTCATCAGAAA
>JAHRHZ010000133.1:32308300-32329029 GCA_024137785.1 Ginglymostoma cirratum | reverse complement strand
GCCTGCTGTGTTCATCCAGCCCCACAACTTGTTATCTCGGATTCTCCAGCATCTGCAGTACCTTTTATCTCTGACACAAGCTCAATGGTATGACTTTGAGGGGAGTACGGGAGCAGAAGGACCTCAGGGTTCACATGCATAATTCTCTTAAAACAGCCAGACAAGTTGAAATAGTTGTTAAGATTTATAAGATCCTTGAACAACTTTGACAGGTTAAAGAAGGATATTCTATTTCCACTAGTTGGTATGTCAGTAACTAGGGTGACATTTTTAAGATTTTCAGTAAAACACACAGGAGTGAGATGAGGAAAAACTTCTTTACTTAAAGAGTTGTTAAGATTGGAACTGCATGGAAATTAGTGGAGGTAGATTCCATAGGAGTTTTGAAAAAAGAGCTGGGCGTATATTTAAAAGTGATAGATTTAGAGGGCTACAAAATAGAGCTGGAGAATGGGACTACTTGGGTTGCTCTTTCGGGAGCTGGTACAAACATGGTACGTCAAATGGCCTCTTCTGTACTGTAAAATTCTATGGCTAAAATATTAGAATTTGGATTTCAGGATTGCAAAAACTCAAATCTTACAGAAGTAGTTGGGTCAGGGAGGGAAGCATTCCCTGGACCTGCAGACCATCTAAAGGCTAGGTAGAGCTGGCACTGCTGAAAGCCATTTCCTTCTGCTACTGTCACCTTACAAACATAAATACACTTTATTCAGAGTATGCTCAATTTTCACAAAAGTGATGTTCACATCAATTATTCAGTCAGTTTAATAAAGTATTTATCATATGCTGCAGTGCATCAGTTTCTTGTGCTCTAATGAAGAATCACCAGTCTTGAAACATTAATTCTGCTTTCTCTCCATAGATGCTGCTAGACCTGATGAGTTTCTCCAGCAATTTCTGTTTTTGTTTCCATTAATTATCTCCCCACATGTAATGGGAAAAACTCTTTTTCAGGCATTCACGAGTTAAGTGGTATAGCTACTATCAGCTCAATAGCATCAGTTGTCAAAACAACGCCCCGTTAAACAGCAAAATATCAAAAGATGTTTCGCAGGAGCATTATCAACAAAACTGATCCAAAGAAGGGGACATCAATATTAGCAATGAAAAGCTTGGTTAAAGAGATGAGCTTTATATAGATGGTATAAGATGCCTATGAGATGAGCTTAATAAAAAGGCGAGGCTGAGTGACTGGAGGTGTGGCCAAGGAAAATAAAAGGATACACACAAGGGCAGGATTGGAAGGATGCAGAATTCTAAGGGTTGAAGGCTGAAGGATGAGGTAGGGTAGGAATGTAAAGCCACGGAGGGATCTGATTTCAAGGATCAGAAGTTGAAGCTAGTATGTTGCTGAACTAGGAGCCAGTGAGATCAGAAAACTGAGAGGTGACAGAAGAAAAGAGGCTAGTGTACATTATGAGATAACAAGGTGTGGAGCTGGATGAACACAGCAGGCCAAGCAGCATCAGAGCATCAGCAGCATCAGGCCAAGCAGCATCATTTCTGAAGAGGGGTCAAGGCCCGAAACTTCAGCCTTCCTGCTCCTCTGATGCTGCTTGGCCTGATGTATTCATCCAGCTCCACACCATGTTATCTCAGATTCACCAGCATCTGCAGTTCCTGCTATCAGTGTACATTATGAAACAGGTTTCAGAATTTTGAATGAGATCATATTTTTGAAAAGTGGAAGATAAGTGGTCAGCCAGGAGACTATTAAAATAATAAAGTTTGAAGGTAATACAAACATGGATAAATGTTTCAGTAGCAAGGGGCACTGGTGGATATAGACAATTAACAAAAAGGAAATAGATTAAGAGAAGTGTTAGTCCAGTAGAGCACAGTGTCAGCAACACAAATTGTGGAACCTAACATTATGTTTTCAGATAATATCACTGAGGCGAAACATTTGGATGAGAAATTAAGAGACAGTCAAGGATAAATCTTTAAGGGATACCAGAGGTAACAGTAATGAGATAGGATGTTAAGCAACTCAATAGGTTCTAAAGTTACAATTGGAGAGGGAATCCTGCTCAACTTGACAACAAAATAGAGGAATTGAAAGAAGCTGGTATAAATAAACATGCAAAAGGCTGTAGGCAGGCTGAGCAGACAGAAGTGCAATATTGCAACATAGCCATGCTCACCTAGTTTGCCATTTGTGACTTTGGAACAAGCTATTTCAGTGCTACTAGTGGGCAGGAATCCTGGTTGGAGAGGTTCAAACTCTAAGTTGTGCGAAAGAAGGAATCCAACTTGGAAGGTGACAACATTTGTGCCTAAAAGAGTGGTGTGGGAAAGAGAGTTTCCTTTTCATGGGGCACTGGCATCAGTTCTGGGACAGGAGGGATCTATACCGCTGGGATGGACTCCATCTGAACAGGGCCGGGTCCAGTGTTCTGGCAAAAAGCATAAATAGGGTGGTCAATGGGACTTTAAACTAGTAAGTAGGGGGGAAAGGAGGAGTGAGCGTACAGGGAGTATAACAATTAATGTAAGGCAAAGCAGCAGGTTAGCAGGTTATGAGGAAGCTTCAACTCCATTGAAAATTAGGAAAAAAGTTAAAGGGAAGGGGAACTGAAGAGCTGTTAGTAATGGAGGTGATAGGAGCCAAAAAGATGGTGTAAAAACTGGCATAAGAGCACTTTACCTGAATGCTCGGAGCATTCGAAACAAGATGGATGAGTTGACGGTGCAAATCATGGCAAATGCGTATGATTTAGTGGCCATTACAGAGACAAGGTTGCAGGATGGTCATGACTGGGAGCTAAATATCCAGGGGTATCAAACTGTTCGGAAGGACAGATAGGAAGGTAAGGAAGGTGGTGTCACTCTGATTTTTAAGGATGATATCAGGGCCGTAGTTAGAGATGATATAGGTTCTACTGAACAAAAGGTTGAATCCATTTGGGTGGAAATTAGGAATAGCAGGGAGAAGAAGTCACTGATAGGTGTGGTCTATAGGCCACCAAATAGTGATATCGTGGTGGGGCGGGCAATAAACATAGAAATAGCTAATGCATGTAGAAATGTTACAGCAATTATCATGGGGGATTTTAATCTACATATCGATTGGTCAAACCAGGTCGGTCATGGCAGCCTTGAGGAGGGGTTCATAGAATGCATCCGCGATAATTTCCTTGAACAATATGTAATGGAACCTAAGAGGGAGCAAGCTATCCTAAATCTAGTCCTATATAATGAGGCAGGAATAATTAATGATCTCACAGTTAGGGATCCTCTCAGAAGGAGCAAACACAGTGTGGTCGAATTTAAAATACAGATGGAGCATGAGAAGGTTAAATCCAATACCAATGTCCTGTGCTTAAACAAAAGAGACTATGATGGGATGAGGGAGGAGTTAGCCAAGGTAAAATGGGAGCAAAAACTTTATGATGGGTCAATTGAGGAACAGTGGAGGACTTTCAAAACAATTTTTCACTGTGCTCGGCAGAAGTACCTTCCAGTGATAAGGAAGAACTGTAGGAAAAGACATAGTCAGCCTTGGGTGTCTAAGGAAATAAAGAAAAGGATCAGATTTTAAAAAAATACAAAAAAGCAAAGGGTAGTGGGAAACTAGAAGACTGGGAAATCTTTAAAGGCCAACAGAAAGCCATATAAAAAGTTATAAAGAAAAGTAAGGTAGATTATAAGCGTAAACTAGCTCAGAATATAAAAACAGGCAGCAAAAGTTTATATAAATATGTAAATCGGAAAAGAGTGGCGAAGGTAAACATTTGTCTTTCAGAGGATGACAAGGCCAATTTAATAACCGGGAATGAGGAAATAGCCGAGACATTAAACAGTTATTTTGTGTCGTAGACAAAGGTAGACAAGTCTCCGGGCCCTGATGAAATGCATCACAGGGTACTAAAAGAGGTGATGGGGGAAGTAGCAAATGCACTAGTAATTATTGACCAAAATTCACCGGACTCTGGGGTGGTTCCCGCAGATTGGAAAACAGCCAATGTGATGCCGCTGTTTAAAAAACAAGTAGACAAAAAGCAGGTAACTATAGTCTAGTTAGCTTAACTTCGGTAGTGGGGAAAATGCTTGAATTTATCATTAAGGAAGAAATAGCAAGACATCTGGATATAAATTGTCCCATTGGGAACACCCAGCATGGGTTCATGAAGGGTAGGTCATGTTTAACTAATTTGGTGGAATTCTTTGAGGACATTACTTGCATGGTGAACAATGGGGAACCTGTGGATGTGCTGTATCTGTATTTACAGAAGGCATTTGACAAGGTGCCACACCAAAGGCTGCTACATAAGATAATGTTGCACGGTATTACAGGTAATGTATTGACATGGATACAGGATTGGTTGACTAGTAGAAAGCAAAGAGTAGGGGTAAATGGGCATTATTCTGGTTGGTGGTCAGTGGCTAGTGGTGTGCCTGAGGGATCAGTGTTGGGACCGCAATTCTTTACAATTCACATAGATGATTTGGAGTTGGGAACTAAGTGTGGTCTGTCAAAATTTGCAGATGACACTAAGATGAGTGGTAGAGCAAAGTCTGCAGAAGACACTGAAAGTCTACAGAGGGATATAGATAGTCTAAGTGAGTAGGCAAAGGTCTGGCAAATGGAGTACAATGTTGATAAGTGTGAGGTCATCCATTTTGGTAGAAATAACAGCAAAATGGACTATGTTTTAAATGGTAAAAAATTGCAGCACGCTGCTGTGCAGAGGGACTTGGGTGTCCTTGTGCATGAATCGCTACAAGTAGGATTGCAGGTGCAGCAGGTAATTAAAAAGGCAAATGGAATTTTGTCTGCCATTGCTAGAGGGATGGAGTTTAAAAGCAGGGAGGCTATGCTGCAGCTGTATAGGGTCCTGGTGAGGCCACACCTGGAGTACTGTGTGCAGTTTTGGTCTCCTTACTTGAGAAGAGATATACTAGCACTGGAGGGGGTGCAGAGGAGATTCACTCGGTTGATTCCAGAGTTGAGAGTGTTGGATTATGTGGACAGGCTGAGTAGACTGGGATTATACTCATTGGAATTCAGAAGAATGAGGGGAGATCTTATAGAAACATATAAGATTATGAAGGGAATAGATAAGGTGGAGGCAGGGAGGTTGTTTCCGCTAGCAGGTGAAACTAGGGCTAGAGGGCATTGCCTCAAAATAAAGGGAAACAGATGTAGGACTGAGGTCAGGAGGAACTTCTTCACCCAAAGGGTTGTGAATCTGTGGAATTCCCTGCCCAGTGAAGCGGTTGAAGCTACCTCGCTGAATGATTTTAAGGCAAGGCTCGATAAATTTTTGAACAGTAAAGGAATTAAGGGTTATGGTGAGCAGGCGGGTAAGTGGAACTGAGTCTCAAAAAGATCAGCCATGATCTTATTGAATGGCGGGGCAGGCTCGAGGGATCGGATGGCCTACTCCTGCTCCTAGCTCTTATGTTCTTATGTTCTTATGTTCTTATTCAAGGACTTCAGAAAGGAAAGGGCAATTGAGATAGCTGGGCAGTTTGCCAGAACAATGAGGTCAAATGAGAATTTGGATTGAGGAGGACTGTGGCTTTAAAATGGAAGGAACAGGGGAAACAACAATTTACAATATCATTAATCAAGGGACCCAGAAAGAGAAACGAGGCTGTCAGCAGTTGGGTAAAACATAGGATACAAAGCAGATGCAGTATATCTCACCAACAAGTTGAGCATGATTATTGCTTGAATAGGAGGAGATAAGAGAGAAACTAAATAAAGATGTGAGTTCATGAGTAGAGCAGTGAGGAATCTCTTTACTTGATTTAACTTGGTGAGTGAAGAGAAGAGATAGAAGTCACAGTGTCAGCTGAACAAATGGCTTGAATCTTAATGACTGATTCCTCATAACTGTTGTAAGAGGTGCGTGTGAAAGATACATGAGAGGGAGGTTTATGGAGATGTTTGATAGTGCAGGATAGCAGCAGGGCACTATCTTTGCATTCCAGGAGTGTTGAACAGTTTTTCAACAGATGAGGGCATGGTTAAGCATTGAAATGTTGCAGTCAAATTTTCCAGTTGTATACTATTAACATTAATATGTGTATCCCTTGGACTGACAGGAATGAAAAATGAGGGCTTCAACATGGGGAAAAAGCACAGTGAGAGAGAGTAGGGAATTTTTCTGAAAAGAAAAGAATTGGGGTGATGACCAGGATATAATTAAATGGATCTGCAGCTTACCATCCTCACAACATTTGGACATCAGGACCAAACAAGTGGCTACTGCATTCAGGATTGAATCATAAGCAAGTGTCACATGTTTTACCCAATTTGTCAAAGGCTAATCATGTTTAAACAACTTGATTGAATTCTGTGATGAGGTAACAGACTGCATTGATAAAGGTAGTGCATGATGTGAAGTGATTCATATGGGCTTCTAACTTATATTTGATAAGGTGACACCTTATCAAGACTTAACAGCAATGGTGAAGCACATGGGATAAGAAGGATGGTGACAGATTGGTATGAGATTAACTTAAAGACAGGAAAAGGGGAGTAGTAGCTGTTTCGTGGACTGGAGGTACATATACAGTGGGGTTTTCCAAGCGTCAGTAATAGCACAACTGCTTTTTTTGATATATGCCATTGGCTTGAACTTGAATGTATAGATAACAACTCTGAAATTTGCAAATGACTCAAAACTTGGAAGTTTAGTGGACTGTGTGTGGTAGTCACTCAGAATCAGGAGGATGTTTGCTCATGGCAAGAACCTCGAGCCTCATAACATGGAGAGGCTGTTGTAAGGCAGCTATCAGAAAGTTCTGACTAAGAAAATCTTACATCTGCCAAAGCCAAATTAGAAGGAATTACAAATCAATTATCAACCTTCTTGACCTTGACATGACACAACATCCATGGCCATCAAGTCCTGAAGTGAAACTTGAAACTCTTCAGCCAGGTGTAGGGACATTACCATTCTGTCACAAGACCCCCAGTTGTCAACTCTGAGGAGATAGTGATAAACTTCAGATAGAGACGAATAGGTTGGTGAAATGGATGAACTTGCCACAGGTGACATGTAATGCAGAGAAGAGATATATTTTGGCTGAAGGAGTGAAAGGCAACAAAGACTAACTGGTGTATGCTTCAATGTGATGCAGAAATAGAGGGAATTTACAAATTGATGGAGGCAAGGCAGTTTGAGAAAGTGGTTAAAAATAGATATGGCAACCTGGACTTTATAAATGGGTACGTAGTGTACAAATGCATGGAAGATATGTTGAAACTTTATGATACACTAGTATGGCCTCAGGTGGAGCATTATGTTAAATTCTGAGCACTATACTTCAGGAAGGATGTGAACATCTTGGAGAGGTTGCAGAAAAGATTTGAAAGAAAGATTCCAGGATGCTATGGGCAGCATGGTGGCTCAGTGGTTAGCGCTGCTGCCTCACAGCGCCAGGGGCCTACGTTCAAATCTACCCTCACGCAACTGTTTATGTGGAGTTTGCACATTCTCCCCGTGTCTGTGTGAGCTTCTGCCAGGTGCTCCAGTTTCCTCCCACAGTCCAAAACTGTGCAGGATTAGCCATGTTAAATTACCTCGCAGTGTCCAGCGATATGCAGGCTAAATGGATTAGGCATGGTAAATGCAGGATAGTGTGGTGGTGGGGTGATAGCTGTGAATCAGGAGCTGGAAGGGAAAGTGGCGTTCAGCGAAATTATAATCTCACTATATACGTACCTCCAGTTCACAAAACAGCTTCAGGTTTGAAGAAATGCAACTTCCAGCCTTCCAAGCATTTTGGGAAATTTGTCCTGGCATTGAAAGGGGGAAGAAGAATCACCAGAACAGGCTTTACAGCTGGTGCTGGATTTAAGAAGCTGCCTGAGAACTGAAGAAAGCACATGGAGACGGTCACTCAATGCTATAATTTGGGCAATAGAGATTGGAAATCGGGAGCTGCTGTGGACCTTACTATTAGGACTGTAATTCCTTGGAGAGTGCAGTATGTAAGAAAAATGGAAAGGAATTTTTTTGTTGCTGTTGCCCGCAGAAAGAAAATTGGTTAATTATGTGACAACAAGGTGTAGAGCTGGATGAACACAGCAGGCCAAGCAGCATCTGAGGAGCAGGAAAGCTATTTTGTGCTTTTTACAATTACAGTTTTAAAATATGAAATGTTGCCAAGTCATTTTTTCAGCTGGTAACTCTGTTCAAATCACTGTTTTAAAGTTAGCAGCATTTACTACTAGTAATAGTAGATAGTAACGTTATTTAGGGAAGCATATGCTCACATTGGAAACAATACTGAGCAAGTTCATTAGGTTGATTCCTGGGATGAGGCAGTTGCCAAGGAAAGCTTGAGCTGTGTAGACCAATACTCATAGAAGAATCTTATTGAGAGATCTTATTTAAACATATAAGATTCAGAGGGAGTATGACAGGGTAGATGCTGAGAGAATGTTTCCCTTTGACAGTGCCTTCCAAATCCATGATCTCTACCACCTCAAGGGTAGTAGAAGCATGGCAACATCAAGTATTTGTGAGGTCCGCTCCATGCCACATACTGTCTTTACTTGGAACTATTTGTACATCTTTCACTTTCACTGGGTCAAAACTCTGGAATTCCCTTCCTAACAGCACAGTGGGTGTCCTTAACACCCTTCCCCTCCCACCCATCCATCCATCCGCCCACCACACTTAAGGAACTCAATGGATCAACAAAAGGGGTCATCATCACCTTCTTCTGGGAGAATTAGGAATAGGTAATTAGTACTGGCCTGGTCAGTATCTAATGAATGAATATAAACTAATAGACTAGTTCAGTCAAATGGTCTGCTCCAGCTCCTATTTCATGTGTTCCTTACATGCTTGAGTTCTTCTGATTTTCACTAAAATACATTCAACTTCAATAAGAAAATGGATCAAGCGATTCAGTTGATGATAAGCAAAATTCATCTTGAGAATCAGCCACTTTGGAAGGCTGCCAGCCATATCCACTCTGCACAACAAACCAAAAACGCTTTAGTTCCAGTTACTGAAGAAAGAAAAATACAGCATATTCATTTTTAAAAATGTTCCCATACATGTGTGTGAACCATCGAGGTCGTTAAAAGTAAGATCACCGATGAAGCACATAATTAGCTGTGTTTGAGATCATATAAAAAGGATATTTGATTCTCCCTATCACTCCTAGAATTCTGACAATGCGGACTCATTGACAACTCTGCTTCAGCAGTGAATCCTATGAAAGCGTAAAAAATTCTGACTACACCCAGGGTGCTAATTATTATGTTCTCCAATAAGATTGCAAGGAGATCCTCTGCTTTTTCATTATTTAATGCAGTGTTTGCCTGTTAATGGTGACCTTGAGAAAGCTTTCATTACCACTCAAAAAAATGTTATTAAATTGTAGAAACAATGCCAAAGTAAGAAATGCTAACACTGTTCTTTCAATCAAATCTGAGAAATCGTTTAAAGAATATTGTACAAAGATTCGCATGAAAAACTGGCAGTACAAATGCAAGGTTTTATTTTATAAATCAACCAAAATTGGTAAAATGAATCCATGTCCTTGATTTATTAACTCTATTACTTTCTACGTATTCACCCTAACTGGAGAATAGTCAGAAAATGTCCTCACTTGATTTTGCACAGGTGCAAATACTAAAATTGGATGTAAACCATGTTTATGTATGGATAACTAATGGTCTGACTAATGATAAATATGATTTTGATCAATTTCCTCATTTGAAATTACTATCCAATACTATTAGAACATCATGATTAAACAACTTCTGCTTTCAATAGTGTGAAAAAATAATCTAATTCAAAATAACATAAATTCGTCAAAGCCATTAAACCATCTTATCTGTTCTTCACACTTCTGATGCAGAAATGCACTTCAAGTCAATTATTTTTCCTCAGCCTGCAAGACATAACACAATATCTTTTCTAACAGCTGTCCTTGCTGAGTTTCAGGCAATTTCATAAAACAATTAAAATCTGAAAACAATATGGAAAAAAAATATATTTTCCTGGCCTCACAAGGACTGTAGGAACAACACAGAGCCAGTCCAAACTGAAGGCGAAATTTGGTTCCCTCCCTCATGTCGCATTTAGTGAAGGGATGCATTTAGCCACATGGAAGTCACATGCAGTTCTTGGGACGGTGGGGTGGGTGTGGTGAGGGTGTGCCTTCCACCCCTTGGGTAATGGATCCTGATGAAGGCCCTTCACCTGAGTAGCAGTTAATGAGCCAGGCCAGTGCTAAGAGCAGTGACACTGGCCATTTTCTGGATGTCCAGTAGCAAGTGAGACACACATCACTTCACTAAAAAAAGACTCCAAATGTGTTTCCACACATTTCAGGCATGAGATGTCCAAAAAGGCATTTTTTTTTCTTTTTCCTACAGATTATTCGTTTTCCAATGTAGATGTAACTGGCTGGAACAGCGTTTATTGCCAATCCCTCGTTACCCTTAAAAAAGTGATAGTGAGCACTTCTTGAACAGTTGCAGTCCATGTGGTACAAATGCATCTACAATGCTGTTAGGAAGAGATTTCCAAGGTATTAACCTGGGGTCAATGTAGTTCCAAGTCTGGATTGTGTGTGTTGTTGAGGGGAACTAGCAGGTGGTGTTCCACCCATCTGTCTGCTGCCCTTGTCATTCCAGCTGGTAGAGGCTGCGGGTTGAAGGGACTGCAGAAGAAGCCTTGGTGAGTTGCTGCAACGCAACTTATAGATGCTTCACACTGATGTTACTGCATTAGTGGTGGGGAGAGCAAATATTAAGGTGGTGGATGAGTACTAGTTAGGTGGACTAGATGGTGTCAAGCTACCCAAGTGCTTTTGGAGCTACACTTATCCAGGCAAGTGAATAATATTCAGTCACACTACAGATTTGTGCCTTGTAGATGGCGTACAGTCTTCGGGGGGGTGGGGGGGCGTAGGAGCGGTCATGAGGCAAGTTACTCATCATGGAATTCTGGGTCTTTGATCTGCTCAAAGTCCTAATTAACATTAGAGGATATGTTATCATCGATTTATTTTGGCACAATCCCCATTTTCGATAGAGCGCCTGTCGGTACTTGAATCAATTGTCTATTAGACATAATAGCCAATATTGCATAGTTGCACAGTAAGAATGTTGGCAGCTCTCAGCAGCAGCCAGAGCTCCTGAAATTAATCTCCTTACTGCTGGATCTTGGACCTGATGAAGGAGTAATTCAGCGACATCAACAATACGTGTCGCTCAGCAGTCTATTGTTGATTCAAATGTTCAAGCCATTTAAAATCAGCTTACTCTACTTGAAAGAAAATCCAACTAAGTGTATGGCAACAAAATTCAGTCAGAATACTGTTATGTTTAGGATATGTAAGTAGTGGTAATCCATTTTTTTTAATTTTCACCTTCCTCCCACTCTGTGAAATGATTAGCCAGTGTTTATTGTGCAGTTGCAGTTTTAATATTAGTATCCTATCAAGCTGACTATTGGTATTTCCACTATTAGTAGCTATTCATAGGTTTCAAATGCTGTTTTCAAGTTGATGGGTAAGGACGTTAAAATGTTACAAAGTTTTGAAGAAAAGAATTTTCCCGTGCTGTACATACTCCACCACCACCTCTTTTCCAAGTGTGTGGCAAAGCTCAATCAGTGTAAATAAATAACGTTTCTTTGTTCTTCCAGTAAAGTAATTGACGTGACTTTTCAACCTCAAGACGGTTTTGTAAGTCAGACCATTTCCAAAATTTACAATCTGTCCCCCGCTGGGCAGTGTCCTATTTTCAGGGCGGGTTGGGGTGTTTCGCTGTTAAGAGTCACTAGCTCTGGAAGCAGGCTTTAGTTGAGTCTGGAGTCAGGCACATGCTAAGGCTTGCCATTTGCGGACCCTTACAATGTACAAGCTGATGACTTCATTGAACCAAATGACTGCAGTAAGATTGAAAACCCAGCAATATACCTTCAACAAGAGATACATAAAGAGAGAAAAGAGCTCTTCATGTAGCACCATTTTATTTGGATATTGGAAATCTATTGGAAATCTAGAACAGTCTTCAGTCACTTCACATATATTATGGGCACATCCAATATTTACAAAAGAAAACTGGACTTGAAATGAGATTTTTTTGCTCTTTGAAAGTTACTTGTGACAAATATCTCACCTCTTGACTAGCGAGTCCTTGATGTGCAAATATGGCATAACAAGTCCTTCCTTTTGCATTATGCTATTTCTTGTAGATTTCATTTAGAAGGCTCAGTATTCCATCGTGCTGAAGGCTTTGTTTTTGGTTGCAGATTTTGTTTTAAATTGTCTTTAAGTTAATCAATTAGCGTGGCATTGGTAATTCAATCGATCTCCGAGGGTGATTTGGTGATGGGGGAAGAAAAAGAAAATTAGTTGCACGTAAGTGCACTTCTGGGTATGAGAAAAGGAATTCAGCACACTTGGAAGGTCAGCACTAATGGTTTTAGATGCTTATTACCGAAAGCAGTTATAAAGGGCTGTCAGCAGAACTTCAGTTTTATACTGGCAATGCTTTCTCTCGTATCTCAATTAAACAATTCTGATTGCCAATGGCTTGTGTTATATAAACACTAATGGAAACAAAGGGATGTCATGCCCAGCAGGCAATTACAAGGAAAGCATATGTACTGCCTTCAGTTTTTTTTTCAATTGTCAACCTTGTGTTCCATCTGGTGTCGTAAGATTAACTTCAATTAGTCTCTAGCAAGAATTTGCCATTACCTATAGTCAATCTCTATAGTCACGTGCTCTATAGTCAATCATACGTTTCTTCCATGATCCATGCTGTATGGATGACTTGAACTCAGAACTAATTTGTCTAATCACCAAGAATGTGATGTTTTCAGCACATTCCTTTCTGAAACTCTCTTATGTACGCAAGTAATTATTGAACAAGTAGTGCATAAGGTACTTAAAGATCTTAAAGAGTTGCTGATTACATTTAACGATTTCCTAATAAGGGGGTGAGAAAGAAATGGCACCAAAGTTGGCGCAGTTCTTCAGCAAAAAGTTCTTCACTAAAGACATGATCTTATTTGGGCCAATGGTACATTCCTGCCCTTAAGCTTGTAGACAGAATGAGTGAACTCATATGTTTTTCTAGTTTAGGATTGGATGGAAAAGTAAGTTACTCCAAAAGGTTGCCAAGGTAAATTCAGAGTGAAAAGATGTTTTTAATCATTTTGTTCAAATCTATTACTGCACCCAACTTAGAAGTGAACATTCAGAGTAAAATTATAGAAAATCTTACCCCCTTCCAGTGTAAATTCATTTAACTAATTTTGTTATTTAAAAAATCAAGTATATTGAACTGACCCCATCTGTAACAGTCAACAAAGCATTCAACATAAACGTGAGGAATAGTAACATGGAAAAATGAACGGGTTTGAGCACAGACAGTGGAAAGATTAAGATCTGCAAAAATGTAAGTGCATCAGGAAGTTGTCTTCAAGTTCCTGTTGACTTCTGTACTTAGTTTGAGTGTGAAAAGCTTCTCGTCTGCACTCTGACACTCCAACTGAGCCAACCGGCCCCTAAAATATAAACTGTACATTAATGAATGTTACACTAGAGACAGATCTTACAAATTGGTTCAGCAGTGTACTCAGATTATAACTCAGTTAAAAAGCCGTTTAAGACTTGATCTTCCTTAAAAAGAAGTTCAGCTCCTTTGCTTCCTAAAGCTCGCTGAGAGCAATGGACATCACTTAAGTTCTAAGAACAGTCTGCATCAAAAATGGTACATGCAGAACCTCCTCAACTCAGTCTGGATGGCATAAATCAATCATGGTTACCTTCTAGTCACAGATACAAGTACCAGAATAATGTATTTGTGTATCCGCCAGCTTTAGATTTAACCTCTGTCTTCTTCAGGCTGCCTGTATTGCACCACTAGAATCCTCATCGTCTTGTTTGTCTGCAACCGTTTATAGGAATACAGTGGCCAGATCGCTCGGTGTCAGCATGGATTTACAAAAGGGAAATCCACTGGAATTTTGAGGATGTAACTAGTGGAGTTGATTGGGGGCGGGCGCAAGTGCATGTGGTTTATTTGGGCTTTCAGAAGGCTTTTGACAAAGTTCCACAGAAGTAATTAGAATGTAAAATTAAAATGGATGGAATTGGGACAGTGTATTGAGAAGGATAAAAAAAACTGGTTGGCAGACACAAAACAAAGAGTGGGAATAAATTGATCTTTTTCTAAATGTCTGACAGTGACTGGGGGCGGGATACAGCAGAGGTCACTGTTTGGACCCCAGCTATTCACAATATATACTGATAATTTAGATGAGGGAATTCAGTGTAGCATCTCCAAATTTGCAGATAGCACAAAGCAGAGTGAGACGGTAAACTGAGGATGCAGAGATGCTTCAGTGTGATTTGGACAAGCTGAGTCGGGGTAGATGGAGTTTAATGTGGATAAATGTCAGGCAATTACCTGAATGTCTGAATGTTGAGTGCGGGGAATATGCAATAAGACCTGAGTCTTCATACACAAGTCACTGAAAGTAAGCATGCAGCTACAGCAAACGATAAAGCAGACAAGTGTATATTGGCCTTCATAGTGATAGGATTCAAGTACAGAAGTGGGAAAGTCCTACTGCAATTATACAGGGCCTTGGTGAGATGACACCTGGAATATTGTGTGCGGCTTCGGTCTTCTTATCTGAGGAAGAATGTTCTTGTTATAGAGAGAGCATAGCGAAGGTTTACTAGACTGATTTCTGGGAAGGCAGGACTGATGTATGAGGAGAGGTTGAATCAGTTAGGATTATATTGCTGGAGTTCAAAGGAATGAGGGAGGATCTTATAGAAACTTATAAAATTCTATCTATCCTAGACAGGGTAGATGCAGGAAGGATGTTCCCGGTGGCTAGGCAATCCAGAACCAGGGGTGACAGGCTAAGGATATGGTGTCAACTGCTTAAGACTGAGATGAAAAGAAATGCCTCCACACAGGGAGTGGTGAAACTGTGGACTTTTCCGCCTCAGAAAGCAGTTGAAGGCAAAACATTTTATGATTTTAGGGAATTATTTATCGTACTTGGAGCTAAATAAATCAAAGGATATTGGGCAAGTTGGAACAGGCTATTGAGTTGGATGATTAGCCATGATCGTAAAGAATGGCAAAGCAGGCTCAAAGGTCCAAATGGTCTACTCCCTTTTTTTCATGGTTCTATATTTCTATGTTTGAACCCATTTAAATTTTGTACAAATGAACATTGAACTAGTGTCAAAGGAGATTACAGAAATTATAATTTGTCATAAATATGTGAAGATGTCAAAGAAACAAAGTCAACAGTTCTGAAAACAGAACCTTTTTGAGGTAATCATTTTCTAATTCTGGAGTGTCAGTTAAATATGCATAATGAGACCAGCCAGTTCTCATGAAAAGCAATTTTACACCCGCCCTGTGATCTCTTTTGTCAATGTCTCAAAGTTTATTTACATAAGATTAAGAGCTGCAACGTATTTGAAACATCTGTTACTGTCACTTTCACGTTCTGCAGAGGATATGCAGGAACAGCTGCATTTTTTCAGAGGATTCCTTTGGTCTTCTAATGAAATGGGTGTCTTTTTTGTTTGATGAAAAGAAATTGCATGCCATTGTTTATATCACTCAATTGTTCTGAAGATAACGTATATCGAATGAATGGTCACGGAAGGACCATGAGATGACCTGGAGCATATAAAGGGCCATGGGAGGTGGTGTGGAGCATAGGTTGCCATGAGGGCTATAAAGAATAATGGAGTGCAGGGATTGAGTTGGCAAAGAGGTGGTTAAGGAGCATGACAGGGTATGAGAAGAACTGAAGGCAGGCCTTCTAAGCAACCCCCTTTGGCATTCAGCCATCCTCATGGTTGCTTCCGCTCTGCAATCAAGCTCAGAGTGATAGGCTCAATACCCAAACCCCTACAGCTAACCCAACCATTCCCCTCCATCCTTCTCAAAAGCATACATTGTGAAATTCAGGCGCTTTTCTACAAGGGGAAACAGGAAATTTCTTATTTAGAGTTATTGGCCTCTGTGGTAAAAATCTAGCACGTCTTTTCTCATAATATTTCACCCAATCTAACAGCAAGAATTAACAAGATACCAAGTCACTCTAAAGAAAATAATGAAGGAGCCAAGCCTCCAGGTTTCCAGTCAATGCACTCCCACACACTAGCATTAAAGATTAGATGGACTTATTCCTGAATATAATTAAAGGCCATACTGGTCTTGGGCCTATGTTTGAAGCAGCAATGGTGTGCTTAATGGAGACTAAAGAAACAAACAAATAAATCCAGTGATGAAGTATGGCCGACAATTTAGTAAAAACTTTGCTGAAACCAATGTAAGATATGTTATACTTTCAAGGAAACTTACGAAATGTTAAGAAGTTTTAAAGCTTGAGAGTTAAGGCAAATAAAAAAGCATTTTGAAGAATTTGTTAGCCTGAATCAACAATCCAATGCAAATATAATGAACCACATTTTCCCTCTCTAAGATTGCAGACCTCCTACAGTGAAGTATACGTATTAAAGATATTTTCTTCAAGTGAATCCAACTTGCAAAACAAAAAGTGTAAGAACCAACTATAAATAAGGACAAAAAGGTAGCAGACATGGATAAAAGAAAGAAGGGTACATCAAGGTGAGGATACTAAGATAGAATTCAACTTTTTGCTATTATACTTACATCATTATGATTGCACTAACCTGTATAAATGAATAAAAATTGACACTGAAAAGAGCAAACTGTTTCTCAAGGTTAGAAACTGAAAGCTGTTGATTTGAATAAATAAATTGTTTCTATGATAGATGTAATCAGGAAGTTCACTGAAGCAGTGAGCAATTCATTTGCAGCTTGATGTAGTCCAAGGGAGTGAAACATGTTACTGTGGTTGAGCATAGATGTGCTGTTGGGCAAGTAATGCTGAAGTATACATGACATACTCTATATGCTTGTTTGAACATACCTGTGTTTTTTATTTGCAAAAAAAAACCTTATTCACAAATTAAAAGTACATAACAAAACGGGTCAAGTCAGACAATACGGGAAATGCAATCTTAAAAATCATGCTTTTCATTTGAATATTGTCCTCTAAGGTGATTCCATTCAAATGTAAAGTTGAAACATTTACTAAACATGACTAGAAACTGTCTACATTCAAATACAAACCACTATGAGTTCTACTGCTTTGGATTACCATGGCAGAAAGACCATAGACAATGGCCACTGCATAGACCTTGGTGGTGGATGCCCTAAGCTTTAGTGTATCCCTCAGCACGATATCCTGGACCTTGGAACATGCCAATCTGCACCACTTAGTTGAGGACAACACTCTGCACTGGAAAACCAACTATTTTCAGGCAGACCCAAAAAATTCCTTTAATTGAGTTGATGATCTTCAAGGTGCAGTTGATGTTTGTCTCAGTGTCCATGCCAGGGAACAGCCCATGGAGCTCAGAGTCCTGTGTAAAGGAGTTGCTTGGGAAAAATCTTGAAAAAACATTGCACTGCTCTCCAGGTCTTCTTTGCACAGACATGTTCCAGTTATCTCGAACACAAATGTAGCAGTGCAGAGATCAAGGTGTGTGTGGAGGATGTGAAGGAGAGTGCCTTTCTTGCTATCAGCCAAGCTAGTTCCTGGTGCTTATTAGAAAGTTCTGCCAAATAACTTTGACCATCTGCTTAGGGAAGCATCTCACAGGATTGACTGTCTCTTTTCCCAACAGAGCTTCAAAGATGGTAGGTGCTGACTTATCTGATGGTCAATAGTGTTTTTGCTGCACAAAAATTTTCCATGAGGGAAAGCTGGTACAGACGGTTCAACTTCTCAGACCTTTCCGCCGCAACATGGCCAGCCCCATCCTTCATAGCATCAGTGACAGGTAGAACCTCAGCACATATTGACACTTGGTGTATATGTACAGAATCTGTACACAGCATGACACAGCTGCACTTAAAGGCAAACATCAGGATGTACATTTTCTTACACTGTCTTTCCACAGATTTGTGCATCATGTCCCTGCGGACACAATCCATCTTTGACCTCCACACAAGGTAGATGATAGCTCAGGTAACTGCTGTAGTGCAAGTTCAAGGCCAGAATGGGCCAAACCTGCAACACTTCCAATAACACTGAAAACACCTCCTACCTGATGACTCAATTTTTACTCACAATGGAGAGGGAGCAGTCCTCCGACATACTCAATTTCTGCCTCACATTGGGTTTCTTCCAAGTTTCATCATGACAACCAATAGTACTGGAACAGTGAAAGACCAGTGTGCTATGGGAATTCAGACCAGTAGATAAAACTGATCCTCAAACCAGTAGAACTGCTTTTGGCACCAGTAATACTGATTCTGCCACCAAACATACTGGTCAAGCTGCCTGTCTTGATGCAATGTGCTGGAATTGTACATTATGGTGCCAGTCTGCAGGCAGTATGTGTTACTATCTGTAGTGCTATATGTAGGTGCTGCCCAGACAAATACTCCATGTTTTCCCGAAGTCCAACAAAATAGATATAAAAGCATGTGTGTTTAGATGTTTGTGCTGTTGAGGGTGTGTGTAGCAACATCAATTGTGACACTCGGATAAGAATTTGAAAGATATTTTAATGTAAGTGAAAGTTCACAGCCAACATTAAAAAACACAATTCAGAGTGTAAGAGATACTAAAATGGAACTACAACCACCATCCCACCCCAAACCCCACATAAATGTGGCTTGTTTATTGTGTTCAACTCCATTGTCCAAGATATAATTGTGGATCTGGGCTAACTCCTTGTAGACCTTTTTGTGAGTCATCTCCTAGAAGCATAGGTGACAGCCAAAGCAAGTGGAGAAAAGAGGGAGAAATAATTAATGACAGTGAACACCAAGTCAAATCTGAGACATTAGAGTTGATATATTAATCAAAGATGCTGTGAAAGCTATTGAAGGAATGTAGGTACATTTCATAGAATTCCTACTGTGTGGAAACAGGCCATTTGGCCAAACAAGTCCACACCACTTCTCTGAAGAGCATCCTACCCAGACCCATTCCCCATGTCTAACCCACACATCCCCGGACACTATGGGTAATTTAAAATGGCCAATCCACCTACCCTGCACATCTTTGGACTGTGGGAAGAAACCAGAGCACCCAGTGGAAACCCACACAAACACAGGGAGAATGTGCAAACTCCAGACAGACAGTTGCCCAAGGCTGGAATTGAACCCAGGTCCCTGGCACCGTGCAGCAGCAATGCTAACCACTGAGCCACCATGCCATACATGCATCATTAATAACTACAACTGTCTGCAATAGAGCTTACCTTTAAAACCACCCAAAAAGAACTGCAGATGCTATAAATCAGAAACAAAACATTTCAGGTCCAATGGCCCTTCCTCAGAACTGAACCCGAAACGTTAACTCTGATTTCTCTTCACAGATGCTGCCAGACCTGCTAAGCTTTTCCAGCAACTTCTGCTTTTGTTTAAAAGAAAGTGTAGGTTTGAGTTCAATATAAGTATCCACATTGATGAAGCAGGTACCGACTCTGCCACTGATTGATCTGTCACAGAGTGTATCTGAGCTCTACATTGCAGCAGCCAGGGACTTGCCAAACATTGTGATTGCCTCAGAGCTGACAGCATTTCCCCTTTAGGTCACTGTAATCTCCAGCCCTGCAGTTGCAACTGTCAGGAGAAAGAGACTTTATAATCTCCTGCCTCGGAACTGTGGAAATAATGCATGCTGCGGGGAGTCTGAATAGGGAGCTGAGAAGGTGGCAATTGGGGGCACAGGAGTGGTGAGGGCATCATGCTGGGTGTGCAGGAGTTGTGATTGTGTGCATTCAGAAAGGGATAAGCTGTGAAGGTGGCTATTCAGGGATTGACAGGGTGCCAAGTGGGAGAGTGGTAGGGACTGGGATTGTGAGAGTGAGTCAGAGAGTAGTCTTAAAAAAAGCCAAGTGGGACAATTAACATAACTTTCAAATGCAGAGAGACAGCATGGGGTTTAGTAGGAAATAATCTGAGTCTATGACGAAGAGTAATGGAAACAACTGGTGCCTGATTTCAGATGACCTGTGGCCTCCAGTACAAATCCAGATCTGACCAAATTAAAACCAGTAAATCTTGATTTGGTTTCGTACAGGTCCACATGGGTTTTTCTGTATGGGTGCCCCGCAGATTCAGGTAATCTGCCCTGATGATGAAGGATATAAAGGACCACTTTACCCAGTTTGTAAGCAAAGCCTTACTAAACAAAACAAAATCTACAAAGAAATGCTGGAAATCTGAAACAAAAACATAAATTTCTGGAGAAACTCAGCAGGTTTGGCAGTGTCGGCTTCATCTCCACAGATACTGCCAGAATTGCTGAGATTCTCCAGCAATTTGCGTTTTTGTTATGTAGCCTCGCTCATACTTCAATTTACCTTGGCTCCCAAAATAAATTTGAATTGGTCACAGGTATTCATGTAAATATCCCTGCATTGCCAGAGATGCACTTTTTGCCAAGTGTCCAATCATTGCGATTTCCAACCATCGTGAGACAAGCATTTAACCTATATCCCTTTACAGTCATGGTAATAATGTCCCCACATGCAAGTGGTAAAAAAGTCAACTTGTTCATAAGAAATAATTATTCTTGACACCAGAGATAATAGGAACTGCAGATGCTGGAGAATCCAAGATAACAAGGTGTGGAGCTGGCTGAACACAGCAGGCCAAGCAGCATCATAGGAGCAGGAAAGCTTGATGTTTCGGGCCTAGACCC
>JAHRHZ010000133.1:32292953-32307900 GCA_024137785.1 Ginglymostoma cirratum | reverse complement strand
AGCAGCATCATAGGAGCAGGAAAGCTTGATGTTTCGGGCCTAGACCCATTTCTGATGAAGGGTCTAGGCCCGAAACGTCAAGCTTTCCTGGTCCTATGATGCTGCTTGGCCTGCTGTGTTCATCCAGCTGCACACCTTGTTATTCTTGACACTATCTGTTTTATCAATGTAGATTGATGTTTCTGGAATGAATTAGTTTGCCTTATCAAACTGTAAACTTAGCTTTCTATTCCCATGTTCTCATGAGTTCCTGAATCATTGAGCAACAAATGAGTGAACAGTCAGAGACTCAAGAGCAAAACTATATTCAACACTTTACTGAAGTGGACCACAGTGTCGTTGAAACTGCTTCTCAGATGCTTCTGGAACACATTTCAGAATATGGCTTTCTTCAAAAGACAGAAGGCTTCTTTATTGATCAAAGTGCAGGATTCAGTCTTCTGCTTTGTATTAGCATTCTTACGTAACGAGCTGTTAAGCAAACGAGCATAGGTTGATTTGAATGAAGCATCGGCAGTCTTGTAAATTGCAAAATTTGCTTGAAGGTATTATGCAAAGATTGAATTTTATATTGAATTAACACCTCAGCATAGCAGCATGTTGAAGCAAAATGGAAGAATATTAAGTGGACCCCCAGATCTGTCAGTTTCACTCAGATATGCAGTAAATACCTCCAGGCAAAGTCAAAACGTCCTGAGGAATTTACATGACACAGCGACAAAGGAAAAAGATGAAACACATTTCAATGTATAAAATCGACAGTGTACCAAGTAACTCATTGAATATGGGTTTTACAGTTTTACTACATTTTAATTTTATTATTTTAATAATCTTTTAAAAGTCATTCTTTTTCACCAAATTCTGAACTTGTGAAGATTAAACTATTTTTTATGCGAATTTTAATGTTATGTTCCATTTTATCTGCTGCATCAGTTTGACAAATGGCTCAAATCAAGTAACATGTTCTGTGATCAAAAGGCTAATATATCTGCCATAAGGAAGAAAACAATTGAAGATTCAAAAAGACATTTCCTTTATGTGAGAGGAGATTTCCTGCCATGAATATGACCAGATATTCTTTCCTGATAGCTTCGTATAAAGCATAAAGGAATTTGTGGCTTAGTCAGAAAATTAACCACTCCAAAGCGAAGAAAAAACTGGAGATAAAGGAAAGCCGATAGTTGTTGAAACAATGTGACATTGCAAATAGCCAGATGCACACTATTAGCAACAAAAATGAAAGTAAAGGACAGTAGGATCAGCGATCCTGAACTTTTCATCAAGAAGCTGCATTCACAGAGAAGGGTAACAGAGAAATGGAAAACTGGAAGTGACAGCAAAATCTTAAGGAGTGCATCAGAATAATCCGTAAGAATCTTTGCAAGGATTAGAAATCTTGCAAAACTCACTAGTTCACAAATATCATGCATGACTGACATACTACAAAAATCAATTTGCATTGTGTTGGATTACTCTCAGTGCTAAGCAATGTCTGAATATGAGAACAGAAGAATATAGCAGATGAATGTGTGACTGGAGAGATGGTGCAGGAGGGAGGGCTTTAAATGCCTGAGGCATTGGAATCATTTCTGGGCTGGGAGACCTGTATAAGATGGACTGGTTACATTTGAACAGGGCAGAGAAGCATCCTCGCAGAATGGTTTGAACAAATTAACAAATGAAAAACTACAGCACAGGAACTAATCCTTCGACCCTCCAAGCCTGTTGCAATCTAAAATTAATCTAAAAACAAACCTGCCATTTTTCGATCTGTGTCCCTCTATTCCCTCCCTAGTCATGTACCTATCTAGGTGCCTCTTAAATGTCTTCAATGTGCCCACTTCCACCACCTCTTCTGGTCATGCATACCAGGTTGCTACCACTCTCTGCATGAAAATCTTCCCTCGCACATCTCCCTTAAACTTTCCCCCTCTGACCTTGAACCTGTGCCCCATTGTAATTGAAACTTCAACCCTGGGAAAAAGCCTCTAACTATCCACCATATCTATGCATCTCATAATTTTGTAGACCTCTATCAGGTCTTCTCTCTGCCGCCGTCTTTCCAGTGAAAACAACCCTAGTCTTTTTAGCCTTTCCTCATAGTCAATGTCCTGGAGACCAGACAACATCTTGGTGAACCTTCTCTGTACTGTCTCCAAAGCTTCCACATCCTTCTGGTAATGTGGTGACCAAAACTGCGCATGATACTCCAAATGGGGCCTAACAAGAGTTTTATATAGCTGCAACATGGTTTGCCAATTCTTGTACTCCATGTTCCAGGCGATGAAGGCGAGCATGACATATACCTTCTTAATCACCTTGGCTACCTGTGTTGCCATTTTCAGGGAACTGTGGACCTGCATGCCCATATCCATCTGAATGTTAGTGTTCCTAAGGGTTCTGCTATTTACAATATAATTCACACCTAAATTTCAGCACCAAAATACATCACCTCACATTTGTCTGGATTCAACTCCATTTGCCATGAGCCAATCTGTCCTTCCACCACTACCCTCTGTCTTCTATGACCAGGCCAGTTTTCTGTCCAGCTAGCCCAGCCACCCTGAATCCTTTGTGATTTTAGTTTTTGTACCAACCTGCCATGTGGGACTTTATCAATGCCTTACTAAAATCTATATAAACCAAATCCACAGCCCTTCCCTCATCAATTATCCTTGTTACTTCTTCAAGAAATTCAATCAGGTTGGTGAGATATGACCTTCCCTGGACAAAACCATGCTGCTTGTCACTAACTAGTCCATTTTCCTCCAAATATGCATGTATCTTGTACCTCAGTATCTTCTCCAAGAGCTTCCCCACCACAGACGTCAAACTTACCGGCCTGTAGTTTCCTGGATTATCTCTGCATCCTTTCTTAAACAAGGGAGCAACATACACTAATCTCCAGCCCTCTGGAACTTCACTTGTGGTCAACAAGGATGTGAAGATATCTGCCAATGCCCCAGCTTTTTCCTCCCTTGCCTCTCTGAGTAACCTGGAGTAGATCCCATCAGGTCCTGGGGACTTATCTAGCAATTTAGGATTCCCAAAACTTCCTCTTTCAATATGTTGACATCCTCTAGAGTATTCGCACACTCACCTCTGACCTCAACATCAGTCATGTCCTTCTCCTTGGTGAAAACTGATACAAAGTACTCATTCAGGATTTCCCCCACTTCCCGTGGCTCTACGTATAACTTGTCGCCTTCATCCTTGTGTGGGCCTACTCTTTCCCATGTTACCCTCTTTCTCCCAACATGTGCATAAAAACCCTTGGGATTCTCCTTAACCCTGTTTGCTAAAGATATTTCATGGCACCTTTTTGTCTTCCCAATTGTGCATTTAAGTTCCTTCCTAGTACTCCTCCAGACCTTTGTCAATCAGTAGCTGCTTAGACTTGTTGTATGCTTCCCTTTTTGTTTTGACTAACCTTACAATTTTCCTTGTCTTCCACGGTTCCTGAATCCTGCCATTCCTATCCTTTAGTTTTGCAGGGACATGCATGTCCTGCACTTTAGTCAATTGGTCTTTAAAGCCTCCCACATGCCAGAGGTAGATTTGTCCTCAAATAACTGTTTCCAATTCACATTTTCCAATTCCTATCTTATTTTGGTGTAAATGGCTCTTGCCCAATTAAGCATCCTCACCCGAGGGCCACTTGTGTCCTTTTCCATGACGACTCGAAATCTTATGGAGTTATGGTCACTAAGCGCGAAATGCTCTCCTACTGAAACATCAATCACCTGTCCTGGGTCATTCCCTAGGACCAAGTCTAGTATGGCCTACTCTTTGGTTGGATTGTCAACATACAGCCTCAAAAAGCCCTCCTGGACACAACTAACAAATTGCTCTCCATCTGAGCCCCTGGCTCTAAGGGAGTTCCAGTCAATAAGAGGAAATTTGAAGTCACCCATCACAACTACCCTGCTCTTTTCAGTACCTGACTACATATCTATTCCTCTATCTGCCGTCGGCTGCAGAGAGGTCTGTAGAAAACTCCCAACACTGTAATTTCACCCTTCCTATTCCTGTGCTCCACCCATAATGCCTCACTGAAAGATCCCTCTGATGTGTCCTCCCTTAACACAGCTGTGATGTGATCCCTAATCAGCAGTGCAGCTGCCCCACCCCTTTTGTTTCCTTTTCTGTCCCATCTAAAACAGCGATATCCAGGAATGTTAACCTGGCAGTCTTGTCCTTCTTTTAACCATTTCTCTGTAATGGCAATAACATCATAATTCCATGCAGTAATCCATGCTCTTAGTTCATCTGTCTCGCCTGGTATACTTCTTGCATTGAAGTAAATGCACTCCAGCCCCAGTACCTCTGAGCCTCATGACTTCCCTGTGCCTGCTCTTACTCTGTGCTATGCATACCTCTGTCACACTTTTGTCTCCAGTCACTGCACTTACTGGCCTGGTGTTCCGGGTCCCATTCCCCTGCCACACTAGCTTAAACCCTCTTGAGAGCTCCAGGTTTGCTAATGTTGTTGGGGCAAATTAAAACAGGATTGGCAGGGCGATGGGGTCCTCTTAAGTAGCTCAGATGGGGAAGAGATAGAATTAGAATTTAAAATGCAAGTAAGTGAGCCTGGAAGGTAGACAAAATGTAGGTTAGATAAGAAAGGGCTAAATGTAATCCATTTTAGTACAAGGAGAATGAGGAATAAGATGGATGAGTTGAGGGTACAATTAGACACATGAGAGTATGATATTGTAGCTATGACTGAGACTTGGTTAAAAGATGGGCAAGATTAGCAGCTCAATATTTCTGGTTATTGAATATTCAGTCAAAATAGAGAGGCGGATAAAGGAGGAGGAGGTGAGATGATATATTGGAAGCATCATAAATTAGGGCATATGGGTAAATGTGAAAAACAGAAAAGGGATAAACTTGCTGTTGGGTATAGAACCCCAGACAGTCAGAAAGAAATAGAGGAACAAATATCTGATCAAATTTCACAGAAGTGTAAGAATAATAAAGCAGGAATATTGATGGATTTTAACTACCCTAAGCAAGCAAGGTAGAGAAGGTGCAAAATTCTTAAATTTCATCCAAGGGAATTTTTTTAGCCAATATGTACAAAAGGCCAAGAACAGAAGGGACAGCTCCAAACCTAATAGTTGGAAATGAGCCCAGCAGGTGGAAGGCTTATTTGTAAGGGATCATTTTGAGATAGTGACCATAACTTGGTTAGATTTAGGATAGTTCTTGAAAAAAAAATAATACGCGGGAATAAATGCTTAAAAAGAATAATTTGACTAGGTTGAGATAAAATTTGGCCCAAGTAGCGTAGGAAAAACTACTTGCAGATAAACTTCAAAACTAAATTAGGAAAGCAAAGAAAGTGTATTAGAAAGCATTGGTGGGTAGAATAAAGGAAAACCCCAAACTTTTTTTTTTAAATATACAGAGAACAAGAGAATACTTTGGGAAAGAGTAGGGTCTATTAGGAACCACAAAGGTAGTCTGGGTCTGCCCAGAAGATACGGACACAATCCAGAATAAAAACTTTGCGTTGGTCTTCACAGCAGAAAATGATGAAGCAGGCTTCACATTAGGGTGAAGTCCTGTGAAAAATTAAAACAAATTAACATGGAATAAGAGAAGATAGTAGTGGGTTTAGCAGCCTTAAAAGTGTATGCCCACAGGCCCAGATGAGATGCATCTCAGGCTGTAAGGAGGCAATGAAGAAGATATGGTAAAAATGTTAAAGTGGTAAATGGTAAAAAATTGCAGCACGCTGCTGTGCAGAGGGACTTGGGTGTCCTTGTGCATGAATCGCTACAAGTAGGATTGCAGGTGCAGCAGGTAATTAAAAAGGCAAATGGAATTTTGTCTGCCATTGCTAGAGGGATGGAGTTTAAAAACAGGGAGCCTATGCTGCAGCCGTATAGGGTCCTGGTGAGGCCACACCTGGAGTACGGTGTGCAGTTTTGGTCTCCTTACTTGAGAAGAGATATACTAGCACTGGAGGGGGTGCAGAGGAGATTCACTCGGTTGATTCCAGAATTGAGAGGGTTGGATTTTGAGGAGAGACTGAGTAGACTGGGATTATACTCATTGGAATTCAGAAGAATGAGGGGAGATCTTATAGAAACATATAAGATTATGAAGGGAATAGATAAGGTGGAGGCAGGGAGGTTGTTTCCGCTAGCAGGTGAAACTAGGGCTAGAGGGCATTGCCTCAAAGTGAAGGGAAGCAGATGTAGGACTGAGGTCAGGAGGAACTTCTTCACCCAAAGGGTTGTGAATCTGTGGAATTCCCTGCCCAGTGAAGTGGTTGAAGCTACCTCGTTGAATGTTTTTAAGGCAAGTCTGGATAAATTTTTGAACAGTAAAGGAATTAAGGGTTATGGTGAGTGGGCGGGTAAGTGGAGCTGAGTCTCAAAAAGATCAGCCATGATCTTATTAAATGGCGGGGCAGACTCGAGGGGCCGGATGGCCTACTCCTGCTCCTAGTTCTTATGTTTTTATGTTCTTATATCAGGGGTGCTGGCAGTAAGCCTCTCTTGCTACAGGTGATGTGCCAGACGACTGGAGGACTGCTAATGTTGTCCTATTATTACAAACGGGAGGAAGTGATAGACCAAAAAATAACAGGCCTGTCAGTCTACTCTTGGTGCTGGGAAAGTTTTGAGAAAGAATTCTTAGGGACAGAGTATATCTGCACTTGTAGAAACAGAAACTAGTCAGGGAAAGTTAGTATAGGCTTGTTGTCTGCCAAATTTGATCAAATGTTTTGAGAAGTTGACCAAGAATACATTTGATATGATCTATGTGGACTTTAGAGTGACTTTTGATAGGGTCCCTCATGGAAAACTGGCCAAGAAATCAAGACCCTAGGTAAATCCTAGGTAAAGCGGCACTTCAGATCAAATTTTGGCTAAGAAGCAGGAAGCAGCAGGTGATGGTAAATGGCTGCTCCTGTGACTAAAAATCTATTTCCAGTGGAATTCTGCAGCGCATGATGCTGGGGTCCTTGCTGTTTATGGTGTACATTAATGTTTTGAAATTAAATGTCAGATGTATGCAGGTGACATGAAAATTGGCAGGGTGGCAAATAATGAGGAGATAGCCATAAATTGCAGAGCAATGACAATTGGAATTCAACCCAGAAAAGTGCGAGATAATAAGGCTGGAGCTCATTATACTTTGAACTGTAGGACCATGGAAACAGATCAGAGGGACCTTGATATGCATTTCTATGGATTCTGAAAGTAACAGGGCAGGTGGATAAGGTGACTAAGAAGGTATGTGAGATACTTACCAATTTAGTCAAGTCATGGAATAGAGCAAGGATGATTTGCTCGAACTGCGTAAAATACTGGTTAAGCCATAACTGGAACAGTGCTGGTCAACACAAAATAGGAAGGATATCGTTGCATGAGACAGGGTGCAGAGAAGATTTAACTGGATGCTGCCTGGGCTACAGAGTATGAGCTATGAAGAAAGAGTGACTAGGCCGGGGTTGATCCCTTGGGGCAGCAAAGGTTGAGAGGAGACTAGAGATGTACAAGATTAGGAGAGGCACAGATATGGTGGATAGGAAGACACTTTTCCCATAAGTTGAGAGTCACTAACTAGGGGTTATAGATTTAACAGATTTCGAGGGTGTCATAGTGAATCAGTGGTTAGCACTGCTGCCTCACAGAGCCAGGGACCTGGGTTTGATTCCGGCCTTGGGCAGACTGTCCGTGTGGAGTTTGCATATTTTCTCCATGCCTGCATGGGTTTCTACCATCTGCTCCAGTTTCCTCCCACAGTCCAGGGATGTGCAGGTTAGATGTATTGGCCATGCTAAATTGCCCCATAGTGACCAAGGATGTGCAGGCTAGGTGGATTAACCATGGTAAATACAGGGTTACTAGAATTAGGTGGGGTGCTGGATCTGGGTGAGATGCTCTTTGAAGGGTCATCACAGGCTCGATGGGCCAAATGGCCTCTTTCTGTGTTGTTGGGACTCCATGTTTTTATGTTGAAGGCTAAGAGGAGAGTTGAAGAGAAATCTTTTCCCTCAGAGTGTGGCTAGAGTAGGAGAATTGCCTGAATGCGTGATTAAGATAGAAACACTCATAATATATAAGGACTATTTACATATTTGCTTGTTACCATGGCATTCAGGGCTATGGGTCAAAAGTTGGAAAAGGGGACAAGTGTAGTCAGATCTTTGTTAACTGCATGAACACAATGGGTTGAATGGCCTCCTTCTGCACTATAAATGTCAATGAGTCTATGGTTACATTTTGAGACATTTTCTCTCTGAAAGGAACTATGAAAATGCAAATTGTTATTCAAATAGTCATTTGGTAGAAGTTGAAGTGCCCCTGCTTCAACTCAACAAGATAGCTGACAGCTTTTGTTGGTTCAATTCTCAGCACAGTTCCTGACCATTCAGAGTCCACTTACGTGTTGTAAAAATTAAACAAACCTAGTAGTTAACTGTCAAGCAGGATTAATATTGCTCTATGGCAATCTCTGTACCTGTTAGAATCCACATGACTACCAATCAGCACTTTTCTGTCATGGAAGACAAATGTTGGCTTTCCCTTTGAATTGATATTCTTGCAAATTGTCCTGATGAGTGCAAAATGAAAAGCTTCAACAAAATGTGGGTTTTTTTTCAGCGTAATTCAAGCTGTTTTTGAATTATGAATAATGCAAGGATTGGCACAAGGTTGACATCTGGGGTTGCCCAAAGAAACGAAAGGATTGAACTTAAAAGATGTCAGAATTAATGTTTGTATTATTTTCTGAAATTTTGGGGGTGAATTTCTTTCAATACCTAAACCGAGCACAAGATCAACAGTGCACTTTCCACCCATTCAAAACACTCCTTCAAGAAAGCTGAAGCCTATTTGACTTGGGTGCTACCTGATGCAAGAATAGGCCAGATATTTACATATGGATCTGGAGGGAGAACCCCTGTTCCTCAAAAATAAAAAGGAAGCATTTAAGAAACATGTATTCAACAACATTTTGAAGACCCTGCAGCCATTCTTTTAAGAACTGCTGCTTAGGTACTCAAAAAGACAAATGGAGCAAATGTACCTACTACGTGATCTGCATTTTAATACCTGAATTAAAATTGGACTCCTATAACTAGGACTCTGATTTGTATACTTCGCAGCTGACCAGGCTGTTTGCCCATTTATCGATTGCCAAAAATTTACAATAGACACACTTGAGCATCAAATTGGCTCCAATGTCATTTACTTGCTTATTTACTCTTCCACCCCACAGAAACAAGTGACTAACAGTTGAAAATCAGGACCCTGACTTTAGAAATGATATAGTTGGGGTGCTTTTCTGCTTTTGCCAAAAACTTTAATTTTTGTGACATTTGTGACTTGTTCTGCCCTTTCAGACAATGCATAAAGCGATCCCGAAGAGAACTCTCCTGTGTATTTTAGGAGGAAGGGAGGAACAACAGAGACGAGCTGCAACAAAGGTACATCGGTGAATCTGACATGAATCTCACACTAAGGTGTACATCCAGACACACTACAACCTTCAAATGCCTCAGATACAATGCCTCTTTCTTTGGGAAAAATCACTGAGTTACATAGAGCCTGTATCTCTAACCACATCCAGTACAAACACCATCCTGCCAGTGGCTATAAAGGTCACAGCTGCTTTGACACCTTGTACCACAGGAGCATTTCAGTTGCCACAAAGATATCACTAACATTAAGTCCCTCAGGTTGTGTACCTGACTTGGAATGCATTTTCTAAGTATCAAGACTAATACAATTGCATAGTGCAGAACCTGCTTTATTGCAAATTCTGTAAGATTCAGGCTGAAATGTTTTTGTAACTTATTTTCACAGTGAATAAAGTATGTTTTTGAGAAAAGTAAGTTGTATTTTTCTGACTGCTTGCTCCAAAGCAATTTTCAATGCACTTTTCCATGAACAACACCAAGACAAGATTTTGTAATCTACTAATGGCAGAATTGTTAAGGAAAAAAACATAATAGAGATTGTAACAGCACAATAATATGTTCTCCCTTGATCAATGCCACTAGCTTTATCAACAGGATAACAATCTATTCATTCAATGTGCAGCTTGTTCTGTAGCAGCAATACATAATACAAGTGAATGCTTACTTATCTGACAACCAACACTATCTCTTCATTTTAAGGCAATTCAGCATTCTAGCATTCACCCACTTTGAATGAGATATCATTCAAAGTCATTCAGGTTCCTGGGGAGTGTCTTCTGCAGAGCCCTGACTGATGATACCTGTGCACCCTTCCATTGAAATCTCAGGTCATTGATACAGTGCAGTTCATGCACTAGACTCTCTGACATTTTAACAACAATCACAAACT
Organism: Ginglymostoma cirratum; assembly: GCA_024137785.1. Taxonomy (NCBI): domain Eukaryota; kingdom Metazoa; phylum Chordata; class Chondrichthyes; order Orectolobiformes; family Ginglymostomatidae; genus Ginglymostoma; species Ginglymostoma cirratum. The sequence goes on along the minus strand of JAHRHZ010000133.1, from coordinate 32,297,566 downwards.
TTCTCAAAGTCAAAAAAATTGATAAGACACAATCTTTAGGCTTGGAGACAGAAAGGACTTCAGATGCTGGAAATCAGAGTCAATAAATGTGGAGCTGGAGAAACACAGCAGGTCAAACAGCATCCAAGGAGTAGGAAAGTCAACATTTCAGGCTGAAACCCTTCAACAGAACTGGGGAGGAGAAAGAGAGCCCAGAAACAAATTGAGGGAGGGGGTGGGGCTGGGGAAAAGGTACAGGTTGTTCCCCTATCATGCAATAGTTGCGTTCTTGTGTGACCTTGTGCTATAGAAAATCGCGCCGTAGAAAATCTTGATAGGAAGTCATGTTATAGGGAAGTCGCTATAGAAAATTGCTATTCCTATACAGCAGAAAGTTCACCTTATCCAAACAGCGTCCACTATTCATCAGTCGCATTACAGCCAATTTGTGTTAACGAATCACCCGTTATAGCAGAAATACCTGTAGGTGGGATGGTAACATGGTGGATGCAGGTAGGGGGTTATTGTGATTGGTTAGTGGGAAGATAGACAGGTTAGGTCAGGTCAGGGAGGCAGGACATAGGATGAGGTTGGGGGGGTAGAGAGATTTTGAAGCTGGCGAAGTCGATATTCAGGCCATTGGGCTGTAAACTCCCAAGGCGAAATATCAGATGTTATTATGTTTGGCCTCACTCTGACAGTGGAGGAGGCCAAGGATGGTCATACTGTTAGGAGAGTGGGAGGGGGAATTAAAATAGATGCAACCGGAAAGTTGGGTTGGTTGCTGCAGCAGCACACAGATGTGCTGTGAGCTGACCCCTGAGTCTGCGTTTGGTCCCCCCAGTGTAGAGGAGACTACTTTAAGAGCAACGGATGCAATAAATTAGGTTGAATGAGGTGCAGGTGAATCTCTGCCGGATCTGGAAGAATTGTTTGGGGCCTTGGACAGAGGTGAGAAAGGTGGTATAGGGACAGTATTGCACCTCTTGAGGTAGCAGGGAAAGGTACCAGCTGCAGTGGAGAGGTTGGTGGGGAGTGTAGAGCTGACAAGGGAATCACTGAAGGAGCGGTCCCTGTAGAAAGTTGACAGGGGTTGGGAGGGAAATATCTTTTTTGTGGTGGGGTCTGATGGTAAGTGGTGGAAGTGTGGGAGGGTGAAGCATTGGATTTGGAGGTTGGTGGGGCGGAATGTGATCCAGCACAAATTTACCTGCACCTCATTCAACCTAATTTATTGCACTCGTTGCTCCCGATGTGGTCTCCTCTACATCAGGGAGACTAAACGTAGATTCGGGGATCAGTTCATGGAGCATCCCCACTTTGTATGCAGCAACTGACCCAACCTTCCGGTTGCCATCCATTTCAATTCCCCCTCCCACTCTCCTGATGACATGTCTATCCTTGGCCACCTGCACCAGAAGAGTGAGGTCAGACATAAACTGGAGGAACAACACCTGATATTTCACCTTGGGAGCTTACAGCCCAATAGCCTGAGTATTGACTTCACCAGCTTCAAAATTCCTCCAGCCCCAACCTTATCCCATGTCCCCCTCTCTGACCTGACCTAACCTAACCTGTCCATCTGTCCATTTTCCTACTCACATATCCACTCCACCCTTCCCACTGAGCAATCACAATAACTCCCTACCTGCATCCACCTGGCACCATCCCACCTATCTTCCCCCAGGCGCAACTCCCCCCCCATTCATTTCTGGGCTCCCTTTCCCCTCCCCATTCTGATGAAGGGTTTCGGCACAAAACATCCTGCTCCTCGGGTGCTGTCAGTCCCGCTGCACTTTTCCAGCTCCATATTTATTGACAATCTTTAGGCTACTGCAGATTATTCAATCCTACAGCAGTGCACCATACTTATTCTGGAAGTTGATAAATGTGTCCCAATTCTGACTGTTTTAACGATACGGACTAGTGTCATATAGATATTTATGTACTTTTATTCACCCATGGGATACGGCCAACATTTATTACTGCTCATAGTTGCCCTCGAAGACGGGGTGCTGAGCTGATTTCTTGAACTGCTGCAGTCCATTTGATGTCATTAAATTCACATTAGGATGGGAGTTCAAGATTTTGATCCAGTCACGCTAAAGAAACAGCGAAATATTTCCCGGTCAGGATGGTGAGTGCCTTGGGGTGGATTCTGCAGTTGATGTGTTCCCACGAATCTGCTGCCCTCACCCATCTAGATGGTAACAGTCATGAGTTTGGAAGGTGCTATCCTGGTGAATTTCTGTAATGAATCTGATAAATGTGTACACACTGCCGCTACTGAGCGCGAGTGGTGAAATAAGTGAATGTTCATGACTGTGGTGCCTATCAAATGGGCTGCTTCATCCTGAATGATGTTAAACTTTTTGAATGTTGTTGAAACCATACTCATCATGCACACGGGGAGTATTCCATCACATCCTTGACCTATGCCTTATAGATTTTGGTTAGGCTTTAGGGAGATTAAAGCTGAGTTACTCACAGCAGGATTCCTCGTTTCTGACCTGATCTTGAAGGTGCAGTATTTATATGTCTAGTCCAGTTCAATTTCTGGTAAAGGGCAAACCCCAAGATGTTGATAGCAGAGGATTCAGGTTTATTAATTTCATTGAAGTTATAACCAACAAGCACTTGTCCAAATTAATCCAATTAAATTACAATGATGTCAGAATAAGTAACATCAAATGTGCACTGTTCTTAATCTGTTAAAATTCTGATTGGGATCTGGCTCCAATTAGAAGGTGGAGTATAAGAGGTCTTCACTGAAGCACTGAATAGAGATCCCTTTGTTGAAACCCAAGTGAAATCACTGTCAGAGTGAGGGATACTGTTCAACCTTCCCTTATCTTTGGATACATTTATTGGCAGGTTTATATAATTTCAGTTGTCATGATTAGACAGGAAATGTAAATATGAGAAGCTACTACAGTTGAAGTGTTTTTACAATGAAATATGATATAATCCCAATTAATAGTAATACTGGACAAGTCAGATCCCAGAGGGAAAACCTGGCCTGATGGATCACAATTTCATTTTTCTTCATGTTTCTGTGAAGCTCAGTCACTGAACATATTTACAAGAGGATACCGATGTACTTTTAGCAAAAGAACATTAAAGTTTATAAAGAGAAAACACAACTATATGACGCTGGACAAGAAAGCAAGATTCATCCCATTATATATGGAGTTGCTCCCTTCACAACTGACTTGGTCAACTTCCCCACCACGGCCTTGGAATGACAGCCCTGATTGATGACTGTCCAGACCTTTACCCATATTCAATTCAGCACTATGACAGATGAACTATGAATCCCTTGACAGCTGACACTGCACATGGAGGACTAATCATGGCCCGTTTCAGAGATTGTAGTAAGACAGATCCTCTGCTCCTGATCAACCCAAGTGCACAGCTGACCATGCCTAAGCCACTAGGCATGATCACACAATGTCTTTGACTTCTGTACTAGGATCTCCTGACTGACAATAGCTTCCTTTATTTGACGGAGGACAAATCCCTTTAGATTTTTAGACATAGGCATTTGGTCAATGCATGTTCAGTTTGTTTGCCCTGTAGGCTACTGGCATATACTTAAGTGTAACATTTACATGCCACGATGCTGTAGCATAACAACTAGCACCTGAAGAAGGACAGAGGCTCTGAAAGCTTATGTTTTCAAATAAACCTGTTGGACTATAGACAGGTATCATGTAGTTTTTGACCTTGTCCACCCTCTTGATGATCACTGTTGATATCCATGACAAGCTGTCTGGCTTTATTCCTGCACTAATTGGAAAGGCAAGTGAAATAACTTCACTGAAACCATCATCCCATCACCAAATAACCCTTTATTTACACAAGCACAGTACAGGTAGCTCCAAGCCAGTCTCGCAAGTGAGGAGAATCCCATCGAGTCCTGTTTATACCTGTCAGCCAGGAAATCTTGATTGAGACTATTAACCTGGACCAAACATGGAACCCATACTCAATAAGATCCACCTGGCCAATCTTATTCCAATCACTACTGTAAGGCAAGGCAGAAGTACTGAGAGCCTTAAAGTGGGCTGGGGGAGTAAAGCACAAGAATGCAAAGCAAAAAGGATGCTGCGAGCATCAAAGTAGGCAGAGAGTGAGCACTAGGACAACAAGGGAGTAACCTTGAGATACAACCTGCTTGAAACCCCACACTGTCCCTGCACCTAAAGCATCCTTTTAGCAGTAATGTAACAACGTGTCAATGTGCTCCAAACAGCTGAAAGATTCTGCCCTTTGTTTCTGATGTCCTCAGTTCAGCCAGATTTGTTGTGTTTCAGACATTTCTTGTTTTATTTCAGAATTCAGGCATCTGCAGTTTTTGACTTTGTAAGGATGTAAGTCAGAATACAGAAATCCAGGCACGTGTGTTCAAATGTGTTCACTGTGCAAAGTAATCGTGCAAGTTGTTCCGACCTCTACAAAATGGTTCCAACCCCATTATCACAGTTAATAGAATTAATTATTCCTCCTTTATATCCAAGATTTGTACCTAGGTACTTGTACCTAAGATGGAGTCCCGAAATGCAGACATTGCAATAGCTTTTCGTTGTGCTTTTACAATGGAGAGCACAAGACAATAAAGGATATTCTAGATA
>JAHRHZ010000133.1:32258270-32292553 GCA_024137785.1 Ginglymostoma cirratum | reverse complement strand
AAACGTCAAGCTTTCCTGCTCCTATGATGCTGCTTGGCCTGCTGTGTTCATCCAGCTCCACACCTTGCTATCTCGAATTCTCCAGCATCAGCAGTACCTATTATCAAAGGATATTCTATTCTAGTTAATGAACCATAATGGCTATTTTTCTTAATTACCAATGTGCTGGAAAAAATACTTTTACTTTTCTTTTCAGTGTTCTATGAGCATTCGGAGGGGGTGAATTAGTTTTCAGAGTATGAAATTATTAGATTCTAAATATACCCATGTGACTGAAGGTTGTCATGGCAATGAATGGCTAAGAAGAATAAATGGTAGATTAAAAGCTAATTGCATTGTAGTTGGGTCAGCTAGTGTCTTCTGTTTTGCAGTTCAGAAGAGGCAATGAGCTTGATTCTCCCTGAATGGAAGTCTTTGAACAGAGGTTAGTATTGAAACAGTTCTCCAAGAATAGAACAAAGACTTTCACTCACACACAAACGCAGAGATAAAGAGACAAAGTGTGAGTGAGTGTGTGAGAGAGATCCAGGCACGAACAGAAAGCCAAAGACAGAAAATGCATAGATTGTGAATGCAACAAGGCCGATTGCTCCTCTTTCAGTTTTGCCAGAGTCCACTAGACAGCTTAAGAAGTACAGAAAGGGGAATCTCTAAGGATTCTGACAGCAGGGCTGTCATGACCTGAGTGAAAGAGGGTTCATAGAGCTACTTATTGCCAGTAACTACCTGGTTATTTCAGATAGGATTTGGCTGTTAGTGATTCAAATGCCAAAACAATTACAAGAAGTGAAAGATCCTGCATAACAGAGGCTGAGTTGGAAGGACTGCCAGTACTTGCATATTTACAGGTAATGTTATTTTGTGAGGTATATCTTTGCTGTATTGACTGTTTAAAATGAAATTTACCTTTTCATTTGAAATGTCCATCACCTGCTTCTTAATGTTTGAACTATATTCATTTTAGTTGGTTTGTTCTAGTAAAGTTGTTAAAAGTGAAATTTTGTCCAGCTGTTTTCTATTGATTTGGCATTGAGGATTCTTTCTTTTTCAGAAGTTATCAATTTCAATGTCAATATAATTGAGCCTGTTTCTAAGATGTTCACAACCTTTTCAATGTTAGGCCTTGGAAATTAAAACAGATTCCATAAAATTTCCATTCCTTTGTAACATCCAGATTGTGCTATAGCAGCGCAGTACTATAAATATTGATAACTACTCAGCTAACTGCAGCAGTGTTTCTCCACAACAGTTCAGGCAGTGGGAGTATTGCTTAAGGATGCCAGTCATCCACTCGGTGATGTTCCATTTGTCAGCCTGGCTCACATTGTCAGTTTGTTTTACATGTGTGCACAAGTTCCAGACTGAAGCAATGAGCCATGTTATGAATGGAGAACACTTGCTACGGTGAATGAAGGGCAATGAAAGTACAGGCTAAAGTTGGACCATTCCACTCATAAAAGGCAGCACTAACTCGGCTCAGCATTTGACATTGGCATTTTAGGACAACCACTATTTATTGCCAGTGGATCTTTATGCAATAGATTTGGCCCAAATATCTTGTTTTTTTTAAAATTTATTATTGCACTGTCCGTAGATGATTGCAAACAGGAAGGGAAATGAAGGATAAACAAAGAAATATTTAAAGCACGTGAGGGGAACAAACTCCACGGTTCATCTGCTTCCTCTGTGCAGTTACATGGGATCCCATTACATTTTCAATCCCCTTTAACAAGGTGGCATCTAGCACACTTCCCATCAAAAGCATACGTGTAAATCAGGCATAAATGTGTCATACACATTCGTGTTTGGAAACTGGATAGTGTTTCAAAATAGTACATAAATTTGTTCCCTTTGTGTTTGTGATTCCCAAAAGTTGAATTCTTGATTTTGTGTAAAAAACAGGCTGATTGGAAAGAAAAAGCATTTTAGAATCAATTCAATAATATCTTCTGTGCTTCCTTAAGCAGATTTTACAGAAGGCCTACAGTAGGTCATGAATCTGTTCCCTTTCCCAAAGATAGCACCTGGTATTAGAACCACTAAGGAAGGAGAGCAACAGGAACTGCTTCTCTGTTAAGTGTGTTTACCATCTCTCTCGTCTTCAGACTTAAGGCTTTAGAACGAGAGAAGGTCACTACAACCACAGTACTGTCAAAGCTAATGGATTGAAGATCACCTTGAGTAATACACCTCAGGGTGTGAATCTGTCAAAGTTCAGCATCTTAATTCTAAATGCCAAGTGTTAGTTGGGTGGGCAAATTGGAAGAGTTCTCTTCTGTAAACCATATCAGTTAGGTATACCTACTTTCTTACATTTATTATGGCCAGGTGAGGAGGGGTAAATTGGTTATCAACCTCCCCCGTGGTTTATGTTATTTTCTCAACCATGAGGCTATACCTCTTTTCTAATTAAAATGTAGTTCATTAATTTTTACTGCAGCAGTAAGAAGCTGCAAAATATAAATATCCAGTATAAAAAGGAAGATAATGCTGTATACAGTTAAAGTTTTGTGGGTCCTCAAGGCAAGAGATTTGTTTAGGTGATTTCCAGAACTGCTGCCAGTATATAATATCGTAGGTATCTTTTAAGTACTTAATTTCCTGGTGTTTCTTTCCGGTCAGTGTTGCCACCAGACTTTTAATAGGATTAAAACAAACAAACAAAAAAAAAAACCTTTCCATCCTGTTTCCATTCTGCAGTCTAAAATCCATCTTCCCTGCTTCTACCACTTTCTTGAAAAAGCAGCTCATTTGTGCATATCACCTGTAGGCAAATGTTTCATCTCCAGCCTGTGAACATTCTCATGATGGTGCAAATTAGATTAGAAGTAAGAGCCTTTTCATGTCAGAGTTGGGGTCAGGTTATGGATGGTAGGGTCTTCCAGTCTGTTTCCTTCCATTTACAGAAAGCATCAATTTCAGCTCGGGCTGTGTTTAACCTATGTTGGTTTCATGAAACTTGGCCAGTCAGATTAAGTGATGCCCGTGACTATTTTAAAATCAGTGCTATTGGTTCCTTTTACCATTTCAGTACATGAAAATCTCATTAAAATCAGACAATTGGATTCAAGAGTGATAGTTCATATTTTGTATCATTGATAATTAACTTGTAACATTTGTTCATTAATAATTTGTTAGCAGTGTTTAAATTTTATATTCGTGTTCGTTATTTCAATCCAAAACCTCTGTTCCAGGATTAGAAAGATTAAGGAATACATCATCTAGATATTGCAGACAATTACTGGTGGTAATCTTTTGAGTCTTCGATTTTACCTCTGTGCCAGTTTTCTGAGGCAGGTTTTAGTGTCAGCTCAAAATACATCTGCATTATCCAAAATTAGGCCCAAGAAATTAAATACACTGGACTCATTGATGCATGTGTCATCCAGTTCACTGGACCACAACTAGAATGAGGATCTCCAAAATATGTTGACCAGGTACAGACAGAAATATTGCTAATGGTCCAGGAACATCTCCCACCTATTCCCCACAGTATAGGGAACACATTACCAGATTGGTTCTTGTTTTGAGCTCCTAAGAATGCATGTTGACAAATATTTTTCACCTCCAGCTCCTTTTAGTCCCTTTCAGCACAAGGGTCTACAATATCAACTATCACTGATCACAACATAGACTTAGCTCAAGTCTTTCTTAATCTCTTCACAGCAGCCACGAACACCACAGTCCTCCAGCTCAGTAGATTTCACACAATCCAGCTACTCTTTTGGCTCCTTCTACAATTCATGGTCACACACCTGCTGTCAATTCAACAACTACAGCCTTGGCCACCTTTTGCTTCTTTTATTGATACCAAACATATATATTACTTTGCGAAATGCAATAACGCTTGGCCCTCCTTTCTCTCTCTCTCTCTCTCTCTCCAGGACAAGGTATGTTCAGTGCTATAAAAAGTAGAAAGCTAAAACAAAACAAGGAAAGGAAAAGCCAACATCATAATTCTGTTTAGGCTAAAAAGGAATAAACTCTCATGATTCATGTCCCTGCAGAAGTTATTAAAAGTATATTTTGTATTTGGGAACTTCTGTAAACAAAATTCTGACTTTTTTTTGTAAGCAGCTGAAAAATGCATAGTTCTCTAATTACAGGGGAGATAATGGCCTAGTGGCATTATCGCTGGACTGTTAGTCCAGAGATCCCAGGTAATGTTCTGGGGACCTGGGTTCGAAAACCACCATGATGACCATGAATCCCATTGCCATTGTCAGAAAAACCCATCTGGTTCACTTGTGTCCTTTAGGGGAGGAAACTGCCATCCTTACCTGATCTGGCCTACATGTGACTCCAGACCCACAGCAATGTGGTTGTCTCAGGGATGGCCTAGCCTCATCCCTTGAGTGAATAAAAAGGAAAAAAAAAAGTTTAAAAAAAAAAAAACTTGACTACATATTTTCACAACTCCATCTACAATTGTATTGTCTCAGCGCCATCTTAACTCCTGTTCTCCTTCCTCTAAATCTATCTTGATAACCAGACCGCAAAGAATGAAGGTATGTCCCTCGGAAGAAACATCACAAATGTGCTTGAAAGTATCAGCACTGAGATATTTTGGCTGTAATACAGAACAACGTAGAGAAATCTTCACATGGTGAAATACTCAAAAATTTGTGAGCAGCATCCAGCGCTCATGGAAAGAACATACCTGGAGATTGTTTCTCCATGCTTTGCTGAAGATATTTTCCAGCAAACTATGAGGTGTAATCTTAAATGTCTGAGGAATGAAAAGAAATTCTGCATGTAATGTATCACGTAATGGAAAGCTCACAAGAGACTGTGACCAAAGTTGAAATGTAGAGAGGTTCTAATTTCAGTTCAAACATGTTATTTGTCATTTCCTTGGAGACAGTGGCCATTCCCCAGAAAGATACAACCTGGGCTCTAACAATATGAGACAAGTTGACAATGCTTACTGTTGTGCTGGAGCTTAAATTCTCAAATCTCTGCCTTAACACAAGAGAGGTCAGCAAAGGACAGATTGATTGAGCAAATGGATAGAGGCTTTAGATTTGTCTGTCATCTTCTGCAATCTGTCATTCCCTCAGAATGATAGTTTATAGGGAATTTAGAAGCAGTAGGCTTCTGTGGGAAAAAAAAAGTTTTGACTATTTCTTATGTCCTTTCATAAACCTCTGAAAAAGTGCACAATTCCCCAACTTGATTCCAATAAGCATCAAGCTGCTTCCTGCTTCATCATTTGATATAGTATAGCTTCTGAGTGTCATTTTAACATTGTTTTTTTCTTTCCTCTACATCTTCCTTGGCAAGGAGGAATGAAAGTATCGAGTCCCAGGCCTATGAGAGAAGGCATGAATTCTCTGTCCAAATTTAAGCACATTGCTTCCTCACCAACCCCTCAATGACCTTGCCAGAATAACAGCCAGGCTAGACTGCACAAGTAACAGCTGAAGTGCTACAGACTGCAGTTTGGTACTGCCAGACTCATGCTGTCAGAATATACCAGCTACAAAGCTCTCAAATAACAAATACAATAACTTAAGTGTTATTAAAATATAGCAAGAGGAGAAATGAGGCAGTAAATTGATTTTCCTCATTTGAATTGCCAAATATCTCAATCCCTGTCTGGTAAAGGGTTAAATTTGGGGCTGCTCTAGTGGAAAAAACCTAGATAGATGTTGGAATAAATACAAAATTAATTAAAACTATTTGTTTATAATGTCACAAACTGTATTCTCTCTGTCTGCAATTTCCTACAGGAGGTAGATTATAGTGTTATTAACAATGACACCTTGTCCCTCCACATTTTCCTTAAATAATGATTTGCCACACCCCAAAATGTTAGTAAACCGACAATTTCATCCTTTCACATTTTCAGTTAGTAGGTATTAATACTAACCATTATGTATCCCTTGAGCTAGAAATAGCAATGGACAGAAAATTCGTGACCAAATAGGTCTCTTCGTTTGCAACGTGCAATCATTCAGAAAATCCACTTGGAATGTCTAGGAATGTTTTGGAGCTATGAGACTCCAAGGATATGTTGGTTAAGCAGCCTATTACCACTTACGTGAAAACTAATGACTTTCTGTGATGGAGTTTCAAGCAGTAATAGTTCACAGATCCTCAAAGTGACCTATCAAAAAGCAAATGGAATGGCATTCATAACATTGTAAGTTAGAATAATATACACTTTGATGCAGACTGCATAATCTTAATGAATTCAACATGCAGCAATTCAAGAAATGTATTGCAAAGAGTCCAGATTGAGGGTCCTGTTCTATTCCGTTTTTCCAAGGCATTACCAACAGTGACCTGCATTTAAGCTGATCTGAAGTCACGATCCTATGGATTTACTGAATTGAGCTTTCCCTATTCTCCATCCTCATCTGAACACATCCTTAAAATGGACAGAGAAAATTTATGGTCTAACTTACGAACAAAGCCTTCGTTCATATTGCAATTAGGTCTTGTGTGGGGAGTTCAAAATTGAAGGTAGGCCATATCTTTTGGATGGCATGGATCCTAGGTGGCTGGTGTCAAGATGGAGGTAAAGGTTGGGTTTAGGAATACGTAGATAGCTGGAAACATTAATCTCTTTTGAACGGAGCACTCTACTTGTAGTTCTGAGGAAATCAGAAGAAACATCTGTGGAAAGAATGGAATACTAAGAATGCTTCTTAAATAACATTCAAAAGGTCCATGAAAATACCTGTAAAATGCACTGCAGATTGGAGCAAGAAATATACTTTCCATTTTATTCTTAATATGATAATCCAGTCACAATAACATTCATACATTTAAAGGCATTGACTATCAAAACATTCTATTTGAACCTGGGTGGATAGTTGTATAGTGCAGTATCATAGTTGCAAGGATTGTTTTATTGGAATGTGACAGGATAATATTTTAATTTGAACATAGATATTTTTCTTAATACATGATTAGTCCATATACGTAAAGCATGCAGAATATACAAATATGCAAGTAGCATATTAAAAGCCTCACTTATCCATTTAGCCTATTCCATGCAATATGATACTCAGTGCAACATGACATAAAATCCTGCTTCCTGTCCAGAGTTGTGATTCCCCGAAATGAAGCATTAGACGTAGAACAATCCAGGTCAAATTAGCAAACATTCTGAAAATGCACTTAGTTTCATTTAATTGCTTAAAAACTAGCCCATGAGATAACACCGATCCAAATTTAGATTATGGGTTAGCTATCTCATGTATGAGCGGACATTACTCCAGCCAGAAATAGGTTTAGCTCCCTCTCAAAAAAGGAGTTCAATGCATCATTTCACTGTACGAGGAGCTTCCACTGACCAAAAATATCCTGTGGGGGAAAAAAAATACACAAAATAACTGGTGATTTTCCCCAACCTATTTCATTGATGTGTTTATGCAGACCAGTCTGCTAAATAATGAATCTCTGTCAAATTGACCCTGTCTACATATTTCTAAAGAATGTGGACTCAGGTATTTAATAACTATAAATTTTTAAACAGGAGAGTAATGTTGAGGGCCTCTTCAACTTCATTTTTAGAGCCTCAATAATCACGCCTCACATCAAGTGACCAAAACTGGATACAACATTCCATCTGAGGTCTATAGCTAAAGTCACATGCCAGCAGGGAGGGGGAGGGGGAGATTTTAACCATTAACTTTTCTGCCATTTTCTTATTGACAAACGAGAATGAGAAGATTTTTTCCATTTAATTTGTCATTAATCCTAATTAATATCAATGATTTTACATCACAAAAATTAACACTACCCTAAGTTATTACAAGGAAGCATAAAAGCATAATATTTAAAATGTGGAGGTAACACAGTGTGGAGCTGGAGGAACACAGCAGGCCAGACAGCATCAGAGGAGCAGGAAAGCTGATATTTTAGTTCAGGACACTGCCTGCTTGATCGCAGTAAACTTTGACTAGGGATTTTTTGTTTTTTAAATAAATCAAATCTCTAAAGCCTCAGAAGAACATAGGAGACAGTTAGCAAGTCATGTTGTAAATTTGGTCACATTTGGAATATTGTGAAGACCAGGAATGTACACACTAGCAGAAGGATGTGGAGGTTTTGAAGAGGGTACATAAATGGTTTACCAAGATAGTGCCTGGTTTGGAGGGTATTAGCCGAGGACAGATTGGCCAAACTGGTTTGTTTTTGCTTGAATGAAGGATGAGGAGCAGATTGATATAATGGTGTCAAATTATAAGAGGCATAGATAGAATGGATAGTTGGAGTCTTTTCCCAGGGTAGACATGTCAATTATTAGGAAAAAGTGAGCAGTCCTGGTGACTGCTTACCATAGAACAACTGCCCTCCTCGACCTCTGGATGTACCAAGGCCGTTCTCCACCAGCTCACTTACCATCACCTCAGAGGGAATTGTAGACAGAGTGTAAGTACACACGCTCACTGTGATAGCACCATAGTTGATTGAGGTATATTTGGCCCAGGCCAATGGCACTCAGCGGACTGCCAGGGCCCAGGCCCCTGCTCAGCTCCAGGCAGATCAGGGCCCTGTGATGTTGGACATCATGGACATCATCCACATGCACAGAGAGGAACAGCAGAGGCGGTCAGGCATGTGGGACACAATGGCCCTCACTGTCCAAAAGATGCGTCAGTGCAGTGAGTCATGTGACTGCCTCTGCCTCCATAGACAAGTTGGTAGTTGTCATGTGCAGCTAGGTCGAACATCCTCAGATGCGCACAGACCAGCCATTAGCCTCCAGGGCTGGTGACAGAGGAGGCTTGAATCCAGACCATGTACTACTTCCTCTCAAGGAAGGGGGTGGGCACAATGGCAGGACGCACACAGCTAGAGGACAAACCACATTCAGGCCCCCCTCAGCAGTTTCCACTCAGGGCAAGGCAGACATGGCCGAGCCCTTCACCTCCGGCCTTGGAAGTCTAAGATTTGGGGGGGGAGGGGGAGGGGAGCGGTGCATAGGCCAACTTGACTCTGGCAAGACCACACTGGCAAATCTGGTTCATCTGGACTTGAGTGCCCTGGGATCACCCTTCCAAAGCTCAAGTGCCAACAGGCTCCACAGCCGAGCAGACTTCCCCCCACCTCAGCTGAGGAACCAGGGTATACACAGAAACTAAGGCAGAATGGGGGCTCGTCTACCTCCCTTAAGCAGCCTGACCAGACAGCGCACACAAGATGTACCCGGACCCCTGACTGGCTCCTATATATCTCCTTGACTGGAGGAGTAGTCCTATCCCACAGTTTTGCACTCTAGAGCCAAAAGACTGGCTGTGACCCACTTCCTGGATCATAGGTACAAGTCCATATCTGTGACTATGCAGGACCAGATACCCAACTGTGGCTGGTATCCTCAACATGTATCTTTTGCTGTCCTCAATGCATCACAGAAAGAGCTAGCAGCAGGATTGGGCAATTCACCCAGACCCTGCTCCACCATTTGATATGACCAGAGCTGATCTCATCCTGACCTCAACTCCACTTTAATGTGCAGGGACCTCCTGACTGGCAGCTGTCTCCATGGACTTCACAGAAGACTATTCCAAGAGTTTAATACATGGCTGTTTGCTGGTTGTGCATGCAGTATGGCTTTTGCATGAATAACTGACACATGGCACTGGTATGGCAATCACATAGCACACTATTTACAGCAATATCTACATCCCCTGGACTGAGGGCTGCTGAGCAGCAAGGCAAGCTGCCTGGTCTTGTGACTGTGCTACCTGGCACAGCAAGGCAAGGTAAGAAAGCTGTGAGCGTAGAGGTAGGTGCTGAGTGAGCATCCCAAGACAGACTTAACATTTCAGATCCAGTGACCCTTCCTCAGAACTCACCGGACCCAAAACGTTGACTGATTTTTTTCTTCACAGATGCTGCCAGGCCTGCTGAGATTTTCCAGAAACTGTTTTTGTTCCTGATTTACAGCATCCACAGTTCTTTTGGTTATCCCAAGACACAGCCTACCCCTCTGCGCAAAGGGCAGTGTCCCAGCTGCAGCCTTTCAGTGGTACTTGGTGGTGGCCCCTGTAATGCAAGTCCTTGTTTCCAGAGTGCACTGCCCAGTGCATTGTTACAATGGATGGTCTGTGACTAGAGCCAACCAATCCATTGGAGGAGTGGGATTGGCTGGTGCCCACAGACCATGCCGAGATATTGCTACCTGGTGTCCAATGGAGGTTATGCAGAACAACCAAAGTAGGTACATGCTCTGGTTTCCCTGTTGATTTTTCCCAATGTCTCATCTATTTGGTGAACTGGGAGTCCGAGTATTACTGGAGGTGAGAGTTGTGACACTAACACAGTGTTTAACAAATGTCGATGCTTGTAATTAGCATCTTGTTGTTGCCTGGCAAGAAACTGACCACATCACTGACATGAAGCAAGAGGACTTCGACAGAGATGGACTTCACTGCACTTGTTGCCTGATTCTACCACACACCTTGCAATATCCTAGGTTTCTCAGAGCCTGTTAAGATTCTGCCCTGCTTCCCCTTCTTAATCCATACAATGCAGAAATACAAATCAAAATTTTGAAGCTAAACATAGTCTTATTATAGATAGGACTACATGTTTTCAAATAATAACATTTCACGAAGTTTCATCACACAGAAGGAAATTAATTTCCTTGCACTTAAATTGCAAATAACCCTAAATTCCAAAAGATCAAAAAGTTTGACAATCATAACTAAAACGATTTGAGAGCTTACCAATACCATATTTGTAAACTGTGCATTTTCAGCCACTTTGAATTTTCATAACAATTCCAAAGTAAGCTACAAGTTCTGAGGAAGAGTCAACAGACCCGAAACGTTAACTCTGTTTTCTCCTTCACAGATGCTGCCAGACCTGCTGAGCTTTTCCAGCAACTTTGTTTTTGTTCCAGATTTACAGCATCCGCAGTTCTTTCGATTTTTAAACAAGTCTGCACATTGTTTTGGGAATGTTTGAGTGGAAAGCGGTCCAGAGAACAAGCCAGAAGCCAGGTATATAAATCTTGTTCGAAATGGAGCTGAAGTTTTACATGACAGCACTCATACCTAATGTAAAGGATAAGGCCAAAACGGTTATGCTTGTCCGGCTTCCTTGTAGCCATTTAACAGCTCTCCCACCTCTAATTGGCTTGAACCAGCCTCCAAGAGGACAATCAAATGGTCAGCTGCTCCCTTGTCCTGGCAGCACCAAGAGTAGTAATTACCACAGCCAATGAAGAGCCCATGAAGCTTAATGGATTCATAGATCTGGCCTAGCAAGGAAGAAAGGATGGAATTGATGGATCAGGGAAATACAGGGACTTTACAACAACGTCAATAGGAAAAAATGACATCTCCTAGACTTAGGAGCAAGACTAGGCAATTCAGCCCATCAAGCTTACTCCACCATGATATAATCATGGCTAATCTCACCCTGGCCTCAACTCCACTTTCCTGCCACTCTATAACCCTTCAACCCTTTAGGTGATCAAGTGACCACTGCAGCCATTTTAGGCCGCTGTTTCTTTTTTTTTTCCCCTCTTGGTTTCTTTTTTAGAAAAAAAAACTATTTTAGTCCATGAAAGATTTATGATATAACAATCAGATGATGGATTTAAAATACATACATCATTACTCCACAGGTGTGAAGTAAATTAAATGGTGAGACGTTCTAATGAGTATAGGATACTTAAATAGGAAATAACGTCCTTGGGTTTACACGGCAGCATAGAAACTTCATATTAACCTCCACCTGATGTGGATAAAATCCCAGCAATAGCCATCTATGGCCCACAATTAACACTATCAAGTGGGACACCATGGGCAAAATACTCCTAGTATAGTGGGACATACAAATAATGTTGTTGTTATTTGGAATTCAGCAGAGCAGATGAGAACAGAATACAGCAAAGAGGAATACATTTAAAACAGAACAAACGAACGAACGAACTTAAAACACCACTGGAGAGCTGTAATCTAACTTTTTTTATTTATTCATTTGTAGGGTATGGGCATCGCTGGCTGGCCGGCCTTGAGAAGGTGGTGTTGAGCTGCCTTCATGAACCACTGCAGTCCACCTGCTGTGGGTTGACCCACAATGCCATTAGGGAGGGATTTTAACACAGCAAGACTGAAGGAATGGTGATATAATTCCAAGTCAGGATGGTGAGTGGCTTGGAGGGAAACTTGAAGATGGTGGTGTTCCCCTGTATCTGCTGCCCTTATCCTTCTGGATGGAAGCGGTCGTGGAAAGTGCTGTCCAAGGATCTTTGGTGAATTTTTGCGGTGCGTCTCGTAGACAGTACACACTGCTGCTACTGAGCGTCGGTGGTGGACGGAGTGAATGCTTGCGAATGTAGTGCCAATCAAGTGGGCTGCTTTGTCCTGGATGGTGTCAAGCTTCTTGAGTGTTGTTGGGGCTGCACTCATCCAGCCAAGTGGGGAGTATTCCATCACACTCCTGACTTGTGCCTTGTAGGTGATGAACAGGCTGAGGTGAGTCACTCGCCACAGCATTCCCACCTTCTGACCTGCTCTTGTAGCCACTGTGTTTATGTGGTGAGTCCAGTTGAGTTTCTGATCAATGATAACCCACAGGATGTTAATAGTGGCGACTTCAGTGACAGTAACACCACTAAATGTCAAGGGGCGGTGATAAGATTGTCTCTTATTGGCGACGGTCATAGACTGGCATTTGTGCAGCATGAATGTTGTTAATTGACACTTGTCAGCCCGAGTCTGGATATTGTCCAGAATTTGTTGCATTTGAACACGGACTGGATTTTGTTTTTGTTTCTGGATTAATAGTCTAGCAATAATATCACTAGGCCATCATCTCTTGCATTAAATACATGTAAGTCAAGTATAGTACTGCACTGAGAAGGGTGCGAGAACCTTTCTTTAGGATGAGGATAAACTACAGATGCTAGAGATAAAAAGGAGTGGTAACCTGGTAAAATGAAGCACCTCAGAGCATATTTGTAGACATCCACATGCCAGAGATACGTAGGAAGCAGTTATCAAAGAATGCTAGTAGTGACAATTACATAAGGCACCATGGGGTGTGTGTTTTGGGGTAGAAGCATGCAACAGTTGTCATGGTATTGTGATTACATCCAATTTTATATTCCACTTGCTTTCTTTTCCCCTCAAAGCTCAGCTGCAGGTCTCATTTTAACAAAATGGTCACGACCAGAACCTTGAGGCAATTTGCCATTTTACTGTATTTGAACGTGAATACCTAACGGACAGCAATGGGTGTTGGAAGTAAAAAGGAGAAAGGCCAAGTGACCAAATAGTAATATCGTAGCATCGGGTGGAAAGCTAATTTGTCTGCCTCCTGCAGAGCTGGCAGGACAAAAAAACCACACTTAGTTGTAGCCTTTAGCTACCCCTCCGGTCAACCAGAAAATCCTGAGCAGAGTAGACCCAGTACCTGTACCCATCACCGGCCTTGTTGTTTCGGTCAGTCAGCAGCAATTCCACAAAGAGATTGGAAAATATAAAGTGAACATATAATTGGAGCAAAGGACCTTCTAGAGATGAAAACTGCTTCATGACCCATACCTCTAAATACTGCTGGCAATTTTAAACCAGTTCTTACACTATTATGAAATGGTAAAGAAACTACGACAGTTTCAAGTTAAAACTTCTCATAAGTGCTTGGCATTCGACCATGAATTATTTCAAATGTCACCTCCCAATAGCAAATGCCCTCAGCATTTTTTTCACTTTAACTTTAAAACAAAGTTGTCAGCTGAACTTATTCTCCCTGCAATTTGTCATACAATTGATTTAATATGACTGATGCTTAACTAATTTGTGTCACATATTACATCCATTCTCCTTTGAGTTGAGTCATGGACAATCTCAGCATCTAAGAATATAAAGAATTTCTCCAGTAACTCAGCAGTAACGTAGCAAGAATCTAAAGCAATTTTGGCTTCAACAGGAAAGAATTAAAAAAAAAATCAGATTCCATATTCAAATAGATGTTTGTTAATTAAATATTGCAAACTGTCTCAACCAGTATTAACTGTATCTCTAGGCATTTTAAAAGCGAATAAGTGATTGGTCCCTTGCTCAAATAAAATTCTTCTGCTATGATACGATAACAAATCTTGCCTTTTCTGTAGTTCAAGAGCCCAGCGAGTGCAGCACAGATGAGAGAACTTGGGCTCCGTGTGATTTCAGGTATAAGACAAGCTACTGCTTGGCTGAACTTCATCTCTTCCACAGGTTACTGACACACAGCTGCTGAAGTTGTACATTGGAAGAATCAAACATCCAAAGCAGCTAAGATAACGAGGTGTAGAGCTGGATGACCACAGCAGGCCAAGCAGCATCAGAGGAGCAGGAAAGCTAATGTTTCGGGTCTAGACCCTTCTTCAGAAATGGGGGAGGGGAAGGGGATTCTGAAATAAATAGGGATGGGGGCATGGATAGAAGATGGATAAAAGGAGAAGATAGGTGGAGAGAAGACAGACAGGTCAAAGAGGCTGGATTGTCATGTTTCAGCTGGAATGTTTCTTGAGAACAATCACCTAGAACTTTGACAAGAAACCTATTGGCGCAGGGCTAATACAAACTCACCACATACCATAGTCGTATCTAGCTAGCAGCTTGTTTATCTTGATATAGATCCTGTGAAAATCAGATAATAAATTTCTTAACAGATGTGCCTCTGATCTGAGTGTTTAGAAGAAATATTGATGGAAGAAGGAATGTTAGCAATGGCTTAGATTTATAAAGAGGCATTTCTAAAGAAAATGCCCCAGAGAGGAAACAGCTGCAAACTATTGTTAAGAAAGATCCCAAAAATGATCAAGCAGCAAGAGCAAAACAAAAGGTAGCAGGAGAAGGTAGTTTAGAGGTGATCAGCATGGAAATGTCAGACCCAGAAGGTTTTTTTCTGCGCTGTACAGCTTTATGACTAAGTGATGCTTTGAGAACAATCACCCAATTGTCATCAATGGTGCACACACGAGGCCAGAATCAGAGTTTGCAATGGGCTGGAAAGTTTACCAATAAAAAGTTAAAATTAAAGCATATTAAATGTGTCTTGGACCATCCTAACTAAATATTCAACTTCATAATTCATTATGGAAAATAAAGTTGGGTTGAGCATTCAGGTTGCAGATTCCTACTGTTCTGAAGAAGAATCTTGAAGTTTCATATCTACTTATCTTAGTTTCTCACTCCACACAGATACTGCCAGACCTGTAGCCTCAAAAAGGGTTTTTTTTTTTTTTAAATCCTACGCTTATCAGGAAAATTCACAACAATAATCAATTAAAGGTGAAAGTCAACATTTTTACGGCATGAGAGGGCAATGTTGATTGGTTGAGGTACGGTCATAAAAATGCAACATTATTTGGGACATTCCCAGTGGCAAATATTGCTTTTCCTGCCAATTGTACTGATGAGTAAAAGACAAAAGGCATTTTACCAGCAATAGTCAAAGTTTGCTTCTGTTCATTTCATATTGCACAAGGCAAATTTCTACTCATTTCTGTTCTCTCAAAAATGAGAAAGTATCTGATGGTATCCCCACGTGTTTACTGTTCAAGGACCAATTTTATTTGAAATATTTACAGAAATGCCACACAGTCATAATCCAATACACAATTTGTGGGATTTTTTCAGGCAGTGCATTCTACCCATATCCCACCCTCATTATTCAGGGACAACAGGACCTATATTTCTGTCCCAATTCAAGACATAACATAGGTGGCATGACAAATAAAATGGTTACAAAGAGGAACAGCCAGAGTTTGTATCTAATTGTCTTCTGCATATTGCAGAGAGCAGGAAAATACATACATAGTTGATAAAACAGCCTTAAAGCATCAATTAAACTCATTGAGGCATCTTCTCCTCTGGATACCTCACCCAAAGGACACACAGCTGCATCATGATGATCATAGATATCTTGTTTGTCAAGACTGGGCACTGCATCATGTTTCTCCAAGACTGAAAGGGCACTTGGGTTTTTCCACAATTGCCAAGTTCCCACAAGTCCAGGGCATTGCTGACTCCATCTACGTGGTTATTAAAGCACCAAGTGGATAGCCAGATAGAGGCTTCAACAGGAAGGCTCCTTGAAACTATAACTAGTCAAAAACCACCACATAAACATCCTGAATGCCTGTGCAAGTCTTCCTGAAAGCTGCCACAATTAATATTTGCAATCAAATATTCTTATGCCCTTCTTTCCCATTCCCAGGATGTTCAACAGATTGTAGGGAACAACACCCTCCATAGTAATGGTTCATCAACTGTGATCATGCACCATGAATGGTTCTACGGGGGATGCTAGGATATAAACACTTGCTGTCATGAACACTCACCAATCAATTCATGTGCCTTCTCAAGGTGCACATTCATTGCACGGACCATTCAGGTGTTGTCTTGTAATACCCACATGCTAGGGTTTCACACTTAGCCATGGTTTGCTGCATGCTTCAGAATACGATCCAACAATGAACAGTGGCCCTTGGAAAAAAGAAAGCAGAAAGAATGATGGAGGAGAGGATGAGCAGATCAGGGAGATGATGGCAAATGGTTATTGAAGGGGAACCTTCAGATGTATGAGATGGGCCCAATGACCGTGGAGATATCCTGTACTTGTGCATCTCAATGAGCTCATCCAGGAAGTCATTGTGAGGGACAGAATCTGGCCTAGCAGAGAATCAGCAAATTTTGGAATAAGCAAATGGCTGTGAATGTAGCAAATACATTCTGACATGGAAAGACAATGATGGCTAAGGGATTTAACAGTAATAGCAATGGGCATCCGAAGATTTCCCACCAAACCTGTCAGATACATTTACAACCTTGCAGTAACTTCTCTTATTGATAGACACTCAATGCCCAGTCGAGGGACCTGGCATCAAGAATAGTGAGGTGTCATTGAAAGCTAACACTGCCTTATATCTGAAGCACACTTCCCGTCCCCACCATATAGCATCTATCCATGGGTCCCCTCCCCAAGATCGTACTCTATTTACCTGCAGGGATCCAGTGACGAACTCTGGTGAAGATCTCTCAGGGCTGCGACTAAGATCTTGATCGGATGGGAGGCCTGATATTGTCCAGGTATGTGCCTGACTGCACCGTTAACACCAGGCCTCATTGGAGGAGAAAAAGACAGGGCACCAACTGATTCACAAACCATTGGTGGGTGACCCAGTGCATTCACATTAAATTCCAGTCAGGCAAGTGGGAAGCACAAACAAGTTCAACCATCGGTATATTTTTCAGGATTATTTAAAGGCAACAAAATAACATCTCCCAGGATTCTGCAGTAGGTCAACCATTTAATCAGCATACCATTATTATGAGCCATCACTGAGAGGATTTCACATACCAGACAGTTAGGGGGGAGGAAACATGAAGGTCAGTATTCAGATAAAGTTTGTCAGCAACCGCAACGGACAGCCATTTATGTGGACCTCACCTTCCCAGAAGTTGACTTACCATTGGAAGCCCACCCTGCAGCCACAATGTACACTTGCAACTGGCTAATGTGATGTGCCAGCAGCTCCAACTCTACCAGCAGAGCTGGGTGGTGGGCACAGCCAGCAGCAGCAAAAGAGACCTGATGAGCATCATGGGTGTCACTGTTCAGGATTTAAGCTGGGGAAGGATCAGAAAGTCAGAGAAGGGGAGAAAGGGCTGGGACACCAGGTTCCGATGGGCAGGTGGCACAGTAGGAAGGTGGAGGTAGTATCTTGGGTGGTGCCCCCGATGCACACAAAGCATGCCCTGAATCAGGTATCCCCCTTCATTCATGCCTTGTTCATGCAGCAATTAAAAATGGGCTGTGCTGTCCACCTGACTGCCCACACCCATTGTGATCTGGCATGGGTCGCATATTTATTTGTTTATATATGTGATAGCTGGATGAAATTTCCAGTGCCTGCCCATCATTACAGGATGGGATCAAGCTCAGAGTGGAGGGAAAGGTGATGGGCCGACTTATTCAATATGATTCCCCCACCAGAAACAACTGGTCAGGACATGTAATATCTGACCCAATATTTTTAACAATCAATTTTAGACAATTTTCCAAAAGGCAGGTCTTGTCAGGCATTAACACACTCCCATAATTCCTGATTTGGGTCATGTTTCACAGGAGGTTGGAGATGGAGAAGAGGATGCAATACAGCTCCCGATTCCTACCTCTGGTGGTAAAAAAAAAGTTTGGTTACACAAATGGATTAATTCTCACGATCATGCCATGCTATTAAAGTCCAGGAATCCTAGCCTATTTTGTGGGAACTCCAGAAATAGTCCCCACATCATGCCCAGTGTTGCTAATTCCTAGGTTGTCCTCCGTCCCTCAAGTACTGTAAAATGCCAGATTTCTACTTTCAGAGAAATGTGTATTATAAAGTCTGTAGTATATTCTTAACTTGAAAAATAAGGGGAAAAAAATTACAAAGGCTGCTCATTTACATTTCACAGAATTATGAAGTTCATTCCTAAAGTAACAGTACTGGTCCTGAACACTTGATTATTTAATCTTGTGAATCAGTTGCCCTAATATTATCTTTTGCATGGCATAAATGTCTTTATTGTCATAAATCAATCATATCTTTTAATTCCCTCTAAGTACTGCCAGAGGTCTAACCAATGTGATAAAGCAGACCATTCCAATTGCCCATTGATGACAAAAAGAAAACCCTTACCTTTTCTCTGTACCATTTTCTTAAAACTAAAACCATTTAGCCAGCTAAAGTAAACTATGGTGAGCAGTAACAGGTGGAAATAAAATGGACCTGTCAGCAAATGGTTGACATGGAAACATCGACCAAAATTTCTTTTTCTTGTTCCAACTTGTTGAATAAAATGTATTAAAATGGAGAGAAGTTTGAAAATTTATTAATCCTTAAATAGTTCCTATGACAAAAGCTGAAAGAGCTGCAGATCAAAACCTGAAACAGAAGTTGCTGGAAAAGCTTAGCTGGTCTGACAGCATCTCTTCATAGATGCTGCTAGACCTGGGCTTTTCCAACAATTTGTTTTAGTTCCCATGACACCCCATTGAAAAGGTGTGAAGTGCTTCTGTAAGTTTGACTTCAATCTTCAAAATGATTAACATAACACTATTCGTTCAATATGGCAAATAAATTGATTTAATAGACTATGAACAACACTCAGTCAAATAATCAATTATTCATACTGGCACCTTTCACAATTTCAATAAAAACTATAAGTACATTTACTGTTTTACATAAATACAGTTCAAAAATATTTAATTGACTGTAAACAGCTTTGAAGTGTTCCATGATCACAAAAGACCATCTTCATGCATGTCTTCCTTTTCATTTATATTTTGTAGTTAATTATAAACATGAACTGTCTTTCTTGCATCCTCAGTGTTAACTTAAAATTTCCTGTGGGACTGCCAAAAAGACTCAAACAGACTTTGAATGATGACTGGGACCTTGTGGAAGAGATGGCCAGTCTGTCAGGGTGTGGTCAGAGTACAAACTAGATTTTGGACTATATCTTTCTTACAGCAGAGAGTCTGGCTATTGATGCCACATCATGAAGTTTTGAAATCTCCCTGCCTAGCCTCCCTTACCAGCCCTTGAATGTTCAATAATACTTTGTTCTATATTTTCTGGTTTTATCTGGGTGAACTGCAAGTGGTAAACCTGATCAACATCTTCAGAAAAAATCAACCAAGTAACAATCATATGCCGTGGAACAACCACATTGTGAAGACCATCCAAGTTATCTGGACATTGTTTATTTGTCTTCCTGTCAAACAAATGGAGATGAAAACAAAGTTTTTTTGTTTTTATGGCATAGTCCACTTAGATTATTTTGTTGTTTAATATTACTCTATATTTGTTAATATGTTTCTACATGCTTTGTTTAATAAACAAACCATGAACAGAATTGATTCCTCAGAGTCTGAGATTGACTGTTCAAATCAAAAGCCGGCCTCCCCCTATACAGCAGATAGAAACAAGACAGAGTGCCAAACAAGATAATCAATACCAGACAACTCCAGCTCATCACTTGCTCCTTTGACCTACTACCTTGGCAGAGCACCAGCATCTCAGGGCATACTCCATAGGCAGCA
Source organism: Ginglymostoma cirratum (assembly GCA_024137785.1). Taxonomy (NCBI): domain Eukaryota; kingdom Metazoa; phylum Chordata; class Chondrichthyes; order Orectolobiformes; family Ginglymostomatidae; genus Ginglymostoma; species Ginglymostoma cirratum. The sequence continues at coordinate 32,272,507 of JAHRHZ010000133.1, read as the reverse complement.
ACTATACACACCCATGTCCACAGACATTGGCGGTATGTACCGGCCTCACTGCATCATGTTACTTCTCCAATCTGCTTACAGAATAATTCTGCACTTCAGCACACCAACATTTTGATTGCAACAGCATTCTAAGGAGTTCCATCCCTGGCTTTGCACTCAAGGTCAGGAACAACTCATGGAATTAGCCAAGCTATATCTCCAGGATATGAATTAAGTCTCTCAGTGTTCATTCACTTCGTACCAACTTTGATGTTCACAACATCCCAGTTTTGCATTTTATCATTTTGGCTCCCTTAAACAGGAGCTTAAGTGCTAACAATACTTCCTCCTTGCCTTGCTGTTTAGCACAACATAAAATCAGGCAGCTTGTCGTGGTTGTCAGCAGGAATCAGTCAAAGGATGGTTGTGTTGCTGTTCAGGCCTGTGCAATGTCAGTCTCACACCTATACAGTGTGCCAACCACGTATGCAGAAAACACACTGCACATGCAGAAATCAATGGCATGTCTCAAAGTCTAAGGGGAGTAATCCTCAATCAGGTCTGGGGAGCCACCCCTCAGGCAATGGGTCCCAGCATAGCAAGTCAAGGACAGCCTCCCACATCAATCAGTTGTCTACTGGGATGGGCACAGTCGTTGAGGGGTGGGTGGGGGAGGAGGTGGGGCATACTTCTACAATCCTGGGATTAGGCCATGGCCTGCCCTATAGGTGCAATGCAATTAGTCCAGGAAGTCACAGGAAGACAGTCGAAGAGCTTTATTGACATCTACCATAGGTCTGACCATTCATTGTTCAAGCTGTCAATCTAAGGTGCTCAAGGGGCTGGATCACAGTCTGTCCAGGGGTACCATCCACTCAAAGTACAGAAGGCAGTTATCACGGGTCACCATGGGACAGAAACTGGGGCACTTAATCATGCTGATTGTGGGAACATACCGGGATACAGAAGAGAATGCAATTGTCAATGGAGCAACTCAATATAGGGAGACAGTAACATATTAAAGCTAGAGGACAATGCGGAATGGGAGGGTTCAGCAGCACCCTGACTTTCATGGTAATGGGGTGGGGGCAGGAATGAGAGTGTACTAAAAGTGTATTCCAAGACATTGTGGGACATCAGAGAGGCCTAGCAGAAATATTTGTATCATCTATAAACCATGGGTGAAGTACCAGAGGACGGCTAATGCTGTGCCTTTACTTAAGGGATACAAGGAAAAGCCTGGAAACTGTAGGCCTGTGAGTCTGTCTTCAGTGGTGATTAAGTTTTGGAGGTGATTCTGAAACTTAGGATTTACATGTATTCGGAGAGGCAAGGACTGATTACGGACAGTCACCATGGTTTTGTGCGAGGGAAGTCGTCTCACACTGACTTGATTGAGACTTACTTTAAAAAAAAATAACTAAGAAGATTTGAGGTCAGAGCAGTAGACTTGATTTATTTGGACTTCAGTAAAGTCTTTGACAAGGTTCTACACGGTAGATTAGTTAGTATCATTCCATCACATGGGATTCAGGGTGAGCTTGCCAATTGGATTAAAATCAGCTTAACGGGGGAGACAGACCATGGAGGATGAGGAGGATTGTCTTTTGGACTAGAGGCAATGTGACCTGCAGAGATTAGTACTGGGCCCCCTTTTGTCATTCAGAAATGATTTGGCTGAAAATATAGGAGGTATTGTTAGTAAGTTTGCAGATGATAACAAAAATCAGTGGTATAGCGGTAAGTGAAGAAGGTTATCCAAGATTGCAAAGAGATCTAAATTATTTGTGTCAACAGACTAAGGAACAGTAGATGGAGTTTAATTTTAATATAAGTGAAGTATTGTACATTGGTAATACAAACAAGAACTGGTCCTGTACAATTAACAGTTGGGCCCTGGATAATGTTGTAGAACAGAGACCTTGGGGTTCAGGTACATAAATTTGTTGAAATTTTGGTAGACAGGGTGGTTAAAAAGGCTATGAGCATGTTTGCCTTGCCACGCTCAGATCTTTGAGCGTAGGGGCTGGGTCTTCATATTGAGATTCATAGAATCCTGACAGTGTGGAAATTGGCGATGCAGACCATCGAGTCTGCACCAACCTTCAAAGACCGACCACCCACCCAGACCTTCACCCCTACCCAAATCCCCATTTCCCTGCATTCCCGGTGGCTAACCCATCTAGCCTGGCTGCCCACGGACAATTTAGCAATGGCCAATCCACCTAAAGAAAAACCCAAAAGAACTGCAGATGCTGTGAATCAGGAACAAAAAAACAAAAGTTGCTGGAAAAGCTCAGCAGGTCTGGCAGCATCTGTGAAGGAAAAAAAAAGAGAGTTCAGAACTGGGAGGAAGGGTCACTGGACATTAACCCTGGTTTTTCCTTCACAGATGCTGCCAGACCCGCTGAGCTTTTCCAGCAACTTTGTTTTTGTGGCCAATCCACCTAACCTGACTGAGAGAGGAAACACAGAGAGAACATGCAAACTCCACAAAGATAAATCACCCGAGGCTGGAATCAAACCCAGGTCCCTAGAGCTGAGAGACAGCAGTACCAACCATTAGGCCACTATACCACCCAGGTTGCACAGGATTTGGGGGGGGAGGCCTCTTCTAAAATACCGTGTGCGCAGTTCTGGTCACCCTGTTATAGGAAGGTTATTATTGAGCTGGTTCTGAAAAGATTTGCCAGAATGTTGCCAGGAGTGGAGGTTTTGGACTAAAAAAAAACAAAAAAAAAAGTTGGAACTTTTTCACAGAAGCACAGGATGTTGATGGGTGACCTTATTGGGGTTTATAAAAATCATAAAGGAGCATAGATAAGGTGAATGACAAGGATCTTTTCCCTAGGGTGGTGAGCTCAAAACTAAGGGCCATATTTTTAAAGTTGAAAAGAGAAAGATTTTGAAAAAAAAAAACAACAACAACAGGAGGAGCAACTTTTATTTTCACAGAGTGGTTCATGTATGGAATGAACTGATGGATGTGGGTACAGTTGTAATGTTTAAAAGATAGTTGGATACATTTATGAATAGGAAGTGTTTGGAACAATATGGACCAAGCACAGGCAGGTGGGACATTCAGTTTGGGAACACGGTTGAACTGAAGGATTTGTTTCTATGCCGTATGACAGCAATTCTATGATATGGCTAGCAGGTTTACCTGCTCCAGCTGGGCTGGGCTGGTTGTTAGTGAAGTTGGGAAATAAAAGATTAAAGCTGGGTGGAAACATAAGGAAGTTCAGAGCATAAGCAGTTAATAGTACTGCTGTCTCACAGCAGCCAGGGACCCAGGTTTGATTCCACCCTTGCACAACTGTGTGGAGTTTGCTCATTCTCCCTTTGTACACAAAGCTTAAATGTTAGCCTATTCTACATAGTCTAACTTGCTGCTCTAAGCAACCTTCTGCTGTATCTTGACCACATCATAGAGCATCAGGAACCAATATCAGTAACAAGTCTGACACACAAGCAATGTCTAAGCTGGTAGAAACTACAAGAGGCAGCTTTGACCACATGTCCTCTAAATCATTCACTTTCACTTTCTCAGAAACAAAACATGAAGAAAAAAAATAAAGTTATTTAAATTGATTATTTCTGAGTAACCTATGAAAAATAAAAATGGAAAGTCACTCACAATTTTATTTTGAAAAAAAAAACCTACTGAAGGTAGTTGAATTTCTTTACTTTCACAATCGTCATGCACAGAATTCTTAATAGTAATAGTAATATTAAGGAAAGGAGAACCAGAATAAATAGCTTTGGCTTTTATTTCTACTCCATACATTTAAACAAATTAGTTTTTAGTGAGAAAGGAACATACAAAACTGATTCCAAGAAGAGTAACTTTTCAGCTATACTTACTAGTTTAAATAGGATTTTCACTCCAGTTAACAGCTCAGTAGCAGAACAGGAGGCACTTTGAAAGAATTCCTGGCCAATGCGTAAATCTTGTCAAAACACCAGATGACAATCACATGAAAGAGTTTAAGAACAAATTGCATTTACTTGCTCAATTAAACAACAATAACACAAAATCAACAGATTTCAAATTAAGTAAACTAACCAGATCAGAAATAGGTTGCAATAGTAATAACTTTAAAAAAGCCCTTGTGACAAGCCAGTTCATTTTATAACTGTTTTGATGGACAAACTGAGTGGATTGATAACATAGAGGAATAACAAAAATTGTAACAAAAACAACAGTGGTACATATAAAGAAGTCAATGGACAAGTGCACTGAGATGCTGAACAAAATGGTCAAATGAGACAGGATTTATTTTCATTTCAGAATTGCAGCATAATAACCTGGGTCAAAAAAGATGCAATGAAAAAAAAAAATCATCAAGCCAAATGATAGAAATAACATAAATATTTATTTATTGATGTAGAGGCACTCTATTCAATTATTTATTGGCTTAATTCTGGTGCAAAATATTCAAATTAATTAATATTTTATTTAGAAACAAGACATGGAAAAATATCAATTAAATGAATTATCTGTAAGTTACCTGCGACAAAGAGAAAATCACTCAAAATATCTGTTGGTTCTGGTCAAAGGTTAGGAGAAATTGGTTAAATTAATGATTCTGCAATTAATTATGGCAAGAGACAGGTTGAAATAATTTGTTAGTCTAAATTAGATGGGGAAGATTGATTAAATTGATCAAATAAATTAATTCATTGATAATTTGAGTCTATAAATGGGAAGTTGGTTTAGCTAGATGGAAGAGAGGTATTGATTGGTTTTTTAGAAAGTACTGGGTTTATGACACCAAGTACAACTGGTAAATATGTAATTTCTGATTAAGGTATTTAAAATGGTTTTTCTGGAGTATTCAATTCAGGAAAATGTGACATAACAATATCATAATAAATGGTTATGTGGTGATAATAAAATAAGAAGTAGGCTGAGATTTTGATGTTCCTAGTAAATAAAACAAAGTTGTCATTACCCCAGGGGACCTTAGGACTATTCTTTCATTAGGGAAATGATCGGGGTTATTTAACCTGAGGGAGTCACCTTACTGGAGGTGAGGGTTAAAGTTAAGAAGATGGTAGCTGCGGCTAGAATAGAAATTGAACGTCTGCTGCTGACATTGCTCTAGTTGTCAAGTCAGTTGAAACCAGTACAAAATTCAGGAGTAACAACTTTATCAAATCCTCTCTTTACCTGACTGTATGTAAATACTGTTCTGCATGAGTTAAAAAATACCTTTGGTTTATCAAACTGCTGAGAATGTCAAATTCCAATTTTTGATGATTTTGATATGCAGAGACTACACAGAACTACTTTAGTCCCCGTGAAAGCAGATAAAGTTGCTTTATGAATAAAGCATGATTTTTTTGTAACTGAAGAAAAAAACAACAGCACTGAGCATATATGGAGAGGGACACAACATTAATGTTTTTGAGTTCAATATGACTCCTCTTCAAGACAGTCATACCAGACCCCAAAAAAATATTTAATGCTGTTTCTGTCTCCAGAGGTGCTGACAGTCCTGCTGAGTTCTGAGTTTATATGAATTGAATCCATGAATACAGGCTTACTTTAAATTATATTCAGCCCTTTGTTTCATTGATGGTTCTTTGAGTTATCAATTCCATGGCTTTGTCAGAGGGTGGTCATACCTAACCAATGTGGAATTTTTTGAGGTGGTGACCAAAGATGAAGGTTGGGCAGTTGATGTAGCTTATATGGATTTCAGCAAGGTCTTTGACAAGGTCCCACATCGGAAACTAATAATGAAGGTAAAAGATCTTGGGATCGATGGTAACTTGGCAAGTTGGATCCAAAATTGGATTAGTGACGAGACAGAAGTGGTGGTTGAAGGCTGCTTATATGACAGGAGCCTGGTGTGCGGTGGCATACCACAGATGGTGAATTGGTCATCATAGTATTGCAAGGGTGTGGTTGTACTGGAAGATTTTCACCACAATGTTGACTCGGATGGAGCGCTTCAGCTCTGAGAGAGACTGGATAAGCTCATGTTCTTTGGAGCATTTGAGGATGGACCTGATAGAGGTGTTTAACATTGAGGGGAATGGACAAGGAGATTAAAATTCAGCTGTTCCCCTTAGTTTAAGGGTCACTGACAAAGGGGTGTAATTTTAAAATGAAAGGCAAGAGGTTTAGAGGGGAATTGAGGAAAACCTTCCCACCAGAGGGTGGTGGGTGTCTGGAATGCATGCAATGCAGGGTAGTTGAGGAGGTAAACCTCAACTATTAAACTGTGCTTGGAAGCGCACTTGAAATATCATTCATTCAAGGCTGTGGGACTAGTGTAGATAGTGGCATATCTTTGCTGAGGTAGGCTAAAGGGCCTCTTCTGTAACGTATATTTCTAAGTATGGTTCCCAGCTCTACTTCATTAAGAAGGACAATATTATCACAAAATACAAATTAAAATGGAGGCTGTGTGTTTAGTATGTTAGTGTGAACTACATTCCATATGTAGAGAATGCAGTTCATGAAGTTATTTCACATTGTTACAGTGCATGAGGACACTATTCAGCTCATTGTGTCTACACTAGCTCTTTGCACATACTAATTCAATCCTTTTCTCCATAACCTTCGATTTAAATAATCATCCGATACATTATTGAATGCCTCAGATGAACTCAGTTGCCCCCACCAAAATTCCAGGCAGTGCCTTCCAAAATCTATCTACTCGCCATTTGAAAAAGCTAGTTTTGGATTCCCATTTTGTCAGTAGAAAATGGAATAAAATTGATAGCAAGAAGTGATGTAGGATCGGGGAGAAAAGAATCTGTGTGGTTAGAGTTGAGGAACCGCAAAAGGAAAAAGACCCTGATGGGAGTTGTGTACATGATTCCTAGCAGGAGTCATGTTGCAAAGTAAAATAGAGATAAGAAAGGCACTATTACAATGATCTCAAGGAAACTTCCAGTCTGGGAAAATCACATAGAACATCTGAGATTTTTTTTAGAGCAACTTGTAGTAGTGCCCATGAGGGAAAGATTTGCTTCTATGTAATAGAGCAGATTTGATTACCGAGCTTAAGGTGAAGGAAACTCTGGGGGGTGCATATATAATAGAATTCATCCTGTAGTCTGAGAGGGAGAAGTTTGAATCAGATGTAATGGTATTACAATTGAGTAAAGGTAACTACAAAGACATGGGGAAGGAACTAACCAAGGTTGAGTGGAAGGGAGCCTAGCAGGGAAGACAGCAGAGCAGCAATGGCAGGAGTCTCTGGGGGTAATTTGGGAAGCACAGCAGAAATTCATCCCATGACTCTATGAATCTAAGAAATGTACTAAGGTAGGGACGAGGCAACCATGGCTGACAAAGGACATCAGGGAAAGCATAAAAGCAAAAGAAGGATATAATGTGGTGAAGATTATTGGGAAGCCTTTAAAAACCAGAAAAGGATAACCAAGAAAGGCAATGGTGGGGGAGGCAGGGGTGGTATGTGGTGGTGGGGGGTGCTGACAATAAAATGAGAGTAACCTAGCTAGTAATGTAAAAGAAGGTTGCTAGACTTTTTTTAAAGATATCTAAAAGGTATGAGAGAAGCAAGAGTGGACATTGGACCTCTGGAAAATATGAGCCTGAAGAAGAATTAATGGGCAACAAAGAAATTGTGGAGGAACTGAATCAGTACTTTGTATCAGTTTTCACTGTGGAAGATGCTAGCAGCATACCAGAACTTCAAGAAAGTCAGGGGTCTGCGTGAATATAGTGACCATCACTAAGGAGAAGTCACTGGAGAAGATTAAAGGTCTGAAGGTTAATAAATGATCTAGACCAGATGAACTACATTCTAGAGTTCTGAAGAAAGTAACTGAGAAGATTGTGAAGGCATTGGATGTGATCTTTCTGGAATCACTGGAGTCAGGAAGAATTCCAGAGGATGGGAAAATGGCTAATGTAAAACTGTCTTCTTAAAGAAGACAGGGAAGCAGAAGACAGGAAATTATAGGCCAGTTAGCCTGACCATGGTTGTTGATAAGATTTTAGAGTCCATTAATAAGGATGAAATTACAGAGTAATAATGGTTAAATAGGGCTGAGTCAGCACAGCTTCATCAAGAAGAGGTCATGCCTGACAAATATGTTAGAATACTTGAAGGGGGAAACAAGCAATTTAGACAAAAGAGAGCCAGTGGACTTGATCTATTTGGATTTCCAGAAAGCCTTTGACAAGGTGCCAGATAGGAAGCTTCTAATTAAGTTAAGAGTCGATAATGTAAAGGGCAGGTACTGGTATGGATAGAGGATTGGCTGATGAGCAGAAGACAGAGGGCAGGGATAGAGGGGTCTTTTTCAGGATGGCAGCTGGTAAGTAGTGGAGTTTGCAGGGGTCAGTGTTGGGATCACAACTATTGATGTTATATGTTAACAATCTGTTTGAAGGCATTGAGGACATTGTTACTAAGTTTGCAGATGACACAAAGATAGATGGAGGGACAAGTAGTGTTGAGGAGGCAGGGAGGCTGCAGAGGGACTTGGACAGGCTGGGAGAGTGGGCAAAGAAGTGGCAGATAGAAAACAATCTGGGAAAGCACTTTGGTAGGAAGAATAAAGACATTGACTATATTCTCAACAGGGAGAGGCTTCTGAAATCTGAGGCACAAAGGGACTTGTAAGTCCTAGTTCAGGATTCTTTTAAGGTTAATATGCAGTTCAGTTGGCAGTTAGAAAGGCAAATACAATGTTAGCATTCATTTCAAAAGGGTTAGAATGTAAGAATTGTAATATACTGCTGTAGCTAAATAAGGCTCTGGTCACAGTGCATCGAACTGAGATGAGGAGGAATTCCTTCAATCAGAGTGTGGTTATCTGAGGAACTCATAGCGGCAGAGGGCTGTGGAGGCCACATCATTGAGTATATTTATGACAGAGATAAGTTATTGGTTAGTAAAGGGATCAAAGGTTACGGGGAGAAGGCAGGAGGATGGGATTGAGAGACACATCAACCATGATTGAATGGTGGAATGGACATGATGGGCTAAATAGCCTATTTCTGCTCCTATGTTTTATGGTCTGAAAGCATCAGATTCCAAAGAGAGAACAGACTTTCACCAGAATGTATCTTCAAATATTCAAGATGGATACACATTATGAAAGATGCACCACTTCAAGAATAGTGTACATTATAGTTGTGCTCACCTGAACAATCTGAGATGCCTTGTGTAGATTCACTGCCACCCATCCCCCTTCTTAATATTGGTCTAGGTCACTGATATCTAATGGACGAGGATAAATGCACAAAGTCTTCAGCAGAATAGGTTTATTACATAATAGTTAATTGTTTAATGGCTACATCAGTTTGAGTTCCATGACAGCCACTCCTGAAACATGAGGTTGGATTTAAGAGTAAGTGCGCATCGTTGTAACCGGTTGGCTCCTCTTATCCTTTATCTACTAATAGGTGAAGCTTACCTTATATTGGTGAACCCACTCAGGTACTAATTGCCTTAAACAACAGAGGAGATCGCACACAATATTTACAGGAAGTCAAAGCAAGCACCAATTCAGCAATGCAGTGTCAATTGTTCCCATCCAAAATTTGTTGGAAGTCTCCCCAACCAGCACCTCACCTCAGCAGGAACATAATGGCAAATACTATAGATGCTGAAAATCTGACATACAAGAAGAAACTAGTGTAAGTACTCAGTAGGTCAGGCAATATCTATGAAGAAAAAAACAGATATCTAGAATCTGTGACTTCACTGTCGGAATCGGCAGGCAGCCTGAATCATTTGCAAATTCAAGCCTCATGAGAATACAGTCAGTGAATTCAGTGAGTCCTTAAAAGGCAATTTAGCAAAACCGTTATTGAGCTGCCACTGTTCCTCCCCAGTTTCACAAAGATTTCCTACAAAAAAAAATTCCACTGTTAAGGTACCTTCTGTACCATACAAATGGACAAATGCACCACCTTAAAGTTATAAAATACAGTCCTAAACCTATTTCAGGCCGAACTGCAGCTCAATCATTTATTTGTTGTCCTAAAAATAACAGGAGGCGGGCTTTGAACATCCAGAAGCTGCTGTATCCCCGTTGTTTTCAATGGCTGGACAACTTGTAAACTGGGACAACTGGTTTTCAAAAATCACCACAGCAAGTCCCCCAACCCCCACCCAGCACCAACAATTGATTTATAAGGATACAGCATAAGAAATAGATAACACTGTTGAACATTTAATGTTGCAAAATTTTTAATTTGAAATGATTGCTTGAAGTGTTAAATTAATCATTCTCTTTAAGTTGCACTAATTTATAAAATTGTGTAAACATTCAATTTTTCCTAAAACTGGAAATATAAAGGCCATTTCAGTCCCAGTATCAATAAATTACTTCCTTCCCTGTGGTAGGAAGGAGGACAAAAATGAACAGGCAATTTATCCCGGAAAAAAACTGTTGGCACCTCATTAATTTTCAACTGCATGGTCATTACCAGAAATAGCACAGTCATGCCCACAAGGCAAGACATATATAGCATAGCATTAAAGTAAAACAACCATGAGTAAAAGAGCTGGCATAAAATGTAGAATTAACTTGAACATGTCCAATTGGATTTAGAAACATCATTTTGAATTTTGTTTTGCAAAATTTTAAAATATACGTTTAATTACAAAGCCCCACTCTACACTGCCAGAAGGGTGTGGCTGGTCACCACATTACCAAAAGGATGTGGATGCTTTGGAGAGAGTACAGAAAAAGGTTTACCAGGATGTATAGGGGATTTTAGCTATAAAGAAAGCTTGGATGGACTGGGTTTGGTTTCACTGGAGTGCAGGATGTTGAGGGGGCGACCTTATATAAGTTTATAAGATTGTGAATGGCATGGATAGAGTGGAAAGTGTGAGGTTTTTTCCCAGGGTAAAGGGGTCATTTACTAGGGAACACAGGTTCAAGGTGCGAGGGAGGAAAGTTTAAAAGAGATGTGCGAGGCAAGTTTTTCGCACAAAGGATGATGTGTGCCTGGAATGCGTTGCCAGAGGTGGTGGTGGAAGCAGATACAATAGCAGCATTCAAGAAGCACCTGGACAAATATATGAATAGAAAGGGAATAGAGGGATACAAATTCTGTGAATGAAGACAGTTTTAGTATGGAAGGGCAAAATGTGTTGGCGTGGGCTCAGAGGGCCAAAGGGCCTTTACTCTTCTTTGTTCACTTTGTATTGAGGGTAAAAAATTTTTTAATGTGATTTTGGTATTAAATGCTGACACATTCTTCTACTGGGGATAAAAGGTACTGCAGATGCTGGAGAATCCGAGATAACAAGCGTGGGGCTGGATGAACACAGCAGGTCAAGCAGCATCATAGGAGCAGGAAAACTTGATGTTTCGGGCCTAAACCCTTCATCAGACATTCTTCTACTAGTGACTGGCATCAAATGTTACGTGTTTTCTAAAATATGTTTCACATGTTTTTGCAGAGTGTTAGTCATCATAGATTTGTGGAACCATATCTGGTACACGGGTTTCAGCTAATGGAAGAGTCTATTCCAAACCGTCCATGTGACGTTAAATTTCTTGTACAAGATTACTTCATGTAGACGAATTTACTTAATATGGTAAAATGATGTAATATCTGAGTGTCTTTTCTTTATAAACAGCCACAGCTGGTAATCCAGATCTGTTTTGTTCTCATGATCTGTCGTAGATGCTGTGATGAGCTTTGTAACTTCAGAAAAGTACTTGTACTTGATGAGGTGATATGTGTTCCCATAATTTAAGAGCGAAATGTGGGTAACATATCACTGAAAGATTCAATAAGGACTTTTATTACAGCTGCTGACATCTAAATATATTACAATCACAAGCACTTGCAAATTTCTGCTCGAGCTAAGTACTTCAGATGCAAATCGTAGCACGCTTTCCTCATCTTATCATCTTGCAGGAGGACTCAGTAAGGTAGACAATGGCACCTTGATATCATCAGGTCACATTCTTTAATACAGTAGTGACATCACAAACATGTTCCTTGAAGGTATGTTTCATCTTAGCAGTGAGGCATAACATAACATGCCCTTTTTTCAAAGAAAAATAAATCCCAATCATTTATAAATGGCTAGGAAAGGCATTGGCCTTGTGGTATTATCACTAGAACTATTAATCCAGAGACATGGGTCATGTTCAGGGGATCAGGTTCGATTCCCACCATGGTAGGTGGTAAAGTTTGAATTTTATAAAAACCCAGAATTAAGAGTCTAATGATGATCATGAAACCATTGTCAATTGTTGCAAAAACCCGTCTGGTTCACTAATGTCTTTTAGGGAAGGAAACTGCCATCCTTACCTGGTCTGGCTGTCATGTGACTCTTAACTGCCCCTTGGGTAATTAGGGATGGGGCAAAAAATTCAGGAGAGGTCAGTCATGCCTATATTCTATGAACGAAGATAAAAGAAAAGTTGTAAGTAGGCATGTGTTGTCAATTCAAGAGTTACATAATCAGGTAAAAGACACCTAACAAGTTTAGCATTTGAAACATGTTTGCAGGTTTTGCTGAAGAAGGGTCCAGACCCGAAACATCATCTTTCCAGCTCCTCTGATGCTGCCTGGCCTGCTGTGTTCATCCAGCTCTACACCTTGTTATCTGCAGGTTTTCCAACTCTTTCTATTCCAGTGAGCTTTTACCTGATGAGGTACATGTTATTCTCGGTTGACTTGTTGCTGTTTGCTGTCACTCAGTAACATTGCATGGTCATCATTGGTGACTTTTCCTTCCTCACTCTCTGCAGCATGATTGGTGTATTGGACACCGGTCTGAGCTGTCTTCACAATGTAACACCACAATCAGTAATGATGCATTTCAGCTGATTGCATACTTTCGAAACTCTATCCAGGTATTTATGACTGGCTTTGTGACTTGCACTCTCTATCCGATGTTTGGCTGAGGTAGTTCTCTAACTGCTCACTGGTCATATGTCTCTTTCATTCTCCTTTATCTTTAAAGAAAAATATTCTGTGTCTTGAAATGGTTAGGCAATTTGTTGCTCAGCATCATTCGCACTTGTCTTCCAAACGTAAGTTGCCCTGGGGATGGTGGTTTCCTCTCTAGGGATGTTGAATAGAAATGTAATAATGCAATGTGAAAATCTTGAATTTTTTGCTTAACACTCAATCATGGATTAGATGGTACACGCCATACGCTCTGCTGGACTGTTTGAATTTGGGTAGTGAGCTGATGATGGCATATGTGTCACTCCTCGCTCGGTACACATGTCTTTGCCAGCAAACTGTGGTCTGATGTGACTCCTTCTGGTCCAGTACACTGAAAAAAAAGTGAAAATGGCAGTCATTGTTTCAGCAATGTTTCTCTCATTATGTTGCTCAGTTTTCAAACAATAGGAGATTTGGAGAAGTACGCTGTGTGGATGTAGAGCCTGATTCTGCTGTTGGTCTTGGTACATATTGACATGCCTCCAATGCATTCAGGCTTTATTGGATTCAACCCTGGCTAGTGCACAGATTTGGCTTCTTGAAAATTCAAAGCACGTGTGTCCTTATAGTGTAACATGGTCATGCTGTCTTAGCAAAGCAATTTTGATATTAGGGCTTGTTTGTCCTTGCAAATGACCTATTGTGATTATAAGAAGCTTGTCTTGTAAAAATGAACAAATGTTCTCAGGAACTGCCTTAATACTGTCAGGCCATCTCTGGCTAACAAGCTTTTGCAACTTTTTCAATTGAAATAGCACACACTAGCTCTGGTCAAAGTGTAACAGGTCTATCAACTTTACAGTCTAGTGTATTTAAGTATCAAGCAAAACCATCATAAGGGGTCACCCAGGTTCCTAGCTTATATCTCACTTCAAAGTCATGTCCTTCGCTTTGACAAGTAAATGTTGTAAATATGGCAGTGTGCTCATTACCTATTTACTGCAGTCCATTAGAGGATTTGCAATATCTAACAAAAATAAAGTTTTAGGTGAGGACTGGTTGCATGGTTTTACGCAATGGAAATTTCTTCCTACAAATCTCATTTTCTATCAGGTATGTCTAACTTGCTGTGCCCAAAGCAGTTGCAATCCAGACACTGAAATCAAGTCAACTGAATCCTATTTTACAGTTCTATTTCTCGTTTGTCTTCAAATTTTATGGGGCTGCAAGTCTGGAAAGGTTTGTTTTCATCACTATTGCCTCACAGATGCGGCATCCTAGTTCTGGCTCATTTCAGCAATTTGAGAATGCTCATTTGTAGCCCTAAAACCTGCACAATCCATGAAATCAGGGCTGAGATACCTTATGTTACCACTAAACAAATGAAATCTCAAGTTTT
>JAHRHZ010000133.1:32246018-32257870 GCA_024137785.1 Ginglymostoma cirratum | reverse complement strand
CCCTCCCCCATTTCTGATGAAGGGTTTAGGCCCGAAACGTCAAGTTTTCCTGCTCCTATGATGCTGCTTGACCTGCCGTGTTCATCCAGCCCCATGCTTGTCACCTTTTTTATGGAGTTGGGATTACATAGCAAGAGAAAATTGAAAATTCCAAGGCAATGTTGCTGTTCCTCCTTATCCAGTGGAGTGGATATTTGTTTAACATCCTTGATCTTGCTTGTATCAAGGCAAACTCCATGGACAGAATAAATGGGCCTGATTTATGTGGCTAACATTGACCTAGTATTGCATGCTGTGAAATGTCATTCCATGTTGTTGCACTGCTGCCATCTGCAAGTGAAGATTGTGGGCACTAACAGGAGTGAACATAAGAAGGCCCACCTCAAAAGTCTGGGAATTGATCCATTTACAATAAGACTAGAAAAATAAATAACAGCCTTCATACCTCATACAGCCTTGCATATTCAGGATACTTCATCTATGACAATTCATGCCACCTCAAGACCTTTATCCACTTCATGTCTCCTTATATCCTCCAAGCTGTCCTATGCCCCTCTATTCCTCTGCACATGGCTCCTTATTGCACCCATGCAAACTGACTGCCAATTTATGAGTACCCATGATGCCACCCACCACGCTTTTCCCTTGCATCCTCCATAAGAGCTCCCTGATTATCCACCATCGGCAAACTTCAAAAGCCATGGTGGGATGAAATAAAATAAAACTCTAACTGTCTAATGTAGACTTCAATCTATTAGAAAATGCTCTCATTCATAGCAAAACCATTGACTATATTTAGGCTCTTTCAAGTTTTTAAAAACAGGAATCGGCCATTTAGCCATTCAACCCTACTCTGGCATTCAATTGAATCATAGTTAATCTTCTCATTGTCAATATTCCCACATTACTCAATATCCTTTAATGTCATCATTCTTCAGAAATCTATTGATTTTGATATTGAACCAAGACACTGTACAACTGCAGCAATATATCTTTTACTTCTGTACTCAAATCCCCTTGAAGTCAATGCCAAATATTGTGTGCCTTCATAATTGTTGTTACTTATTGGTTGTTTATAAGACAAACATTTTTTAAAGTACCTAATCTTTTACGCAATTGAAAATTTAAATTCCTAGCCTGCATCAAAGACATAATACTGACTTTGTGTTTCGAATGAATCTGTGAACCTACAGACCCCTACTGTGATAATATGTTGTGGTATAAGTTATGCAATTATAATGATAACCTTCAGGCTTATGTCAATAGGTAGCTAGAAATTGCTTATTCATTTTTTATGCACATTTGTGTTATATTTGTATGTTACATACAGGGATATGTTACTTTTCCAAAAGTCTTCTCCAGCTCTCCAAATAACTCCAGCAGCTTTCATATTTATTTCCTCATTTGTCTAAATTTTGTGTGTGGTGTTTTGACAACCCAATAATGGAAATTGCATCTGTTATGAAAAGTTGCATTTTTACATATATGGAGCTGTCTGCAGGAGCAATGAATATTCTTCAAAAAATGAAAGGTATGTGGTCTTTACATATATGGTTACTCTTACTCTGAGATTAAAAGAAAATGCTTCTTTCCAGGTGAGTGGTCACGAAATCTCACATAGCTTGTTTGAATAACTAGTGGCTTTTAGAATGAGCAAAACCTTCACAGCGCAGGGAGAACATGGTCAATTGATGATTGTGTGAAATGTCGATGCAGTATATGGTAGAGCGCTCTATTGCCTCTCCAGTGAAGAATACTTTTTAAATGCACATCTATTCATATGACCTGCATTGTCTATCCACTTTTCCAGGTTATTTGGTGATTTTCATGCTCCTTCATTGGTACATGGCCAGTCCATGCAGTGCTGCTGCTTGGCTTCCTCTCCCATGGTAATAGCACACACAGGTACAATCTAGAGGAGGGACAATTTCTTGGCCTAATATTGCATTGACATTGATCAGTGGCAAGATGGAAATTCTTACCTTAATTAATACCAGTCACTGAGTATGTGTCTTGTCTATTTTTCCACCTATGTAGGGTTTACATTCACCTGCAGAAAATTACATCTTCCATTGCCCTACCCACATAAATACTTTGAGTGTGAGTTCTAAGCAGTTTCCCTGATTTCATTGCATTGCCTACTATGATATCACATGTAAATTTTGGCCACTTTGCTTTGTGTTTCTGAATCTATATTATTAATTAGTTCCAGTACTGACCCCTGGGCATTCCCTCTCACCCTAATATTACTCCTCTAAAAATGGGATTCCCCAAATTACTTTGAATTCCCACAATATTTACTTCATATAATAGCCTTCTGGGAGTTGGGTTTTTGACAGCGTTTGGTTCTTCACAGTCCACTTCTCACCCCTCAGTTGATTAGGTGTTAGTAGCTGAATATCTGTGACAGTGTGGGAACATGTTGACTGACCCAAATGAAGTGTAAGAAACTCAATCTTGGTACCTTGTAACAAAAGCAGAGTTAATGATTTAGCATGAGACAACAAGCACGGGGCTGGACGAACACAGCAGGCCAAGCAGCACCACAGGAGCAGGAAAACCTGACGCTTCGGGCCTAAACCCTTCATCAGAAATCATGATGGCTTTTGACCTTTCATTAGAACTGACGTATTGCCTCTATTTTTCTTGCCAAAGGATCTGCTAGACCCACTGAGCTTCCTGTGTTTTTTCTTTTTTGTTTTAGATTTCTATCAACAGCAGTATTTTGCTGTTATATAAGTTGTAATTTAGAGCTTGTATGCATTACAGTGCATTTATATAATTAAGGAGAACCCACAGCTGAGATAATACCAAGAACCATGGAATCTGAAAATGTATTAGCATCTCCATAGTAACAGAATAGGAACTGAACTATTAGACTATGTCAGGTACTTCATCAGTTCTATTAAGCAAACGCTTGTGATGAAACTTAAAATATATTGAGAAAAAAATGTAAATGCATATTATTCCCTTGAACTATATGCAGCACAACAGCTGCCTCACTGCTACAAGATACAATTATGGTCCCAAAAGAACATCAAATCCTTGTGACTTCATCAATGTAATAACTACAATAATGCCAACTACATGTCACTCCTCAGTACTCTTAGTCATAAAATAAAGATTAATTGTAAAAAAAACTGTCGTGTAAAATTCAATCCGTTTTCATAGTGCTTTTGGCCATCTGATGAAACAACATATTCTATTAATTTGAACATATAAATTGCAGGAAAGATTGTATTTTAAACTGTTTTGAGTTTAACTCAATGTTGTCTCAATGATAACCCCAAAAACAATTGTCCTGTGATTGATTTAGTCTTTCTGTTTTTTTTTTCACTCCTTGACTGGAACTCAGTTTGGTTGTTGACTAAGAATATCATAACATCTCATGCAGGATACATGTGAAAAATTCCTCAAAATGGCACTAGCACTATAACTTTGAAAGATATTATTTCTGAGGTAAACAGTTTCTCTACAGGGAGCCACATACATAAATCATACTCGAATTTCAACGGTTCATAAACACAAGATGTCTTGCTGAGGTAATGTTGTGAAAAAAAGGAAGTGCTATACCAGGGCTCAGAACTGTTGCCATTACTTTCATTTTTTTTTCCCAAAAGTAAGTTATTGGATAGCCATCAAATCCAGCTTAATCATCTCCCAAATTGTTCTAATTGGCTATATGCACAGTGTATCAAAAGATTTTCAAAGCAACAGCAACAAAATTCCATTAAGAAATAATTTTTCATGTGAAGATTCTCACAGAAGGATGCCACTTATGCAAAGCTTTCTGTGAATTTAATGACATATAAATACAGAAGATGTGCAATGTTGAAAAGTTTTTGATGACGGCATCTTTAGGATGTGAGGTTAGCAATGTTACCAATCTATTTAACATATCAATATATTTGGGAGGTGTCTGTAGTGTTAACTAATTCTTTTCAGTTTAACTCATTTCCATTGAATTCTAGATAACTTTCATAAGCAATAGTATAAGTCACACAAAATTAGTCAATCCTATCTATTTTTTCACCCTCAACATTTGCTGTTTCACCAGCTATTAAACATCGCTGCCCAAGTCAGCCAGCAAGAAGTACACATTCGTCGATCTCTTCCTTCCGAATTCCAAAGCACAAAACTGAAATCTTACACTTCCTCAGCTTTCAATAACCTGCATATCTCTAAACAAACACCTCTGGTCTGGCAGTTGCACAAACTGACTTTTCACTCAAGTATTTATCCCCTGAACTATTCTATACTCCTTTCTAGGAGAGAAAAATGCTTTGACACCAATCAGGTCCTTCCAAAATGCTCAAAATGTCTAGTCTCTGCGTTTCCAAAGGTAAAATCAATCCTAAATTATCCTGAGCTAAAAGCAAGCTCCGTCCTTCAATGTTTGCATTCCTAGTTGTAAACTCAACACAACATTAACAATCTTCCATTACCATTACAAAGATCCTGTTGGCTTGTGACATTCTGAACTGATCAATTTTCAGAAGGACAGACCAGTCTAGATATTTTTTAAAGGAAAAGCCACCTCAAAAGTGCCCAACATCATAAGCTACTACTTCAAGGTCCAAACTTTTTGGACTTCTGGTTATTTAAGGTATTCCGGGGATTATAGGGATAGTGTGGGAAATTGGCTTTGAGGTAGAAGATCAGTTGCATATATATGGTCGGGGAGATTCAACAGGTGAAATTGGCCACCTTTTTTTCTGATTTCTTACAGTTCTAATTATCACAGTAGTCTAATTTTCATGTTTTAATTGCTTTCCTACTGTAATATTAACATACTGTTTAGTGTTTCAGTGGGAAAGTAGAATTGAAACAACTGAGAAGTCAAGGAATTTTTAAAATATTGAACCTACTGCCTATTGAAGTTAAAAAATATTGAAGTCATAACATGATTGCCTTCAATCATATCTATGAAAATTAAAATAGATTAACAGAAATCAATACGGATTTTTGAAACTGATATCACAGCGTGCAATTTGTATGCAATGCCAATTTAGTGAATGATGCTTTCCCTCCACTGTAGATATTTCATTAATTATCTGCCAAAAGATTGACAGTCAATATATTGACTACTAGCAGAAGAAAAGCTGTGAAAATAATCTGCAAGTTTGTGAAACCACCATGAAAAAACAGCTATAGTCAGACTTTCATTGTGTAGGAGATTAGAAAGTGATGGATTTCTGTGACCGTTGATCCTCTTTATCATTTTATAAATGACTGACAAAGAGAGATTTAATATTTTCATTCCCCATCCATCACTGATACGCTCCCAAAAGGGAGAAATTCCACCCACTGTTATGTTGTCCATGAACAATGTATGTGGGAAGTGAAAATGCTTAATACAATTAGATAATGTTGAAAGGGTTTTGGTGAAACTTTGTAATTGAGATAAGGATTGGCAAATGGCATTTAATGTGGATAAATGGAGTTAATTCGTAGGAGAAAAACATCATGAGTGATGACTTTAACATTTCTGGAGCAGAAAAGAACATGTAAGATCAGCCCTGTAATTGGCTTTAAAAGTAGTTCAGTTAGGTGGTAATTAATAAGGCAGATGTAATACCAGGGTACATTCCTGGATGCATGGATCTGGTACTAACTGTGAATAACATATTAATAAAGTATTATACTTGTTTCAGTCACTATGCCACTAAATAGGATGTCATACATTAGAAAGGAAATAAGGCTCAGCAGAAAGCAATTTAAAATATCCACTCAGTGGAAAGCAGGCAGAATGGACGCTAAGTTCTAATTGCCCAATTTGCAAACTGTTTCTGCCTGGGATCCATCCAAAAACCTGGTAGAAGATGTTTCCACCAACAGATAAGAGCTGGTTCAGTGGGTTGAATCCTGGAATGAAGGTATTGTTTCTTGAGGAGAGTTTTTTTGAGGAAAACCTAGACGAGTATGTCACCACCATCACTGACTTCATTAGCAAATGCATGGAGGACTGCGTACCATAGAAGTGATTCAAGTCTTCCCTAACTGGAAACCTTGGATGACGCAGGAAATCCACTCCCTACTGAAGACCAAACGTGCAGCATTCAAATCAGGTGACCCAGACCAATGCAGAAAATCCTGATATGACCTCTGCAAAGTCATCAGGGAGGCCAAGAGGCAGTATTGGACCAAGTTAGAGGCTCAGACCTACCAAACAGACTCCGTTGTCTATGGCAAGGCCTAAACGACATTACAGGATACAAAATGAAACAGTATAAGATAGCGGACAATGACACATCCCTCCCTGACATGTTCAATGCTTTCTATGCTCGGCTTGAGCAGAATACCACCGGTGTGGTGACACCTGTCCTGACAGCCCTAGACACACCTGCTCCCTCTGTCACCGTTTCAGAAGTCAGACCAGTCTTCCTGGGAGTCAACCCAAGGAAAGCGACTGCCTCGGACAGTGTCCCCAGCTGAGCACTCAGATCCTGTGCGGACCAACTGGTGGAGGTATTCACCAACATTTTCATCCTCTCCCTTCTACAAATCGAAGCCCCAACTGCTTCAATAAGACCACCATCATCCCTGTACCTAAGAGAGTGCATGCAACTTGCCTTAATGACTACCGCCCAGTGGCTCTGACCTCAATAATCATGAAGTGCTTCATGAGGCTGATCATGGCCCACATCAACTCCAGTCTCCCGACCTGCCTTGAACACCTACAATTTTCCTACCGATGTAACCGATCCACAGAGGATGCCATATCCCTAGCCCCGCACTCATCCCTGGGACATCAGGCCATCAACGACACATATGTCAGGCTCCTGCTTGTTGACTACAGCTCCGCCTTCAACACCATTATCCCCCCCAGACCAATCTCAAAGCTGCGTGACCTTGGTTTCAGCTCCACCCTCTGCAACTGGGTCCTTAACCCACAGACTGCAATCAGTGAAGATACATAACTGCACCTCCTCCACAATAACACTCAACACTGGAGCCCCCCAAGGATGTGCCCTCAGCCCCCTACTGTATTCCCTGTACACCCACTGTGATGACAAATTCCAAAAGAACGCCATCTACAAGTTCGCTGACGACACCACCTCTTCTTCCTCAAGCGGCTCAGGAAATTTGGCATGTCCATAATGTCCCTCACTAACTTCTACAGATGCACCATTGAAAGCATACTGTCTGGGTCCATAACGGCCTGGTATTGCAACTGCTTTGCCCAGGACCATAAGAAACTACAGAAGGCAGTGTGCACAGCCCAGACCATTATGGAAGACAACTGTCCATCCATGGGCTCTATTTTCACTGCTCACTGCCACAGAAAGGTGGCCAACATCATCAAAGACCTGTCGCACCCTAGTAATTCTCTCCTACAACATCTTCCATCGGGCAGAAGATACAGAAGCCTGAACCCACGCACAAGCAGGTTCAGGAACAGCTTCTTTCTGGCCATTATCAGACTGTTGAATTAACTCTACACTCAAGTAATGTAACCTGTATGCCTCCAAGTCTTTTTGATCTGTACACCCTTTGCTTGCTGTGATCTGCCAGTACCGCTCGTAAACAAAGCTTTTCACTGTATTTTGGTATGTGTGACAATAAAATCAATCAATCTAGGATAGTTAGGCCTTTAGAAATTGAAGTATTGAAGAATAAGAAGTGATTTTATTGAAATAAAAAAGATGCTGTCAGGGCTTAACAGTAAATGTTGAAAGGATGCTCGTCCTCGTGGGAAATGGAGAAGTAAGGGGCACTGTTTAAAATAAGGCCATTTAAGGCCAAGATAAATATTTATTTAGTGAGTCATTAATCTTGGAATTCTATACCCTAGAGAGGGATGGACATTGGTTCATTGAATTCATTGAAGTTTGGGTGCCACAGATTTTCGACCTCTGAGGGAGTCAATTTTTATTTGGTTGGTGGGCTTGGTGGTGAGGAAGGAAACTCAAGTTTAAGACTAGAATCACATCAGCCATGATCTTATCGAAAATTAGAGGCCAAATGGGCTACTTGTCTGCCTACTTCTGATTTTTGTACGCCCTAATATGTGAGATTCCTGCATAAATGTTAATAGTAGTCATTTTGTGTAGTTAGGCCCCAAAAACATTTCTAAAGCCTAGTAGGTGGAATATCCACCATTTAAGATTTTATTCACCAGGAGCTGTAAGACCAAAGCAGAGGCCCATCAGGCAGAGTGGGCCCATTGTATTTTTGGGCCCAATGTCTTCCTGACTTTGGAAGATTTGGCTCATGAAGAATAAGCCTGAATGTACAGTATATGTATGGCTGGTCAAATTCAGGCTCTGGTCAATAATAACTCCAAGGATGTTGGTAGTGGTGTATCTAGAAATGCTAATATTATAGAGCTATACAGCATGGAAACCGACCCTTTGGTCCAACTTGTCCACGCCAACCAGTTATCCTAAACTGATCTAGGCTTTTCATCCTATTCAAGATTTTATAAACCTCCATAAGGTTACCCCTCAGCCTCCAATGCTCCAAGGAAAAAAGCCCAGCCTATTCAGCCTCTCCCATAACTCAAACCCTCAGTTCCAGCAACTTCCTTTTAAATATTTTCTTGATGACAAGGGGAGACGCTTAAATTCTATCTCTCCATTTTGTTGGAGATGGTCATTGCCTTCACTTATGTTACTTGTCAATCCTCAACCCAAGACAGGTTTTTCTGCATTTGGACACAGACTGCCTCAATATCTGAGAAGTCTTGAATGGCGCTGAACATTATACAATTGTCAGCGAATATCTCCACTTCTGATCTTATAGGGAAGGTCATTGATGAAGCATCTGAAAATGGTTGGGGCTTAAACAATACTCTAAGGAACTCCTGCAGAGATGTCATAGAGCTGAGATGATTCTTCCCTTTTTGGCAGGTATGACTCCAGACTGGGGAGAGTTTTGTACCTGATTCCGTTGACCTCAGTTTTGCTGGGTCTCCTTGACGCCACACTTGGTCAAATGCTGCCTTGATGTCAAGATAGTAACTTACACTTCCTCTCTGGAGTTTAGCTCTTTGTCTGAACCAAGACTATAGTAAGCTCAGTAGTTGAGTGGCCTTGGCAGAACCCAAATTCAGCTTTGGTGAGCAGGCTATCATTGGTTTAGTGCTGCTTGATAATATTGTAAACATCACCTTCCATCACTTCACTGAGGATTGGTAATAACCAAACAGCAGTATTCGGCCTGGTTGGTTATGTTTTTTTTTTGAGGACATGATACACTTGGGCAATTTCCCACTTTGTTGGGTAGATGCCAACTTTGGAGTTGTGTTAGAACAGTTTATCCAGGGATGTGGCCACTTATGGAGCTCGTCTTTTGTTCTATTGTGAGGATATTGCCAAGGCCTGTGGCATTTGCTGTATCCAGCCCCTTCTTTCATTTCTTGATACACTTAGAATTCATCAAATTTATTGAACACAGGTCTCTGTAATGCTGGAGACCTCAGGAGGAGGATGAGAAACACCAGGTGGGAAATGGTAGAAAATGCTTTAGCCTTGCTTTTTGAATTTATGTGCTGGGTTTCCCAGATATGAGAATGGAGAAACTTATGAAGACATCTCCTCTTGCTTGTTATTTGATTGTCCACCATCATTCATTGCAGAGCTTACATCTGATTTGCTGGTTGTGGGATCTCTTGGCCCTATCGATTGCTACTTCTGCAAATTGGCAGCAAGTAGTCATGTGTTGCAGTGACTCCTCATTTTTGGGGTATATCTGGTGCTACCAGTGACCTTCTTGCACTCTATTGAGTAGCATGTAACCTATGGTTGAGTTTTGAAATGAAGTTGCTTAACTGTTCAAATTTCATTGTGCAACCTATTTCTTTGGATCTCTGTTGGCTTAAGATTGGCTATAAATGAGTAGAAATTCTACCTCAAACATCCTATTGAAAATCTATTGAAGATATATCTAAACAAATGTCCTTCAAAACTGTATCCAAGGGACTATTATAAGGTTTTATGCCAGCAGTGTATTTTATATGTGGTGGTTCTGCTAGAACCATCTGGGTTATCATTGGTAGGTTCACCACGACCAATCCTTCCTACTGGTATTGTCAAACTACTGTGGAGAAGGAGGTTCTCATGAGGTCCATAGGCAGAAGATAGTCTTGGTCTTAGTCAAACAAGAAGTTTATTAGTGCGATTTAGGAGCTGGTTGCATTAAATCTAAGATACAACAAGAAACGATCAGGCCTGATTTAAGCTTAGGTACACATTACTATTTTATTACACGCTGCTAACGGTATGAACAATGAACAGAGCACTACTGACTCCCTTGTGAACAGAGGCAGAACCCATCTGGTTAGCGCCTTCCAGCAACAGCTCTTTAGACCATTATAGATGGAGATTATCTTGCGATGTCAGTTTACCTTTTCAGGTACAAACTATATTTTACTCTACCTTCCCCAAGCTATTTTTCTGGATTTTAAATTCTTTTTACAGTTGTTTAAATAAATCAAGTAGATAGTTCCTATCAAATCTCTCATTTGGTTTGAAAATCTGTTAAAGAACGCATGGTGGCTCAGTGGTTAGCACTGTTGCCTCATAGCACCAGTGACCAGGGTTTGATTCCAGGCTCGGGCAACTGTCTGTGTGGAGTTTACACATTCTCCCCATGTCTGCAAGGGTTTCCTCCCACAGGCCAAAAATGTGCAGGTTACGTGGATTGGCCATGCTGAAGTACCCTGTTGAGTCCAGGGATGCGCAAGTTAGGTGCATTAGCCACTGGGAAAGCAGGGTTGCAGTGATAGAATGTGTCTGGGTGGGGTGCTTTTCCCAAGATTATTGTGGACTTATAGGGGTAGTATGGTACTATTCAGATACAGTTCATTGCCACACTGAAACCTTGGAGAATATTTAATTTTTTAGATGACCTTCGGTTTATGTGTCACTGTTGAAAATTTGTTTCCCTTGGAAGATCTTTGTGTCAAATTGCGTCAGCGAAGATTGTTGCGCTTCTGAAAGAATGAATCTTCTGCTCTTGATGTTGCTAGACTGGTTAGGCTCATATATACCCTTCCATTCTTACTCTTATTCATTTGGATAACACCTTTTTTTCAGGTTCATTTATGAACGGCAAAGCTGATGTGATCTGTTCTGATATTGCCTTTAAGTGGCTGAATTGGATGTAACAAGTGTCTGACATTAATTCCTGGGCGGTTGTGCTCTCAAGGGTATCAGATGAACTGATTTGAAGACTCTTCTGTGGTCAGGAGGCAACTGACTAACCTGTAAATCAGTAGTCTCTTCTGATTTGTCAGTCGTGTAAACTTGTCATGATAAATGTCAAGCTGGGTATTTGTTTTCTTTGGTTACATGGACATTCTTATGAGATCTATGAAGTCTTTTTCTTGCTGAATGCCAATACATTGATCTCTGGTATTTGCATGTTGAGCTGATTTAGGTTTTTCAACATACCATAGAATTTTAAGAATAGCATGTATTTTCCTCCCAAGTGAGACATGTTGGTTTCCAATATTAGATACTTGTCCTATATACTGTCTTAATAGTACTCACAGCAGTCATTAGATTTAGGTTTATTTATTTGGCGCATGTAGTAAGTTTAGGAATACATAAGTACAGTGAAAAGTGCACAAAGTTGCCATTCATTGATGCCCAAGATAACAAGCATGGGGCTGGATGAACACAGCAGGTCAAGCAGCATCATAGGAGCAGGAAAACTTGACGTTTCGGGCCTAAACCCTTCATCAGAAAAAAACCTTTTTTTCTAATTTTTTTCTGATGAAGGGTTTAGGCCCGAAACGTCAAGTTTTCCTGCTCCTATGATGCTGCTTGACCTGCTGTGTTCATCCAGCCCCATGCTTGTTATCTCGGATTCTCCAGCATCTGCAGTACCTTTTATCTCTGATACAT
>JAHRHZ010000133.1:32227308-32245618 GCA_024137785.1 Ginglymostoma cirratum | reverse complement strand
TGATGCTGCTTGACCTGCTGTGTTCATCCAGCCCCATGCTTGTTATCTCGGATTCTCCAGCATCTGCAGTACCCTTTATCTCTGATTCATTGATGCCTGCTTGGTTACAAAATCCAGAATTTAAAGATTTAACACAGCCAAAAGGTAAGCATGAAAGAAAGAAAAGCCCAGATCTCAGAGTCCCAAGTCCTATCTCCACAGTGGTGCAGGGGCCACTCTAATCACTAGGACACCCAGGAGGCTGCCACCGCCATGTGAAAGGCCCATTCTCCCCACAACAGCCTCACCGTTCATGTCCCACTTTCTTACAAAAGTTGCATGAGCACGATATCACTGAATGTTGCTTCAATTTATTTCATTTTCCTTGAGTCCACAGCTGGAAGAGAGAATTGTAGTTTCAAAGACATTTAAACACATTTATGCAGGTCCACCATTTTCTATTCGTGCCTTTCTACCTTAGAAAGTTTACAAAGTCGGGTGAGCTTCTTCAGCTAGGGTGACTTTCTACATTCTTCATTTTCCAGTGATTCTTGAACTCACATGCAATGAATTGAATCCCTGAAGCATGACATTTGTGATGCTGGGAACTAGTGAAGGAAGCAGGGATGGATTTTGCATTTTGGCTGAAGATTTTCGCAGGTGTTTCAGCCTTTTCTTTTTCACCAATGTGCGGGGCTTTCCCCTCATTGAAGATGGGATGTTTGTGGACCCGCCACCTCTGGTGAATTGTTTAATTGTCCTCCACATTCACAACTGGATTTGACAAGACTGCAGGACTTAGGTCTAATCCATCCGTTGTGAAATCACTTAGTCCTGTCTATCATCTGCTACTCATGCTGTTTGCAAGCAGTCCTGTGTGTGCCTTGACCAGGTTGACATCTGTCTGGTACTGCTCATCATCCCCATCATTGACTCTTCATTGACCAGAGTGATCCCCTGTGTTGATGGTACTGATGGAATGGGGATACGCTGAGCCATGTGGTTACATGGTAGTTTACCCACTGCTGATGATGGTCCACAGCATTTCATAGATACCAGTCTTGAGATGCTAGATCTATCCAAAGTCTATCCCATTTAGCACAATGACAGTGTAATGCATCATGACGTAATGTATTATCACTGTGAAGACCAGATTTGGTCTCCACAAGGATTGTGCAGTGGTCACTCTTACCAATGCAGTCATGTACAGATACATCTGCAGCTGGCAAAAATGAGGTCAAATATGATTTCCCTCTTGTTAGTTGCTTCACCACCTGCCACAGGGCAGCAATGTCCTTTAAGATGTGACCAGCTCAATCACCGATGCTGCTGCTAAGCCGCTCTTTGTGATAGGTTTTAAAGTCCCCCACCCAGAGCGCATTCTGCTTCCTTGCCTCCTCAGCAATTCCTCCGAGTGGTGCTCAATGTGGAGTCGTACTGACCAATCAGCCAAGGAAGGGCAGTGTGTGGTATACGGCAGGAGGTTTCCTTTTCTGTTCTTGACAAGATGGAATATGACTTCATGGAATCCAGAGTCAATGCTGAGGACTTCTGGAACAGCTCCCTCCTAACTGTGTACCACTGTGCCACTACCTCTGCTAGGTATATCCTGCCCCACTAGCAGGGATGGTGTTACCTGAGAAATGGCCTACAATGTCCAATTATGAGAATTTTGTCAGGTCCTGTCTGATTCGTCTGTGGGATAGCACTGCCAGCAGCAGTAGTATAGTCAGACACATTAGGGACATTTAAGCGACTCTTGGATAGGCACGTGGTTGATAGTAAAATGTAGGGTATGCAGGGTAGTTTGATCCTAGAGTAGGATAATAGATTGGCACAACATCATGGGCTGAAGGACCTGCACTGTTCTGTACTGTTCTATATTCTATGTTCTATGAATGTTTTCTATTGGCACTGTTAGGCGGTCCATTTGTCTGATATCATTCTTTTTTTGAGGCTTTTTAGTGATGCAATACAACCGGCTGTCTAGGCCATTTCAGACAACAATGAGCCACATTCTGGTAATCTGGAGTCACACATAGGCCAAAGCAGGTAAGAGCAGTAAATTTCTTTCCCTCAAGGCATCAATGAACCAGATAGGTTTCCATGGCAATCATTTCATTGCCATCATTCAAATTTTAAATCCAGATTGTTTAAAATTCAAATTCCACCATCTGCTGTGGTGGTTTCAAACCCAAGCCCCCAGATCATTCCCATGGTCTCTGGATTCCTAGCCCAGCAACAATGCCAGAATGCCATCACCTTCCCCCTTTCCGACATGAGATCCACTTTTGCTTGTAACATATCTGAAAGACATGGATCAGAACTTCTGATGATAACGCTATCTCTAATTAGGCCTAGTTGTAAATCATCATAATCACAAAATTTTTACAATGCGCAATGATCGATAATAAAGTTGTTACAGGTTCTCCTAGAAGCTGTACTCTCCTATTAAATGTTTACTGAGTAAACATTGCTTGAGCTACATGCTGTTAATGCTCAGAACAATCACAGAAGCACTGTAGTCTTCTGGTGGACATATGGAACTCATAGGCCACAGAACTCTGGTTAGCTCTTCTCCACGGTCCATCCTTTGTATTTTCATGGAAGGAGCTTATCTTGTGATGATGGTTAACTATTTGAGGTGCAAGTTCCTACATACGACAGGAACTATTTAGCTGATCTTCCATTCCCATGTTGGGAATGCTCTAATTTTGCTGGAAAGCACTCTATCTTTTACAGTCAGTTACCAGGGACACTTGGAATAGAATGAAACCAATGACACAGCTCTCAAATACTAACACATTAAACAGCCTTTTGTTGAACAGGAACATGTACATGCATTGTACCTTTGATGTGTAAATTATCATAACTAACCTAACTCTATGCATGGCTAAGCAAAAAGAAATACCATAAATCCCATAAATCTCATCAAGCAGGCAAAAATTTACGCTCAGAATTTTCTCATTGTTACGCAAGTACAAAATTGCAAGCACTTTTTTTAAAAAAACTGTTCTTGGGATGTAGGCATCAGGGATAATGCAAGCTTTTATTACCCAACCTGAATTATACTTGACCAGGTGACTGTGGCTGTCTCTTAACCTGGTTGAGTGCACACTACTTTGTCAGAGGATACTGAATCCATTGAGGCCCTAGCACAGTGTGACACCACACTTTAGTTTCAAGGTCAGAGCCAAACGGAACAATGTCAAACAAATAAAGGCTATTACATTTCCAAAGCTATGCATTCAGTTATATTGATTTTACAAGACTTGGTGCAAAGTGTATTGGATTCTTTTAGCAAAGACATAAAGGTAGCATGAGGAAAAATTCAATAATATTATTGTTTCTTATTGACTATACTGATGTCATTGATGAGATAATTTTAATGGCAATTAAAATAAATAGCGTTTCAAATAAAATGGAGAAGGACCCAAGTGCAATGGGTTGAATCTGACATTTTTTTAGCTTAAGTGCGAGTTGCATTGAGTTTTTTGGAGGGTTTTTTTGCCATGATGCGTAGTGAAATTTTTCATCATGACTTACCCAATGTATCTCAACTGCCCCAACTACCTCGTCTGTGCGTCATCCCTCCATTCTAATTCCAACCTCATTTTATCTCCTTTACCACAATTACTATTTCCATTGTCTTTGTGCTCTTAACACCCTCTTAATTTGATCCATTTGTTCCTCCTCACCCTCAGTCAACAGCTTAAGCCTCCATTTTCTAGCTTCTTTCACTTCTGGAGAAGAGTCACATCGGACTTGAAACATTAACTCGGCTTCTTTCTCCACAAATACTGCCAGACCTATTGAATTTCTCCAGCACTTCTTGTGTTTACTTCAGATTTCCAGCATCCACAGTACTTTGTTTTTAATTCCAAACTTAAGGTTCTATTTACATCTATCAAATGTGAACACAAACAAACCCCAATAGAGGCTTCAATTCAGCCCACAACACAAACCAAATGTGTGTATCTTGGCCAATGACTACGCTACATCCCATAATGATCTGCTGCATTCAGCTCCTATCTACTGGAACCTGGCATCAATCAGGTCCTATCTGACTCATAGTGCCTGACACAGCTTAGCTCTTTCAAGGACAAGGAGACCTTCTTCCACCTCAACATCTTCTTCCTCCCTCTCAGAAATCTCCTCCCAAAACGTCTGTCCCAGGATAATGTGTCCATCATGCTCACTGAGGCTGTTCTATCCATCTCCCCACACAACTTGAGACCCACCCTCCGTCACATCCTTGTCTCCATTTCTACAAATGCCTCTGCTTCTCCTCACCCAAGCTTTGACTCACCCACGTCTTTTGTCAATGATTCCACCCCACACCCCACCATACAGCAACAGAGCCTCCTTGCAACCTCCTCAGCAATCAATGAATGGAGCCCCAAGACTGTGTTCACCCCAGACCTCTGACCAACTTCTATGAGCAGACCCTAGTCATGAGTGGCCCAAACCTGACAACTTTGTCTGCAGCTCCCTAACTGTTGGTACATGATTCCCCAGCTCGAGCTAAATATACATGACTGACCGACTATTGGCCACACTGCACCAGTCAGGCATGTCCCCTGATTGTGACTGGCGTGAACAGAAACCTGACTGTGGCCAAGCCTCTGGACTGAGCACATACTGTACCTGTGGCTGTCAGTACCAGGAACACAGACGGTCAGTGGCCCCCCTGTTGAACGGACTGAGGAGTAGACACCACTCATTTTCCGACATGGTCATTTGGTTAAGTAAATGTGCAGTGTGTTTGCCACACAGTGAGCTGGCACACAGTACAGATGTTAGATTGGGGTCTTGGTCTTCCAGCAATATGACGCCACCCCACCAACCTCAACAGATTCCTACTGACAGCAATCTGTCTGTGTACCTGCTCAAAAAAGCTGTTGAAGATTTCAGCACCGATAGCCCTTGACAACATGCTTACAGGTGTGAATTGGTATGTCAAGGTAAGGCATGGATGCTGCAAGCACGCAGGAAGGCAAAAGATGAGCAAGCACAGAGAGCAATTGAGCAGCCTGAGGTGCAGCCTGGTTCAGTTCATGAGCTGGGTGCCTCTCCATGCACGCACAATGTCCTTCTGTAACATTTGAATGCTAACTGATGATGCACCCTGGCGTATAGGTCTGTCCTTCCCAAGTGCACGCGAGTGCATCCATGAAGAGGTGCCATGAAGATTACAAGGGTTTGACAACTCCCAGATGCCAGTGTCTGTGAACAGGGTTGTGTGCAGCCGGTGTCCATGGATGTAGCCCTGAGCTGCTGCTTTGTGCTGAGCAACATGCAGGCTCTTTAAAGCTGGCAGCAAGTTGAATTCACCAGGTATTAGCTCTGCTCAGACTTCCACCTCTGGAATTCCCAACATCTAGTTTATTCACTGTGTTTGGTAACATAGGATTTTGCATATTAATGAGGTGAGATGTGAAGTTAATAAGACATTTAACAAGCAAGAATCTCTCTTGACCAGCAACTCGCCACTGCCTGGTGAAACTCTCGCCTCAGTGCCCTGCTATGGCATAACAGATGCTGAGAGTTGCTCCCAGCACTGAGATAGGCCTTACTGGTCTCCTTGTACCAATCTGCCACATTTTCCCCATAACCCACATCATTCCAACCCACTATAGAATTCTGCCAATATTTATAAAATTAACAGCATACTCAATTGGTCCACAACCATGGGAATACTACCTGTGGAGATGTATTTTGACACAGTCCAACAAATGCAACCGTTCATGATATAATGTCAGGGAAAGTCACAGCATTCTTGCTATACTTAACAAGCTCAGCTTTGCTTTTACTGAAAACAGATCTATACTGAACAATCATGTCATGGCTTGCAGATTTGATTCTAGATGAAGAATTCCTTTAAGCACAGAGCTGCCAATTTAGCCACATCAGTGGGGAACCTTTCAGACATGCCTGTTCCTTTGAAGTAGCCTGCTGTTATTCGCCAGCAGGCTGGTAATTATAATATTAATTATTTCTATTATCTCAGCAGATAGGAATTAGAATAGCAGCTCCTTGCTATCTAGATAGATGCCTGCTAGGTCAGGCCTGCATCAACAGCTTTTGAAATACCTGTCAGTCATTCTCTTAGCGACTGTGACAAATCACAGATTTGTTCTCCTGCTGGTGAACAATGACATCACTATTTCACAAAGGCAACCTAGACCTGATTCCATTGTTTATGAATAAAAATACAAAACAGAAACCCGCACCTTTCCTTGGCCTAGTATTTTGTTATTTGAACATTACTGTCTCTATCCACGACCCCTTGTTCCTTTCAGAAGCAGCTAGCAGTGCCTTATTTCAAATTCATCCTTACAAATTTCATTTGAATAAACATAGGCCTAGAAATTTCACCACACTTGAAAGAAGTGCGCAGAGAGCTGGTGCATGTTTAATATGGTTGTGAGAAGCATGACAAATTGGTGCCAGCAGCTTGTTAACCTGGCTCAGGAGCACAGCTATTTCTAACTGTACATTTTTGATTGGTTACCAGCCTGTTGGGATTACTCATGGAACAGTATGAGCAACACCACTTATAGGCAGCCAATACCTCTTAAAGGGAACTTGTGCTCTCACAGTCTGGTAAAAAATATAGAAAAGACATGCAGTGAGGTACTGTGACAGAAATACTCTACAATGCATGTTGTGTTTTTGACCTTAACCTCCTTTTTTCTGCTGAATCTTCATCCACACGCTTTAGCCCACACCCATGAGTATTGTCTTTTTAACATTAGTACCACTCTTCCTTCCCTCTAAATCTATTTCTATTGCTTTTGATACAACTTCTTACCCTCTTTTGCATCCTCTGTGATTTTTTTTGTCCCAGTACATATTTTGCTGCTGTATTTAAATTGCTTTTGTTTGTTGCTTTCCATGTGCTTTTTATTTTTCAAAACATAAAACTTTTGGAATATATTAAACATGGTTTTATGATAAGATAAATAATCTTGAAAGTCAACACATTAACTTGTGCTAAATGATTTTCAAATTATTACAATTGATTTTCTCGTCAGAACCTACTGGAGTCAATTTCTCCCTCAACATGTCAGTGATAAGGTTACTTACACTAACGTCAAGGGATTTTTTTCTCTCTTGTTACAGCAGTTTGTTGTATGAGAAATCTCTTCTATTTTGAAAGAGACTACAAATGTGCAGAGGGGAAGATTTAGCAATGACTGAACTATTAACAGATAAAATATTCCCATATTCCTTTTCTTGAAAACATTATTAATCATTTCTGTGTTAGACCAAGATAAAACTTTACCAGAACTGACCTTTTTAGAAAATGAATAAATGTTAGCAATTAGACCTATACATATACAATTTGAGCTTCAATAAAATTATTTTAATGAAAGCATATCACTTACCCTCGGAAAAAATTAATATAAAATATCCTTATCAGTTCTGTGCTTAATATATTGTACATTGCCAAAATTTTAAGCTCCAATTTAAATACCCCAAGTCTGACATTCCTGACCTATTCAAGGGGTTATAACCAGAGAGGTAAACACCATTCTCCACAGACACTATTTTCACCTTTGTATTTTGGGTAGTTTATGAAGTCCAGACCATATTTTAAGCCTTTTCTGAGATTATGATGTACATAATTTAAACTACAACTTCAGCAGGAATTTAAGGCCACAGCCATAGAAGTCTATTTTAAAAATTGAGCCACCTCTAGACAGTTGGATTTGTGAAGTTAGAGACATTGGAGTGACGGGGTAATGGTCAATGTAAGAGTAATTAAATACAAAGCTTGTATAAATGTTGACTCTGAAGATAAAAATTAGTGGGAAGGTGTTGTGACATAATGGCTCTGACAAAAATTAACATTGAAGTTGCATTAGTTCCACCCATTCAGATGATGTAACACCTTTTTTGGGTAGAAAATCAGGAAGTCTGGCACAAGGTCCGGATGGAGACAGATCCAGTACAGATTGAGGCAAGATTGAGGTGGACAATGTTGCAGAGTTAGAAGTTGGTGTGGAGACATTATAGGGTTGAAAACACAGCTTAGAACTGGATAAGGTGCTGAAGATACAAATTTTAAAAATTTATACACATAAAAATCTCAGATAAAAGCTTAAAATGTGTTGAGCATCTTATTAACTAGCCAACATGCAAAGGTAGAAGCGGTATCTGTGGAGAGTGGTGTTTGACTCTCTGATTATAACCCCTTGCAAGTGTCAGGTATTCCAGACTTTGGGTATTTAAATTGGAGCTGAAAATTAAGTATATTTGATGTTATCTTTTCCCATTCATCTGGCATTTACAATCTGGTTCATTCTTATAGTAAAATTAGGTCCACATTCGGGTGATTGAGCACTAATAGGCAATATCAAACACAGCTATGTACAAGAGATAGGAAGAGGGGACATCTTTGAAAACTTGCAGTCACAGATTCCAGTTCCATATGATCTTACATTTCAATGGCCTAGCTCCTTGTGCACTTGCTCAGTAGATCAATAGTTAATGCTTTACACCACATATCACTACATTTTCCTTCTCTGCTATCCTTTTAACCATTAACATTCAACTTTTTACTCATACTCCCCACCATCACTCCACACCCACCCATCCTCAACAAGACTCATTTGTTTCAGGCATTAATCTCCAACAATATTCTCTGCACTGCTGGAGGACATGTAGGATCTATGTATTCCCTTATCATCATCGAGGAATAAGTCACACTGGTTGAGTATAATGGTAACCTTTCCCAGCATCAGGTTCTAATTTGTTTAGTGCTGATAATCAATCAAGAAAAAAATAGCATTAAAAAGAGTTGGGTTCCAGAACTCAAACTCTTATAATGGCTTTGAGAGGATCACACAAATTGGAAGTGTCTCTCTCCTATCTGTAACTAGCCTATTCTGATACAATGAACACAATCTAATGGACAAAAAGAAGAATGGAGAACAAGCTGAAGTCTATTCTGGAGATGATAGAATAATGAATTCCCTATCACTCCTAGACTATAATTTGCATTTTCTGTATTTAGTGAAAAGTGTAACACGCTTGCTTCAGCATGTGGCAGCTCCTTGGCGGAATTGCCAGAACCGCTTCAGAATGTGAAAGTGCACCATTATCAACAAGGCAATAAACTTCTTCATTTAAAGCCTACCTCATTCTGCCTATGTGTTTGGTATCTCCATGGGCCAGCATGACTGATTCATCCTTTTCCCACTGAAAGGTCCTCTCCAACCCTGAGTAGACGGACCAAATCTTAGCACTAAGCAGGCAACACAGCCATCTGAACGCGCTCTGAGAACAGTATCAATCTCTCTGATTATATTGTCCCCTACCACCATTCAGTTCCTTTCTGTACACTCACTTGATTAGCTTCTTGAACCTTGGTGCCATGGTCAGTTAGCTCATCTGTGCTAACTCTCTCAAGTAAACCAAACAAATCTCAAATCTATTGGATAATTGCAAAGACTAAGGATTTTGTTCTTCAACAGAATCAGGGTCCTCTTACCTGTCTCATTCACAATCACACTCTCCTGTCCCCTAACACTGATCAAATCAAATTACTCTATCCTAACAGATGTGACCACCTCCCTGTACAGAGAATCCAGTTGGATTTTCCTCTCCCTGATACATTGCTACATCTGTAATTCATCTTCCAGCTCATGAACCCTGAGTTGAAGCTGTTCAATCCTCACAATGTGCTGGATTAGACCGGCATCCATAAATGTTCAATACTGTAGCTGTGGCACCTCACCTTCTTGCCATTGTTATTTGATTCTAACTATCCACTTAATTATTTTTTCCAAAAATATATTTAGTTTTGCTTTTACATATGTATTAACTATACTTCCAGTTGCAGCTGGAACCTTGGGCACAGAATAAACCTTACTTACCAGATACCCACTAAATAATTAGCTTCTTTTCCAGTGGCAAAGTAAGAACCAAATCCTGGAAGTTGAATTTGTTAGCAAAGCCAAAGCAAAGGAGCCTCTCTTTCTCTTTCTCCCTCAACATTCAGCTCCCAGCACACTACTTTAAGTTGCACTCCCTAACTGCCATAGTTGCCCAGAGATGGTAAGAACTGCCGATGCTGGAGACAGAGATAACACAGTGTGGAGCTGGAGGAGCACAGCAGACCAGGCAGCATCTTTTGATGCTCCATACTATCTTAGTTGCCCAACTCTATTTCAAGTCATACTCCCTAACTCACTTAAAGAATCAACTTACAGCCCTCTATTTTAAGTCATAATTAAGTGCTCAGCGGCACTGGATTAGCCAGTATTGTATGCTCCTTTCAGATAAGTCTGCCCAGCCCAGTTATAGATGAACTGATTTCAGCTGCATTTTTACAAAGAACTAAGCCCAACTGCTCTTACAGTAGACAGCTTGTTAAAAGATTGCTTAAGGTTATAAATTTTAGAAGTTAAATGTAGATTTTAGTAAAGTACTAAGTCCAAACAAAATTAAATTTCAGTAAATTGATTAAACCTCTATTACCCATCAGCTGCCTGCAGTCATGCAGCAAGGCCCTGAATGGTCCACAGAAAGTACATCTTTCAAAGATCCATATTGGCAATTATAAGAGAGCAATACGAATCATTTCTAATAGAATCAATAGTTGCCTTGGCTCCTAGTCGTGCTGATTGAAGTTTGTCCTATTGTGGGGTCTTTCCTTAAACTAAAATAGGAGTCAAAAGACATATCTGGTATTTTCTCCTTCTATGTCTTGTCTGAGTGAATGGCATTCGTATATCTGCCATTCGTGTATAGCAATACAAAAAACCAGTACTTTTCATCAAGACCTGAAGCAGTTTAATATCTGCTAAACCACTGACACCAGTTTATGCAATACCCAGTCTGGCTAGGACTAAACACATGATCTAGCAGGTCTAGTAAAGGAAAGACTTTGTCCATCATTGGCTGAATTTGCTATGCAAACTATATTGATCAAAACCTTTTGCTTTCCTGCCAGGAAAGATCAGGTCTACACTCACGTGTGAACAGTAATAGGCTTTATTGAAGATGACTATATACAAGCAATGGTAAGAGAGGACCATTCTGAAACCCTACAGACAGAGGTTCCAGTTCCATGTGATCGCTGGTAGAACTACAAGGGCATACAATGCAGTGCACAATGCTTGATTATGTTACTACAAGAGAACCTCCTGTCACACCGATCTTCTTGAGTGCAGGGATACACGGTGATAATTTAAGTTATATTACCAAGATCAAATAAAACTTTAATTTCCAATTTTTCTATGGATATTGATTATATTTGAGGTTTAAATTCCATGATTATGTTCATATTTGTATGTGCATTATATATCAATGGTTATTATTATTACGGGACTGATCATATGTAGATAATGCGGTGCAACTTGGAAGTGTGCCAGGGATGCGACAGGAATTTCTGTAACCCTGAGAGTCACATCTATTTAAATAATGGTGGCACGCATCCAAACTGTTACGAGTGCATCTCAGGCAACTGCAAACAGCTCAAGGCTGTCAGACAGGAACCTCAAAAAAGGATTACTTAAATGAGCTTAACGGCAGGCCTCCAACATCCTCAGCCTTAAGGTTCCTTCGCCAGGAGAACGGAAACTATTTCCTGTTGACATTGTCCTTTACTTTTTATTTAAAGGTAATTACAATAACATACTTGACATTTACATGACAACACTCAGATTCATTAAAATAAACCTTTGCACCTCAGAGCAACTTTAAACTGGGATTCTTTAAAGGCCACGTCAGTCGTCAGCACTAAGCGAACACGAAAACTATCCTAATACATCGAGTTCACCAATTGAGCCTCGAGCCACATTCAGCCTTTGTTGTATTCGACATGTGACACTCTTTACACTACTATTGTGCAGAAACTGACACAAATCCATTTTTCTCCTTTGCTATTTTGCTCCGCCATTACGACACAGAGAACTTTTATTCTTGCTGCTAAATTGGGAAAGTGTAGTCATAAAAGTTCTCAACTGTGCAAATCCAACTGTGCAGAAAATTCCCTGAGCCTTTAGATTTTCATTTGGGTAGCCGAGGGATGCTAACAGGAGTTGTACTCATTCCTTCAGAAACAGAGCAAAGGCAACCAGTGGGCTGCTGGGTGCCAAGTGGCAGGGTGGGTGCTCGTTAAAAGGTTCACCTCATGCTTTGGCACTTCATCCCAATTGCAATAAAAACAACAAATCAACCATTACCCCTCAACCCAAGGGTTTCCCAAGCCCTATCAATAGTAAGTCATGTCACGTCTTGCCTGCCCAGAGGCTACCTCATACCCACACCCAACTCCATTGACATGTATAGCCATATGTCAACACAATACCAAATTATCCCAATGCATCACACATTTTAATAACCCCAAGCCAAATTAACCAATCAACTTATACTGAACCCATGACACTTACCCACCACCCTTTGGCCTTACACCTCCCATGCCAACTCACCCAATATCCACCGTAGGCAGACACAGTTGCCATGGTGACATGAAGTAAAATGAAGTTATCAGTTTTTATGGTAGACTTCACTACATTTTAAAATAACACTCCCTTCAAGAGTGTGGTTCATTATGAAAACATTTTCTTCGAGTACTTAATTCATGATAGAAACAAAAAATTATATACATAACCAAACATCAAACGATAGATAAAATAAAACCACGAACTGTGGATGCTGGAAGTCTGAAACAAAAACAGAAATCGCTGGAGAAACTCAGAGGCATCTGTGGAGAGAAAAGAGAGTTAAACATTTTGAGTCCAATGACCCTTCTTCAGGTCAAAGACAGCTAACCCTTTTATAATCACTTGGGCGTGTGACAAAACTGTGAACCTACAGGCTTACCACAGTGCTAATGATAGGTTGTAGAATTAGTCAAGCAACACTAATCCTTATGTCAGCATATAGTAAAATAGCAAACAAAGTATTTTTTAAACGGTGGATTTTTTTTTCTCTCAACACCCCAACCCAACCCACTTCCTCATTCACATTCACCGAGTCTCTCTCTAGACCACCCTCTCCTCCTCATACCCTGCTTCCCCTCATTCTCACTCCCACTCTCTGGATTCTTGACCCCACTCTCCAGTCTCTTGCTCCCTGTTCTGAGTTCTAAACTACACTTTGACCTTCAGCCCATTCCATAGCCTCCTGGCCCACTCCCAGCAGTTTTGGCTAACTTCCCTGGGCTCCCTCCACCAGTGCTGCCTGAGCTGTCAGCCTGCTCCTGCTGGCCTCTCATTCCTCTTCCCCCCACATACACCAAGTCTGTCCGTTATCTTGGTTCTGGCACTCCTCCCCTGGCTTGAGCATTTGATTGAGCTTGAGGGGCTGCGCAAGTGAGTGGTTGAGTGATTTGAGCGGGAGTAACTGATGGAGAATGGGTGAGTGGTTGAGAATGAGTGTGCCCAGGTACAGCTGGCTCAGTTCGACAGTTGTCCTGTTGATTTTCTCCTGCCTGTTGTCTACAGCCAAAGTGGGGGTTCATCTCTTCAACCTCACATCCTCTTCATCAATCATGTCCTGATTCTTCACATTCATCAGTTGTCAGTAACATTTGCGTGTTGTCAGGTAACAGGATAGATTACTGGTCATCTGTATATTTTCTCTGTGAGTTTAGAAATGGTCAGACAGACGGCAGGTCTGGAAGGCTACTAGGCAGCTGAGTTATTGTCACTGGATGCCATTGTTCGTGAACTTTTCTGATGATTGGCAATGGACAGATGGAATGGCCAGGTCAGATTATTCCTGCTTCTGTGGGAAGAAAACTTTTCCATATCACTGAGTAGATACCAGTATTGTAGCTGCATTGGAACAGCATGGCTAGGCATATGGCAAATTCTGACACTTGTGTTTTCAATAATATTGATAGAATATTGTCTGAGTCCGGATACTTCAATAGCTTCATCCATTTCTTGCTATCACATGGGGTGATCAAATTGTTTGAAGTGCAGCACCTTGCTGAGAACTTCAACTCATTCATGTGCAGCTTCCTCCATGACCATGAATGAGAATGTCCCTTTAGTGTCAGGAAAAATGAAACATGTTCGACCAAACCGTTACAATGTCTTCCTGACAGCAATTCTGGACAGTGTGCCTGTTAAGGTTTTGAAGAAAGCCCAGAGAAAAGACAAAACCTGTTCCCATTGTCTTAGGTACATGTAACTACTGTGGTAAAGTATCAGTCTCCAATATTAGCCTCCCCTAGAACTAATGGGCACAGTCTGAGAATTAAGGCCAGATCATTCAGAACAGATGTACAACCTCTCCATAATCTCTCTCTCGGATGAAAATAGAGGGTGCTGAATTTGAGGGTGAGAGTTCTCGAATTGGGGGTTTTGGTCCTCATTTCAGCCAAGGCACTGAGCCATTCCAGCTTCCTGAACATTTAGACTCTTCCTAACCCATGGCAAGCACATCTACCATGATATCATTACCAGGGGATATCCAAGAACAGATCGGTTGTACCAGATCACACTCCTATTAATTATGGCAGCAAGTGTTTGACAACGAAAGCTTCCACAAGTCAACAATACTCCTAATGTACAGAGCAGTTATCATCACCATACTCCTGAACTACAGTAAGACCTGGACTGAGTGTCAACAATGCATAAGAGAGCAGGAGAAATACCATTAGCAATATTTCTGCAACGCTCTTCAGATTCAATGGGAAGGTCTTCAAACAAATGCTAGTGCCCTTGAAGTCAGCTCCACAAGCAGTCAACATCAGTGCCATAAAGAACGCAGAACAACCATAAGAAAGTTCATTGTTTATGGCACCGGTGAATAAATAACATTTACTTTTGCCAGAAAAACAGTGCCTGACAGGCTTATAGCTATGGCATGTTTGTTTAGTCTGCAAAACTCCAAGTACATATTTTACTGGTAGAAAACCTTGACTAATCCTTGTTTTTCTTAAATCCAGGCACATATTGCAGGAGATGATGAAGAAAATATTTCAAGGACAGATTGAAGCTCTTGTTGACACAACAACATTGTCTTTAATGACTGGAAGAAACTTGTTATGAAGTTGATCAAAATGGCAAAAGCTTCTCAAATTGCATCATGCTGACTCACAACATCTAAATAACAACACAGAGCAGCAGCTGGGAGGAAAGTAAAAGAAGTAAAGCTTTCATTCTGGATCCTACTATATGCTCAAAGATCTGTCAACTAAGAATCAGCCTGCTCAGTTTCATGCAGAAATGTGCAAACCTACATTTCAGCTTCATAGAATCAAGGCTCAACAAGCTATTACACAAAATTCTCGAAAACATCAACAATGAAAAGTGGGAATGTGAATTCCAACTGGCAAAGCCTCTAATTTTCTAACTGGAATATTCAATCTGCTAGGTAATCTTGTCATTTGCTTTTTACAGTAATGAGTTCAAGACTAATGCTTCACCCATCAGGATGTAGCTACCCAGATTTTGTTCAAGTTTACGTAACTAGTGTCATATACATTCAAAAACCACAGGCTGTGTAATCAGCATAAATGCTGGGCACGCTGTTTGTTTCAGCACTTTCCTAAGTCTGGATCTGGGGCTCCATTCTGAAAGACATCACCAAGTTGATTGTATGCAGAGCATATATCATGGACTGTAAATACGACAAGAACACAGCCATATTTAATCATTCTGTTTGTAGATAGCTTGCCAGCTTGAAGAGCAGAAAATCTGGCACAAAGGCCTCCAGTCAAAATCCAGGCTTCAGTTCTTAAGGGGGAGATCTCTTTTCAAAGGTGGTCAGCAAAGCCTGTGTTGCTGAAGCAACAGGTAGGATGGTTCTTTGAGTCTTTAATGTAGCTATGGATTTACTCATGAAGTAATCAAGGAATAGCACTAAGGACTTGGGTACAATGTGGGAAAGAATGTAATGGCCTCAGTGAAGGATAATGATGGCACAGCCAAATGTATAGCAATGATAAAGACAAAAATTGCTGGAAAAGCTCAGCACGTCTGGCAGCAACTGTGGAGAGAAATCAGAGTTAACATTTCAGGCTGAATGATCTTTCCTCAGAATTATTCTGTCCCCAGTTCTGAAGAAGGGTCAGTGGACCTGAAATGTTAACTCTGATTTCTCTCCACAGTTGCTGCCAGACGTGCTGAGCTTTTCCAGCAATTTCTGTTTTTGTTTTTGATTTCCAGCATTAACAGTTCTTTCAGGTTTTACTTGTATATCACTGATGACGTACAATGATATAATGATGCTGTTATATAGCAATATTTGGAAGAAGGCAGAATATCTACCAGAGTCTAAGAGAATGTGTACATGTACAATGCTGTAAGTGAAGTATCTTCAAGAACACTTTGCATCAAGCATTAATTGAAGACTAAAGTGATACTTAATCTTTAATGTTCTTTCCTAATAAAAAGCTCTATTGATCTCAGTGCCCTCTTGGTCATATTTCTCAAACTTATTCTTATCCATTGATTGATTGATAGCCACCTTATAATATAATGATCACTGTCCCCTAAGTGTCCGTTACTGATATTTAATCCTCTTGGCCCACTTGCTTCTCAAACAACAGATCTACAAACAGTACTTCCTTTCTTGCTGGTCTCATTATTGTTGCGGAAATGTTTCCTGAACATACTTGTGCCCCTGCCTCCTCTTTAACCTGCTACTATCCTAGTCTATTCAGGTAATCTAAGCCCCCAACTAGAGTTATTTTAAAATTCTTGCACCTCTGTAATTTCCTTGCAAATTTGTTCTTCTACAACTTTCCCATTAGTTGGTGGCCTATAAACTGCACTGAGCAATGTAACTGCATCAGTTTGTTTCTTAGATCTATCCAAATAGATTCTATCCTTGGTCCCTTTCAGACATCCTTTCTCCAATATCGCAATGTGCTCCGAAATCAATTTTGTCGCCCTTCCTCATTTCCTTCCATTTCTATCATTCAAGCAATTTGAATGAAAAGTGCGCTGCAGCCAGTTTTCTTATCTCTCATTTCTAGTCCACTTCACCAGAGTCTCCTTTTGATGTTGGATGGCAAACAAAACTTAATATGGTCCTCCTCCTAACTACGGCATTTCTCTTTTAGTTTTGCTTTTGGTTGCTCTTTCTTTCAAGTGCAATAAAATTTGAGAGCTTACCACTGTCTTAATAATAAAAGATGATACCAGTGGTCAGCACATAATGTCAAGATCATATACATGTATCATACAAGTGTTTGAGAAAGAAATTGAAAGATCTTTCACTTATTTAATGCTATTCACTATGTCAGATCATCTTCAAGTTCTTCACAGCAATGAAGGGCTTTTGTACTGTACTCATTATTATAATAAGGCGAAAATCACCAATCAATTTTCATATTGTACAAACTGCAATGATTGGATAATCCAATTTACCTCAATTGGAAGATTAAATAATGAACATAATATTGTGAGAATTTCTCTTCTTTTTCTGAGTAGTGCCAAAGGATCTCTGAAGTCCACCTGAAAGGGCAGATGGAGTCTCAGTTTAATGTTTTATCTGAGAGACAACACCTCTGACAATGTCGCACACCTTTTCATACGGCTCTCAAAGTTCGGCAAATTTAATCCAGTCAATTCTCTGGAGAGAGACTTGAGCCTATGAACTTGCAGTCGTTTTTGCAACATTAGGAATTTAGGACAAAGGGTCAGGAGTAAACTATTCAGCACTTTGCTCTTACTCCACCTTTCAATAAGTTTACAGCTTATCTGGTTCTGGTCTCAACTCCACTTTCCTGTCTTTACCTTATAGCCCTTGACTTCCTTGTCTATCAGAAATCTATCTAACTCAGTCTTGACAAAAGTAAATGACCAGCCGCCACTACTTTTCAATAAAGGGAATTCCATTCTTGAACAATCTTCTCAGAAACAGTCTATCCCACAAGAGGAAAAATTCTCTGGATATCATTTCAAGATCTTTGACGATCTGATGAGGAGTCAATCAGACTCAAATGTTAAATCTGTTTCTGTCTCCACAGATGCTGCCAGACCTGCTGAGTTTCTCCATTCTCTCTGTTTGTTCCTTTCTTTGTTCACCTGCCTCAGTTGCTTACAGCACAACTAATTTAGAAAGGACATTACCCCTGTGGATACCTTTCTCCCAGTCTGAACAGGTGTAAGTTTTAAAGAGAGACAAAGCAGGCTTTCTTGAGTAAACAAAATATTGAGTGTATTAGTTACTAAACACAAAAATATAATGATGCAATATACATACACACAGATAATGAGTAAAAAGTGAGTCTAAAAATCTAAGAGAAAAGGTATATGGATCAGTCTCTCCCAGTCAATCGTAAACAATAGATAATGGGGGTAACAAGCATGGGGCTGGATGAACACAGCAGGTCAAGCAGCATCATAGGATTTTC
>JAHRHZ010000133.1:32201571-32226908 GCA_024137785.1 Ginglymostoma cirratum | reverse complement strand
AGGATTTTCCTGCTCCTATGATGCTGCTTGACCTGCTGTGTTCATCCAGCCCCATGCTTGTTATCTCGGATTCTCCAGCATCTGCTGTACCTTTTATCTCTAATAGATAATGGGGCATTGATAGCTAGACAGTTGATTTTAGGGTTCTTGGCTTTGTAGTTAGTTGATTTTTGGGTTTTTTTTATTTCTGAATGAAATAATGCTTCTATTGTCCTATTTCCTTTTGACTGGCTTCTAGAATTCAGAGAGGCAGGTGACTAATGGGTTGGTTCTTTGGCTGTGACCTACATAGAACACTAGCACCTAAACCCAATCTAGTTCCATGAAACTCAGTTCACAAGAACGCTATTTTTTTTCCACGTGCATTCATTCTTCTGAGGTCATATACAGGCCTGGTTTACATTTGATTTTA
Organism: Ginglymostoma cirratum; assembly: GCA_024137785.1. NCBI lineage: Eukaryota > Metazoa > Chordata > Chondrichthyes > Orectolobiformes > Ginglymostomatidae > Ginglymostoma > Ginglymostoma cirratum. The sequence goes on along the minus strand of JAHRHZ010000133.1, from coordinate 32,226,496 downwards.
TATACCATTTGGAAGGGCAAGACACAAAATATATGTAAGAGGTGAATTTCTACTAAAAGGGGCCTCCATCACCACTTCTTCCTGTTACATTTTCCTCTGTCTGTTTAAAGTTTCCCTGACATTCTACAGGTGTAATATTCTATGGGTTCCACCCAGACTTTGCCAGACAGCACTGAATTTACATGTGTAGTTTTTTTTATCTGTAGTTGTCTTTTTTTAAAAAACACATTATGGAATTAGAAGTTAAAAATATCTACAGGACATCAATTCTGATTTATCCTGCTAATTGGCCTTGTCATGCCATTCACCAGAACACTGGCACCAGCCTGATTCAATTATTGTCTATCCCAGAGATTACTGGTGCCAGTACTGTGCCAGGCCACCATGGTGGCTCAGTGGTTAGCACTGCTGCTTCCCAGGTTCGATTCCAGTCTTGGGTGACAGTGTAGAATTTGTATTTCTCCCCATGCCTGAATGGGTTTCCACCCGGAGCTCTGCTTTCCTCCCACTGTCCAAAGATGTGCAGGTTAGGTGGATTGGTCTTGCAAAATTGCTCCATATTGTCCAAGACTGTGCTGGCTAGCCATGATAAATGGGATTACTGGGATTGGATAGGCTCTTTCAGCGGGTTGGTTCAGACTCAATGGGCTGAATGGCTTCTTTCCACACTGTAGGTATTTTATGATCTGGTTCTACCCTATGAAATGAAACCCTTTCATCCCACATAGATCTTTGAGCTCCTCAATCAATTATTTATTTTATGCCAAATTGCTCCAGTCTCAGAATAATCCAGAAATTATTACCTCTGAGTTTCTGCTTTTTTAATTTAGCTGCTAGCATCTCATGCTCTCTAAGCAGAACCTCTTTGCTGGTCTTATCTATGTCACTGAGATCCATGTTGCTCTCCAGCACAAAGTAGATGTCCTGAACCCTGGGACAAGCCAGGCAACACAGCTCTCTGAATTCTTGCTGTCAGTCACTCAGAATTGTTTCTATCCTTTTGAGTATACTTTCATCTACTACCTCTACCTTCTTATTTACTACCCAGCCCAAATGTTATCCTGAGCCATGGTGCCAGCGTTAGTTAGGTCAACAACCCTGTAGCTCCTGGTCCTTATCTAAAGAAGCTTAAAGGCCCTCAAACCTTTTGGACAGTTGCAAGGGCTCAGGCTCTTCACTCCTGCCTTCTGGCTCCCGTTGCTTGTCTCACATCCTTGTCTAATTTCTGACCTCAATTCAAATCAAAGATCCCATTCTAAGGGGTGTGACTGTCTCCTGGTGCAAAATATCCAGGTAACCTCCCACCTTCCTGGGTGTGGCGGTGTTTGCCACCCGACCTCCAGCACATCAACTCTGACCTGAAGCTACTTGAACAGCAGTCATTTACTGCAAAATTGTTTGCTCTGGCGGACACTAACATCCAGATATTCCCACATTCTGCAATCACAACACATCGCGTTCTATTGTTGAAAGATAATTTAAACTAGTGTAGTGAGACAAAAGTCAATTGGAAATAGTGCCGGAGTCCAAAAGCATGCGGAGTATAACTGTTGTATTGAAGCCAGGAAACCAGCCAGTTCTTCAGCAAATGTGTGCAGCAATGACAAAGTCTGTAGTCAATGCTATTAGTGCAGCAAGCCCTCTTTAAAAGATCTAAATGGCCATGTTGATCTCTCTACATTAGAGAATTAACAAAAGGCACACTCAATTTCTGGTGCACAGTTGCTATAGTGGCACCCACATCAGCCCTAGAGACCTGACCTTCTCTCAATAAATGCTGAAACCTCAGTTGCAGTGTGAGTGATTTGTTGGCGCTTATTAAAACTGTGCAGTGAAGAAGATGCTGTTGACAGGCAGCAGCTTGCTTTGAGGCTGCCAGCTCACGTACACTTGTTTCTTGCACATCTATAAACAGAACAGATGGGACATTGACTTCAATGGAAATAAAAATCAGGAGAGGTGTAAAACAAGCTGCCAATTTGCTACCTGCTATTTTTTTTACAAGATCGCACAAATTCACAATTATTCCAACAGAACTTATTTAGGACACATCTTCATTTCTGTCCTTGCAGGCTGCACTTCGGTAGCTTTCTTGGCATCATGAATCTACTTCCTTTTTGTTTTCCAAATGTTTGAGGTGGTGAAGATTGCAGTGATTATTATCAACGATCTGTTGCCAGGCCTGTGGGTGACAGCCTGTGACTGCAGTTGGAAAGCTGATCCCAATTTCCAGCACTGAGCCATCAGGTGCTACATTTTTTTTTGTCTGAACAACAAGCATTAAGGACATGTTTTGCTGTAATTCAGAATTTTAGTGTGACCTGTGCAAGCACTTAAAAAAGGAACAGCTCGTTAGCCACTCATGTGGTATAAAATTGACAATGTTGCATGTGGCTTGGAATTGATTGTTCCTTCAGAAGTGACAACCTCTTTTCCACAAATAATTGCACAATTGAAATGATGTCAGCTTGTTTCTTAATTGTAAATCAGCATGGATTATCCAGAAAACAATCTCTTAAACAGTGCTAAAATGTCTGACGGAGTGTTGCCAACACATTAAGAACAGGTGGTAACTGCGGATTTCTTCCAACGGTGATTTTCAACCTCATTGTTACAATCACACTTCCTTCAGCGGGCAAATCACAAAACCTCATTGAGGCATCTTAGATCAAAGTGCTGGCACATCATGGATTATCTCGTATCTTGGGTCAAAAATCTAAGTGATGTCTGCATTGTTATACATGTACTTTGCCTTTAACAGAATTAACTTTTTAAAAATCCATCTGCTGCCTGTATACAATGTTGTGGCTCTCCCTGGCAGTTATTCTGGTGTGGGTCTGCAAGCTGCAAACACTAAAATCAGTTGTTTAATGAAATGTCTGATTCCTAATTTATAATGTGTTTTACAGTTTGAAACAAACAAATCCACAGAGTTAATCATTTCCTGATGCCATGATGTGGAGGTGCTGGTGTTAAACTGGGCAAGGTCAGAAATCACCAGGTGATAGACCAACATATTTGAAAACACAAGCTTTCAGACCCTCACTCCTTCTTCAGGTGTTGGTGAGAGAGGAAGTATCAGACACAGAATTTATAAATTGTCACGCCACTGATGAGAATGTACTGAACGAACCTAAGATGCTGTTAAATTTTTAATCAGTTGGAAGGTTTTAATTGATTAGTATGAATATGTAAATCCCCGAATTCCTTTCAAGCCACTGTTCTGAGAGAACTAAAGGTTTTATCAGTGTAAAGAAGAGGTGACAGTTTAGGACAGACAATGTATGTTAGGTGTAAGAATTGTTTAGAATCAGTTTGTGTTATGATGCCACTTCCTCTTCTTTTGCAAAGAAAATCAAATAATCTGTCCTCAGAAAACTGGTGACTACTTGCCAATGGTGAAGATCGACATAGCGGCAATATACTAGCCCATCAAATTCTTTTTAAAGAAAGTATCCACACACATGCAAAACCAGGAAGAAACTGACAAATGAGAAGCTTTCAGCAAACACCAGTTCACCTATTCCATCTGCAGACAGACAGTAGAGACACAACAGAAACGGCAGCAGAACTGAAATAGAAAAAAACTAGATCACCACTTTCTTCTGAATTAATAGAGCTGAAATCTCAACTCGCTATTGTAGAGAGAAAAATGAAAGTTCAAGAGGAAAGTACTGAACATCTAGCTCAGGGTAAATCCTAATAAGACCATAACAAGTAGGAGAGAAGTGGGCTGTTCGGCCGTCCAGCGTGGTCCCCCTCTCAATAGGATCATGGCTGATTTGGCATTCCTTATGTCCAATTTCCTGCCCTTTCCCATTGATTCCTTTAATGATCAATAATCTGTCTATCTCAGACTTAAATATACACAAGGACTCTTTCCCTATCGTGCTCCGTGGCAAGGGATTCCAAAGACTGACAACCCTCTGAAAGAAGCAATTCCTTTTCTTCTTAGCCTTAAATTGATGCCCCTTTATTCTGAGACTGTGCCTTCTGGTTCTAGACTCTCCCATGAGGGGGAGTATTGTCTCAGCATTTAGCCTGTGAAACTCCTTAAGAATCTATATGTTTCAATGAGAGCATCTCTCATTCCTATAAATTCCAATCTATTTAACGTTTGCTCATAAGACAATCCCTCCACACCAGAAATCATCCCAAAGAACCTTCTCTGAACTGGCTCGAATGAAATAATATCTTTCCTTAAACAAGTGGACCAAAACTTCTCACAGTACTCCAGTTGTGGTCTCATCCGCACCTTGTCCAGTTGCAGTAGGACCTCTCTAATCTGTGAGGATGTTGTCTCTGAGGTGATGTGGACTTTAGGACGTTCCTCCATTCAGCTCACAGAGGTGATTAAAAAATTGAAGGAGAAAGAAATGAAGTAGGACAAGCTACAAGTTCTCTATAATCCAACAAACTCAGCAGAAACAGCTACAGAAACGATGGCCTGAGCTCAAAGTAACATGGGAGAAAATGACAGACCTGCAAAACCAGCTGGAGTGTTGCAGTATACACATAATGAAGCTAAAATCACTCATAAGACAGTATTCTCAGAAATAAGTCCAGCAATGTTGTTGGAAAAAAATAACTCAAGCAAGACATAGAAGAAACCAAACAACCACTGAAGGAGTAAATGGAAAAGGCCCACATTTCAAAGAAAGCCAAAATAAAAGAATTTGAAGAGGCTGGACAGTTATTTAAGTAGATTATAAAGAGGAAAATATAGTGCATTGAAAAACAGCTAAAACTTTGATAGAATTAGAATCCAGGGTGTAATCCCAGAAGCTTCAAAATGAGTTGGAAGCTCTTAAGGAAGAAAAAAGTAAATGCCAAGAAGACTTGTACTGCTTAAAATGCCTTGATGAAGGAATCAGTAAGTGACTAATCTGGAACAAAACCAGCGTGTAGTGCATCAGAATTAGCAAATTCTGGATCAGCAACTGCAGTCCACTAAAGGAAACTTTGACAGCATTAACATAACGATTGACATTATCACCAATGATTATATAAATCAATGGTACGTCCAGACAAAGTCATCATCACAATATCTGGACATATCAGGGAATCATCTACACATAATACAGACTCATAGTCTCACTTTTATTGTAAATATTTAAACAATCTTTTGAAAATTAAAGAAGATGTTTTATGTATTCGTTCCCTTTAAGAAAGTTCACCTTTAAGTATTTTTTGTGCTGTGTGTACACAATGTTGTGAATCTGCCTGACAGTTATTCAGGCGTGGGTCTGCAAGATGCAGAGATCAATTTGTTGCTTCACAAGTAATGATGTGCTTTGCTGTTATAAATAAACTACACCACAGAGTTAGTCAATCTTTGATGAGCAATGATTAGGCAATTACCATTAACGCGACAAGTGTATTTCTGAAAAAAGGCACGCTTTGTCAAAACTTTTCACCTTGAACCCATCAGAACATTTGACAGGAAATCAAATTCAAAAGGAAAGCCATCATTAATGCTGCATGAAAGGAGAGTGCTGATTGGTTGGCAAGTGGAGTGGGATTGATTGAGACATTGTCATGAATACTGATTTATAGTTAATAGCCAACTTTGTTACATTTTGAACCAAGCAGGTTAGTCAGGGCATCGTCCTGAGAAATTAACCGGCGAATAGCTGTCACCTATTTTGTTGAATTAAAACAGATGGAGTGCATAGGCATGTTCTTTCTATCTAAAAAGAGCAGTGCCCATGGATTGATATATGATCCATGTGGCCAACTGTTTCCTGCTGGACAGATCATTTTATCCAAGAAGGGCACCCAGCAAGGACTAAGGCAATGATAAGACCCTAATGTTGAAAAAGAATATATCTCATTAACAGATGCAAATCAGGGTGCTATGAGCTAAGGATGGGCAGTTTTGTCAACCAGAATGAAAATTAGGGATGGCCAATTCAAAGACAGCAAGTGAAGAAGGCTGCTGTTATTGCCCAGAGAAAACAACTTTCAGTTCACAGGGCCCAAGAGTCACTTATCTCGACATGAATAAAAAAGTATCTGCTTCACCTGGTAGGTTCTTGCAGATCTCTGCAGCCTCCTGAAACAGGAGGTGCTACCCAGGAGGCCATGCTTTGTCAGTGTTTGTCAAAATCTCCATTGCCTTTTGTCCCATTTTCTTTGCTATTGCAACAGTATTCAGAGCTGCATCAAACAGGTCACAAACATCTAGTTTGCAAGAACAACCAATTCACATTTTTCCTTTGAAACCAAAATTTTAGACAATAGAGATCTACTGCAGCAGAGAATTGTAGAGATGGTTGTGTTCACTCATGCCTAGGGCATGGTGTCGCCATCAAAGCACCAGAAGACTCTCTAGAAAAAGTTCATCACCATGCACGCTATTCATGTTCTGCTAATCTATGGTCATTGATGAAGAATTATGCAGGTCAGTTCCAGATTCATGCAGTTGTTACGACAAGTTCAACCTGCCACACACTCCATTATTCCATCAACCCACCCTTCTATTCTGGATTAAAACTGTCCCTTTAAGTTCCACATTCTGATATCTGATGTGTGTTTAATGCTTTCGAAGTAAAATCAATGACATTTTTCCACACATGTAACTAATCATTATTAATAGGTGCTCAGAGGAACTTTTGTGTTGATACTTCCATTTTTTTCAGGACTTCAGTACAGATACATCAACTAGTTTAGGACTATACAAATCGATGTGACTTTTTAACTCAGAATTATTTTATTCTACACCCTGGTCTGGGTGGGATGCTCTTTGGAATTTCAGTAAACACTCGATAGGCTGAATGGCCTGTTTCTGCACTGCAGGGATTCTGTGATTCTATTATCTCAGGTTAATGTCTACAATGGAAATTCCCAGCATGGCAAATATATTTTCTAAAGACAACTCAGTAGTAACAATGGCTGAGACATTATCCTGAATCTTCCAAGGAGTAGCAATCACTACTGGATTGCTGCACCACTCCTTCTTTTGTCCCAAACAATGGATTTCTGGCCAGGATATTTGATTATTTTTTCTCCAAAATTGTGGAAGATAAAACATTCGTCATTCTTCTTTACAACAGTAGGTGCTGTGTTCTGTTTTATAAATGTCTGAAAACTTCTTTGAAAGTCCTGGAGAGAAGGTAAGGTGTAGGCTGGATGAGGTAAATGGATAAGGTCATAGGGTCAGAAGTGGGTAAGGTGGCAGACTGGCAAATTTGTGAGGTAAAGAGTTTTTTCCCAGTCTAATATTTCCTGGGTATCTACTCAGATTAGTAAATTAGAATCCTTTGAAATCTCTAACCCTAACTCTAACTCTAACTGAGACCTAGAAACAAAGGTTTGAAAAGGAATTGCCCCTTGGATGTTCAAACTTCCCAATGGTGTCCTTGTGCTGGGACTTCCAAGGGTCCCCTAGCACATCTCATGGGATTTGTCCAGTCTCCGACAATCTTTTTTGTAAATTCATTCATGGGATGAGGGTTTCGCTAACCAGGCAGCATTTATTGCCCATTCCTAATTGCCCAGAGGGCAGTTGAGAGTAAACTATATTGCTGTGGGTCTGGAGTCACATGTAGGCCAGACCAGGTGAGGATAACAGTTTCCTTTCCCTAAAGGACATTAGTGAACCATATGGGTTTTTGCTGACAATCAACAGTGGATTTTTGGTCATTATTAGATTCTTAATTCGATTTTTTTTATTGAATTCAAATTGCACCATCTGCCATGATGGGATTCGAACCCAGATTCCCAGAACATTAACTGGTTCTCTGGATTAAATGTAGAACAATAATAGCACTTGGCCATCACCTCACCTCTGTGGATCGAAAGGTCTGGAACAATAAATTCTTGTGCGTTATTTAAATGTAAAGAGAGAGAAATAAACTGCAGTTGTGCGATCAAACTCTATGTACTGGATTTAAAACAGTGTTAAGATTCCCAGATTGTTATGAGTGGGCAGCATCAAGGCATACCATAACTCCCATTGTGTTTGAGATTAGAGGGATAGAGTGTGCCTTTGGGGGATGAATAAGAAAGAAAACCTTGTTTTCATGGATGCAGAGGAAGGGAAACTATTTATGAGAGATTAAATGATATTTCAATAAAACAGAAACTGCCACTGAAACTAAATTAAAATTGCGAAGCCTTTGAATACTGTGAACAACTGATAAGGTAACTCATTCAATGAAAGATAGGGAGGCCAATGAGAAAGATTTGACTTGTCTAAATAATTCAGGAGAATGTAGTTTAAGAAAGGGAGTGTTATTTTTATTCATTCATGGGATATGAATATTACTGAAAACACTAACATTTATTGCCCATTCATAAATATCACTGAGAAGGCAATATAAGCCATCTTCTTGAGGCAAAACCTAAGGACACAAACTAGGACTTACGGAGCGTAGACGTGATTACAGTAAGAATAAAAAAAATTGCAATATTTCTTAAATATTTTTGAAGGAGAAGGGCATTTCATATTTCCCAGAAATACAACATCAGATGAATAGAGGGTAATCTGAAACCTCAGTGGTTGACGAATAATGTTCTGAGGGGTTATACAATTATAAAAGGTACTTTGAAATGTACAAAAGGCCAAATTGACAGGAATAATGAGACAAAATAACTAAAAATAATAAATGGAAGGTTAAGGTTTCATTGCGGAAAAGAATATCGAGGGAGATGGTTAGCATTTTTAAAGCTATTTTTAGAGACAATGTACAATCAAGGACTGGAAAGGTCTTTTGAAAGATAGACTAGGGTGGTTAGAAACAAGGGTATAGAAATGGCTGATTAGTCAAGCAGAGATCTTAGCCTAGATTTTAAAGTCAGTTGCACCTGGGCAGAACAATCACTGAGTACACATCCACAAGATATATTAAGAAAAATGTTACATTTACTCACATTTCCAGTCAATGTTGTCAACATAAAATCCTTTATCTACAATCTTAATTCTGTTCATCTTGGTAAATGATAACCGCTGGATTTATTACATATTCTCATCCTCCACTATTTGTCCTTTATTTTCAAAGCCCGCACCTAATCCTTATGCGAAATGAAATTAGATTCTTGATCTTCAAAGCGTTAGTTTCTTTTCAATAGAATCACAAGACATTTCAAATAGCATCCACTAATTCAACTTTTTCAGAAGGTGTCCTGCATTTATGAACCATGTTTAGTTTATATAAATTTGTTATTGCTTTCTGTTTTAAGTACTCTCAAATGTGTTACATTGGTCCAGGCATTTCAAAAATCTTTAACAGCTTAGCTTCCTTATTAACAATTTCTTTAATAATAAATACACTATACATAATTTTCTCATAATTAGTCCCTAACAGCTTGGTTGCTAAATTTGTATTATTAGTGTATTGGTGAAGAAGTTATATTTTGTCAAAGCTTTTCATCTTGCACTCATCAGGACAATTGGCAAGAATGTCAGTTCAAGGGGAAAACACCTCTCATTCTCAGAACCTACTTACCAACCGACAGCATTTTCCTCTCATGCAGTAAGGCTGTCGATTTTACCCTTGAATTGACATTCTTGTGAACTGTCCAGATGAGGGCAAAATAAAAACTTGTGTCTCTATTCAGCAATGCTCAAGTTTTGTATCTCCAAATGACTATATTGTTGTCAAATAGCTCAGTTAGATGGATGGCTGGTTTGCAATGCAGAGTAAGGATAACAGCATTGATTCAACTCCTGCTCTGGCTGAGGTTGCCATGAAGAACTCTTTCTCAACCTCTCCACTTGCCTGGGTCATGTTGACTCTCAGGATAAACTACCAGCTGTCTCTCTATAATGAGGGACCAGTCCTAAAGTCCAGTAAGATTATGGTGACTTTATATTGTGTAATAGTGACATGCAAAATCTTAAAAGAAACAGCTATTTAAAAATTCACAGTTGTCTCAATCAACAACACATCCTTCATTTTAGTTTGAATGTTTTCCTTTCCCGGGAGTACACGTTCCTGGGGACTAACACATTTAATAATGAAATTAGTTGAGGACTGAGCAGCCTCTCTCATTAAAATCCGTCTGCAGCATTAAGTTGTTTGACAAAATCCCTAGTGTGGATGTTCTTTCAAGATGCTGTATATTGGATGTCAGAGATCAGTTTCATCATGTAGACCATACAGTTCACATGGAGGATTCCTGTATTCCAACAGCAATATTATGAAAAAAAAACAGCTGAGCCCAGGAATCTGGGCCACAGCAAATCCCAAACTCCCATGCAAAGTGCTAGGTCCAAACCCCAGGCAAGATTTCTCAGGTTATTACGGCTCCAGACAAATACCCCAAATCGTTTATCTCTGATACATGTACAGATAAACTAGCTCCCTTTCTTTATTCACCTTCTCCTTTAGTTGATCATAACAAGGTTATAAAAAAGCACCCTGCCATTGTGGGTGCCTTTCTTCCAGAAAAGTGAATTTAAGTTTTAAAAGAAGTTAATTTAACCAGACTTCCTTGAATTAACAAGATAATTAATTTATTATAGCTGCTAAATACAAAAAGAAAGAATAGCACAACACACATACACACAAACCAGGAGCAGGAAGTGAGTCCAAAAAAAAGATAAAGGTCAAAAGATATGTGGATCGATGAATCTAAGTCGCTCTTGAAGACTATATAGTTGAATGTTAATAATTAATAATTTCAGGATTCTTAGTTTTGCAGGTTAATTGAAATCCCTTTGTCTTGTTTCCTTTTGGCTGCTTGTTAGCCAGCTGGCTTCTAGCACTCAAGAGTTAGATAATGCTTTTACTTGCAATGTAGGGGTGAATTGTGAGTGGTTCTTCAACTGTGACATCCACAGCACATTCGTGTTCAAATCCAGACTAGTATACATGCGTGCTTCAGTTAATTAGCACACACAGACCAAGATTGTAATTGGTATTTAGCCCATATTTCTGTACATTCTTGGAAGAATAAAGCACAACAAATATGTATACAATATCTTCCAAATGTGAAAGTAGTAATTTCTTGAGATTCTTTTGACAAGAGAACCAATCAATATTCATGTTTGGCGTCCAGATTAGAGAATATTGTGATTGGTTGGCTCGCCCAGCTGGTTCGTTGTTTCTCCGCGGACGTTTCATTACCCTGTTGGGTAACATCAACATGAAGCGCTGTTGTGTTTTCCCGCCTATTATTTGAACTCTGGAGTCCGTTGTGCTGGATTACCTCACTTCCGGTTTTCCTTCGCAGTGGAGTGTATATGGGGTCGAGCTCTATGTGTTTGTTGATGCTTCATTGGAGGCTGCACTGATGATGTTATCCAGCAGGGTAATGAAACATCTGCGGCAAAACAATGAGCCTGCTCGGTGAAACAAACAACCACAACATCCACTACCCGAGCTACAAATCTACTCTAAAGCCTTCGAATTGGAGAATAATTTAGCTCCTATGAATTTGGAATTCATCTCCACTAAAGTTGGAATTTTGTGTGAACATCTCTTTCAAGAAAGGTTTAGACATCCTGAATTGAACCATACCTACCTTTTTTTAACATGCATGGAATAAAGCTGCACCCATCTGTGTGATGTACATGACAGATTATGGTACTACATTCCATGACATCCAGCTCACTCTTAATTTCCTCTTGTATGTGAACATCCCTCCCTCTCTTGAACAGTTGATTGGTGGAATTTGCATCTTGTCCGAGATACAGTGCAGCATCACTTTTGAACTTTCCTAAGGCAGTGAATCTGTCTGATACAATTGTTATTAAGTTTGAGATTAACTCAGTACAAGTATTCTTCATGTTTTCTACTGTAATTGGTAATTTGATGGTCTTCTGAATGGTCACAACATAAAGATCAGTGCACTTCGGTTACCCTGTAATCGACAGTCCTGCGGTGATTACCACTTAAAACACTTAACAGTTTCCAGGCAGAATTGCCATAGCTGCATTTCAGCATCAATATACCAATGCAAGTGATGGATTTCCCATTATATGCAGTTAATTTCACTCTTGTAGGTTGACTTCCGGTGATCCAAATTCATATCCTTCAGGATCCTGACTAGTAGCATTAGATCCCATACTGTCTTTAGTCATGAATGTGTGTTTGTCATTAATGAGGGCATATTAATCGTGGCAAAGCTTCCCACTGTTTGACTTCACCTACACTATCTAGCACATTCAAATTGGGATTGACTTCCAGTTGCAGGTTCTTCCACTTTGAATCTTGACTCTGGTCAGCCTTGCTGCCAGCATCATGTATGTCCTTGACCAAGGGATATATTTACAGAATAAGAGGACACACATTTAAAACTGAGATGCCAAGGAATTCTTTCTCTGGGAGGGTAGTGAATGTTTGGAATCCTCATGGAGCCTAAAGTCACTGCAAGTATTTAAAGAGAAGGTAGATAGATTTTTGAAATATCAGGGAGATGAGAAGCTGACACAAAATAGGAGATGAAACCTGGGATAAACCAGCCATGATCTTTTTGAAATCAGGGGGAGGCACATGGGGCTCAATTGCCTCCTAATACGACTGCTCCAGTTTCTTATCCTGTTGTTTTCATTTATGCAGATGTCTAGCATTCCCCCTGTTGTTGCTTCCAGCATGCTGCAGATGCTTATTTATTGGTTGAACCCTATAGTTGCCTCTCTTGTATCAGTGCAACCGAATTTCTTGTTCATTTTCACTACAAGAGTTCCAAAGATCTTGGAATGCAAGACACCCTTAAGATGGGTGTAACAGACTGCAGTTCCCACCCAGCTTGCCTGCTTTCTGCATCCTGTGCCAAATCTAGTATCTGCACTGTTGAGACATAGAAATAGGCAGCTGAAACAAAGCAACCTTTCTACCTCTGAATCTGCAACACAGTAAAACTGAACCATCAAAAACCCCCAAATAGTCACTCCAATGGTTCCTAACCAGACTTTTGGATAATCAGTCCCAGGCTTTGTGAATAATTAATTTACAGACACCAGTTTTACATTTGAAACAAAAGACGTAACAATTTATTAAATACAAACTGACATTAGCAGAGAGAAAATTAAACAACACTGTAAGTTGATTAATGTCAATGTTTTAAATGCAAAACATTTGTTTTAAATGCCATTCACACGAACTAAAGATAAACAAACATTGTGAAAGGATAAATAAGAGAAAGTAACAAACCTGGCCTGATTGCTTAAATGGCTTTCAAGATCCATTATTCACAGGCATAAGTATGGACTCCTTGGCGGTTTTCCCTGCAAGGTTAATCACAGTCACCTTCTCAGTACCCTGACACAAAGGATGCAATACTCCTAACTCTGGTTACTATCTTTGGACTTCCGGAAGCTGGTGTAGCAGATAAAGCAGAGGGAGTTTTCATGTTGTCTCAGCAGCAGCCAAAAGAAAATTTCTCAGAAAGCATAAAGCTTGAACAGCGGGTCTATTCCAGACTTGCCAGAACCAATATTCAGGTACTGACCTCATTTATAGCCAATTTCGCTAATAGCCAATAAGCGCTAATAGCCAATAACCCAGAGGTCAATAGATCACAATCATCCTCTGCTATTTGAGATTGCCAATTTGCCATGTGCATCTGCTGCCTACGCCAGTGTTACTCTGTTCTGCACACTGCATTTTGTTTTTCTGGTGGTGGAAAGTAAAGAATAAAGTTTTTTTTCCACAATGGTGTCAGTGCACCTACACACAACCACGGGTGATGTGGCGAAAAAATAAGCACTAAAACAAAATAAAAAAAAACACAATGCTTTCCTGGAGGTCATTATTGTCTGTAAGCCTTTTAATCAAGACTCAACCTGCAATTAACCTCTAGGCCTGGCCTCACAAACAAACAAAATCTTGCCTGGTCAGTTCTTTTCTTTTTAAACAAAACTGTCCCAAAGTCCATCAGTCATTTCTAGCCCATGATTCAAAATTCATAAAAGAATATAATAAAAGTAATGAAAATAAATAATAAAACATCAGTGAGGGTTCTACCAGCACCAAATACTTGCTACAATATTTGGCTACAAAGACTTCATATTTTCTGCTATTTTTAAGCTCTGTGTCAATGCTGTAACATTTCTTATGCTACAAGAGATTATTTAAAAATCTTTGAAAGGTTTTGAAGCTTTAAGTAGCTCCTTTATCTGCTCGTCAATCTTAGTCTTCAGGAATCACAACACCTATTGATAATCAATTGATTCTTGTGGATGTTGTCTCTAAAACATCAGCTCCACCTAGTGAATTCCAAATGTTCAAGTGAAGTGCTACTGCGGTGAGTGAGAGCAATGGTTTCCATGAAATTATGTCACTTAATATTATTTATATCTTTTCAATCAAAGTCAGTGAAATGGGCCACAGAACCAGACATTTAAAACAACCACACGACAAATGAGTAAAATATAGAAGCATTGAATATATACACATGTCAAGGTATATTTTCAATAAATTCCTGAGTAAATGGACTTTCAAAATAACACATGGACGTCACATAAATGAAATGTGTGATTAAATCTATAGTGAAACAAGAAAAATATCCTTTTAAAATTTCCAAATATTTCAGAATAATTTGCAATAAATTGCTGAAAAAAATGATGTGCATTTGAGAAAAAGTATCTAGAATTTCCCCTCAATCTTGATATTTCATTTTTTATGTAAGTATATATTCTGTTGATACATCTGCTAGCACAGAGGTTTGCCAAAGTGGAATCGATATCCAGACTTAATAGAAAATCCTGAGCGGTCCATTCATTTCCACAAAGGAATTCTGAATAAGCAGTTCTGGAACACATGCAAAACATCCATACTGGGGTTGATTATTGGTGGTATTTTAAATCAAAATGTCCACTGCAACCTCTGAAACAGAGGTATTTTCTTATAAATTATTTAATTTATTGAGAAGAATAGAAATTAACATTTTAACAAATTGTTATTTAAAACTGTGGTAGAATTCTGATCTAAATAGAATATTTTAGTGGAGGAAACTTGAATGAAAACTCTCCTCCCAGTGTTATCCATTCAATCAATTTCAAACCTTTATTAAACAAAACAGATCCAAAGTACTACTCCCTATTTTGGTTATACACTTTCTAATATTTGATGTGTTCAAGTTAATAATGCTACTCTAAGACAAGTTATGAAAAAGTACTTGCCAAAGATTCACTGCGGGACTCATTTATCTTACATTCTATTAAAATTTGCTAGCACTAGCATTCAACTGAGCTTTAAAAATATTCTACTTTAACAAAAAATATTCTACTTTAACTCATGACTGTGCATTGCCCTGATAATAGTTAGGACACTACAATGGTCAAATTATCCTGCATCCTTCACGATGCCAATACAAGCCAAAGCAATAATTTATCAGAGTATCTAATCTAGTACAGTACATGAATGAAGTCAAGGTAGTCAGTCGTGAATTTTCTGCAATGTTGGCTTTCTGAAAATAGATCATACTCAACAGAATTGATTATAATCCTCTATGGTGTTTCAAAATTCAAACACGGTTCAATAAATTATGTTGTTAAAACCCATCAGCATCATTTACGAAACAATTGCCTGTTAAAAGTTTAGCCTGTTAATTCTTGTTTATTCAGCCAGGATAAATCTGATTAATAATGGAAAAAAAACACAATATAAATCAAATCAAAGAAACCATCAGCAATTTTGTTACATGACCTTGCAAGAAGAGTAGAACAACTATTGAGTTAGAGGCTTAAAAACTATCTTTAATCTCCAATTGTATTGATTTACAGGTAATTGACTGAATTATCAATGCAAAGATTTCCTTGAAATGCTAGTTACAGTTAAATTGCTTACAGGTCCTCACTAAATGATCATGTACCAGGTTTCTTTCTTGTATAGTACCCAATCTTTCAGCATGTGTTAATTCTGGTATTTGCATGAGGTTAATAAGCTTGATAGTCACAAAAACTTTGCAACTCACCCATTATATTTATTTCAGTTTTAAACAAATCCAAATGTGTAATCCTTCCACAAAGATCCAATAATTTTCACCTCCTCAAATAATAACATAGGAGAACCTTTATTCTTTTAAGAACTGTCTTTTATAAAAATCAAGAAATCTTAACTTCAATCAAAATTGTTTTGATACTTATCGTATGATATAGAATAGTGGGGTACTCAATGAGACGGAAAATTGACAACGGTACGAACAGAATGCATAAAGAGAATAAACCATTGGTTAGGGAGCCATTAGTTCTTGAGCAGGTTTTTTCCATTTTCAATGAATGTTTTTCAGTGAGATTCACGGTGCCCGATCAATTTGGTCTCAGAGTGACCTTTCTCATGCGATCTTCTGCTCTTCACCTCTTTAAATATGCATTCAGGGTCATCAGTGCCATCCTTGAGCAATAATGCAACATGAGAGGCAGACATGCTGCTGCTCAAAGCCTGTGGTGTCCTTGCCCCTTGTGACATACTTAAGGCCTAGCAATACATTGCTTCAGGTGTTGCAAGCCAGAAACTGGCCCCGACACTGCAACGTTTGACAATTATTTTCGAATGCATGGTCCAGAAAGGAAAGCTTGCAGCATTTTCATAGACAGGAATTTGGAGGTGCTGGTGGAAGGAAGGGGTAAGAGGTGGGTGTTGTAGGTGGTATCTTTAAGAGACGAGTGCTAAGGGAGGAATCATGTGACCTGCTAATTAGGCATGGAGAGGGGAACCTGCATGAGGTGTGCGGGAAATGCCCAGCAATTGAATCGGAGCATGAGGCATGTAAAGTCTGTGTCATGTACTTGGTAAGTATGTATGATTAGTTGTAGTAAATCATTGTGTTTTATAAGTTAACCAGCAGAGCCAAGATGTAACATTATTACAAGGGATGTCCTTTATCCAGCTGACTGCTGTGAGAGGTCACAGCCAGACACAAGCCAGAAAGTGCTCAGGTCAGTGCCATGTCCCATGATAAAAGGAATGCCCAGTGCTGCAAGAAAAAGCTCTATGATCTTCTGCATTTCCAGAAGGTATGTGCCACCACCTTCTCTCAGAAGGCCACCAACCACTTCAATTTTGACACAGCACATGTATCTCAACAAAGCTCATGGAAAACAACTCTCACTAT
This sequence comes from Ginglymostoma cirratum, assembly GCA_024137785.1. Classification (NCBI taxonomy): domain Eukaryota; kingdom Metazoa; phylum Chordata; class Chondrichthyes; order Orectolobiformes; family Ginglymostomatidae; genus Ginglymostoma; species Ginglymostoma cirratum. Next base: position 32,209,492 of record JAHRHZ010000133.1, on the reverse strand, counting down.
ATAATGCATTATGCCTACTCAGTATCTCTTACTATCTGTCCCAGCAATCTGTGCTTCCCCTCTCACTCACTCGGGTCATTTTACCACTTCCCTCCTCCTGTATCACTACCATCTGCTCTTCCAATCACTACTATCATAATCAATCCTTCCTTTTGTCCCACTGCAGGAAAACTTGACCCATAGCCATGTCGAATAGACCTAGACCAGCGGGACATGAGGGTGAAGTGAAGGGAGTGGCAATTACCAGACTCCTCACACCTCAAGGGGAGAACATTTTCAATTTTGCTGGAGGAAAATACAAGCTGGGTCCAGGGAGGCCTCAATGGCCAATCAATGACCTGTGTAGACCTACTCTTCCTATTGCCACCAGTGTAATGTCATTCTTAATCTGCACAAGCTTTCATCGCTGTTACCCACCTAATTTCCTCTCTTCTCTTAAAGTGAGCTGAGTGGCACCCAGCAAACAACTGCCAGGGAGAGGCCAGTGTCAGGGGTTCTCAGCTCCACCTTCAGTTCTGAGGAGGCACCCATTGAACCCTCGGAGGATGCATCAGGAAAGCTTTCACCTACACCCTCCAATTTCTGTCAAATGAGCACTCTGTCTAGATTGGACTTGGGATGGTCAGCATCTTAAAGTGAGCATATCACTGACAAGTCTTCATTGGCGGTCAAAAAACAAAACACCCCATAATGCTAACACTCAGAGGACTGCCAGAAACTGGCATTGATCATCCGAAGGCAGAAGATGATTCCATGGTCTCAGCCATGAGCAACTTTACCAAATTGCAAGACCAGCACAGGAGCAGCAGGTAGATTTGTCAGAGGCAGTCTATAAACTGGATCAAAGCATGGACAAGTCCACCGGTGTTATCAATACCCTGCTGGCCCAGCATACTTCCACTTGGCTACCTCCTTGGACAGCTTGACTACTGTCAGAGAGACTCAAGTATAGCACCTTTTGCATCTTCCTGACATAGAACATAGAACATAGAACAGTACAGCCCAGTACAGGCCCTTCAGCCCACAATGTTGTACCAAACTTTTAGCCTAAATCTAAGGTCTATCTAACCTCCACCCCTACCTTATACCATCATCCATATGCCTATCTAATAGACGTTTAAATGCCCCTAATGAGGCCGACTCCACTATCCTCTCTGGCAATGCATTCCACACCCCTACTACTCTCTGAGTAAAGAACCTACCTCTGATATCTCCCCTATATCTACCTCCACTCACTTTAAAACTATGCCCCCTCGTAATAGCTACCTCCACCCTAAAAGAAGTCTCTGGCTATCCACTCTATCTATACCTCTGTTCATTTTGTACACCTCTATCAAGTCACCTCTCATCCTTTGTCATTCTAAAGAGAAAAGCCCTGGCTCTCTCAACCTTTCCTCGTAAGACTTACCCTCCATTCCACGCATCATCCTGGTAAATCTCCTCTGCACCTTTCCAATGCTTCCACATCTTTCCTCTAATGAGGCGACCAGAACTGGACACAACACTCCAGATCTGGCTTCACCAGGATTTTGTATAGTTGAAGCATAACTTCACGGCTCTTGAACTCAATCCGTCTATTAATGAAAGCTAACTCACCATACGCCTTCTTAACAACTCTATCCACCTGGGTGGCAGCTTTCAGGAAACTGTGGACATGAACCCCAAGATCCCCCTGCTCCTCCACACTGCCACACTGTACACAGGCCTGCACTCCAATTCTCTGGATATAGGGGCTCAGCATCAAAATGGAAGGGGGACAAGGGACCTCAACCAGGCAGACAGGGAGGAACCACTCAGCACACACGGGGAAGAGCTGCCACATTCAGGATCCCTAAAATCTTCCTCTCATGTTACTCTCGAGCGGTGCAGCCCCTCCACCTCCTGTCTGCCTGTGATCCTAAAGTCTACAGGATTTCAGTATGTGAGTTCAAGAAATGTGAGCCTGCATCTGAATAGAACATTGTCAGCAGGTCTGGGCCCTCTGGGCCAACTACAGCCTCAGAAATCACCATTCTAGTCTTCCAGGCCAACTACAGCTCAAAGAGAAATACCAGTGACAAGCCAATAAAACTGGAAATAAACACACAGATGATACCAGTTTTCCATTTTGAAGTGTACAAATTGAGTCAAAGCTGTGTATCTCATTCACCTGTTTTGTTGATTTCTCCTCCTGAAAGATCAAACTCTCTCTATCCTAACTGTGGAAGTTAGCACCGCATTTTGACATAATGAGAAATCAAGGAATAAAGAAACATACTGACACCAGACAGGGGCAGGGCTCATACCCATAATGGTAAGTCTCCTTGCAGTTTTGTAAATCTACTTTCACTTACATTCTTAAAATATCTGCTCCTTTTCACTCTCAGACCTTTCTATGTTGCACTCATACGAGAGATGTGCAGCTCCTCCAGACATCCCTAAAATGGAAAAACTTGTAGTGACAAAGTGATGCTCATCTCTCACAAGCAACCAATTCCAGGGCAGGAAATAGTCTAAGACTTCAGGAACCAGGGCTTCAGTCACGGTGATTTCCTTGTGAGAACTGTGAGCTGAAGTTCTAAAAGATTGTGTTGGTTATGTTATTTCTGAATATACTATTACATTATTTTCCTACATATTAATCATTTGAGTCTCTGAAATAAATGATGTGAAATAATACATTTTACACAAAGACATAACAATGTTAGAACCCATGCTGAAGTTCGTTTTCTTATTTTTATTCTTTCATCAATTTTAGTTTAGAGTTGCGAACTGGGAATTGTGGACTGGAAATGATTGGTGGAATTTGGGACAGCTTGTGGTAAAAGGAAAAGAACACGATCAAACAAGTTTTGTATGTTTGAGGCCAGGTCTGTAGGCTAATTGTAGGTTGAGCCTTGATTAAACGGGTTCCATCAGACATGGTAACATTGGAAAGAGTACTGTGAGTAAACAGATAACAGAAGTTGGCCAATAACGAGGTCAGTACCTGGGAACCGGTTCCAGCAAGTCAAGAAGAGACCTTATGTTCACGCACATGGCAGTTGTTGAATGGTAATTAAGGCACCAGGAGGAGTTGATAATTCTATCAGGGTAGAATCTGAATTGAAGCTTTTTGTTTAATTATGTTGTCTGAGGAAGTGGTTTTTGGCTGCTGCTGAGACAGCATGAAGATTTGAAAGCTCCGTGCCTTATCTGCAGCATTAGTTTCAGAAACCCAAGGAGTAGAAAGCTGAGTTACACATATATTGCTGCCTTTGCTTGGGCGAACAGAGAAGGAGACATTGATATCAATATTTCAGAAAAACAATCAAGGACTCCACATCTATGCTTGTGAAACAAACCATCATGAAAGCCATTTAAGCAATCTGGCCAGTTTTGTTATTTTCTTTTATTTTTATTTTATTTATCCTATAATGTGTTTGTCTGTCTGCCTTGTCTTAGAATGGGGTTGAAAACAAATGTTCCACGTTTAAAGCTTCGACGTTAATCAGATTACCTCGACTTTGTTTGATTTTTTCTCTGCTAAATGTATTATATATTTAGTAAATAGTTAAGCCTTCTGTTTGAGATTCAAAACCAAAATTAATTATTCACCAAGTCTGAGACTGGTTATTCAAAAGTCTCGTTATGAACAATTAGAGTAATTATGGGGGTCATTGATAGTGAACACAGAGGTAGAAAGGTTGATTTGGTTTGGCTGTCCGTCTCATGTAGTAACAACAATTACAACCTCTTATGCCCACAATTATCAAGAAAAAAGTTCTTAATCCGTTTTATGTAAAATTCTACATAATTCTTCACCTTAAAAGGAATCCAAATTATATTGTATATCAATCAATTTTATAGTAACACACACACACACACACACACACACACACACACAGACACACACACACACACATATATTGTATATGAAAGTTGATTATCAATGAACTTCAGTCATAAATCAATAATATTTTTTAAATGTTTGTTAAATGTGTATATTTTTAAGTAACTGTGAAACTTGAAATGAAAACAAGATTGTGATGTAAAACTTATTTGGGTCTTTAATGGGTTTTACATTAAATGTGAATTATGAAGTTCTGCACCCAATACTGATTTAATGATAATATATAATGACATATTCATAAAAGCTGTGGAATTAATCTGCAGCAGCTCCTTGAGAATCAGAGTGACTCTGATTCGTTTGGTGACAGCCATTGCAAATCTGAAGCTGTGAATTCAATTTGAAACCTCAAGAAGTTTATGGACCTGATAACAGTCTCATTCCAAAACAGCTAATCACTGGCCTTTACCTGACAATGTGAAAAATAAGGACTACTGGACCTGAAACATTTACTCTTCTTTCTTTCCACAAATGCTGCCAAAATTGCTGAGTTTCTGCAGCTGTTTCTATTTTAAAATGTGAAGAATTGCATGTCCTGTGCATAAAAAGCAGAACAGATCCAACCCATCAATTACCATCTCATCAGTCCACACTTGATCATCAGAATGTGATGGAAGGGGTCGTTGGCAGTGTTAACAACAGCACTTACAAGGCTCACTGATGGTCAGTTTGAAATTCACCAGAGCTGCTTGGTTCCTGATCTTATTACAGCCTTGGTCCAACCATTGCCAAAACAGCTAAAATTCAGTGATGAGGTGAGAATCAAAACCCTTGACTTCAAGGCCACATTTGACTGTGTATAGCATTAAGGAACCGAAACATAATTGGTGTCAGTGGGAATCAGGAGGAAATCTCTCTGCTGGTTGGAGTCAAACCTGTCACATAGGAAAATGGTTGTGGTTGTTGGAATTCAGACATCTCAGCTCCAGCACATCACTGCAGGAGTTCCTCAGGGTAGTGTCCTAGACTGAACCATCTTCAGCTGCTTCATCAATGACCTCCTCTCCATCATAAGGTCAGAAGTGAGGATGTGTCACTGATCATTACATCACATTCAACAACATTGCCTCAGGTACCAAAGCATCCCACGTCCGTATGCAGCAAGACCTGGACAACATTCAGGCTAGGGCTGACAAGTGGCCAATAACACACACACTGTATGTGCCAACTCGTGATAATCTACAATAATCAAGAATCTAACACTGCACCCTAACATTTAATGGCATTACCATCACTGAATCCCCACTTAAAACTTTCAAGTTTAAAAGTGTTACAACTGACCAGAAGGTGAGCTGGGCCAAACATATGAATACAGTGGCTACAGAGCAAATGTTAAACTGCTGGAACCCAGCAGGAGCCGGAGTTGATCCAATAATGAGGTACAAAGCAAATATTCTCTCATCTTTCTCTTAACGAAATGCAGGAATTTACTGACCTGCCTCAACTGATCCTCCTCCAGCACTTTTCCCAGATGAAATTGTTTTAATAAAAGGAGCAGAATGTGTGAGATGAACAGTCAGCAAAACACAAATACTGCCTCTGTTAAAAATTCTGCAGACTTTGCTCCCAGTAATTTCTATTCAACAAGAACAGTGCAAAAACCAAGATCCAGGCACAAGGGTGCCCAATATCAGGACATAAGCAGAATGGGGCCTGATGCAGTGAAATCTGGATTGTCTTGTGCAAAGCTGGATCGTTCAAAGTGTCAACTAGTGTTTCCATCTACATTCCTGTTCCTTCTGTCATTTGATCAAAATCATGCAACAGCAATGTGCGTCTACCAAAGCCACATGGATTGCAGAAGTTCAAGCAGGCAGCTCACCACCATTATCTCAAGGGATGAGCAATAAGACCAGCCAGTGATGCCTACATCCCATGTACGAGTAAATAAAAAAGTTGTGACAGCAAGCTCCCACAAAGAGCAATGTGATCAAGAGCAGAATATCTGCTTGTGTTGTGATGCTGAAAGTCTTTTCTCTCAAAAGGAAACCCAGCTAACCTGACGTATATCACAAAATCTTAAAGCACTTAACACTTCATTCAAACACATAGTAATAATAATATTCATCATCATGATCAGGAGCTCCCTTAGCAGATATTCTGCACAGGATGGTGGGTTCTTAAAATAATACTTATTTACTAATTTGAGTATTGTGTTATTTGTTCAGAATCTTACCCACCAACAGTGTACATCAGCAAACTATGGGCCTACAGTCCATGATATTTTGTCTGTAAAGTTTAATAGAGAGAAAGTCATAGACAACTCATCTTGTAATTATTGATTTAATACTTATCAAGGATCCTTGTTGACAACATGAACGAGGTCTTTATGATGCCAGAAGAATGCTGCCAGTTGCATTTCTTTTCAAATTTAAGGAATGTGTACACCACTTAGCTAGGCTAGCAGTTAAGAGTCAACCATGTCGCTGGGGTCTGAAGTCACATGGAGGCCAGAACATTTCCTTCTGTAAAGGATGGGGAAGAGGAACATAATTAATCCTCAATATCCTATTCTCCATTTCAAATGCAGAAATATGAAGAGGATTTCCTTCCCTAAAAGCCAGATTTTTTTAACAACAATAGTGACATTAGACAAGCATTTTATTTGTCTTATTTTTAATTGAATTCCAATATCACCAGCTACCATGGCAGGATATGAACCCAAATCCCCACTGAAATAATTCCACAAAGATTGATATCCCATCACCAAAACACCTTTTACTTATACATGGGGATTCTTTGACACTGATTCAGCTTCCTCAGAGCCAGCTCTCAGAGTGAACAAAATGTCTGACACTCCTGTTTATATCTGTCAGCCAGGGCTCCCTGAATGGATCCCAATCAGGGAGCTCATATTCCATGAGGACCACCTGGCTGCCTTTGTTACAATTGCTACGCCCAGAATATTAGCCTAGATTCTCGATTATTTGTCCAATGATATGTCACTGCCTTCCTGGTATGAAATATCAGAAACACTGTCACAAAGCTCACGTATGCTTGGTACTGTTAGAAAGAATCACTGAGCCTTTAGATCTGGACAAAGACTACACCTCATGGGTAAACTTATGGACATTTATCAGTCACAGCAAATACTAACACATTCCATCTTGGCTGAAGTCTACGTCAGTTAAGTGCAACCTTTGCTGCTTTCCTGGAAGCAGTCCAACTTGCCACTGCAGTCTCTTCCAGCTCATTCTGCTCAGTATGACAAACTTGGACACCTTTACTGAGATAGATTGGAAGGCATCCTCCCTGTGATCAAGGGACGAGAATAATTGTCTAAGGAGGCTAGATTTGAAAATTCATTTTCAGACTAGGGGCATAAGTTGTGAGGACTGCAGTGTTCATCTACAATTGACCTTGAAAGGTTTGTGATTAATCTTCTTCTACAACTACTGTACCCATGTGGTAAAGTTACCCTGACAGAGCTTTCACAAAGAAAGTTTCAGGATTATGACCCAGTGACTGTGAAGGAACAGTGATATTTCCACATCACTCACATTGATGTGCAACATGCAGGAAAGCATGGAGTTAGCAGTATCCTCATGCATCTTCACAGTGGGGAGCTAGAGGAACACAGCAGGTCAGGCAGCATTAGAGGAACAGGAAAGTCAACATTTTGGGTCCGGACCTGACCCTTCTAATGAAGGGTCCTAGCCCGAAATGTCAACTTCCCTGGTCTTCTGATGCTGCCTGACCTGCTGCGCTCCTCCAGCTCCACACTGTGTTGGCTCTGACTCCAGCATCTGTAGTTCTTGCCATCTCCTTGTGCATCTTGTTGCCCTTTCTTTTTCAAAGTGATGGAGGTCATGGGTTTCTATTATTAGGCTGAGAGTATCTAACAGATTCTTTAAGGCCTGACCAAAATGATTACAAGAAGATGTGTGCAATTCAATATATAGCTAAATTATTAGCTTAATCTACTTAATAGACGTACAAATTAATGAGCGAATCTATTAGCTTAAACTCCTTCATACATATGCAAAATAATGAGTCCCATTAACAAGCATGGGGCTGGATGAACACAGCAGGTCAAGCAGCATCATAGGAGCA
>JAHRHZ010000133.1:32157786-32196571 GCA_024137785.1 Ginglymostoma cirratum | reverse complement strand
AAACGTCAAGTTTTCCTGCTCCTATGATGCTGCTTGACCTGCTGTGTTCATCCAGCCCCATGCTTGTTATCTCAGATTCTCCAGCATCTGCAGTACCTTTTATCTCTGACTAAATTATTATTAGTTGTTATTCAAGTAAAAGTAGAGAAGATTCTTCACTGTAGGTAACAGTCCTAAGCTTGATCTTATTGAAGAGAGAACTACCACCAGCACAAATATTCATTGGGTTAAAAAGTAAAAATTAAATCATATTGACTTGGAAAACTCTCAAATCTAATGACGTATGAGATGGGCAAATGAAATGCTCGTGTCTGTTTCCATAGTTAGTTTACCTGGAAAAGGTCATTAGCATGCCGTCAGAGGCTATAGCTAGAGAGCCAGCACTTCGTATCGAACAGAATAGACCAGGACACTCTTGCATTCTTACAACCTGCCACGGCTATATTGGGAGAACTGATAGGTTGATAGCCAACTGGTTTGACCACATTATGAACATACTAAAATGGACATCAAACCTTGGAATGGGACTTCAGCACACAACTTGTGACTCAAAAAGCAGGGACAATACCAACTGCGCCACAACAAAGCTATGTACCAGCGGTCAGTGAAATATATTAGACGTCCAAAATATTTTATTGTGTGGTTTGATGCCACTCTATGAGTTTGAGTTCTTTACAAATGAGGAGTTTGACAAAGTCAAGAACTGTCTCCTAGTTTAGATTTCAAAGTAATAGTACATATTATTTATTTCTGATAAATACTGCTATACATGGTAATCATAAGGATACCACACTCTTAAAAATACAGCAGGTTATGACTAATCGATCTTCTTTGTGTGTTCATGTCCGTATGCACTCAAGACTCTCTTATTCTAGATGGTAGCATTTCAGTGTCACCATCTACTTCCAGAATTTTCTGAGACCACCCACTCTGCACCATTTCTACTCAGGGACATGCAGCTCTTTGACATCATTGTAAGGTTGCTCCAGGGTCCTGATGCCCTTACCCAGCAATATGATGACAAATACCAGTCCAAGGGCTTGGATCTGGCCGTCAACTACTCCAGGTAATTAAAGTCAGATTGAGCTGTGCGTAAAGACTGAGGAGCAAAATATCAGGCAGCTCAGTATTCATCTTGGCTCATTCTGCCCTACTGTGGGCTGATTGTCTTTTTGAATGAGAGGAAGCCAAGGAGATGAAAGTGGGTGACATTGCTGTTAATGTTGGAGCAGGTGGGAGGCGTCCCACGTGAGTGAGTACACAGTGCTGAGGGAATGCAGTGGTTTCAGGTGGTTGAGGTGGGCGATCAAGATGTTCCATGCAAAAGGTAAGATTGAGCCTGCTGGGAAGTTGGAACAGTAGCAGGGATGGAGCGAATTGAAAAGAGGCATCAATGAGAAGATGGTGGCAGCTACACTGGTGAAATGGAAAAGAACGCTGACCTTCTTCCTATATTGCTGGGCATTCATTTAGAAAGCTGAGCCTGCACTGACCCACTGGCAATCTTGGGCCAGGCTGGCATGGTCAGGTAATGTGGTCTCCACTGCTGGTCCTTGGGGAAGACGATGCCCCACCTGTGTACTACCCGATCCAGTAGGACATTCATGACCTTGTCCATGTAGATGGGCAGTAATTTTTCCCACTGTCTGCTACATCCAGGATAAATATCAGGGTCCATGCAGGACAACTGGTCCATGCGGACTGACAGTACTTGTTCAGATGCACAACGACCTGTTAAGCTCAGCACAGACGTCAGGGATGCCAGTCAATTTTGAGATATTATGGCATTGCTGAGCTATTTTGGAAATGGCATGTGGATAAAATCAGAATGAGTGGGACAACATAGTGGTGGTGTAGTAATTGATTAGGAGTGTTTAGTGAAATTAAGCAAGAAAACTCACTAAGCCTCATTGCAAACTCAACACAACTGACACTTGCCTGAAGAAAAAGGTTCATCCTATCATCTTGAATGCAGAACATAGTATGAAATCTATTGACCCGGTGTGACTGAGAAATTGCATAAAAACACATGCATACAGATTTCTTCATGCTCACACTTGGTGAAGACAGAAAAGCTCACGACTCAAACATAATCAGGGAGATACCTGGGAAAAGTAAATAAGGAGGCAGAAACCAAATAGAATGTCTTGGTCATATTGTCATCTTAACTATCCAATACATTAGAGTTTAATAAAACAGTGGATTTAAGACCATGACAAACACCGAGACTCCTATGTTCGGTCAGTAGAAGCTAACCATTTATGACTCTCATAGAATCCCTACAGTGTGGAAGCAGGCCATTCAGTCCAACCAAGTCCACTCTGACCCTCTGAACCCACCCAGATCCACCTCCCTTCCCTATCCCAGTAACCCTGCATTTCCCATCGTTAATCTACCTAGCCTCCATATCCCTGGACACTTTGGGCAATTTACCATGGCCAACCCACCTAACCTGCACATCTTCAGATTAAGGGAGGAAACCGGAGCACCCGGAGGAAACCCTTGCAGACACGGGGAGAATGAGCAAACTCCACACAGACAGTCGCTTGAGGCAGAAATCAAACCCAGGTCCCTGGCACTGTGAGGCGGCAGTGCTAACCACTAAGCCACTGTGCTGCCCTGCTCTGTTTGGTAATGTTGTAAATTATAAACTGCCACCTATCTCTGAAACACTGGATCAGTGTAGTTTAGGTAAATTTACTGAAGTTTTCAAATCATTGGCCATTTGTTGTAAACTCTGCGGAGTAGGGTATTTTGTCTTCTGCTTTTCAGGAGTTTCATCTGCATTGTGCAAGAACTTTCCACGTCTCTGCAACTTTAATAGTTTTAATTATCTGACTGGTTACAAACACTTTCCACTTACGTAAAACAAGTGTTAAGCATAACTACAAAATGATTTTTCAAAATGTAATTGTCAAGATCAGGAGAACAATAAATGGCTTACAGCTTTCACTCTGCAGTTAGTGACAAAACAATAGTGTTTATCACGGACCTTGAGGAGAGTTGTCCACAAAGATATCATGGTCTTATCAGTGTGGATTTCCTTTACCTGAAGTCTTTTCGAATCAGTACCAAATCGAAGAGGTCTCCTGGCATCTTAGCGACAGTAAGTCATCAAATAGATTAGGGAACCAATCACATTGAAGAATTCTCACAAACAAACCAGGAATTTTCTTTTAAAACACTTGATTTATCCTATACGTTTTAAATAGTATCTTAAAGAGTGTTGAGAAAAGGTTGGCACACGTTTATGGAAATAATATCATAAATCGACTTCAAGAAAAAAATAGCGAATATGGTCATCTGTTCTCATAATGTTTTCATTAATTCATGTGATGTGAACAATATAGGCTAGTTCATTTGTTAACTACGAGATTCTTAGTTGGGGTTGTTAATCTGGACTAATCAGGAAAGCCTTGGCTGACCAATATAACCAGGAGATTAGAATCTCTTCAGTTAAAATAATATATATAAACAGGAGATTTAGCATCTCCTCAGTTCAGGTGACTGACTCCAAGCTGGCTGGCCTCAGCCAGTGTTTCGTGTGCATGTGAAAAAAATATATATATGTACACATATACCCAGGAGATGAAAATCTCCTCAGTTAATAATGGACTCCAACCTTGCTGGGCAACACACCCTTGGCAAAAGGCAAATTCAGACACAGATTGTCTCACGTGCAATTCCCATAGCCGGCAGAGAACCCGCAGCTTTTAGCTGTAATCAAGAGAGAGAAAAAGCAGCTTTTACTTCTCTAGACCCCAAAGCAACTGCTGAAAACTAAAGTAAGAGCCCTGGTTCTGTGGGACTTTGATCACACCCACTCAGGTTGTTCTATAAAAACCCAAGGCCTCACAGGCTCTAATGATTCTGATAGATTGCTTGGTACCTCTGCCTTAAAACTTCTCTTCACATAAAAACAAGGACAAAATAACCTTTTAAAGCCACTGTATCATCACAATGTGCAGACCCCAGACAATACTGTCAGTTTTCCCAAATACTGACAGCCCTACTTTAAATATAACACCACATCTTCAAATGTAGTAGATTTCAAACTATTTGAAACAACTCAAAAGAGTGCACAAAAAAAAATCAAGCCACACTATTCCATAAGCCATTTCAAAAGTGCAACAATCCAATTAAATCACCAAGATGATCGATTTATATGACTGACTGTTATTCAGGTTAAAAGTAATTCATAAGATTTTGTCACTAACAGGAAAGTCAGCATTTATTAAAAGCAAACATATTTTTTAACAAAGGGCAAATAAAGCAACACCTATTAAAATCCCAATCTCTCACACATTTATTCATGAATAAGATAGACATGAAAATGACAGCTTGAAGCAAATATTATGGAGGAAAGACTTTGCTGTTAATAGGACATGGGCATTGCTGGCTACAACAGCATTTATTACCATCACTAAACTGCCTGGAGGGCAGTTAAGAGTCAACAGCATTGCTGTGAATCTGGATAAACATGTACACCAGACCAGATAATGATGCCAAATTTCTTTCCCTAAACAACATTAGTGAACCAGAGGAGTTTGCACAGCAGTGATCATATGGTCACCATTTAATTCCAAATTTTATTAAGCTCACCATCCATCATGTGGGATTTAAACCCAGGTCCCTGGAACGTTAGAGATAACAAGGTGCAGAGCTGGATGAACACAGCAGGCCAGGCAGCATCAGAGGAGCAGGAAAGCTGACGTTTCCAGTCTGGACCCTTCTTCCTGCTCCTCTGATGCTGCCTGGCCTGCTGTGTTCATCCAGCTCTACACCTTGTTATCTCAGATTCTCCAGCATCTGCAGTTCCTACTGTCCCTGGAACATTAGCCTGAATCTCCAGGCTTCCCTGTTGATACTATCCTAGGTCAAGAAACTACATCACAAGGACGGATGAATTGTTCCCCACGGTTCTTTGGAATGTTTTTTAGTCACAATGACACAATGTTGTCAGCAGAGCTGTGGTCATTCTTCACTTCAGCAGCTGATTGGGTGGACCTAGATGTGTCCTTAAATTAGAACGCTCTCACTTTGATGTCTTCAAGTTTTGTTTGTTTAACTCTCACAGAGAAATGGTGAGAGATGCTTCTTTGCAAGTTGTTGTAATGTCTCCGAGTGCACTGCACTCACAATCTTATTACAAACTGCAAAGGGACCAATCCAAAGGCTGTCACTAGGCAGTGTTTCCTTTACTTAAAGACTTCTGGTACCACTATGTTTCATAAATTTACGTCACTGCTCCATAAAGTAAATGATCTTGTGTAGCTAAAGGGTTCACCACAAAATCCCAGGTGACATATAAGTTACAAACCATTTCTGATGCTTCCTGATCCTGAGGGGATAGGTGGGACGAAGGACAGGTTAGGGAGGCGGGGACAAGCTCGGCTGGATTTGGGATGCAGTAGGGGGAGGGGAGATTTTGAAGCTTGTTAAGTCCCCGCCTCTCTAACCTGTCCTTCCTCCCACCTATCCCCTCCTCCCACCTCAAGCTCCACCCCCATCTCCTACCTACTAGCCTCATCCCGCCCCCTTGACCAGTCCTCCCTGCACTGACCTATACCCTCACTAACTCCCCACCTACACTCACCTTTACTGGCTCCACCCCTGCCTCTTTGACCTGTCTGTCTCCTCTCCACCTATCTTCTCCTCTATCCATCTTCTATCCACCTCCTCCTCTCTCCCTATTTATTTCAGAACCCCCTTCCCCTCCCCCATTTCTGAAGAAGGGCCTAGGCCCAAAACGTCAGCTTTCCTGCTCCTCTGATGCTGCTTGACCTGCTGTGTTCATCCAGCTCTACACCTTGTTGTCTCAGATTCTCCAGCATCTGCAGTTCCTACCAGCTCTGTCAAGTAAGGCTACTGGGCAGGATCCCATGCTACCAATCCAATCACAGGGGAAGTGGGCACTGCTGAGGTAGTTCAGAATTTAACAGGACAATATAAAGGCAGTCTCAGTGATATGAGTTTCAAATAAACAATTAAACATTCAGACCAACTATCAGGCCCCCCGATCATTGGAAAAGTCACTCTACCCTGTTAATAGAAGCTGTGTCTACAGCCTTTCCCACCATGTCCTCCTCCTTACACCATGGACCTCTGATGATTCTCTGTAGGCTGATGGTCTCCCTATGTGACAGGCTTCCAAGCAACCACTAGCAAAATGACAATGGTCCAGCTAAATCATTTCTGATTTAGGCCTTAAACCTGGTAATTGGCTGACAGTGGGCAGTCAGTCCGGGTCCCTTCCAACTGCTGAGAAATTGCTCTGTCACTAGGGAATGTGAGAGGGAACTGTCCTGACACAGCCTATCACTACTGCTCTAGCCCTTAGGCCTCCACCTCCATCCCCTCAGGCTGTGAAAATTCTGCCAAAATTATAGGTTGGTGAATATTCCTGACTTGTCATTTAAAGTGGTATTAGTCTACTTCGAATCTGTGATACCTTTACGAAACTTCCTCTGATAAAGTTAATCTGTAGAACAACCAGTGCACGTATTTAGCCACAAAATAACTCAGTCAATTTGAAAGTCAAATTAAAAGTATTTTGCCTGTTACATATGTATCTGATTGTTCAACACATTCCTCAATGGGTCGCATCATATGTTTTCATCTTGGAGAGCCCCACAATCAAAATTCTTCTTACCAATTTTCATCAGCTATTAAAATTATTCTGTAACAATTGAAAAAGATAAACATCACCGAGAGCAAACAGGATTCCTGGGATATCATCCAATCTCAGTTGTGATGTTAGTCCGCTTCGAATCTGTTAAAGTTTCACAAACTGTTTCTATACCACAGAGAGCCAAGACTTAACTGCTGAGCCTTGGACACCTTCTCTGGTTTCCTACTAACATGTACCTACATCTGACAGGGATGGAATGACCTCCAAAGGAAGACAGCCTGCAAATACATTACAAAAGGTGCAACTCTTCCAAGATTCTGAGAAAAAAAAACTGATTTCAGTCTTTGAAACTGTCAACATAGTTTCAGTGTGGCACAAGTTTGATGATTTTTATAGCTGTTAGTTTGCCTATGGTTTTCACAGTCTATGAAATGTTGTTTTTTGCCAAATATGAGGCCAATCTGAATGGTTAACTGGCAGAATTCGCACGAGGTGCCACAATGGGGTCTAGTCTAAATGTGCTATTGATCTGCCCACCCTAAACACACAGCCAGACGCAGCTTGCTGGGTTCAGCTGGCAGGAAATCAGCTGACCTGGAGCTGCCTAGCTGGTAACAGAGCAAGTGGAATGGATCGTTCAGGAGGGTTTCAGTAATGTGCAAAGAGGGGAGCCTGTGATGACAACTGCTCAAACTAATTGAAGACATCCAAGGGAGAAATCCTGCTTCTCTACCCCCACAAAAAGCAGCTGTTGTTTTTAAAACTGACCTTGTAAGATTTCCTCTTCTGATCCAACAACTCCTTCCAAGTGGAATAGCTATGATGTTTTATGACCCGGGACTACTGCTAACATGGTTTCATCATTCCAGCTATGTAACAGGACGTAGATATATCTGAGCTAGGTAGAAGACTCGACTGCCCTGTTTTATGAGAGCCACAGGACAGAATATTAACAAGATGGCTTTACTTAGTCTGATACGTGTGACTCCAGACCCACAGCATTGTGGTTGACTCTTATACAGCTTTATAAAATCACAATGGGTATAGACAGAGTTAGTGGTAGGTGTCTTCTCCCTAGAATGGGGGATTTCAAGACTAGTGGCATACTTTTAAGATGAGAGGACAGAAATTTAAAAAAGACACGAGGGGCAAATATCTTACGCAGAGGTTGGTTTGTGTATGGAATGAACTTCCTGAGGAAGTGGTGGCTGCGGGCACAGTTACAACATCTAAAAGACATTTAGATAAGTACATGAATAGGAAAGGTTTGGAGAGACATGGGTCAAGCGCAGGCAGATGGGACTAGTTTAGTTTGGAATTATGTTCGGCATGGACTTGTTGGACCAAAGGGTCTGTTTCCGTGCTGTATAACTCTTTGATTCTTAATTGCTCTCTGAAATAGCATAGCAAGTTATATAAAATAGCAAGTTGTATTAAATGACTGTAGAAAAGTGGAAAAAGAATAAAACTGGATGGTCCACCAACCATCAATCTGGGCACTGGCAACAGCAATGGCATATGCTGCCCAGTTAACCCTGTAAAGTCCTCCTCACTAGCATCTAAAGGTTTTCTGCCAATAGTGGGAGAGTTGTCTTACAGCCTAATTTTTGGGATCATTATCTTTTCATGTAAGCTACAATGGAACAATATTTCTTCTACTGTAGGAGTGATTTGGACATGGGCTATAGTAAGGTTTTCCTTAATTTTTTTTATGGCTACCATGACTAAGACAAATGTCTCTGACTGAGTTTCAGCTTCTGTTCAGCCCCGAGGCTTACATTATTATTCATTCACTTTTGATAGGGTAAACATTAACTGCCTACGTATCTCCAAAGTCTAGTCATGGAACAACCTGACACGGTCATACTTACTGAATTATACATTACAGCCAATGTTCCAAACTTCAACAGGACAGGCCCACTAATGGTGGCAGCACCTTGGTACTGTCTGATGGGCTCTAGTCCAGGAGTATTCATCATTGACTCTGGACCCAATGATACGTAATGGTGTCAGATCAGAAAATTCATGTTCATTATCACCTACTTCTAACCCCATTAACCCCTCAGTTGATGAGTCAGTCTTCCTCCAACACTTGGAATAGACACTGTGCGTAAAAAGGAGTGAGAATTTAACCTATTTTAAGGAACTTCAATGCCAAGCACCAAGAGTGGTTTACTACTGACCACGCTGGTCAAGTCCTAAAGGATATATCTGCCTGACTGTGATTACAGCAGCTGGTGAGAAAACCAACTAGAGGGAACTTGCCCTTCCTATCATCAATCTACCTGACGCAGTTGCATCTGCCCATGACAACTTTGATAGGAAGCACTACTATGCAGTTTTGACTTCATACTGAGAATGCAATCTGTTCTTTTGCATGTCCCTACACCTTACTTAGTCGGAAGGATTCAGAACAAGATCTTGCAACCCTGGACATCCACAATGTGCCATCAGCGGCAGCAGAATTTAATGTAACCATGGTCTGGCAATTCCTCCCCTTATCATTATCATTAAATCACAGGACCAAACCTAGTTTAATGAGTATAGGAAAGTAGGCCAGAAACAGTATCATGCACATCTTAAAATGAGGTGTCACATGACTACTTGCATGCTAAACAGAGGAAGCAGCATGCATTGGACAGAGCTAGGCAATCCCAGGAACAGTAGATCACACAAAAACTCTGCAGTTTTCCTATATCTCATCACGAACAGTGGTACACAATGAACCAAATAATCAAGGAAGAAGGCTTTACAAATGTCTGAATCCTTAATAATGGGGGAGCCCAGCGCATCAAAGCAAAAGATAAGGCAGAAACATTGGCAACAAACTTCTGCCAAAGTGCTGAGTGGATGATCCATTTTAGCCTCCTTCAGAGGTCCCCAGCATCACAGATGCCAGTTTTCAGCCAATTCTATTCACTCCATATGATATCAAGAAGTAGCTGAGAGCATTGGACAGCATAATAACAAATCAACAGGACTAAAGACTTGTGCCCTAGCCAAGCTGTGTCAGTACTGTTATAACATTGGCACCTGCCCAACATTGTGGATAAGGCTCCCCACAGGGGGTTGGTTAGTAAAATTAAAGCACGTGGGATAGATATTATTGCCACGGACAGAGTGCAATAAAGGTTTACCAGATTTGTTTCCAGATTGTATTATGAGGAGAGATTAGCCAAACTATGCCTGTAGTCTCCACAGTTTCAAAGGTACTTGAAAATTACAAAATACATAAAGGGATGGTCAGGATAGATACAGGTATGACTTTTTCCGTAGTTGAACAGTCTAGAAGCAAGAGGCACATTTGGGACAGCGATGATGAGAAAAGAATGTTATTCAGAGAGTGGTGAATCTTTGGAATTCTCAATTTTCCACAGTGCTCTGGAATTTCAATCCTTCAGTATGTTAAAAATAGAGATTGGTAAATTCAGTTTATCAGTGTTTGTGGGGATAGTGCAGGTAAAAACAACTGAAGAGTTCGAAACATGGGACAGGCTTGACAGGCTGAATGGTGTACTCTTATCCAAATGCTCCTGCATTCTTATGATGAAGCAACTGAAGATGTTTGGGTTCAGGACACAATGCTGAGGAAGTCCTGCAGTATTGTCCTGGGGCTGTAATGATTGACCTCCAACAACCACAACCGTTTTCCTTCCTGCTAGGAATGACTGCAACCAGCAGAAAGTATTCCCTTGATTCACATTGACTACAGTTTTTCTAGGGTTCCTTGATGCCACACTCAGTCAAATGTAGTCCTTTATCAATGACAGTCACTCTCACATCACCTCCAAAATTAAACTTCTTTGTCCATGTTTAGACCAAGGCTGTAATGAAGTCAGGAATAAGTGGCCCCCTTGGAATTCAAACTGAGCAGTGCTGCATTAGTGGTGCTCGGTTACATTGTTGATGACTGTCTCCATCACTTTGTTACTGATTGAAAGTAGATTGATGGGCAAGAATTGACTGTATTAGAATTGTTCTACTTATTGTGGACAGGACATAACCAGATAAAGTTTTGTGATGTTGAGTATACACCAATGCTGTGGCTGTACTGACAGAGTTTGGCTAGGCAAATGGGGGACGTATGTTCAGTTTTGTTGTTGACCTGTTCGGCAGCCTCAGAAAAGATCGACAGGGCCTGGTGGTGCAGCCTCCTCTGCCAGTCCTCTGGGAAGAGGACCCCTAGCCCTCTGGAACACCATTAGGACCCCATGATCTCTATCAAGGAATCACGCTGCCATCTTCTTCTTACTGGTCAAGATCACACTGAATCCTTGATCAAGCATGGTAGCTTTGGAATGCAAGTACTTGGCCATTTGCTTAACAAATTTTTAAAGATGGCTTGGGCAGAAAGGATGCTGGAGTTTTGGCAGATGTCCGGTAAGTGTTCTGGAAATGGTTTGGTGGGAAGATGGAGCAGAAAACAGATGCAAAGGATGTCATAGAGCAAGGTATGTAATTAATCAGGAAAGGTAGAGAGAGAAATCCCACTACAGCACATGATCAAAAACTATTCAAAAAAAAAACCCAATGCAACTTGGAATTGGCCAAACAAAAACATAAAAAGTCAGCACAAAGTAATCGTTCAGTTTCTCTGCTATTTTTCCATTCACCATTAAAACTTCTTCTGACTCTACCTGTAATTAAGCCACATTTTGTCTCAGCCAAACTGTTCCTTTTTGCATATGTCTGGAATGCTTTTACTGTCCATTTTTTAAAACTCAATTGCATTCATACTGTTTCTTTCCTGATCAGTGTTTTGGTCCTCCTTTGTTGTATTCTAAAAAGCACCCAATCCTCAAAGTTACTGCTAATTCTGTAACATTAAAAGCATTTTCTTTTAATCTTACACAATCCTTAATTTTCTTTGTCAGCCAAGTCGATTGTCCCTTTTTTGAGTTTTTGAACCTTGAAGAAATATATAGTTATCAATAACCCACGTAATTGTTCTTTAAAGATTGTCCATTGCCTGTTTATAATCACGCTTTTTAATGTTTTTCCATTGCTGCTTCAGCCAACTTGTGCCTCATGCCTTCATAATTTCTTATGTTTTTTCCTTTTTCGCATGTGCAGGCTAGGTAGATTGGCCATGCCAAATTGCCCGTAGTGTTCAGCAAAGTGTAGATTAGGTTGGTTGGGTCTGGGTGGAATGCTCTGTGGGTTGGTATGGACTTGTTGGGCTGAAGGGCTTGTTTACACACTGTAAGTTCTATGATCTATGATCTATGACATTTAACAGCCTTGCTTCAGATCAAACCACCTCTCTATCAAACATAATGTAAAATTCAACCCATTGGGTTACATTACAGGGGTCTGACTGACATGAGCCAAGGCAACATTTTTGGCAGAAATGGGCAAGAAGTGAGGTGAAGCTCATCTTGACGTGGGAAGAAACTTGAGCCTTTTATGTTTCTCCCAAGCACGTGGCAAGAATTTCAATAACGAATGGCGTGTAGCTAATTGGCAGAGATTAACTTCTGTTAAATGCCATGTCGCCTCGTTGTTATTCACCCTATCTTCTTATTAAATCCGCCAAACAAGTTCCACATTGGGGAAACCTGATTAGGAAACCAGAGAATGTACCTGGTGGGTTCAGCTCCCTGCTTCCTCCAAACCAAATCCATATAGCCTATGGCAATACTGCATCTCAGGGAACAATCCACTGACACGAGCTGCACAACCCTTCCTTCATTGGCATTGGCCTCTGGCACCTGTCAACTCCTCATGACCATCATGGCACCACCCTCATGCACTGGCAGTCCACTCACAAAGCAGAGGATTGTTTTACAGGCGTTCCGGCAACTAGAATTTAAAGGCTGCAGCGGAGACTCTGTGCAGGCACAGGCAGGAAGCCAGCTCATAGATTGGACCAGGCTGTATCTCAAGGCTGCTCACTTACTCTCTTAGCATTCACATAATTAGTGCCTACCTGTCTGTTTGTAAAATAAAAGGCTTGCCTTGTCATTGCCATGCCATGCCTGTTAGCACATTGACACTTCAGTCAGAGCCAAAGGCTTTCTGTGCCATCATTTTGATGTGGGTTTTTTTGTGCGGACACAGACAGGCTGGCTTTTCATCAGGGGATCTGTCTGCCGGGGAGGGGAAGCACCTTGGCAAACAGCACACTGAGACATCAATCTAACACCAAAGGTATGTGCCAAATGCCTATACGGCAAACACAGCACACATTCGTTTGACAAAATGTCAAATAATGGTGGGCTGTAGCCCTCAGCTGAGTAGGGGGAGTTGGTGGTCGATGTCAGTCAGGTGTCCCAATATCATCTGTCATGAACATAACCCGCATGCTCATAGCCCTGTGACTTGCCATGATCAGTGGTCAGCTCAGGACATTCATGGTCAGGGTTACTGTCTGAGTGTAGTCTGGAGAGTAGACATCATGTATGGCCAGGGAAATCATATCATCAGTCAGGGAGCGACAAACACGGTGGTCGGGGGTCTGGTCAGTTATGTCTAGGGGCTGCTCATTGAAGTTGGTTAGAAGTGTGGGGCAAATACAGTCCTGGGATGTGTCCATCAATCATTAAAGCAGGGCCCAATATTTGTACTGAAAGTATCACTGCCAGAAGTGGTCAAGAGCATGGAACAGGGAGCTAGTGGCTCTGACTACCATCATGGTCTCCATAGGAGAGCTCAACAGATCAAGGTGGGCATTATTAAGGTGTAACACTGGGGTTCAAGGGGCGGGGAAGACCTTTGTAAGCAAAATGGTTCTCCATATGGAGCAATGGTTGGGTATGTCCTGTCAGGGCACTTTGAGATAAAAGTGGACATGGAGGGTCTGTGAGGGGTGGGGTTGAGGGTGTACCTAGTGAGCTGGCAGGACCCAGTGCTGGCAGTGTCCACCATGAGCTGTGTTCCCTGCCATCAAGTTCCATTCTGTAGATGAGATGGGTGAATAGAAAATAACTGGATTACTGTCCAGGGTGTGCGAAGGAAATATTGGTTTGATTAGCAAAAGTACAGATCTACATTTGGACACTAGGACATTGAAGCAGCAAGTATATGAAGCAGCTGTTCGCAAAGCCCAGCTATATTTAATTTCCAATCATTTCATTGCCCATTTGCTATGTATGCAGAATGTTGTAAGGGGTCAGATTCTGGTCAAAGGCAACATGTTACCTGCCATCAGTGCTTGCAAATTGGGCTTGGGCATCTCAATAATGTGGAACTGAGCAGCAATGTTGTTATAAAAGGCCAATGACAGGCTGAAGGAGAACCATTATTAGTGCAACTTCCAAGGATCCTGTGTGATCCACACTGTATCATTTCATTATCATAGAATCAGAAAATTCCTACAGTGTGAAAAGCAGGCCGTTCAACCCATTGAGTCCACAGTAACCCTCCAAAAAGCATCCCACCCAAAACTTATCCTACCCTATCTGTGTAACCTTGCATATCCCATGGCCAATCAACCCAACCTGCACATCTTTGGACATTATCTATCATCTGTGACAATGGTCTGTATTGAATGCAGTGAGAAGTTGAAAGTTTGATGTGGGTACACAGTGGGAAAACAGTCAGTGTGTTCCAGGCATTCCTTTCTTGATGACATTGCGTGGGTTACTCAGCCGATGTGGCATCTTCACCAAGTTTCACCAAGCTACTGCACATACTGAAATAAAACAAAGAACTACTAATGTTGGAAATCTGAAACAAACAAAATCAGAAATTGCTAGAAAACTCAACAGGTCTAGCAACATCTGAGGAGAGAAAACAGACTTAACAGAGATTGAAAGGTCACAGAACTCAAAGTGTTAACTTTGATTCTCTCTTCACAAATGCTGCCAAATGTACTGAGTTTCTCCTGCAATTTCTGTTTTTGTTTGTTACTGTAAACGCTCAGCTTGAATGAGAATGGATGATATCTCGATATCCATAGCTAGCACCTCACACAGTGTGGTGAAGTGTGCTCAGCCCTCATCTGCAGATATGTCACAAATGACTGTTCTGATATCTAAGAAACTCTTTCGTTCCTTCTATGCCCAATTTCGGTCCTTTCCACTAGAAGTCCTGGGTCTGCCACCCGTGGCATGTTCGCCACTGTGGCTGCCTTCCTAAGAAAGCAAGGGCAAACGCAAAAGTACCAAGGCTAATGGCTAGCTCAGGAGCCACCACAGGCTGTGTAAGCTCAGGGAGCTCAGGGAAAGCCCAATGCCTTAGGGGCCTTTGGAATGCATGGAATGCACAGGAGGACTTGAGCATTCTGTCTCCAACTCCATTTGCTTGGGGTGAGAATGGCATAGTGTTGGTTCAGGCTCTTTATGTCCCAAGACATTGTGATGGAACTGTGGGTTGCTGGAGTGGGACAGGAGAACTACAGGAGTGGAAGGTCATCCTCTCCCAGTAATTTTGAAGGATACTATTACACTGAACCCCTAAGCGACCTGTACCTTCCAGGGATGGGTGGGTGGCCAATGTGGGATCTCTCAGTCATGCACCAGTTCATTCCATTTCCTGCTAACAAGATCAGTACTGCAGCCTGGGCAATAGGATTCAGGAACACAGTTGGCTTTCCTCACATACATGGTGACATCAACTGCCTACATGTAGCACTGGGAGGATCATATCACAACATTGCAGAATTCATCAACAGGAAGGGGTTCTATTCCATTAATAGTCAGGTGATTGGTGATCACTGTTACCACTTCCTGGAAATGTGTGCCCGCTATTCTGGCAGCTGCCACAACTCCTAAATGCCTGAGCACTCTCATGTACCTGGTACATTGAAGGGTCTAGGTGTCTTACAAGGCTGGTTACTGGGGAACAAGAGCTACACACTGCGACCATGGTTCATAAGACCATTGTGAAACCCCCTGACTGGTGCGGAGCTCAGATATAATGTTACTCTGCTCTGAACCAGTCCGTGGTGACTTACAATACAGGGCTGCTGTAAGTGTGGTCCCACTGTTTGGACCTGTTTGGAGGGCTGTCCAGTGTAGTCTAGACATAATGAACCACATTAGCCTGCTGTGGTCTGAATGATTGGAGCAAGCAATCTGAGGAATGGATGCTGAGGATGCTCTGGGGGAGCGGGAACAGTGTTCCAAGGGAGATATGAGGAACTTAGTGAGGAGGAAGCTATCATTATCCATGACAGAGCTTAGCTATGCCAGGCACTACAAGCCACAAAGAAAATCACTGACAATCCACATCATCTCAATCCACATGGATAAGGAGAACCATCAATTCAACTGGGACAACACCAAAATCCTGGGACAAGCTAAGCAGAGACAGGCACAGGAATTCCTAGAAGCCTGGCACTCCGCGAAGCAAGCCATTAATAAACACATAGAGCTTGACCCCATATACACTCCACTACGAAGGAAAGCCGAAAGTGAGGCAATCCAGCTCAACAGGCTCCAGAGTTTAAAAACCAGGCGGGAAAACACACCAAAGCTTCACTGGAGGCTGCACTGAGGATGTTACCAAGCACGGTAACGAAACACCTGCGGAACAACAAACCAGCTCGGCGAGCCAACCAACCTCTCTCTATACATCCCTTAGCCTTGAGGTATTAGTCTATTTCTTTTTCAAATTTATTCAATGATTTGGACTCTACAACCTTCTGCAATAAAGATTTCCATGGGTTCACCAATCTCTAAGTGAATGGATTTCTCCTCATCCCACCCCAAAACCTGTCCCCTATCCTAAGACCGTAATGCCTTGTTCCACAAACCCCAAACAGGAGAGACATCATCCTGCTTCCAGTCTGTCAGGCTTGTCAAATTCTGAGGAAGGGTCACTGGACCTGAAACGTTAACTCTGTTTTTTTCATTCACAGATGCTTCCAGACCTGCTGAGTTTTTCCAGCAACTTTGTTCTTGTTCCTGTCAAATTTTTATACATTTCAATGAGAACTACTCTCATTTCTCTAAATTGCTGTGAACACAGGCCACATCAACTCCATGTCTCCTCATACAATAAAGCCTGTCATCCTAGAAATTCATCTGATGAACATTTGCTGCACTCCTTCTGTGACAAGTAAATCTTTTCTTAGGTACATTACTCCAGGTATAGTCTCACCAAGGTCCTGTACAACATCAGCAAAACATCCTTACTTCTATACTCAAATTCTCTTTCAATGGAGCCAAAGTCCTATTGCAAATTCCACCCCAATCCATACATCATTCTCAGTTGAAACAATATCATCATTCAGTTGCTCTCACCCGAGAGGATTCATTTTCACCCTTCCACTTCTTAATGTAGACCTGTTTAGATTTTTTTTTATTTTCACCTCAGTTAGCATCCCCTTTGTCTTTTGCACTGAGCCTCCAAAACATCTTTCCCTTACCCCTCCTCTGCCTCTGTCAAAATTATAAAAACTACCATTGTCCAACCTGAAGAAAAAAAGTTGTATTAGACTCAAAGCATTATCTTCTTTCTCTCTCCAGAGATGCTACCAGACCTGTATGTTTCACCAGCACTTTCTGTATTTGTTTCACCAGTCCTTCATTGTTGGGGAGAAAAACATAAAACTTTCTTAGCAATAGAATTGTAAATGTACATATATGAAATGGATAGCAATGCTTCCCACTTTCTTGAGGGTGAATAAGGATGGGTAATAAATGCTGGGCTTGCTAGTGATGCTAACAGTAAATTTCTTATCTCCTTCTGTGTGTTCTCTTCAAAACTCCATTTTTC
The DNA here is from genome assembly GCA_024137785.1 of Ginglymostoma cirratum. Lineage (NCBI taxonomy): Eukaryota > Metazoa > Chordata > Chondrichthyes > Orectolobiformes > Ginglymostomatidae > Ginglymostoma > Ginglymostoma cirratum. The sequence goes on along the minus strand of JAHRHZ010000133.1, from coordinate 32,179,278 downwards.
CACTTTGTTTCTGCTTTGCACTATGGTTTTTGGCCTTTCACTTCTGTTTCGCAATGTAAAAAGAATGTAGCATTAAAACTTTTGTGATGCATGCTGTGACGATGCTGAAGCTTTAAAAGTTGTATTTTGTCCTGGTGTCTTTCTAAAAGAGAGATTGAACGAGAGATGCCGAGCGGTCTCTGGTAATGTAAATGGAGTGTGAGGCCTTAAGGTCTTTTAAAAAGTTAGAGCAATAGAAGCAGTCTGGATGGGTGTGGCCAGCTCTCGCAGACCAGAATTTCTAGCTTTTGTTTAGCTTTTAGATTCATTAGAAGCTGCTGGAGTTTTGAAGTATAAGCTCTTCTCTCCCCTCTCTCAGTTACAGCTAGAAACTGGGGTTTCTCTTCCTACAATGGGTGTTGTATGTGAAAAAATCTGATTTCTGAGTTTGCCTTTTTGCTAAGGGGTGTGTTTATGGGATGTTCCTATATTGGAACAGTTCATTTGTAATAGTTACTGTATTTATTATTCTGTTAAGTTTTCCAATAGAGTTGTTATTCTAAGTTCTTCTTTCTTTTGTTGTATTTTAACTACAGTGTTTGAATAAATTGTGTTTTGCTTAACGCCAAGCAGTTTGACCAGTAAAATCACATCTGAAACACAACACTTTACATTTGCTTTTAAAATAAGGAAAAGTTAGGGTCTAGGCTATGTTTTGAAAATATTTTGAGTGTGTCTGGTCTGGTCCATAACAACGCAAACATATACAAATATTGCATCTGTAAGCATCTTAAACTGGCTTCTATTCACACACTGCAGCTTTTGCCAGAGGAATTTCGTATCTGTTATTATACGTTGATCAACCTTGATGTGAATTTGTACAGGTTTTATCCACAAATAGAACTTGCAGCTTGTAATTAAAGTTAGAGTTTACATTCACTTCAAGCAGAAAAATAGAGTGCACAAATCAAAAATGAATGAGTTCAAACACCATCAACTCAAGCAACAGGAATGCCACGCACACAGAGTTTATACCTTCTGGCTTATCAATTATGAATGAGTAAATGAAAGGCTCTCAGAAACCATAGCCAATACTCTCTACTGATAGCTGAAATATTAATTTAGTAAGAAAACTGATAATCTGTCCCAGCAACATAAGAGAAATTCATACATTTTTTTAAACTTTGAAATTATTAAATAGTAAGGCAATTTTTAAATTACTTCTCTGCACTGTCTTCAGAATTTTTAAACTTATTTTGTTAACAAGAAGTTGTCATCTTTTTGGAGTGGTAGGAATGAATGCCTTGTGAGAGACATTTCTGTTCTGAGCATATTCAAACCAGAGAACAGATACAGAGCATTCATAAATCATTATATGAAACCAGTCTTTAATGAGCCTTTTTGTTTATCACTAGTAAAATTCATATTAATGAGGACTTTACTTTGATGTATTAGAAATCATAAATTACTTTCACATTTAAAGTAGCAAATGGGCTTTGTACAAGGAACTAGTAACTACTCAATGGATGCATGAAATCTGAACTATAACAGAAACTATTACAGCACTCAGCAGGTCAAGCAGCATCTGTGGAAAGGGAAACAGAGTTAGTGGCGTCAGTATCCGCCCTAGTGACCAGTCCACTCCCACCCAGGACAATTAGGAGAAGGTTTGGTGAAAGGGTTGGAGATTAAATAGGGGAACTATGCTCCCAGCATTCCATTCATGCTGCTGCCTTTAGTTCAAGCAGAGTTGATCGCAGTATCTGAATTTACACAAAGCAAGTATCTTCAGTGCTGGTCAGAGTTAAAATGTGCTGCTATAGTGGAGGTTTTCGAGGGATTGGAAGATCTGGCAATGAATGAAGATGGGAATATCTGGCTCCCCAGGTTAAGTGCGTTTTATGGTGATTCTTGTGGGAAAAGATAAACAGGAGATCCTCAGTGCCTTCAAATTAAAAAAGCTGATCCATCTAGATTCCTGATCTTCCCATATTCCCATTCGTTGCTTCCCTGTAATCCCTCTATCACCTATTGATTACTATCCCAAACAGATGTGGCTGCATCCAATCCATGGCTTTCTTTCCTAGTTGGTAAACACAGAATGGAACATAAAAATGTGATAAGTGATGCACTCACATTAAATTCAGCAGGTTTCTAACACAACAAGGTTGCCAAGTCTGGCGGAACGCAGCCCTGAAGATTTCATCATTTGATCGACAGCCTCTTTGGTGCTGCATCCAACCATCCTACCCTCACACATTCAGCATTGGTCATACAACAAGTTCAACTTCATGGTGCGGCACATGTCTGTGCCAACTGGAAGGTGAACAAATACTTCATTAGCAGATTCTGTGGCTGTGAACTATCAGTCATTCAGTCTTTTCTCTCCATATTTCATTCTTTTTCAAATTATTAAACTATAACTTTCCAAAGATTCAATTTTACATGCATTCAGTTATTACCATGGATGGATATGGAGGCTACCGTACCCGAATCGTTAACTCTGAATTTTTCTTCACAGATGCCGCCAGACCTGCTGAGCTTTTCCAGCAACTTTGGTTTTTGTTCCCGATTTACAGCATCCACAGTCCTTTCAGGGAAACCCAGGAGACTGGAACTTGAGGAGAGGGGGAGAGTCTCCAGTCGAGAAACACAGGGCCTGTAAAGGAGGTAACACCCACTTTTTCCATGCAAAATCCACATGTTGGGTTTTTGCAACCAGTCTCAGCTACCACCTTGATCTGTGGTAGAGGCTACAAGTGCCTCTAAATTGGACACACGACACAAACTGATCCACATTTTACAGTTCACTGCCCCATGCTGCCCACTTGGAAAAGTAAGATTATGCTTGATTGTTTCCCTCTTTTTTAAAAAACTCCTTTATTGTCTCTTTATATTGCTCCTGTGTTTCCTGTAGCAGTATCTTAGAAATTTGTTTTGATTTGCTAAAGATTTTAAGGCAAAACCTGGAGTGTTAGTTACTAGTAGAATAGTACAGAATAGAATATCCTTTATTGTCACATGTACTCAAGTGCTGAAGTACAGGACTACTGGAAAAGTTTTACAACGTTGCCTCTTATGGGGCCAACTTAGGTACAAGTACCTAGTTACAAATCTTGGATATGAAATCACAAGATCCTAATTTTGGCTATTTTCAGCTTCTGCTGGATTCTCCCACCTCCCTCAGTCTACGTTTCAGGACAATGTCCTTTCATTAAATAAACAGAATTTTACAGGTCAGAAGGAGGCTTTTAAACCTATTATGTCTGTATTGGTTCCTGAAAGAGCCACCTAGTTAATCCCATTCTCAGCCCTATCTCCAAAGCCCTCTAAATTCATCACTTTCAAATATATATCCGGTGCCCTTTTGAAACCTCCTACAGAATCCACTTATATCACTCTCTCCGACAATCCAAATACTAACACCTCTCTGAGTAAAGAAGTTTCTCCTCATCTCACTCCTAGCTTTCTTGCTGACAATCTTGAACTTGTGACCCCTAGTCATCAGAATCTAAGTTGAGTGAAACCGTGTTGCTCTTGTAACAATAGTCCAATTTAAACTGCGGGTACCCTCACTGTGCTGGAAATTTTCATTTCTACTTGTAACCTTCATCAACAACAGCTGTACAACAAATGACTTTTGGTTGAATTGGACCTCCAGAGATAGAGGTCAGCTTCTGTAAAATGTAGTTTTAATTAATATTCTCTTTGAATTGGAGGTGTTATGTGCAATTTGTAATACCTGCTACTTACAAACATGTGACTGTCATATCCTTGCAGGATGCAAGATCCTTCCAGTAGGTAGATGCTCAGTTTTCTCATAAGCATTAACTACCTTTCTGAACTTTACATTAGATTTTCATACAGAATTTGTTAGCAGAATTAGCAAACAGGAGTCAATCTATTCCATTTCTACACGCTGGTTCTCCTTGAATTCATTTATGTGACGACGGAATCATGGTGGAGTCCTGTGTTTATTGTGATCTTTAACTGTTCTTAAGAAGGTGGTGGTGAGTCGGTTTATTGAAACTCTCCAGTCCATGTGTTGAAAGCTACCCCATGGCACTGTTAAATAGGGACTTCCAAGCTTTTGACCCGTAAATGATGAAAGTAGGAGAATGCATTTCAAAATCAGAAGACAGTATAAGAGTTGGTGTTCTCATGAACTTGAAGCCCTTGTTCTCTTAGGCAATAGAGGTCATGGGTTAGCAGGTAATACTCCCTCTAAGCTGTGTGTGTCCCAAGGTTCTGCACATGGCAATCATAGCACTGAGTTCCGGTTCAAGAATTCATACACAGACCTCTGAGGCCTACACAGCCCACCAGAAAATTGAAGGGAATGTTGCAGGTGTTATCAATAAACTCTTGGTAAGCTTTGTCATAAATATAAATGATTTGAATGTAAATATAGGAGGTATGGTTAGTAAATTTGTAGATGACACCAAAACTGGTCGTGTGGTGAACAGTGAAGAAGGTTACCTCAGAGTTCAATGGGACCTTGATCAGATGGGCCAATGGACAGAGGAGTGCAGATGGAATTTAATTTAGATAAATGTGAGGTGCTGCATTTTAGGAAAGCAAACCAAGGCAGAACTTGTATATATTTAATGACAAGGTCCTGGGGAGTGTTGCCAAACAAAAAGGCCATGGGGTGCAGGTTCATTGTCCCTTGTAAGTGGAGTCACAGTAGACAGGGTAGTGAAGAAGGTGTTTGGTACGCTTGCTTTTATTGGTCACTGCATTGAATATAGGAGTTGGTTAGGCTGCTTTTAGAATATTGTGTTGCATTCTAGTCTCCCTGCTATAGGAAAGGTGTTGTTTAACTAGAAATGATTCAAAAAAAATTTGCAACCATGTTGCCAGCGTGGAAGGCTCGGGCTTTCGGGAGAGGCTGAATAGATTGGGGTTGTTTTCCTTGGAGGCTGAGGGGTGGCCTTATAGAAGTTTATAAAATCATGACAGACATGGATAAGGTGAATAGACAAGGTCCTTTTCCCAGGGTAGGGGAGTCCAAAACTGGAGGTCATAGGTTTAAGGTGAGAGGAGAAAGATTTAAAGGGGACCTCAGGGACAACTTTTACACGTAAAGGGTGGTGCATGTATGGCAGAGGAAGTGGTGGAGGCTGGTACAATTGTAACATTTAAAAGGCATCTGGATGGGTATATGAATAGGGATATGGGCCAAATGCTGGCAAATGGGACTGGATTAATTTAGGCTATGTGGTCGACATAGACACATTGGACTGCAGATTCTGCTTCCGTGCTGTACAATCTTATGAATCCATGACTGGCTACTGAACAGGAAGTAAAGGGAGAATAAAACTCTTTCACTCAGCGAGGCATTAGCGTCTAAATGCATTGCCCGGAAGTGTGGTGGAGACAACTGCAATTGAGACTTTAGATTATTATTTGAATAGAAACAGTGTGCAGGGTTACGGTGAAAAGACAGGACAATGTGAATTAAATCATAGTGCTCATATAGATGGCCAGTGCAGCCAGAATGCACCAAAGGTTTCCTTCTGCACCATCAGAATGCTGATATTCTGAAAAATGGTTTATTTTCAGATTGACCATGTGTAGATAGTGAAGTAGTATAGGGGAGGTGCCAGATCTGGTGGTGGGCTAGGTCTGATAGATCCAGAGCTAAGGGGAGTTGATAACCCATTCAGTTAGACTAGTGAAACTATCATTGCAGAGATAGTAAGAACTGCCGATGCTGGAGTCAGAGATAACACAGTGTGGAGCTGGAGGAACACAGCAGGCCAGGCAGCATCAGGGGAGCAGGAATGCTGATGTTTCGGGTTGGGACCCTTCTTCAGAAATGGGGACTATCATTGCAGTTGTCCCTACAAAAGAGAAATCTGAGGCCAGACACTCTGGGAGCTGTAATAGAATAGGTAAAGTCGGATACATGGAGGCAGATGCAGTATAAGGAGTTTCGTTTAACTGTGACACATTAATGAGACACAGTATAAATAACTGTTTAACTAACGATTTTAAAACATAATTATTCAGATAATTTACCAGAGGCTGGTGACAACCTTTCCTGCAGTTTAGTGATGTCACCCGTCATAGTTCTTTAGGCTAAAGGGATCAAAGTGTGTAGAGAGAAAGCAGGAACAAGTTACTGAGTTAGATGATCAGCATTATTATACCAAATGTCAGAGCAGACATGAACAACCTACTCCAGCTCCTATTTCTCTGCGTTTCAGTGTTTCAAGGGCAAGCACTTGATCATTGCCCCATGGGCCGAGGCTCTTCTGCCCCCATCTCAACATCTACCAACCAATGTATGATCTTTCCGTGTTATTCCCTGTAATCAGTCAGGTTGTCCATTTTATGTCATTTGAGAATAGAAGGGGTTCTCTAACACATCTCTGCAGCGTACAACTGATTACTTTTTCTCAAGCAAAACAATTTCCATTTAATTACATTATGTCTCTAAGCTAATTCACAATTCATTTAAACAATTTATCATCCATAAAGCCTAATTTGTCGCTCCACTCAGGACATTTTACTGCATTAAACGTGCTATACAAGTGCAAATTATTATTGTTGTAAGATCACGTAAGAAACTTGATTGAACATGGTTTGAAAACCTAAATAGCTCTAAAGATTGGACTATTCCCAGTTAGTAACTTAGTCAACAATATAAAAATATTCTGTTGGGGGGGAAAGCATATTCTACTCCTAAAACTTTCAAATCTGCTTCCTATGTTACTGGTGGTCTTTAGATGTTCATTTATAGCTCCTTTAAAATGTCCTTCACATTTTCCTTATTCTGAGTATCACGTCAGTACGCTGTCGTCACAATATTCATGTTTTTTTCTCATTTTTTCACTGCTACAGCTATATTTGTTGTCTTCCAGTCTTCAGGCTCTGCTCCAGTCCTGACAGATTAACGCTCATTTTCCTCTTTAATACTTTTGGGAATCTTAGATAAGCCTTCAATATACACGGGCCTTGACCCTGGTGACAATGGCTGCTAGGAACTGTCAGCCAATCAGAACAACGTCTTCTGAGTCTAGTCCTCGGGGATCCAGTGGTGAAGATTTTTATCTTCTTGTCACAGGCTGGAGGTCAAGGGTGGTGGGAATTGATTTTCAGAAGCAACTCCCTCCCATCCATATATCCAATTTGGGGCACAGGTTTGGTGCAAGTGTAGGGAGGTGGTGATATGGGAGAGCAGTGGCAAATGTGGTAGAGGTAGCAGTATGGGAGGATGGTGGGTGCAGGTGTGGCATGGCAGGGTGTGAGGCAGGCCAGTGGTGTTGGTGGCATCGAGGAGCAGGGTAAGGACATTGGAGAAGGGGGCAAGGAGCACATAAATTTCCTCCTGACACTGAAGAGGCTACCCTCATGAGACAGTCTGTGGGGTCAACCTCTTCAGGACATCTGAGTGATGGTGACGAGATACATTGAACGTTTCCTGGAGGGGGGAGAATCATCAGTGAGCTTTGTATCATGCTGCAGTTGAATCTAAGACCCAAGGGAGCAGTGATGAATTGGCACTGAATTCCTACTTCACCGGTTCTCTGGTCCATCAATGAATCAGCAGTTGACTCAAACAATGAGAAAGAAGGGAGCAGAATAGAATAGAACAGAAATTTATTGCCACGTGTACTTTTATATGAAAAATACAGTGAAAAGTTTTATAAGTCGCCCCACCACAGCGCCTACCTCAATGACAGAAGTCATACATTATAATTTTAAAAATTAAGACAAAGATAATCACAGTTCAGTTGATGGCTTCTGGGCTCAGGAAAAGCCATTTTAGAAACAATGGAATACTCTGAAGGTGTAGCCAGGACAAGACCATCACACTGGATGCTATGCCAGAAACCTCCACCAAAGAAGATTGCCATGCCAGGTCAAAACCTTCACTCCTGGACGAGACCACCTGCCTGGCCACTGAAATACCTGGACACTGGAAATAAAGACTTCCACATGGGGATGAGATGTCCACACCGTGACAAGACTGCCACAATGGGAGACTACCATATCAGAGACTGTCACACAGGGACACCGCCTTGCCAGGCCAGGACCGCCTTTCTCCTCCTTCAGTCACCCAGGTCCAGCTGCAGATCCGGGAGCCTCGGCTTAGCCTGCGAGTCTGGGCCAGGGGAGTCAGCCCAGGACCTGTTTCTCGCTTGCTGGGAGACCCTGGGGTGGTGCCATGTCAGGCCATTGGCCCCATATTCCAGGCTTAAAAGAAAATGACGGAAAAGCAAAAACAAGAAAGAGCAAAAATAAAAAGAATTATAAAAAGAGAAACAAAGCCAATGGGAGTGGACGAGCCCTGGGCTTAGCTCCCCTTCCTCTCTCTACCATCTTGAAAAGAAAAGGTAGGGTTTAGGGTGGTGGATGGAGATGGACAAATGCAAGATGAAGGACCACCGCAGTCTCCAACACATGCAAACACACACACTTTTTCTCTCGCTCACATTTTCTATATCTCTCTCCCCTCCCACCACCCCCCCCCCACACACACACACACACACAGAGATCACACATCATTGGTGTTTGCAAATCTAACATTGTCACTCAGTGACGCAGATGTAGCAGCAATGACTTAAAGGCACATGCTGGCCAAAAACGTTGCATCACTCGAAGTTTCCAAGGGCACTGTAGGACAAAGGGGAACCTCACTTCATGATGTGCAAGTATAATGATGTACTTTGCCACATCATCCTGGAATTCCTATCCTGCCGACAACTGGACAAGTAATGAGGCAATGTGATGGATGCTGAGGAACTGGGGAGAAGAAGCAGTCTACCGAGGAGAAGGAGGATGAGAACATTGAGGAGGAGGGAGCTCTCCTGGTGCATGTCAAAGCTCAGTTGCATTGGGCACTGTAAGCCGCTCAGGACCTAATGGACACTCAATACCTGTAGATGGGAGCTTGGTGCAGAAGACAGCATACAGGCTGTAGACTGTAAATAAAAGCTCATGTTTGGAATTGTCGTTCTGCTTGTCTGTATTAATGTTACCTTACTAAACAATGACAAACTGCAGGTCTACTAACGGTATTATCAACATTTTATGACAGGTAAATAATTTTATAATTAAGCTATGTAAAATAATGAATTTTATATTTTGTGTTGGTAAGAAATGATATAATATGCACCTGTATGGTTAGAAGGGTAACACTTCACTTGTTTAATTGTGCTGAAATGACAGATTTAAGCATTTACACATTAAAACGAGTTTGCATTTTGAAGAAACAATGCTTGCCGCTGACCTCAAAGGAGCCTGCATACAACGATCGAGTGATCTGTATGACATGATTTCTCCTTTCCCAATAGCAGGAAAAATTTGATACCAAATGAAGGCAATTCCAGCAGTTAGTGATACCAGCCAATTACTGTGAAGTATCTCACAGAGTATAAAGCAGAAAGTTAAAAACACTGGTTGACTTTACTTTCAATTTATAATTTCAGGCAGCAAAATAGATTATAATTGGATTCGCGTAGAAGCCAAACATCATAAGCAATTAATAGTAAATTAGTTTAAACCATAGAATCCTTAATTATAATCAAGATATTCCACAAACAGAAAATTACCTTTTTAGAGTCAATGAGGTTATATAGATATAATTAGCACACAGTTTTAAAAACACAGCTATATTTCATTCACTAACAGGTAACATTTTCAATAATGTTAACAGTGAAGTTGGTTTGGGATTTCTTTGGGATTGCTTTGGGATTTCAATCTAGGTCTGAAGTAAAGATTTGAGAGCAATCTCATCAATACAACTTCAAAAGAAGCTTAGAATTAATTAAACAAAACTTCGCACTTGCATAATAAAGTCCAAATTTGTGAATTATAGAATTTTCTATCAGTTTCAGCTTCACTACCACATGCTAAAATTTTCATTAAAATTCATTCTGAAATTAGTTAGTATCTTGTGGGGTTGATCCTTATTATTTATTGCTTATACAACTGCAGAGAAGCAGAGGGAGAAGAAGGGATTACTGAGCTTTGCAAATAATAAGGAGAGAGTTTCAGAAAGGAGGAAATCTTTTTGATTAACTTGTGGAATCGAAATAGCATTCACATCTTTTAATACCTGCATTTATAACTGCAACAAATAGCTCCAAAGGTCTCCAAAAATAGTGTGGAGCAGAGGTGAAGTCAGAGATGCTAATTAGAAATGAAACGTGCAGCAAGATCAGGACAAGATTCCAGTTTGGGCCAATTTTTGCCAAGTAACATTTGTGGCACAGAAGTCCCAAGCAACGATCATTTGCAACCAGTGACAATATAACCATAATTCCTTGTCATCCATGTCATATTACCATCACTGAATCTCCACCATCAATGTCCTGATCAGAAACCGCACAAGCCATGCGAATATTCTGGCTACAATAGTCGGTCAGACACTTGGAATTCGGGTCACCGGACCCGAAATGTTAACTCTGTTTTCTCCTTCACAGATGCTGCCAGACCTGCTGAGCTTTTCCAGCAACTTTGTTTTTGTTCTTGGAATTCTACATTCAGTAATGTACTTCCTAACTCCCCAAAGCCTATATCTCATTTTCTCAATGCAAAAGTTAGGACTGCGATAGTCTACTCCTGATTTGCCTGGATGAGTGCAGTTCCAATAACACCATCTAAGCCGAAGAAACCTACTTCCCTGAACCATATTAAACATTCCATTGTCCATTGCCAAAGTGGGCACTGTGTGTACCATCAACAAGGTGCATTGCAGCAATCTGCCAAAGATCCTCTCACTGCACCTTCCAAACCTGCAATCTCAATGCTGGCAGACATGGGAACTCCACCACTTTCACGAGCGCCTCCATACAATTCCGAATCTGGAAGTTTTTTGCCATTTCCTCACTGTCACTAAGTCAAAAATCCTGGAACTTCTTCCCATACAGCAGTTTGGATGCACTTACACCCTGTACACTGAGAAATTCAAGAAAGTGGCTCACCATCATCTTCTCAAGGGCAATTAGGAATAGGCAATAAATACTGTCTTTTCTAGTGATGCTCTTATAAATAAAAAATTCAATTAATGAATTAAAAATAAAGACTGGAGAGACTATAATAGTCTATCCAGCTGGTAAGATGGTGGTGAAGGAGGGCTTCTGAGCTCAGGGCTTGTCCGCTCTGTCCACTTTTCATTTATCTTTTTCCTCTCTTTTCTCTTTTTTTTTGTCTCTTTTGTTTTACTTACCTGTTATTGAAGAGTTCAGGAGCTCGCACCAATAGCATCGGCAGTAGAAAGTAGGCCCAGTGGCGGCTGCATCAGGGAGAGTTTGAGTGCATTGACGAGGCTGACTCATGGCTGCTGTGGTGGAGGTGAGTTTGAGTTCCCGTCCGCGTCTGCACCCAGCGCGGATACATGGAAACGGTGGAGGAGGCGGGTTTGGACCCAGTGCAAGACCCTGCAGCATCGGCAGCATCAGTGAGGTCGAGCCGAAGTGGACTCATAGCAACAGCAGCATTGAGTTTCGGCCAGTGCAGTAACTGGTGTCACTGGCATCTGCGTTGCCGAGGTCCAGCAAAGACTCATAGTAGTGAGTGTGTTGGTGGAAGTGAGACGGTGCTGAAGTGTAGCAACTTTCGTTCCAGCAATGGTGGTAAAGGAGACTCATGCCTGGGCACCAGGCCCACAGCAGAGCACTTAACAAGAAGGACCGTCAAGTTGAACACTTTCTCCTTATTTCTTTATTTTTGTGACCATATAGTCTACGTTTAGGTTCATTTTTCTGTGTTTAAAGTTGGTGCTGGAGAGTGGCGACACTATACAACTCTTGTCACTGTGTTTTGTAACAAAATACATGACAATAAATAAATATACCAAATCAAATTGAGACTCACTGTATGAACTAGACCTGAGCTATTTGATCTCAGCTTTGACAATCCTCATTTTTATTTTACTGAATAATTAAACAGATTCTTCTTGAATTTGCCAACACCTACCACTTCTATCACTACTGCAGGCAGGCCATTTCACTTACTCGCAAGCGGCTGTACAACATGGTCAAATCCAAACCATTTCTTCATATTTTCTTTTGCGAACTTTGATTTGTTGAACTTTGCTGCTTGCATAGCATCATGTTGATTAACAACCCATTTGATCACAGAATATGAAAGAATTAATACAAGTTTGCTGTATTTACTCATGTATAGGCAGTTTTTTTCAAGAGAATGATCTCTGTTCGTTACTATGAGTCATTTTAACAATCTATCTAGCTTGGGTGAAAGTTCATAAAGGGTATTTTTGCAGATAGTTAATGGGCTTGATTGAAAGCTAGAGTGCAGCTTGGAAGCTGTCATCTTGCCCAAAACAGCAAAGGACATTTTTAATTAATGTGGAGAACCACTGCCAGATTATAGCGAGTGATGCATGGAAATGTATTCTCACAAAGTAAAATTAATTTCTGTTGGAACTGCTCATGAAGCTAATCCTCAGACTTTTAAATCTCATATGCAAAATCCTCCCTTCACATTCCACCCTACCCAAAAATCTTGAAGCTTTAGAGTTATAAGCTAATATAAAGTTTTCATACTTAAGAGGATCTCATAATTTTGAACTCCAGTCAGTTCTTTGATTTCATGGTAAACATAGAGCAGCTTGTGTTGATATAGAAAGTTAAGAAGCATGAATTCCTTCACTATTTTGGAAGATTTATGCGAGTTTAAAGTTAATTACAATTAAGGTCATTGTAAGGTTGCCATCTTACTTTTACACCTAATGTGTGAGAACTGCAATAACCAAGGTATTAACAGCATGATCTTGGCCTATGTTAATAAATTACGAAAATGTCATTTTGGGACAAACAATTATCAAAGAAGAAATATAAAAGATTGCTGGATAATATGGGGAACTAGGCAGCAATAATTCATAAGTTGTATTTAAAGAAGCAGCAGAGAAGATGTGGGTGGGAGCAGCAAAAAAATTTGGATTGATGTGAATTCAGAGCAACAGCAGCCCTAACTACTTTTGTACTGCCTGAAGGAAACCTCCTTCTTGCCTTATCAATACTTCACTCTACATGTCTGTTCTACCCAGTAAACTGCAAATATGGATTTGGGTGTCCTTTATTCACAGTATTGATTTTCCTAAATCTGTGAAGTTTCCACTTGAAGCAAGAAAGCTTCATAACCACCAGACTTGAAGAGAGCCAGGAAAAAAATATTGGACTACTGATTTGAAGTCCATATCAACCAGTTTCCATGGGGCACTGATCGTTCCAACCCATCCTCGAGAGTACCCACACTAAACCATCTGATACAAATGAAAATAAAGGGACAAAACAATGCCACTAACTCATGTTGATTTCACAACAACAAGAAAGTCCAACACTGCCTTTGATTCTCCCCATTCTGAGATGAGAAACAATTAGCTGTAAGTACATTGAGGAATTTGGGTTATTATCTGGGCAACTTGCACTGGAGGCGTAACTTTCAGATGATGCGGTACCCTTTTGAATAAAGCAGACATTGCAAAATCTGCTTCTGCCCAGATCCCTAGATTGCCCATCAATCTTTCAGATTTGCTCTTTGCTTTTCATTTCTCCAGAAATGACATTTTCATAATTCATGATTTCAGGTAGCAGACACTGCCTTCAAGATGAAATCCTTCTGCCTTCTGTTCTAAAACAGCAACCAGAAGGCTCCACAGCTGGCAGCCATCATTTACATTTCCACTTTTTGTTCCTAACAGCTAGGCCTTGCCAAGGAGCAGCTTTCATCAGGGAAACTCTCAATCTATTTAAATAACATGAACGTTCCGAGAGCTTCAGGTTGTGTCACACAGAATGCAGTTTGTGTGAGACATGACTAACAAGAGACTTCAGCAGAAAATTATCCCCTAACTATCAATGATCCATCACTATAGTTAGCAATGCTGAACCTCATAATATTTAACAATGACAATCACAAATACAGGCTGGATGTGAAATGATGCTACCAAATTCCAAACACAGGCATGTCACTCCAGTCAGTAAACCAATGGGATGTTCTGATGAAAGGTCTAGGCCCGAAACGTCAAGCTTTCCTGCTCCTATGATGCTGCTTGGCCTGCTGTGTTCATCCAGCTCCACACCTTGTTATCTCGGATGCCATGTGTTTTTCTTTTCGCGTCAGGAAAAATTGCAGGCAAACCACAACTCCCAATAGCTACGTAGGTGCTGACATAAAGTTATCCACCCTCTTGCCCACAGCTCAGAGGATTCCACTGATGTTGAACAGCAATAAAAATCGGAAAGACATTTACAAACAGATGGAAGAAAGCCAATCGGGCTGAATCAGGGAAAAAGGGAAAGTTGGTCATGGTTAGATTCATAAAAATATGGCAGAAGGCCTCAGCCTCCTGCATATAGTTCATTTTTGTGTATTATCTGAGCAAGTTGCACTAAAGGGTTAACATTCAAATGATGCAGAGACTCTGAGATTTCAGCAGACATCTCCAAGTTCAGGGCGCTTGGCAGCTAAAGGGATATAGGACTGCTAGGTGCTACGACTAAGCGTTTAGCTGGTCAAACAGGAGGAACAGGAGCGATATCTTTCTCTCCACACTCAGCACTAGCTCTATGTATACTCCCTTAAACAGGGGATTCCAAAGAGAAAAAGACAATGACAGTGCTGTTATGAAATCTACACAATAGCATCTGGATTAAGTCAGAGAGAGAATGCATGTTGTTCATAGATAGCGCCAACATGTCAAAGTATTCCTTAGTATCAATCCATGAACAATGATTGTTCTGTGCATCGTCTACAGGATGCACTACAGCATTTCATCAGGATCCTTCCAAATGCACAACATCTACCACCTTGAAGGGCTGCAAGTGCATGGAAGCTCCTGTTATCATTTAATATGGCCTGAAAGAATGCCTGAGAGTTAATAGAATGGATATATTCTTTAAGGGTTAATTGGACATGAGTTGGTTGAATAAATGTAGGGAGCTAGTAATCAGAAGGTGAAGGAGTATACTATTGGGGACCTGGGGTGAAGGGTGTTGCATGTAGCAGTTCTGGGTAAGCACAGACTGCAGCGGTTCACAGACTCCCAGTCTGTTTATTTTGCAGGGTTGTGGACCCTGGTTTCTTTTTTTGTTATGTGAAAAGTCCTTTGCTGAGGTTTTGGTTACACTTCAGCCCCACATTCCTGATCTTTGGGCTTCAGATGCAGAGGAGTTTGGGAAAGTCAGGGGACCGCTTTGTTGGTCTGCTCCTGGACCTAGCCAAAGTCGCCATTAACAGGTCCACACAGCAGGCCATATTTAGTGGGGGGATGAATGGCAACCGACTATCTGCCCCTCTTCGATGGCTACATTCATGCCCACGAGTCCTTGGAAAGAGAGTACATAGTTCATCCCTAACTCTAAGCCAGGAGGTTTGGGTTCAAGTCTCACCTGCTCTAGGGTGTATAATAACATCTCCAAACGGTTTGACTAGAGAATATCAGTTGTGTGTGATAGCAATTCCAGATATCAGAGAAAGAAAAAGAAGGACTTTTAAAAATCAAAGTGGTGTGGGTTTTACTGGTTATGTTTGACTGAAATAAATACCTCATGAAAAGTATGGCATAAATATAATTATCTTTGAGTGGATGACATTGATAGCAGTTATCCACTGTCTGCTATAGCGCATGAGTCAAAATGTAAAGATGTTGGTATTATTAGCCACTTGTTTACTAAAAATGAGCCTTATGACCAGTGGAAGAATGAGGCTACGATGTGGGCCTGGGTTATTTCTTTACCAAAGATGAATCAAGGTGTTGCTTCAGCACTTTCATTGCTGTACAGGAGCAGAATAAGAGGTTTTATTTTTGAAATTAGAGCCTGATGGTTTAAAGATGATTTGGACAGATTGCTAAATTTCATTGACAAAATTTATCAAAAAGATGTCTTACTGACTGCTTATGATATATGGTCAGGTTTTGACATATTTACAAAACTGAGTATTATACCATGAAAGAGTATATAAACGAATTCATAAGATCATAAGGCAAAGGAGCAGAAATTAGGCCATTCAGCCCATTGAGTCTGCTCCACCATTCAATCATGGCTGATAAGTTCCTCAATCCCATTCTCCTGCAGTAGATTTTCTGCAAAACATTCTGCGCTGGCATTTAAGTTATTAGGCTTCGCCGAAGTATTAAGGATGGATAGACTTGTACTTTTGATGGAAAGTAGATTTGTGGATGAATATACCCTGTGAGAACTAATATCAGAAGCACTAAAGGTAGCACAGTGTAAGCATAAACATAGGGTCTGGGAGAAAACATGCCCCTAGAAAGATGCCAGATCACTGAAAGAAATCCCTCTAGTAGGAGGGGGAGGTCAAACAGTTATCAAGAAAAAGATAGAAGACAGGATAGAGCTCATAACTGAACAAGGACAAAAAATGTGGTACAAACCAGGAATACTACCAGAAGCAGAAGCCTATGTGCTTGGAAAGTCTTAGCAACCATGAGTGACTCGAAGATAAGTTAGTAAAAGATGCCAAACAACAAGAATTTCAAAACTGAACAGAATTTGGGATGTACATATAGGTGTCAAGTAGGCTACAACGAGGCTATCACACATTTCGATATGTCCAGAAAATGTGTTTCCTAATGGGTCTCATAAGGTTAAGCATGTCTAATGGCACTGACGTCCAAGATCTTAGAGTGCATTCACCAATGGCAGGAAAATAATTTTGAAATATTTCTTGAATTTATTTGCAACAAGTGCTTGGGAATGTAGATCATTTGATGTTCAAGCTGCATTTCTGCAAGGAGGTCTTTTTTAATTCATGTGTGGGACATGGAACTCACTAACTGTCCATCATTTATTGCTCATTTCTAGTTGTCCTCGAGAAGATGATGGGAAGCTGTCTTTTTGAACCACTGCAGTCCACCTGCTGTACGTTGACCCACAATGCCCTGAGGGAGAGAATTCCAGGATTTGACCCAATGACAGTGAAGGAACAGCGATACATTTCCAAGCCATGATGATGAGGGGCTTAGAAGGGAACTTGCAGATATCTGCTGCCTTTGTCCTTTTAGATGGAAGAAGTCATGGGTTTGGAAGGTACTGTTTAAGGATCTTTGGTGAAATTCTGCAGTGCATCTTGTCAATAGTACACACTGCTGCTACTGAGCGTCGGTGGTAGAGGGAGTGGATGTTTGTGGATGTGGTACCAATCAAGTATGCTGCTTTGTCCTGGATGGTATCCAGCTTCTGGTGTTGTTGGAGCTGCACCCATCCAGGCAAGTGGAGTATTCCATCACACTCCTGACTTGTTCCTTGTAGATAGTGGACAGGTTTTGGGGGTCAGACGGTGAGTTACTTGCTACTGTATTCCTAGCCTTTGACTTGGACTTGTAGCCACTATGTTTATGTGGCAGGTCCCATTGTGTTTCTGCTCAATGGTAACCCCCAGGATGTCGAGAGTGGGGGATTCCATCATGGTAATGCCATTGGATGTCAAGGGGTTGTGTATAGATTGTCTGTTATTGGAGATGGTCACTAACTGGCTTTTATATGGTGTGAATGTTATTTGCCACTTGTGAACCTAAGCCTGGATATTGTCAAGGTCTTTTTGCATTTGAGCATGGACTATTTCAGTATCTGAGGAGCCATAAATGGTGCTGAACATCATGCAATCATTGATGAAAACCCTCGCTTCTGACCTTATGATAGAGGGAAGGTCATTGATGAAGCAGCTGAAGATGGTCTGGCTGAGGACACAGTCCTGAGGAACTCCTGCAGAGATGTCCTGAAACAGAGATGGTTGACCTCCACAACCCACGACCATCTTCCTATGTGTCAGGTCTGACTCCAAACAGCAGAGATTTTGCCCTTGATTCCCATTGATTCCGGTTTTGCTACAGTTCCTTGATGCCATGCTCAGTCGAATGCAACCTTGATATCAAGGGTACTCACTGTCACCTCCCCTCTGGAATTCAGCTCTTTTGTTCATCTTTAAACCAAGGCTGTAATGAGTTCAGGAGCTGAGTGGCCCTGGCAGAACCCAAAGTGGGCATCACTAAACTGCTTAATAGCACTATTGATGACATCTTCCATCACTTTACCGATGATCAAGAGTAAACTGATGGAGCGGTAAATGGCCTGGTTGGATTTGTCCTGCTTTTTGTGCTCAGGACATACCAGGGCAATTTTTGATATTGTTGGGTAGATGCCAATGTTGTAGCTATACTGGAACAGCTTGGCTACTGGAACAATACTGGAGCACAAGCATACTATTGCAGAATGTTGTAAGGCCCCATTGACATCACAGTTTCCAGAACCTCCAACCATTTCTTGAGATCAACTGAAGAAGAAAGTATTTCTTGGTCCTCCAAAAACACACCAAATAGGGACACTCTAGAAGTTGACTAAATGTGTCTATGGCCTAAATGATGCCTCTAACACTTGATACCTCTCAGCAAGGTCTGTCTTATTAACAATGGGGTTATCTTCAGTTAAAAGAAAACCTCACTTTGTTCAACTGTCTCTGAGATTGACAGCATTGAAACACTTCTATGGTGCACATGGAGGAATTTTTTTGTGGGGTGGGAGCAATGAATTTGAAAACATTGTCATGAATGGGTTTAAAGCAGAATTTAGAGTGGAAGTTGGGTTTCTGGGGCATTTAAATACATTGGATTGGAAATCAGGTAAATTGGATCAAGTATCACTTTGCATCAATCTTATTTGGAAAATGTTAGCCTCACTGCTGTTAGTCAAAGCAGGACCTCACAAAAAAATGAAGCAATTTTGAGAACTGAAATGGAGGAATTGTGAAGTCTAATTGGACAGCTGAATCAGCTGGGGACCCAAACAAGGCCACATGACAGACTAAAGTAAAGTACAACTCTGAAAATTCCCAATCCCAGTCTTATTCAGGCAAACAAAACATTGAAAAGATATAAATAGAGCATTGAGTTTTGAATTTTCCATTATTGGGAAATGCCAGAAACTTAAAATTTGCTGTTTATGGTGATGCTTCAGAGGAAAGTATCTGTGATGGGTTCCTGAGTGCAGAAGGGTTAATAAATTTTTTTGTGTGTAAAAGGGAAGCAAATGTTGTGCTTTAGCATGGGAATCTGAACAGATCATTAGAGTAGTAAAAAGTACCTTAGTAGCAAAAACTCTCACACTTGCTCAGATGTCAGTGGGAGAGGCCGCACTTATCTGTTTGGCCTCATGTCAATTGAAGCTCTTAAGCTGAGACAACAGTCAGTGATGTGTAGGAAACATGGCAGTAAGCCTTCTTGAACCTCAGGCAGAAAGGAAAGCGTGTCCCGTCATGGGCCTCCTTATCCAATCCTTATTTCCACCCCCAACCCATTGTTTTCCCCATGCTGCGTGTCCCCTCCTTCTGGGTCTGGGCAACTTACCCTCAACCGCCAGAGACCTCCTTTTCCATGGCCTCCTCTTCTGGCCTCACGAAATACCCCATAACCCTTCCTGTGCTCTTCATCATTGGGTCTGGTTGCAATGAGCCACTCCTGGTGACACTGCCGGGACCCGATCAAATTGGCCAGCAGTTTTCTAAGGGAAATATTCCCTCCTATATGGGGACAGGAGTCTCACTTTGAGTCACTTAACATTTCTCCAAATGTTAATTGGTTGTGGCGTGAGTACAGGGTTAGATTTTATACGACATTGCAATCCTACCCTATGTCACTATTCACTAAGGTCCACTATATCCTGTGTAATTGAACCTAAATGAGGGCATAGTACTTACCAGCAGGTATACAGCAAGCTGCTAAGGAGGATAAGGATATTGAAGTGAATGATAAGGAGAATGAAGCTGATAGGAAAAGAAAAGGAAGAATGAAGTCAACCAATATATTATCTTTCTAAATATCTGTCCATGACCGAATCATCTGACTGCAATGCCATTGATCACAACCAACTTTTCCCATTTAACAACATTTCACACTTTACCTTCCTTCCCTTATTGATCATCACTGCATGCTCTTGGTCTCAATGCTGAAATAAAAGCTGCCAACAGTCAAACATTCCAAATCAATTCTACAGAACAGAACATTTGATACTCCATAAAAATGCCGACATGTGATCCTTTTGCATTCCTTTAATGCCTGTCTTTCTTCTGCTTTTGCCTGCTCTAGTGCTGCAACGCAATGCAACCTGCAGTGGCTGCAGTAAGGCTGGTGATAGGCTGGTGCCTTTACATAGTGGAGACCAAGAGCCTTGCAGGATGACTTCAAACAATTCTGGAGATTCTGACCTCAGACTGCACCCAGTAGCAACCTGGACTGGCGGGCTGACATGCCACTACAATGTGACTGGCGAAGGGACAGGGACAAGGGCAGAGAAAGACGTCATGCTTAGAGAGGATGGCATGTTG
This sequence comes from Ginglymostoma cirratum, assembly GCA_024137785.1. NCBI lineage: Eukaryota > Metazoa > Chordata > Chondrichthyes > Orectolobiformes > Ginglymostomatidae > Ginglymostoma > Ginglymostoma cirratum. The sequence goes on along the minus strand of JAHRHZ010000133.1, from coordinate 32,158,980 downwards.
GGTACCAACAATCTAAGGAATCTGTTGGAGCATCAATTGGGGGACTTATTTGAGAGCTTGGAGTCTGTGGTCAAAAGTCTGAGCATTTCACTGCAACAAGCTGAGTTTACATGTCTTCCACCTGAGCTGCCACTGTAACATGTAGACAGTGGATGGGCTCTGCTTGTGCCACAATGAACATTGAGTAATCAACCATCAGTTAGTACACTGTATTTGGATCTACAAATGGTGTCATTAAACTGGTGTTTAGTTCAATACCAGAGAGGATGGGTTCTGATGCAGGGACTGAATTCTGCCATCCTCATCTGGTCTGGCCTACATATGACTCCAGATCCACATCAATGTAATTGGTTCTTACCTGCCCTCTGAAATGGCTTAGCAAGTCACTCAGGTGTATCAATCCCTGAAACCTAAGCAAAGAACCAGAATTGGATGGACCACCTGGCTTTGACCTAGACATTAGAAACAACAATAGTAAAAACAGACCAAAATTGGGACAGCTGTCTCACTGACTATTCAAGCAACAGCCTGACAGAGTCATGCCCACAGAATCATACCTTCAGTCACTCCACCAATGACGCTCAATAGCAGCAGCGTGTAGCATCTACAAGGTGCACTGCAGAAATTTGCCAAAGATCCTTAGACAGCACCTCCCAAGCCCATGACCACTTCCATTCAGAAGGACAAGGGCAGCAATTTACATGGGAACACCACCACCACCTGCAAGTTCCCCTCCAAGCTACACACTATCCTAACTCGGAAATATATCACCATTCCTTCAGTGTTGCTGGGTCAAAATCCTGGAATTCCCTCCCTAATGGCATTGTAGGTCAATCCACAGCACATGGACTGCAGTAGTTCCAGAAAGCAGTACACCACCATCTTTTCAAGGGCAAACAGGGGATGATCAATAAACGATGACCTAGCCAGTCATGACTACATCCCACAAGTGACTAAAGAAATGATTTAAATGCCCTCAAGTTCCTTATCTCTAATAAAAAAATTGTATTTATAACCCCACATCAGAAGCAGTTAATCCTTTAATAACCTCTTTGAACTCTTTATCAAACTGTGAAGTATATCTACCCACTGTGATAATGACTGTCATAATCGGTTACAGTACACACACAAGCAATAATAATGGGTATCAGAGATAAAAGGTACTGCAGATGCTGGAGAATCCGAGATAACAAG
>JAHRHZ010000133.1:32100973-32147786 GCA_024137785.1 Ginglymostoma cirratum | reverse complement strand
GTCAAGTTTTCCTGCTCCTATGATGCTGCTTGGCCTGCTGTGTTCATCCAGCCCCATGCCTTGTTATCTCGGATTCTCCAGCATCTGCAGTACCTTTGATCTCTGATACAAAGTTGTTTTAAGGGCAGATTTCTTTTTGATTTCAAACTCTACCATCACACCTGTTAGGGTTTGAACCCATGTCCCCAGAGAATAACCTAGGTCTCTGGATAACTAGCTCAACTGAAATATCACAGTGCCATTAACTCCACCTAGTAAACTATGCAGAAAACATTAACAGACTTCAAGCAGACATAGTTAAACTGCTGAAGTGTTCAAATGCATGGCAGAGTAGTGTGAAGTGGTGTATTTAATGAACAGTGAGCAGAGGCACTGTAAATTAACTGATACCATTTTAAAGCAGGCATAGGAGCAGAATGACCCGGAATTCAATGACACAAGCTTTTGACGGTGACAGGACAAATTGAAAAGATACTAAAAACGCAAAGACGATCCTGTAGTTTGGGGAGAGAAATACCTGAGTGCTCAGAATATTAATGGAACAGTCTACAGCAGAATACTGATTGTCTCTCTCGCACACACAGATATACTGGTGCATAGGCAGAGCTGCTGGACAGCCTGTTATCACTCTCAAGGAGCAAAGTGATGTCTATTTCCAAATTAGCACAGGTCCTGGATCTCATCCTGGAAGACCCAATTGATGTATTACCTGACAAATACTAAGCTTCCATTGAAACATAAACAGGAGGCACCCAATGTCAAGTGTTCCAGTGAGGGCATGGGATTCAGGCTTGGTACCCAGAGTACATTAGATCATGTTCAAAGGAACTTGTAAGCTCTAGTAGCAAAAGTCAGCAGCCTGCCATGAGATTTGTTACAGCCACTGTATAGCACTGCTCAAAAGCGCTAGGAAAGATAACCACAATAGCTCGGTTTTATCTGCTTTATTCAATTTGCTGGATAAAGCTGTTGTGTACAGATGTTTTTATTGATGCCTTTTATTACAGGTCTGCAGCCAAGAGAGCACTATAACAATGTAAAACAAATACATTGAGAAGTGGGAAACTATGGACCAACAATGAAAAAGGAAGACGTTCGGGGAACCCAAGTCTTAGTAGCCTTTCATGGACGCTACTGAGAAAATAATGATCTGATTGGAGAGAGTCAACATGAATATATGAAAGGGAAATCATGTTTGGCAAACCTTGATCATATTACTAGCAAAATGGATAAGGGGGGAATCAGTGCATATGGTTTATTTGGATTTTCTGAACATTTTTGGTAAGGTCCCTCTCAGGAGGCTTAGCAAATAAAACTAGAATACCTGGGATAAGAGGCTATGTACTTGTAAGGATTGAGGAATAGGTAATAGAAAGAAAACAGGGAGTAGGAATAAATAAGTCATTCCCAAATTGGCAGTGCTATGTATATCAGTGTTTTGGACCTAGCAGTTCATAGTTCACATCCTTGATTTAGATGTCAGGACCAATTATAATATTTCCAAATTTGTAAATGACATGAAACTAGGTGGGAATTTGTCCCTTTTTATTCATTTACAGGACATGGGTGGCTAGGCCAGAAATTATTGCCTATCCCTAATTGTCCTTGAGAATGTGGAAGTAAGCTGCCTTCTTGAACCTCTACAATCCTTGGGATGACATTGCTGCTAAGGAGTGCATCCCAGGATTCTGATCCAATGGAAGTGAAGGAATTGCAATATGGACGTCAGGCTGGCGTGTGGATTGGAGGAGAATTTGCTGGTGGTGGTGTTCCATAGCAACTGCTGTGTTTGTCCTTCTCGATGGCAGAGGGTGTGGTTTTGGAATGAGCTGTATAAAGAGCGTTGATGAATTGTTACATTGCATCTTGTAGATGGTACACATTGCTGCTATTGTACATTGGTTGTGGAGGGACTGAATGTGGAGAGAGAATGAGTGCCGATGAAGTGGACTGCTTTGTCCTGGATGATGTTGAGCTTCTTGAGTATTGCTGGAACTAATCCATCCAGGCACTCCTGACATGTGCCTTTCAGAGGGTCTGGCAATATCTGTGAAGGAGAAAACAGAGTTAACGTTTCGGGTCCGGTGACCTTTCCTCAGTTCTGAGGAAGAGTCACCGGACCCGAAACATTAACTCTGTTTTCTCCTTCACAGATGCTGCCAGACCTGCTGAGCTTTTCCAGCAACTTTGTTTTTGTTCCTGATTTGCAGCACCCGCAGTTCTTTTGGTTTTTATGTGCCTTTCAGACATTGGACAGGCTTTAAAGGTGATGAAGTGAGCTATTTGCCTTTCTGACCTGCTTTTATAGCCGCCGTATTTAAATGGCTAGTCCAGTTTAGTTTCTCATGAATGGTAACATGCAGGATGTTCTTAATAGAGGTATTCAGTGATGATAATGCCATTAATAGAATCATAGAATCATAGACTCCACTCAGTGTGGAAGCAGGCTATTTAGCCCATCAAATCCATACTGACCCTCTGAACCGCATCCCACCCTGACCTACTCAGCAGAGGGCTGTGAAGATGTTGATTGGCAGCCGGGGTGAAGATTTGCGTCAGTGCAAGGGGTAAAAGATGTGCCAAGGCAATAGTTATAGGGGACTCAATTGTAAGGGGGACACACAGGCGTTTCTGTGGCTGCAAATGAGACTTCAGGATGGTATGTTGCGTCCCTGGTGCTAGGGTCAAGGATGTCTCAGAGCAGGTACAGGATATTCTGGAGGGGGAGGGTGAACAGCCAGTGGTGTTGGTACACATCAGTACAAATGGCATGAGTAAAAAAAAAGGAAGAAGACCTAAAAGAATACAGGGATCTAGGAAGAAAGTTAAGAAATCGGACCTCAGTGCCACATGCTAGTCAGAGTAAAAATATTGGATGACGGTGTGACTGAAATGATGATATCCAGAGGAGGGTTTCAGATTCCTGGGGCATTGGGACCAGTTCTGGTTGAGGTGGGACCTGTACAAATTGGATGGGTTACACCTGGGCAGGTCTGGGACTGTTGTTCTCAGGAGAGTGTTTGCTAGAGCGGTTGGGGAGGGTTTAAACTAATATGGCAGGGGAATGGGAACCTCCATAAGGAGTCAGAGAAGGAGGGAGCAAGGGCAAAAACAAAAGGTAGAAAATGGAATAAGAAAAGTGATAGGCAGGGAAACTAAGGACAACATTCTAACAGGGCTATTGAGAAAAATAAGACAGAGACAAACAACGTTAAAAAGACAAGCTTAAAGGCTTTGTGCCTCAATGCATGGAATATTTGCAACAAAATGGATGAACTAATCATGCAGATAGATGTAAAAGGGTATAATATAATTGGGATTATGGGGACATGGTTGCAGGGTGACCAGGGATGGGACCTGAATATCCCAGGGTATTCAGTATTTAGGAAGGACATGCAAAAAGGAAAAGGTGTTGGAGTGGCATTGCTGGTTAAAGAGGAAATTAACATAATAGTGAGAAAGCATATTAGCTGTGACAATGTGGAGTTTGTATGGGTAGAGTTGAGAAATACCAAAGGCAAAAAACATTTGTGGGTGTCATATACTGACCCCCAAACAACAGTGGTGATGTTGGGAATGGCATTGAACAGGAAATTGGAGATGCTTGTAATAAGTAATATCAGTGATCATGGCTGATTTTAATCTCTATATAGATTGGGCAAATCAAATTAGACACAATGCCCTAGAAGAGGAATTCCTGGAGTGTATAAGGGATAGTTTTTTTAACCAATATGTGGAGGAACCAATTGGAGAGCAAGCCATCTTATACTGGGTACTGTGTAATGAGAAAGGGATCATTGCCAATTGAGCTGGGCATTGAGCAACTATGACATGATAGAATTTTTTTATCAAGATGGAGAGTGAGTAGATGATTCAGAGATTAGGGTGCTGAATCTTAATAAAGGAAACTATGAAGATATGAAAAATGAGTTGGTCTGATAGATTGTGGAGAGTTATTTAAAGGGATGACACTGGATAGACAATGGGAAACATACAAGGAACGCATGGGGGAACTGCAAAAGCTGTTTATTCCAGTCTGGCACAAAAGCAAAATGGGTAAGAGAGCCAATCCATGGCTTACAAAGGAAATTAAGAAAGTACTTGATCCAAGGAAGAATCATACAGATTGGCCAAGAAAAATATTATGTCTGAGGATTGGGAACAGTTTAGAATTTAGCAAAAGGGACTAAGGGATTGATTAAAAATGGGAAAATACAGTACGAAAGTAAGCTTGCAGGGAACATAAAGACTGACACTAAGATTTTCTATAGGTACATGAAGAGAAAGAGATTGGTGAACACAAATATAGGTCACCCATGGATAGAAATGGCGAAATGTATAATAGGGGGTAAGGAAATGGCTGAACAACTAAATACGTACTTGCGTTCTGTTTTCACAAAAGAGTACACAAATCAGATACCAGAAATGTTGGAGAATGCAAGACTTATTGAGAGGAAAGAACTGAGAGAGATTAATAGTAATAGAGAAATGGTGCTGGGAAAATTGATGTGATTGGAGGTCGATAAATCCCCAGGACCTGATAATCTACATCCTAGAGTACTTAAGAAAGTGGCTGTACAAACAGTGGATGCATTGGTGATCATCTTCCAGGAGTTTTTAGACTCTGGAACAGTCCCTGCAGATTGGATGGTGGCTAATGTCACTCCAGTGTTCAAAAAGGGAGGTAGATAGAAAACAGGGAATTATAGACCAGTAAGCTTTACATCGGCAGTGGGAAATTTTTCAAATCCATTATCAAGGACTTTATAGTGGAGTGTTTAGAAAGCAGTGGCAGGATCAGACAGTCAGCATGGATTTATGAATGGGAAATCATGCTTACAAATCTGTTCGAATTCCATGAAGATGTGACTAGTACAGTAGACAAGGGGGAGCCAGTTGATGTGGTATATTTGGACTTTTAGAAAGTGTTTGACAAAGTCCCGCATAAGAGATTATTGAGCAAGATTAAAGCGCATGGGATTGGGGGATATGTATTGAGATGGATAGAAAACTGGTTGGCAGAGAGGAAACAAAGAGTAGGAATTAATGGGTCCTTTTCAAATTGGCAGGCAATAACTAGTGGGGTGCCACAGGGATTGATGCTGGGACCCCAGCTATTCACAATATATATTAATTATTTGGATGAGGGAGCAAAATGTAACATCTCCAACTTTGCAGATGATACCAATTTGGGTGGGAGAGTGAACTGTGATGTGGATGCAGAGCTCCTTTAGCATGATCTGGACAGTTTAGGTGAGTGGACAAATCAATGGCAGATGCAGTATAATTTGGATAAATGTGAGGTTATTCACTTTGGAAACAAAAACAAAAAGGCAGATTATTACATAACAGCTCTAAATTGGGAGAGGGGAGTGTGCAGTGGGACCTGGGCATCCTGGTGCACCAGTCGCTGAAGGTAAGCATGCAGGTGCAGCAGGTGGTAAGAAGGCAAATGGTATGTTTGCCTTCATTGTGAGAGGTTTCGAGTACAGGAGCAGCGATGTGTTGTTGCACTTATACACGGCCTTGGTGAGGCCACACCTAGAATATTGTGTGCAATTTTGGTCTCCTTTTCTGAGGAAAGACGTTCTTGCTCTCGAGGAAGCGCAGTGAAGGTTTACCAGGCTGATTCTGGGGATGGTGGGTCTGACATTTAAGGAGAGATTGACTTGGTTGGGACTATTTTCACTACAGTTCAGATGAATGAGGGGGGGGCTCTTAGATACTTATAAAATTCTAACAGGACTAGACAGGGGAGATGTAGGGAGGATGTTCCTGATGTTGGGTATATCCAGAACCAGGGATCAGGGTCTGAAAATTTGGGTAGACCACTAAGACGGAGATCAGGAGATATTTCTTCACCCAAAGTGTGGTGAGCCTGTGGAATTCATTACTACAGGAAGTAGTTGATGCCAATACATTGAATGTATTCAGCTAGATATAGCACTTGGGGTGAATGGGATCAAAGGTTAAGTGGAGAAAGCAGGATTAGGCTATTGAGTTGAATGATTGGCTGTGATCATGATGAATGGCAGAGCAGGCCCAAAGGGCTGAATGGCCTCATCCTGCTCCTATCTTCTATATTTACCCCCCTGTCCTTCCCTACCCCTGTAACCCTGTATTTCCCATGGCTGACCACCTAGCCTACACACCCCTGGACTGTGGGACAAAACCCACAGACACAAGGAGAATGAGCAAACTCTACACAGACAGTCACTCATGGGTGGAATTGAACCGAGTCCGTTGCTCTGTGAGGCAGAAGTGCTAACCACTGAGCCACCATGCCACCCCCCTAGCTTCATGGAACAATTGTTGGATTCTCTCTTGTTGGAGTTGGATGTTAACTGGTACTTGTGCGGCATGAATATTACTTGCCACTTATTGCTGCATTTGGACATGGACATGGACAGCTACAGTAAGATCTACACAACATCAGTCTAGGGATAATAAGTGGTAAGAAATGAGTATGTTTGTAAGGGTGATGCAAGGAGGCTTTAAGTGGATTTGGACAGGATCACTGAGTTGGCAAGAACATGGCAGGTGGAATATTATGTAGATAAGTATGAAGTTATCCACTTTAGTAGGGGGAACAGCGTATTTCTCAAGTGGTGAGAGGCTGGCAAGTGTTGGTATTGAAAACGATTCAAGTATTCTTGTTCACAAGTCGCCAAAGTATAAGATGCAGGTTCAGCAAGCACATGGTATGTTGATCTCTATTTTAAAAGAATTTGAGTACAGGAGTAAGTATGTCTTACTTCAGTTGCTTGGAACCTTGGTGAAATGCAGTGTCGGTCCCTTGTCCAAAGAAGGATAGACTTGCCATAAAGGCAATGCAGCAGAGGTTCACCGGGTTGGGTCCTGGGATTCCAGTACTATCCAATGAGGAGATACTGATGAGATTGGACCTGCATTCTCCAGAGCTTAGGAGAATGAACCATGATCTCATAAAACTTACAAAATTCTTAAAGGGCTTGGCATGGTAGATGCAGAAAAGATGTTTTCCTGGAGGTGCAGTCTAGAACCAGAGGATATAATTTCAGAAAGAGACTGAGATGAGGAGGACCTTCTTCCCTTAGACGATGCTGAATCTTTGAAAAACTTTACCCATGTTCCCTCAAATTATTTTTTTCCCTGCATAGAGTTCCAAGGTCAGAAGCCAATGTGTCAGTATGCTAATTGCAGTGCACAGAATGTGCAAGTGCTACATGCAGTTTAGATGGCAAGTTGTTCTCTACGCAAGATGACTGTGGAAGCTCAGACATTCAGTACGTTCAGGACAGAGATCATTGGATTTGACATCAAGGGATTATTGAGAGATAAAAAGGCAAAATGCTGCTGTGATAGAAAATCAGCCATGATCTGGAAAGGTGCAACTGACTCAAGGGGCTGAATGGTCTACTCCTGCATCTACATTCCTACATTCCTGAGTTCCTCTGATTCCTGAATTTTAAATGTGGCCATTATTTCAAATATTTCTTACTTGCTGACAGCCTTCCTTTTTCCTGAAGTGCCTGATATGCCTTTGTGTTATCACAATCTGCTATATTCCTACCCTTATTAAACTGCATTGATCCCACAGAGACTGATCAATTAATAAAGTTAATGAGCATGATTTTCTCTTGCCTGAGGTGACAGGAATAATGGTAAATGTGATGAATTAATCAGGCACGAGTCCAAAAATCAGATTCTCGCTGTTGAGACAAACTTTTGTAATTAAGTCCTCCCTCCTTACATGGTGAGATCAATTTCTTGCCATCAGGTGGCAAGAAGCCTATCTGCATGAATTTGCATTCATTATTTACACAACTTCCTATTTAATCTTTCCATTCCTGATTAACATCTGTCCAAACAAGAAACTCAACACTTCAGAAACTCGACAGTAACAACCAAGTGAATACCGGTGTCTTCAGCCTGTCTGGGTGAGCTCATGGCTGTGCTGGGCATTCTCCTTGTTTTTATTTTAGGTAGTGTGGAGCTGCTGGTATTGGACTGGGGTGGACAATGTCAAAAGTTAGATGACACCAGGTTGTAGTCAAACAGGTTTAATTGAAATCACAAGCTTTTGGAGCGTAGCCTCTTGCTCAGGTGAAGTGAAGACAGCACCTAGGTACAGACTGTATAATCAGAGAGGTCAAAATATCATACAAATAGTGTGAGTAGAGTAACGACAGGCCAAATAATAGACCTCTGCAGGTGATCAAGAGTGTCAGATAGTGTGAGTAAAGTGTCAACAGCTGAATAATAGGTGATGGGATGACCTGTAATCCAATTGAGGCAGAGAGATAATTACAAAAAATTAAAAATAAGGTGGTGTCGGAGACAAAACAGATGACTGGAATAACATATAAGAGTCGCATGCCAAGGGTCTAATCGAAGTAATAAGTAATCCAAAACTGTAAAAACTAATAAAGGTAGAGAGATCAGAACAAGTTGTCAAGGTGATGGTGTCAAAGCAGGACAGGTGGCTCAGTGGTTAGCGTTGCAGCCTCACAGCACCAGGAGCCCGGGTTCAATCCCACCTTCGGGCAACTATCTGTGTGGAGTTTGCACATTCTCCCTGTGTCTGTGTGGGTTTCCTCCGGGTGCTCCGGTTTCCTCCCAAAGTCCAAAGATGTGCAGGCAGGGTAGACTGGGCATGCTAATTTGCCCATAATATTCAGGGATATGTAGATTGGGTGGGTTATAGGGGGATGGGTCTGGACGGGATGCTCTGAAGGTCAATGTGGACTTGTTGGGCTGAAGGGCCTGTTTCCACACTATAGGGATACTAAGTAAGTAAGGGAGATTTTATAGGAGAGTTTGGTGGGGCCATATGTAGCACGACATGAATCCAGGATCACAGTTGAGGACGTCTTTGTGAGTATGGAACTTGGCTATCAGTTTCTGCTCAGCGATTCTGCGTTGTTGTTTATCTCAAAGGCTGCCTTAGAGGACGCTTACTGGAAGATCAGAGGCTGAATGTCCTTGGCTGCTGAAATCCTCCCCAAGTGGAAGGGAACACCCCTGTCTGGCAATTGTTGCATGCAGTTTCCATTCATCCGTTGTTGTAGCGTCTGCATGGTCTCACTGATATACCATGCCTCAGGGCATCCTTGCCTGCAGCATATGAGATAGACAACGTTGGCCAAGTCACAGGAGTATCTGCAATGAAGAGGGGGGTGGTGTTCCCACGTGTGATGGCAGTATCCATGTCAATGATTAGGCATGTCTGGCAGGGTTGTGTGGTGTTGTGGTCGATGTTACCCGGAAGGCTGGGTAGTTTGCTGCAAACGATGGTCAGTTTAAGGTTTGGCGGTTGTTTGAAGGCGAGAAGTAGAGGGGTAGGGATGATCTTGGCAAGATGTTTGTCACCACTGATGACATGTTGAAGGCTGCAAAGTACATGGCGTAGTTTCTCTGCTCTGGGGAAGTACTAAATGATGAAGGGTAGTGTATCAATCGTGTCCTGTGTCTGTCTTCTGAGGAGGTCATTGTGGTTTTTCGCTGTGGCACATCAAAACAGGTGATTGACGAATTGAACATCGGATCCCATTCTTATGAGGGCATCTTTCAGCATCTTTAGATCTCTGTCCCGTTCCTCTTCACCTGAGCAGATCCTGTAGATGCAAGGGGCTTGTCTGTAGGGGATGGCTTCTTTAACATGTTTAGGGTGGAAACTAGAGAAGTGCAGCATCATGAGGTTATCCATGGGCTTGCAGTAGAATGCGTTACTAATGTGTCTTTGATGGAGATGTGTGTGTCCAAGAATGAGACTGATTCTGAAAAGTAATCCACAGTAAGTCTGATGGTGGGATGAAACTTGTTAATACCATTGTTGGTCATTTCAGTTATTCCTCACCATGAGTCCAAAGGAAGAAAATGTTATCATTGTAACCAGTGTGTACTGTTGGTTGGACATCTCGTGCAGCAAAAAAGTCTTGCTCAAACCTATGTGTAAAAATGTAGCCGAGGGCTCAATTTCTGCCCCATTACCAACATGGATCCCATTGGTCTCGCGGCAGACAAGGAGGAATTGATCAGGCAAATGAGGCTCCGGGAATTCTTCCACAAACCCCAAGATGTCAGCAGCAAGCCCAATGAGACAACCAATGAACTGGAACAGAGAGATCCACAGTGCAGTGACGAAAGAAGGAAGAGTTGAATTGCACTCCTCCAGCTCGGCTCAACATGTACACTCAAGCTGTCAGGAGATGTGTTAATGCAGATTCATCAGCTGCACTCACAAGATAGCGCAGAACATCACCTAAGCACAGCACAACGCTATCCGTGCTCTCAAGACCAAACGCGACATCATCATCAAACTAACAGACAAAGGAGGAGCCATTTTCATACAGAATAGAATGGACTACTGCAAAGAAACATACCAACAACTGAACACCAGGAACACTACAGACAACTTCCTGCCGATCCCACCAAAGAACACACCCGTCAACTCAAAAGACTGATCAGGACCTTTGATCTAGACCTTCAGAGTATACTTATGCACTCCCATCCCAGATACTTCTTGTATAGGGCACTTCTATTGCCTTCCAAAGATACACAAAACCAACACACCTGGAAGTCCCATTGTATCAGGCAATGGGACCCTGTGTGTGAACTTCTCTGGCTACGTCGAGGCATCTTGAAAGCCATTGTCCAGGGAACCCCCAGCTTCTGTCACAACACCACAGATTTCATACAGAAATTCTACACCCATGGACCTGTCAAACCAGGAACATTCCTCATCACAATGGATGTTTCGGCACACTACAGTAACATTCCCCACGACAACGGCATCACCACAACAGCCTTAGTGCTCAACATCAACAACTGCCAATTTCCAAATTATTACTTACAACTCATCTGCTTCATCCTCGACCACAGTGTCTTCACCTTCGACAACCAGTTCTTCATCCAGACACATACAGCAGCCATGGGGACCAAATTTGCATCCAAATACACCAACATTTTCATGCACAAATTCAAGCAAGACTTCCTTGCTACACAAGACTTCCAACCAAGTGCTATCTAAACACCACTTCTGTTTAATTATTTGTGAAAATCTATTTTTATGACCAGTAATTTAAAAACCCCTCCTACATTGACATTTCCAACTCCCTGTGCAGTATATCAGTGAATTTTGATTTGGTTCACTACAGTTTTCTTGTCAATAAAATACCACCTGTTAGTGAAAAAGGAAGTGAACATCCGGGAAACAAAATATACTCTGGGAAGTATTAGTTTCGTGTCAGTTTCTGGTGCACATTTCAAACATATCCTTGTAAACAGAGGCCCAAGAGTTGTGCAAAGCTGGACATTATGTCTCATCTCCATAATACTGGCAAGTTGTAACCTTAATTTGGGCATCCAGAAGCAGATTGTAAGTCTAAGCCTTCCCAATATCAGACAGGGAGGCAAGTTGGAGAGACGTGAGCAGACTAACAGCACTGGTCTACAATATATTGCCTGCGTCTCTGGTACCCTTCTCTAAGTCTCAACTTTAGGCCATCTTCTGGAGAATTAGTCCCAGTGTCTCTCTTTGTGGGTTCTCCTGCCTTGAATGATTGGAGCCAACCACAGAGTACGCAGGGTTGAGTTGATAGACTACCAAATCAGCCAGGTAAGACAACTGATCAATTCATAACCAGGTGTCAACGCAAAGCTACAAAATGTGATTTCACCAAAGCTCACTTAGCTGAAGAGCCTATGAACTACTCATTGTCTCTACAGCTGTTAAATCCTTCAGAATAGGAAATCTGGATAAACCTGAAGAAAATACCATTGAAGCAGAATTGGAAGATGAATGCATGCTTGAACCATGATGGCTGATCTGTAACACTATCACTTACTTAACTGTGTAAAAACTATGTCAACTTTCAACAGGTTTAGTGGATCATCTGAATCTTATTAGGAAGGTTTGAGTTATAAGGATAGGTTAGATATGTTGGGAGTTTTTCCCCTGGAGCACAGGAAAAGTAGGGGGTTCACTTTATAGAGGTCTATAAAATCATGAGAGGCATATATAAGCCAAGAGCTTTTTCCCCGTGATGGGAGAGTCTGAAACGAGAGGGTGTAGATTTAAGGTGAGAGGGGAGAGATACAAAAAGGATCCAGAGGGGTAATTTTTTTTTACTCAGAGGGTAGTGAGTGTCTGGAACAGGCTGCCAGAGGTAGTGGTGCAGGCAAGTACAATATTGTCACTTAAGAAACAATTAGACAGGTACATTGGACAGGACAGGTATGGAGGGATATGGTGAAATGCAGGCAAATGGGTCAAGTTTAATTGTGAAAACTGGGCAGCATGGGCAAGTTGGGCCAAAGGGTATGTTTCCATGCTGTAGACCTCTATGACTGTATAACGTTATTTTTTCACTCACCGAGGTAGTGTAATGCAAGCTATAGTCTGTAAGATGGCATTCAATTCAATCACCAGTACAACTTAATACGTCACACATGTGGGGAGAAAAGTCATACAAGGAACAATGTCAAGGACATTTCAAAAGTCCCATGCATGGCATGCAAGCATGTCAATCCAGTCCAAGAAGTATCTTTCGTAGCATACAAAACTCAGTCAGACAGTGTATGAGGTCAGTTTGACACAGCATATAGATGCCTGAGAAAGCTGAGGCTTTTACCTCCATTCATTTGACACACACCATGGTTCAATCTACATACTAACTGCATACAGCAGGTCTGACTGCTAATGCTTTGCCCTAATCCATCTTAAATGTCAATGCATCTCTTCAGGATTGACACCTGAAATCTTTTACATTGCTGAAACAGCAAGATCTGTTATTATTAGTTCCAGTATGCATCAATCAGCATATTAACCTGATCCACAAGATAACAAACCTACCACCAAAATTTCCAGACTACAACACTGAGTCAATTCATGTCCTGACTAACCTTTACCCGGACCAGTTTGATGCTATTGGTTGCTTTAAAGATGTTGCAATATACCTAAAATCTGATGCCCTACCAAGCGACAGCCCTCCCCCAAGTGTAGAATTCACATTCAAGAAAAGTTCAATTAGAAATTTTATGTTACAAAAAACATCATCTGGAAAGTTGAACATCATACTCATTGGTGCAAATCCTCTTGTATTTTGAAGGTATATGGCACTCTATGTGGGTGTTTAGAACCAAAGCTACTGGATATTATACTAAAGAGATGGCTATGAAAGATTCCTACCTTGGAAGAGCTTAATTCCAAGTTCTCAAGTGCCAAGCATTTTTCCACGGTCACTGCCCTAAAATGGATTCTAGTCTATCTACCCTTCCCCAGAGTCACATGGACTGACAACTGTTAGAGTACCTTTCAGTAGATATTGTTTCCTCAGATTGCTATTCGGATTATCTGTCAGCCAGGACACATTCAATTAACATATGGATTATATCATTTAGAATCTACCAGAGAGTCTACATTGCAATCCCAGGAAAGACTACGCATCAGCATGATACAAACCTCTACCAGCTCATGACAGCAGCAATGAAACATAGCTTTGTCTTTACCAGTAAAAAATGTCAAATTTACATGAGCCAAAACAATTTCTTCAGTTCAATCTATCAATCTAACCCTAGTCCTATCAACATAGAAGATATGCAGAAGATATCCACACCACAAGACAAAGGTAAGCTACAAAGTTGTTTCAGTTTTTTCAACAATTTATTTTCATATATTCCAAATTTTGTGACCAAAGTCTCTTCTCTTTGAGATCTTATCTGTAAAGACACACCACACAATGGCAGAAAGACCTCTAGCATATCTCCAATGTCTCAAAAATGGATTATCGATAATAATGTGTCCTTCAATGTTATTCTTTGTTAAATTACCAATTGATAGCTCAAGTAAAATATTCCAACATAGAAAAGGAAATTTCACTCTACTTTTTGGAAGAAAATAGTTCCACATGTGCCTATTTGGCAAGCATTTCATGGTTCATACTGACCTTAAACCACTGGAATTCTTATGTTTAAAGCCACTCGAAAGTGCACCGCCATGACAGTGTACATCGTATTGCTGCATAGATTCCAGAGTACAGGGGCAGTGTACCTTTAAGTCGGGTTGATGGCATTACAACTTATAACTTTTCAGTATAAAAAGGTACCTACCTCACTTCTGTAGCAAGTACCATCATGCTTTTATTACTGTCACTGTATTTGCTCTTCATAGTTGATAAACAGGGACCCAAACTGTTTAAATGTGCTATAGCAAACCTAACACTCCATTCACTTGCTGTTCAAAGAGAGAGATGAAAATGACAGAAAAAGAGGTAGAAGACAGTGAGAGACGCAAAAATAAGTCAATGGATAAAAGCATCGGAGAACTTAAGAGAAGAAATGGATGCGAGAGCAATACCAAGCAACAGATATGGGGCTGATTATATTCTTCAACTTACATTAGAAACCAAACAAGTCTTCTTTTCCTAAGGCTTTGATTTTAAAATTTCTGTGAAGTATAAGAATAATGCAAAGAAAGCCGTTCTGTTGCTCTAAAATCTAATTGCATGACGAAGTGGGTAAGTGATTGAAAATGATAGGAATCATAAAGATGCAACTCTGCAATTGATAAACATTAATACAATAAAGCACGAATGAAGTGTGCCCAAAATAAACTCAATTCATGCATCAATTTCTTCAAATTGTGTTTCATGTGTTGTGATAGAAAAGTTGTAATCTTAAAATAATGAAATACATTTCATTGATTTTTTTTAAACAAACACACTGCTTGATTGGAAAATGATGAGATTGAATATAAATTCAGTGAAATATCAAAGATGTCAATTTTACTTATTATTATTGTTATTTATGTTTCTTTCTTCTGACATTTAGTTTACTAATTTAAAAAATAATGTGCTTGCCAATATCTGTCCCTCAAAGTATCTGACAATTTTTCTACTAATTAGCCAATTGCTCTTATTTGTACTTACGTGCGGTTGATTCGTCATTGTCCTTAAAATTGCCTAGCATGCCACTCACTTGTATTTAAACTAGTACAAAGTCTAAAGTAAGGAATGCAACTGGACAGACCACTTGGTATCAAGCTGTACACTGGAAACAACAACAGCAAACCCTATCCTGCCAATCCTGAGAGGTCCCCCTTATGACAAATAATGCCAAAATTGGGAAAGCTGGCCATAGGCTAATCAAGCAATAACCTGACATGGACTCACTCAGGAAATTATATCTTACAATGTCTCAGCCAAGGTGGCAGCACAATGCTATTCAGTCAGCAGGAGACTGCCCCGGGGTCCTTGATATTGACTCTAGACCCAACAAAGACTTATTGCATTAGTCGAGACATAGGCAAAAAATCCTCCTTCTAATTACCACCTACCAAACTCCCTTTCCTCTGGATGATAAAGACTTACAATACAGAAAAAGCCCTTTGGCCCATCAAGTCTGCAGTTGCAAAACTACTCTAAGTATACACTAGTCCAACTTTTCAGCCCATGGCCATAGGGCTGAATTTCAAATGTTCAACCAAGGAATGTTTTAAAGGTTGGGAGGTTTCCTGTTTCAACTATCTTACCAGGCAGTGCATTCTAGATTCCCACCACCCTCTGAGTGGAAAAAAAGTCCTCAGATCCTCTCTAAATCTCCTTCCTTTCACCTTAAAATTGTTCAGTACTCAGAATCAGTACTGGTTCATGCTGAACTCCACTTGGAAGATACACAGTGTGGCAAGGGTACAGAATGTGGTCTGATCAGGGAGTTCAAGAACATGACACACATGACTGAGCTGGCCCAGGCTGAAAGGACATAACTCCTACACTGAGTTTGTGGCAGGTAGTGAGGAAACAAGTAGGAAAAGCGTACATGATCTCAGCCTCACCGATGTGTCTGTCACAGATATGTCTGTCTGTGATAGTATCAGTAGGAGTGACCACCATACAGTCAGTTTGGAGAAGGCTATCTTAACATTGAGGATCCTTCAATTATTTTGTGTGGGGTTACCACTAGGTAAATGGTGCAGACTTCAAAAGGATCTAGGAACTCAAACCTGAGCATCCATGAGTTGCGGTGTGCATCAGCAGCAGAACTTTACTCAACTAAAATCTGTACTTGTGTGGCCTGGCAGATTCTCAATGCTACCATATTCTATTAAGTCAAGGGATCAACCATGGTTCAATGAGGAGTGCAGAAGGGTATGCCAGAAGCATTTTTTAGGCATATCTAAAAATGAAGTGTCCATCTGTTGAAGCTACAGCACGGGATTACTTGCATGTAAAAATGGAAGCAGCATGCAATAGACAACATGAAGCAATCCAACAACCAATGGATCAGATCCATGTTCTGCAGTCCCGTAGAATTTCAGTGAAGATTGCACAATGTCCAATACCATTCATGACTCCATTAATATTGAAGCTGCCTATGCCAAAATGCTGCAAGACCTGGACAACAACGGTTGACAATGGCTACAAGAACAGATCAGAGTCTGGGAATTCTGCAGCAAGTGACCCACATCATGTCTTCCCTGTCAACAAGGCGCAAGTCAGGAGTGAGATAGAATGCTCTCCACCTACCTGGATGAGTGCAATTCCAACAACATTCAAGGAGCTCAAAAACATCCAGACAATAGAGCCCACTTGATTGGCACCCTCTCCATCAACTTATTTACTTAATTGAATACCCACGCACAGTAGCAGTATTTTATTCTGTCTGCAGTACTGTATCTCACTAAGTGTGCTTCAAAAGCACCTTCCAAACCTCCACCATCTCCCATTTACAAGGAAATATATGGCAACAGATATATGGGAATATCAATGCCAAGTGCCTCCCCAAGGCACAGACCATTGTGACTTCAAACTGTAGCACTGTTCCTTCACTGGTGCTGGGTCAAAATCCTGGAACTCACTTCCTAACAGCATTGTGGGTGTTCCTCTAGCATTCTGAATTGACAATTCCCTCCATGATGCATTTACTCCTCAATCCACCCCAATGCTCCTTCATCTTCCTATGGGTCTTTTCTATCATAAACTCAGTAGATGTAGTATCATGCCCGTTAACCTCTCCTCACCATCCAAAGCCCCAAACGCTCATCATCAGCCCTACTCCCATCCTAGTATTAAACACTGGTCAAAGTTATTGCCCTTAGCACTCTAACATGGTTGTGTGCTTGTGAGATGTGAAGCACAATGACTATGAATAACACAACAAATGGCCTGCAGCAGCTTTATAGTGGACCAATATTCTGAATGTGAAGAACAGATTGTGAATTGGTGCATGACACTGGCAACAGCAACCCCACACTCTCGAAAGAAAAAATGTGTATGGCATTACTGTATCGTGCTATAACAAACTGGGAGCTATCGTCAGAAAAGAATTTTTTAATCGGTGAAGCGGAGGTCATAAGGCTCTGACATAACTTTGATAAAGGGTTTGCCCTGCCATGATTCCAGTGGCAGTGATGTAAGCTGTTTATTTAATGGAAAAATCAAAGTGAAGGGCTAAGTGCAGAAGTCTGTGTAATCAGGATATAGAAAGACAGATTCAATTACACCAAGGTGAGTTTAAAACTTGAGCTTAAGTGAGGTGAGGAGTTCCAAATGTTTGATCTGCATGGAAAGAGTCAGTTAGTAGGAGACACTGTGAAGACTTTTGATTTCATACAGTGAGAATGTAAGAAGACAGCAAAATATGTAGAAAGAGTTAACTTATCTCCACTTATCTCGACTCCATTTCCCTGGTCCAGGGACTCCCCACCTCGGTCCGTGACACCACCCACGCCCTCCACATCCTCCAAAACTTCCGATTCCCTGGTCCCCAACATCTCATCTTCACCATGGCCGTCCAGTATATACTTGCATTCCCCATGCAGATGGCCTAAAGGCCCTCCGCTTCTTCCTCTCCCGCAGGCCCGACCAGTCCCCCTCCACTGACACACTTATCCACTTAGCTGAACTCACCCTCACCCTTAACAACTTCTCCTTCAATTCCTACCACTTGCTACAGACAAAGGGGGTGGCCATGGGTACCCGCATGGGCCCAAGCTATGCCTGCCTCTTTGTAGGATATGTGGAACAGTCCCTCTTCCGTAGCTACATTGGCCCTAAACCCCACTTCTTCCTCTGCTACATCGATGACAGTATCGGCGTCACCTCGTGCTCCCACGAGGAGCTCGAACAGTTCATCTACTTTACTAACCCCTTCTACCCCAACCTTAAGTTCACCTGGACCATCTCCGATACCTCTCTCTCCTTCCTGGACCTCTCTGTTTCCAACTCTGGCAAACACCTGGAAACCTATTTCAAGCCTACCAACTCCCACAGCTACCTAGAATACGCCTCCTCTCACTCACCTTCCTGTAAGAATGCCATCCCCTATTCCCAACTCCTTCGCCTCCGCCGCATCTGCTCCCGAGATGAGGCATTCCACTCCCGGACATCCTAGATGTCCTCGTTTCTCAAGGACCGCAACTTCCCCTCCACAGCAGTCGAAAATGCCCTCGACAGTATCTCTCACCTTTCCTGCAACTCATCCCTCACACCCCCTCCCTGCAGTAACAACAAAGACAGAATCCCCCTCGTCCTCACGTACCACCCCACCAACCTCCAGATTCAACGCATTATCCTCCGACACTTCCTGCAATCTGACCCCACTACTAAGGACATTTTTCCCTCCCCACCCTTATCTGTTTTCCGGAGGGACCACTCTCTCTGTGACTCCTTTGTCCGCTCCACATTCCCCACTAGCCCCACCATCCCTGGCACTTTTCCCTGCAACTGCAGGAAGTGCTACGCTGTCCCTACACCTCCCCCCTCACCCCCATCCCAGGCCCCAAGAAAACCTTCCACATTAAACAGATGTTCACCTGCTCATCAGCTAATGCGGTATATTGTATCCGCTGTTCCCAATGTGGCCTCCTCTACATCGGGGAAACCAGGCGGAGGCTTGGAGACCGCTTTGTGGAACACCTACGCTCGGTTCGCGACAAACAATTGCACCTCCCAGTCACAAAGCACTTCAATTCCCCCTCCCACTCCTAGGATGACATGTCCATCCTGGGCCTCCTCCATTGCCACAACGATGCCACCCGAAGTTTGCAGGAACAGCACCTCATATTTCGCTTGGGAACCCTGCAGCCCAATGGTCTCAATGTGGACTTCACAAGTTTCAAAATTGCCCCACCCCTGACCTCATCCCAAAACCAGCCCAGCTCATCCCCATCCTCCCTTCCCTTCCCCCATTTCTGAAGAAGGGTCCAGACCATAAACATAAGCTTTCCTGATCCTCTGATGCTGCATGGCCTGCTGTGTTCATCCAGCTCCACACCTTGTTATCTCAGAATATGTAGAAATATGTGTTTGGAAATTAAAAAGAATAATGATAGAAACTTTAAAGGAGCAGTGCAAGTTACTACTAGGAAAATGAAAAGACAATTCGTGACATTGTGAGAAATGCTGACAACATATCACATAACAAGGTTTTCTTACCTTGTGTTCAGAATTTTAAGAGAAGAAAACAAAAGAACTTCTTCAGAAACAGCAGCAGTGAATAACAGACTCAAACTTTGTAAAAACCTGAGAGTTATTTAAGAGAGATCATATATTTGGCAAGAAAAGATAATTTCTTGAAGGTAACAGAAGCAATAAAAGCAATGAGGAAAATCCATGTAATGCAACAGAAGATAATGGCCGAGATTATTGATACACGATCAAGGACTATGACAGAGGCCTCAAATATGTGATAACTGTGAGCTCGACTGGAGACGCATAAAGAGACCAGGGGTAAATTCTGTAGGAGATAACAAGAATTGCAGATGCTGGAGCCAGAGTCAATATAGTGTGGAACTGGAGGAACACAGCAGGTCGGGCAACACCAGAGGAGCAGAAAAGTTGACTTTTCGGGTTGGGGCCCTTCTTCAGAACTCAGCAGAGGAGATTACTAGAGTGTTGCAGTGAGAAAGAGATCCACTGAGGTCTTTCTGGAGGGAGGAGGATAACTTCTTCAAGGTGGGCATCTTGGAAGAGGCTTCGCAGTGGGCTTATAAGTCTTTAGGAGATCAAGAACTGCAGGTGCACGAGTCAGAGTCAACACAATGTGGAGCTGGAGAAACACAGCAGGTCAGGCAGCATCAGAGGAGCAGGAAAGTTGAATTTCGGGTCTGGACTCTTCTTCAGAACTCTTGACCCGAATTGACAGTAAATATCTCCATGCAGAATAAGGATCTTGGGGCTATTTCTCAATTTGACTACCCAATTCCCCCATTATCCCTAAAACGCAAATGAACCCTGGATGAGATCAATATCTCCAAAGCCCATCTTTAAAGTGGTCCAGCAGATCAAAGAAATAGAAACAGAATTTCAAAAGCTGGGAAACTGCAACTGGTATGACTTGATATATAATGTCAGTCAGATCCAATAGCTGATTATGTTAGTTTTATGTTTCGTAGCCACCCAAACCTTAATGTTAGCCATTCTAGTAGCTTTAGTACGTTATCTGAAACTATACAATCAAGAAATTAGGGAACTGTGTTAATACTATAGAAATAGGTGCATTAGTTAAACTGTGAGAATTAGTTCTGAGAAGTTAAGAAGGATATTTGCTTCTCAAAGAGGGCCATTGGAAATTGGGTCCCTTTAAAACAGCATTTTCATAATATTTACTGGGTAGCATTAGATTTTATTTAATTGCTGTTACAGTAGTAACTAGTTACACGAAACAATGAAAAGCTTATTTCATTCAGTACTTTATATTTTTTGAGGAAAGAGTTTAATCTTTACTACTTTTGGCAGATAAAATTCTAAGCTGATAGTGCTGAAGATGAGAATTTACCCCTGTCAACATAGTGTGGAGCTGGAGGAACACAGCAGGCCAGGCAGCATCAGAGGAGCAGGAAAGTTGAATTTCGGGTCTGGACTCTTCTTCAGAACTCTTGACATGGATCAAGAGGTGACTTCCTATCACTGGGTCACTGGGTTGAAAGCAGAATGTAGGCTTCCCAACACAGCAAATGTCTCTTCATCTTTCATTGTTTGGCATCAACTATGATGCACTGCACTATTTTTTCCCCATTTTGAACATTCATGTCACAAGTGGATCCATGGTGAAGCTTCAGGCTAGTTTACCTGGACGTCTAAGGTCATAAACAGCACAAGTAAGGCCCTCTCCTTTCTGAGCAAACTGTGGTATAATTGGTACTATTTCATATTGTCAAATCAAAGAATCCCTACAGTGTGGAAGAAGGCCAATTGGGCCCATCAAGGCTCCAAACCCTCCAAAAGGCATCTCACACAAACACCGCAAACCCCCTGCCCACCTCCTCGCCACCATATCTCAGGAACCCTGCATTTCCTATGGCTAAGCCACCTAGCCTGCACACCCCTAGACACTACGGGGCAATTTAGCATGGCCAATTCACTTAACTTTGCACATCTTTGGACTGATGGAGGAAACCCACACATAAAGGGGGAGAATGTACAAATTCTACACAGACGACTGCCTGAGGAATTGAACCCAGGTTCCTGACACTGTGAGGCAGCAGTGTTAAGCCTCCGTGCTGCTTATATCATTGTACAGTCGTTTACAGGTATTGGTGATAATTTACTGATTCCTTTTCCAGTTGTGGGCACCTTCTTGTTTTGGCTTCATTCCCCTCTTGGCCTCCTTGTTTTGTTTTGTTTTCCTTTATCTTTATGTCAAGTTGTTAGATTTCTTACTGTCTTTACCCTGGTTCCACAGTGAAAGTATCCAGTCATCCTATACAGCCTTTGGTACTTGCTTGGTAGTTATGGTATATTCAATTACGGCAACAGGGTTTGTACAGATTTAAAAGATTCTCCAGCTCTCCCTTCTCCTCTACTATCTTGTTAATTATTTTCACCCTCAGCCTCCAGTTGACAGAACCGAAAATACTTTCTACACCCAAATGCCACCCAGTGCCACAAGTACCACTTTGTTTTAACAACAGTTTCTGTCTGTTCCAAAAGAACAAAGAACAAAGAAAATTACAGCACAGGAACAGGCCCTTCGGCCCTCCAAGCCTGCACCGATCCAGATCCTCTATCTAAACCTGTCGCCTATTTTCCAAGGATCAGTATCCCTCTGCTCCCTGCCCATTCATGTATCTGTCTAGATACATCTTAAATGACGCTATCATGCCCATCTCTATGACCTCCTCATTCCTCCGCGTCCCAGGCACCCATCACCCTCTGTGTAAAGAGGTTTCCACATGTATCTCCCTTAAACTTTTCCCCTCTCACCTTGAAATCATGACCCCCTAGTAATTGAGTCCCCCACTCTGGGAAAAAGCTTCTTGATATCCACCCTGTCTCTACCTCTCATGATTTTGTAGACCTCAATCAGGTCCCCCCCAACGTCCATCTTTCTAATGTAAATAATCCGAATCTACTCAACCTCTCTTCACAGCTAGCGCCCTCCATATCAGGCAACATTCTGGTGAACCTTCTCTGCACCCTCTCCAAAGCTTCCACATCCTTTTGGTAATGTGGCAACCAGAACTGTACACAGTATTCCAAATGTGGTCGAACCAAAGACCTATACAACTGTAACATGACATGCCAACTCTTGTACTCAATATCCTGTCTGATGAATGAAAGAACGCCATATGCCTTCTTGACCACTCTACCGACCTGCATTGCCACCTTCAGGGTACAATGGACCTGAACACCCAGATCTCTCTGTGCATCAATGTTCACCAGGGCTTTTCCATTTACTGTATAGTTCACTCTTGAATTGGATCTTCCAAAATGCATCACCTCGCATTTGCCTGGATTGAACTCCATCTGCCATTTCTCCGCCCAACTCTCCAATCTATTTATATTCTGCTGCATTCTCCGACAGTCCCCTCACTATCTGCTACTCCACCAATCTTAGTGTCATCTGCAAACTTGCTAATCAGACCATCTATATCTTCCTCCGGATCATTTATGTATATCACAAACAACAGTGGTCCCAACACGGATCCCTGTGGAACACCACTGGTCACAGTTCTCCATTTTGAGAAACTCCCTTCCTCTACAACTCTCTGCCTCCTGTTGCCCAGCCAGTTCTCTATCCATCTAGCTAGTACACCCTGGAACCCATGTGACTTCACTTTCTCCATCAGCCTACCATGGAAAACCTTATCAAATGCCTTACTGAAGTCCACGTATATGACATCTATAGCCCTTCTCTCATCTATCAACTTTGTCACTTCCTCAAAGAATTCTATCAAGTTGGTAAGACATGACCTTCCCTGCACAAAACCATGCTGCCTATCACTGATAAGCCCATTTTCTTCCAAACTTAAATAGATCCTATCCCTCAGTATCTTCTCCAGCAGATTCCCCACCACTGACGTCAGGCTCACCGGTCTATAATTACCTGGATTATCCTTGCTACCCTTCTTAAACAAGGGGAGAACATTAGCAATTCTCCAGTCCTCCGGGGCCTCACCGATGGTCAAGGATGCTGCAGAGATATCTGTTAAGACTCCAGCTTTTTCCTCTCTCACTTCCCTCAGTAACCTGGGACAGATCCCATCCGGACCTGGGGACTTGTCCACCCTAATGCCTTTTAGAATACCCAACACTTCCCCCCTCCTTATGCTGACTTGACCTAGAGTAATCAAACATCTATCCCTAACCTCAACATCCGTCATGTCCCTCTCCTCGGTGAATAGCAACGCAAAGTGGACCAACCCTTTCTCTAGTTACCCTCTTGCTCCTTATGTATGAATAAAAGGCTTTGGGATTTTCCTTAACCCTGTTTGCTAAAGATATTTCATGACCCCTTTAGCCCTCTTAATTCCTCATTTCAGATTGGTCCTACTTTCCCGACATTCTTCCAAAGCTTCGTCTGTTTTCAGTCGCCTAGACCTAATGGTTGAGGGAAGGGCAAGATTGGCAACTAAATATCCCAGGACATAGATGCTTCGGGCGGGATAAAGAGGGAGGTAAAAGGGTTGGAGGAGTTGCATTACTGGTCAAAGAGGATATCATAGCTGTGCTGAAAGAGGGCACTATGGAGGACTCGATCAGTGAGGCAATATGGGCAGAGCTCAGAAATAGGAAGGGTCTTTGCTAGTCTCATAATTTCACCTGTCATCCATGGTTCCCTAATCTTGCCCTTTCTATCCCTCATTTTCACAGGGACATGTCTGTCCTGCACTCTAGGCAACCTCTCTTTCAAGGCCTCCCACATATCAAATATGGATTTACCCTCAAACAGCTGCTCCCAATCCACATTCCCCAGCTCCTGCCGAATTTTGCTAGAGTTGGCCTTTCCCCAATTTAGCACTCTTCCTTTAGGACCACTCTCGCCTTTGTCCATGAGTATTCTAAAACTTACGGAATTGTCATCACTATTCCCAAAGTAATCCCCTACTGAAACTTCAACCACCTGGCCGGGCTCCAGGTCCAACACCAGATCCAGTATGGCCCCTTCATGAGTTGAACTATTTACATACTGCTCTAGAAAACCCTCCTGGATGCTCCTTACAAATTCTGCTCCATTTAAACCCCTAACACTGAGTGAATCCCAGTCAATGTTGGGAAAATTAAAATCTCCCATCACCACCACCCTGTTGCTCCTACATCTTTCCATAATCTATCTACATATTTGTACCTCTATCTCACGCTCGCTGTTGGGAGGCCTGTAGTACAGTCCCAATATTGTTACCGCACCCTTCCTATTTCTGAGCTCTGCCCATATTGCCTCACTGCTCGAGTCCACCATAGTGCCCTCCTTCAGCACAGCTGTGATATCCTCTTTGACCAGTAATGCAACTCCTCCAACCCTTTTACCTCCCTCTCTATCCCGCCTGAAGCATCTGTATCCTGGGATATTTAGTTGCCAATCTTGCCCTTCACTCAACCAAGTCTCAGTAATAGCAATAACATCATACTCCCAGGTACTAATCCAAGCCCTAAGTTCATCTGCCTTATATACTACACTTCTCACATTAAAACAAACGCAACTCAGACCACCTGTCCCTTTGCGTTCATCATCTGCTCTCTGCCTACTCTTCCCCTTAGTCACACTGACTTCATTATCTAGTTCCTTACAGGCTTTATTTACTATCTCCTTACTGTCCACTGACCTCCTCATTTGGTTCCCATCCCCCTGTCACATTAGTTTAAACCCTCCACAACACCGTTAGTGGTTTCCCGCAGGGTTCAGTGTTGGGGCCGCAGCTGTTCACTTTATATATTAATGATCTGGATGAAGGGACTGGGGGCATTCTGGCGAAGTTTGCCGATGATACAAAGTTGGGTGGACAGGCAAGTAGTACGGAGGAGGTGGGGAAGCTGCAGAATGATATAGACAGTTTAGGAGAGTGGTCCAAGAAATGGCTGATGAAATTCAACGTGAGAAAATGTGAGGTCTTGCACTTTGGAATAAAGAATACAGGCATGGACTATTTTCTGAACAGTGAGAAAATTCATAAAGCCGACGTACAAAGGGATCTGGGAGTGCTAGTCCAGGATTCTCTAAAGGTTAACTTGCAGGTTGAGTCCGTGATTAAGAAAGCGAATGGAATGTTGTCATTTATCTCAAGAGGGTTGGAATATAAAAGCAGCAATTTGCTTCTGAGACTTTATAAAGCTCTAGTTAGGCCCCATTTAGAATACTGTGTCCAATTTTGGGCCCCATACCTCAGGAAGGACATACTGGCACTGGACCGTGTCCAGCGGAGATTCACATAGATGATCCCTGGAATGGTAGGCCTAACATACGATGAACGGATGAGGATCCTGGGATTGTATTCATTACAGTTTAGAAGGTTGAGGGGAGATCTAATAGAAACTTACAAGATAATGCATGGCTTAGAAAGGGTGGACACTGGGAAGTTGTTTCCGTTAGGTGGGGATACTAGGACCTGTGGGGGCAGCCTTAGAATTAGAGGGGGTCAATTTAGAACGGAAATGAGGAGACATTTCTTCAGCCAGAGAGTGGTGGGCCTGTGGAATTCATTGCCATGGAGCGCAGTGGAGGCCAGGATGTTGAATGTCTTCAAGGCAGAGATTGATAAATTCTTGATCTGGCAAGGAATCAAGGGCTATGGGGAGAGTGCGGGTAAGTGGAGTTGAAATGCCCATCAGCCATGATTAAGTGGCGGAGTTCGATGGGCCAAATGGCCTTACTTCCACTCCTACGTCTTATGGTCTTATGGTCTTATAGTCTTAGCAAAAGCATCCCCTAGGACATTGGTTCTAGTCCTGCCAGGTATAGACCGTCCGATTTGTAATAGTCCCACCTCCCCCAGAACCGGTCCCAGTGTCCCAAAAATCTGAACCCCTCCCTCCTGCACCATCTCTCAAGCCACTCATTTATCCTGCCTATGCTTTCATTTCTACTCTGACTAGCACATGGCCCTGGTAGCAATCCTTTGATATAATAATAACTTTAATAAATAAATAAAAACTTTGATAATTTAAAATATGTTTTCTTGTTCTTCAGGTCACAATTTGTCAAATAGGAATGCATATATGAGACCTATTTGTCAATGCATTTTCACCAGGTATTCCCTCAATTTAGCTACTGCAAATGTAACAAATTATGCTTAACTGGTGTCCTAATATCGCGCCATACTGTCTGGACTTCTTTCAGGTGATCTTATTGGAAGATCAAAAGTTGGGGAGGGAAGTGCATGCAACCCCTCCCAACTTGGTGGTGTCTTCAAACAGAGACCAAACGTTATTACATGGTTTTAAGCATTACCTAATTCTGCTTGTTTGTTCTATCTTTTAAAAAAACCATTTTCTCCAAAGTAATTTATTAAATTATGCTCAAACTTTCCTTCTCTTACAATTATCCCAAATTCAAATGTGGCAATGACATTTTTGAGGGGATTTATAAGTATAGCCTGAACAGCGAAATTGGGCGATAAGTATTGTTAATAGCAGATTAATTTGTTCCGAAAGAATCTTCTCCATTTTTGTTACAAATTAGAAGCTGTTTCCATTGATGTTTATTTTATTTTAAAATTTTAAATTTTAAAGTTGTTTGTTTTCTTAAATTTCCCATTGAGCTCTTGAAACAGCAACTTTAATCAAGCTATTTTACCAATTTCGACTTCAGACTCAAGTATATTTAGGCTTAGTGGTGTTAATTGTTGCTTTTTTAATCAGAGACACAAGTGATTGCAGTCAATTTACTTTTCCTATTCTCCAACACTTTTGACTCTGATTAAGGTCATGTTTCTGAAAGGCAAAAGCTTTAGTCCAAATTTGATTGCTGCAAGTAAATTCTTGACTCTGCAAGACTCCTGTGTTTCTGGCTGTGACATCAATACAGCAAATCTTGAAACTTGTTTAAAATTACATCAACAAAAGTGGCACTAGGCAGGTTACTAATGCCCAATCATATTTGCACATTTAGATTGGTAAAATTTAGTAATATCCAAAACCACACATCTAGGCGTATGGAAGATGCATAGTTACATTGTTTCCAAAGCAGTCAATAGAAAGCATGAACTCTATGTTGTTATGAGAAGTAGGGTTGAGGGGGGCGGGTGCTAAATCACCAACTGATGTCATGTCATAATTTTATATATTTGGTTTTAAGTAACAGAAAATATTTCCAATAGTTTCAAACGGTCTTTTTCAATTTTTATTGTCTTTAACCTTGTTCAGACATTCCAATTGTCCCAAAGTAATTTTAGTAATTGCTTGTAAGACCAACTTCACAAAAAAGAGCAAATTGAACAAGGTATTTCTTGTATCTCCGCTTTTTCATGTTTTTCTTCTGAAAACAACTTCCAAATTCCAAGTACAAATTGGATATCTGCCAAATTTCAGTTTATCTGTATGTTTTGGGATCAAATTGAGCTTTGCACAACATACAAAGTTTGTTCTAAACTAAAATTAATAAGTTCACAGTATTTCCGATTCTTGTTCAATCCTTTTAATTTCTTTCTCAAACCAATTCTGAGTCTTTGAGGTTTTGCGAACAACTCTTCGTTTTGGCAATGTTTTGACTTGAATACAAAGTGCGCTCTCATTGTAATAGTCATGGAGTTTCTCTGCAAATATACTCCAAGTTTCACGGAATACTTCTGTAACTTCACTCAGGGAAGGGCAGTGCAGGGATGTGGCATCTTCTCTAATTGTGGTAGAGGGGTCCCTCACCCACCTCTCTGCCTCTATTCTTGCCCTGCCTCAGTGGCTTTGCGTCATCAAATTGGAATAGCTGAGTAGAGGTGTAAGCATTTTAAACAATGCTCCCATACCAGCTAAAATCATTAGAGGAACTGCTTTCTCACATAGAATCCCAAGCAAGCTGAAAATCACCTGTCCTCTTTTTCAAGACAGCAGTTGCCACTGTCTGCTATTTGTAGATTTCTGATTGAACCTTTTTTGCTTCCGGCAGTGACTTGGATACCATCTGTGCTCAATTCAATGATAAAGGGCCTCTGGATTGAACCCTGTTCAGATTTGTGGTGTCATGGAGTCTGGGCTGTATCGTGGATCATGATGGCAGAGGAATTAGGTAGCATTGATTGCTGAAGGCCTCCACTATCAACAGTATGGACTACTCATCTCACAAAGCCATCGTATTGGAGAGAAGACGCCATCACTTTCTGGGATGCCAGTAGGTGTCATAATGGACTCTGGCTTGTTGGAGTAGGAATTCCAGTCTGCAATGCAGTGAACTACTGAGTGCTTTCTGTCTCGACTGAGTCAGGACTCATCAGCGTGGGAGGGGGAAGAGATAGGATGCCATCAACTGCAGCTCGGATAGACCAATTTGAAAGGTAATTATATGGATTCAATCAAACCTTCATATGAAGTGTATTTGTAAATGCAAAGCAGTCATGTAAGACTAGAACACACTACCCTCCCCCGCATTCAACCTAAAATTTGGATCTGGTACGTAGACGGCACATCTGTCATTGCTAAACGCAACAAATTAGAAGAGACCCATCACCTCATCAACAGCATATTCACAGAGACTAAATTCACACGGGAAGAAGAAAACAACAATGAACTTCCGTTTCTGGATGTTAAAGTAGAGTAATTGACAAACGAGGAGTTCCAAACCTCAGTGTACAGAAAAGCGACCCATACAGATCAAACCCTCAACTTTCACAGCAACCACCTTCTGGAAACAAAGCTGCATTAGGACACTATTTAAATGGGCCAGAACTCAATGTAACACTCCAGAATTATGCAGGAAAGAGAAAGAACACTTATACAAGATCCTCGCTTTAAAGGGATATCCCCACAACTTCATCCACAGATGCCTACAAAACAGACAACAACAGGAGGACACAGTACGACCTAATACACTTACCACACTGCCCTACATCAAGAACATATTGGAACTGACAACAAGGCTCCTAAGACCACTAGGAATCATGGTGGCCCACAAGCCCACAGCCACTCTACAACAAACCCATATTAGGATTAAAGACCCCATTCCCACAACGTGCAGAATGAACATGGTTTACAAAGTACCAAGCAACGACTACCACAAACATTACATCAGACAGACAGGAAGGAAACTAGCCATCAGAATACATGAACATCAGCTAACAGCAAAACGGCACGATGAGCTCTCCTTAATATGGGTACACTCAGACAATGAAGGCCATCAGTTTAACTGGGACAAAGTAACCATAGTAGTCCAAGCCAAACATAGACACACACGGGAATTCCTAGTGGCATGGTTCTTCACCCATACTTCAATCAACAAACATATAGAATTGGACCCCGTATACAAACTCCGACAGATCAAAACCAGAAATGATAGTATACATAACCATAGCGGACTGGACAGTATAAATTCCAAGTGGAGTAGAACAACATCGCTTCATCGGAGGTACCGCTGATGATGTCACCCAGCATGGTGACGAAACGTCTGAACAAAAACGAGCCAGCTCGGCGAGCAAGTCAACAACCTCAAATGCAAAGCAAATAGTGCCCTGAATTCCCTTTCTTTGCTCAAAGCCACAGCCATTCCTTGCTACTAACAAACTGTTCAAATAAATTATTCCAATAAGACATTGAAGGACTCACAGCAGGTTCACTCCAGATCAGTAAAGAACTATCACTGGAGAGAACAGTTATCATTTATCAAATCACACATAGATTTATCTGAATTTTAGAAAACACTGCACAACAGCTAACTCTTTATGGGCTATATCAGGTAACTTCGGCATGGTGTAAATAGCAAGGCACAGATGTCTGCTAGATGTTAGCTGACAGCTTAACCAATAAATCGCCCTCATGACCCGTGCTTATTAGCTCAGTACACAGAAATTCAGTGACCATTCATGTCCACATGCTGCTCAGCATTTATGGTTCATGTCAATCCGATACATCTTGAACATCTAGAAGGAATATATTCAAAGACTTGTTAATTTGAGATGGGGTGAAATTGGTCACAGCAGCAGAACAAATGAATCAACGGCCTGTTGTATACTGTACCAGCTTTTAATTTCCATTGACTTGGAACATAATGCTAAGATTTTACATTTCAAATCAAGAAAAATGCAACTTCAGCAGAAAGAGGATCAGTTGGTGACAAATCACCTGCTGATTCACGATGAGTCCCTTTTGCATAATTGGCATGGATCACTTTCATTCCCAGAGCCAGGAAAAAAGATAGTGACAAATCATATTGATCACCCCAGAGTTGTTTTACCACTCTACAGCATTATATGTTATTGCCCTCTTGTCAGTCTGGGACTTTAATATATTGCCAGATTTTATGGTTGCATTAAAGCTTGACATTTTCACATAAACGTTGTAGATATTATGACTTACTTTATGTGCCAACCTGAGCTTAAACCCAGCTTATTGTTACTTGTGGATTCACCTTATTTCTGCCCATTCCAATTGGAGTAAACCTGGAGACAAATAAATGGATCAATGTGGTACAATAATCAGAAAGGATAAATTCATGTATTCACTGAAACATGATTTGAAATACTATAAGCTATGATAAGTGCGATCAATTTCCTGATCAAGTGTTTGTAATAATTGCATAATAAATGTGGCTGAAGTTTATTTAAGGACACATGAGAAGATGCTGAAATGGAAAACATGCTGCAGTGCTGAATGGCATAAACATAGGTCTGTACATTTCATTCAAACAATTATAATCATTAGTAACTTAAGCTGAAAGGTCAATTTCTCTCTTTAGGTTGAGATTACCTTTGTTAGTCTCACATAACTAAAAACACAGAAGTCACAAATTTGGCCTCCATAATACACCTTTCTGATGGGGTCCACACAATACCTCATGCTGAGGAGGGTGCAGGCAATATGATTTATATTACAGAAATGTCAGGAGTTAGTGGATCATGTCCCCACTCCTGCTGATTTGATAGACAGTGGGCAAACACTTAGTTCCAGTGGACACGTGTGTCATCACTTTCAGCTGAACACGCATTAAGCTGCATAAGGAACATTCCCCCTACACTCACTCACCCTCACACACTCACCTGTCACACTCACACACACACACTCACTCATACACACACACACACACACTCACTCTCTCTCTCACACACACACTCACACATGTATATTCTCACACACAGACACATTATTTAAAGAGGCAAGTTCTTTGGGTTAACCGTATATTAGTTCAGTTTAACTGGACGCAACTAGGACTTTTCTCAAGTCCCTATAATAGAACATAGGCTGCTAGGATAGAAAGTCTATGCTTGTGGTGTATAACTCTGGAAATAAATACAGAAATGTGTGACAATTGGTTCCAGTTATAGACTTCACCAATTGGCTTTCTAGAATAGAGTGCTATGGTGTATTTTTGGAGGTCTGCTGCAGAATTGGTGCATCCAAACAGAGAAGAATAAGGATTTAGTCGTTTGTCTACTTCAAGAGCAGAACCTTCATTGGCTGCTTGAATCTTCCATTCCAGCTAGAGGGCCAGTGAGAGGCAGACTGCATCTTCTGAGGAAGATTCACCTGATCTTCTGCCAATCATTCAGATTGAAGACACCGATGAATCCCCATTTAGAGTTTGGCTCCAACCAGAAGTCAGCAGCTCCTGTGCTGGGCAGTACCAGGAATCCAGGGAACAGGAGCTAGGTGAGTGGCCAAGTGATTTGTTGGGAGGGCCAGGTGTGGTCTCCAGGGGTGTAGGTGATAGGCAGTGGTGGCAACGGCAGCTCCTAATGGATATTCCCCCCAAATTTGCTCCCACTCCATTGATCAGGAACTCTTGCTTCCAGAAAGGCTGCATGTCTATCAGCAGGCCTGCTCACAGGGAACCCCTCCCTCCCAGCAGCAGCAAATTGTGGCTGTTATTCGTCCTTTAATCTGTAGGACAGGAATGTCATCTGTGGAATTTAATTCCAGTGGAGGCAGGGAGGATCAGGTACACCACCATCTTGTCTAATTAAATGCCCTTTTTTGCCCCCTTCTTTCCACCTCCAGGAGCAATAAGTTTTCAACCAAAAGTCAACATGCCATATGGTAGCTATTGTTTCAGTTTTTATAGGCCTGCAATGTCCAAGAAAAGGAGAAAAGGGCTGTGACTATTATGTCCATGAATACTGTCAATGTCGATGCAAACAGGTCATTCCAGATGGAATCAGGGATGCAGCAAATATTTCCCATTACCTTGTGCATCAGTGCACATGGAGTGAGGTCCTGTATCTGCCAAGAGGTAATTTCATCATGTGGTCCCAAAGAGTGGAGAAGCTTAATGAATGCACAATGGATTCTCTAGAGTAGTATAAGTGGGGAAGAGACGATTGACTGCATACACGTAGTTCTGTGACATTCACATGTCCAGAGGGGGGGCTACTGAAACTGTAAAGAGGCCATCAATGTACAGGCAGCGTGTGTGACTCCGAACAAATCAATATGTCAATAAACAGCCACTTATCCTGACAGCAGTGTCAATGTCTATATCCTGAAATGGTATGCTATCTTCAGTCCTCCAAGAAGATAGGGCTAGAGAGCTGATTAATAAGCCCTCAACTTTACTAATCACATAAGGATAATGAAAGCTGTAGAGCCACCGGAACATTGTGGTGCAAACACAGAGGAAAAGTCTCCATATTCACATCAGACCAGTGGGCTGCTCTACCATTCGAGAACAAGCTGCGGAGTCTTCCACAACTTTGTCATCACGACGGTGCATTCACAGGTCACTTCAAGAGTAGCAGAAGGCAGAGAGAATGTAGCCTGGCCCCTTCTATGCCAGACAGGTTATGTAAAGGCACCAGTGCAGACTCTGTTTCCCTCAGGGACACATCTCTTCACTGTCATTGCAGCACCATTCCTCAGCTTCTCAACGATATAGGAACCTACCCTCACCCCCCACATTATTACAAACCTGCAAGATCCTACAATATAAACCACCAGCAACAATTTTCCAAACAATATTTATCCTAAAAAAATGGTTACGAATAAAAATGACCTCTTCATGGTTAAAAATCAAAAGAACTGCGGATGCTGTAAATCAGGAACAAAACAAAGTTGCTGGAAAAGCTCAGCAGGTCTGGCAGCATCTGTGAAGGAGAAAACAGAGTTAATGTTTCGGGTCCAGTGACTCTTCCTCAGAACTGAGGAAGGGTCGCCGCACCCGAAACGTTAACTCTGTTTTCTCCTTCACAGATGCTGCCAGATCTGCTGAGCTTTACCAGCAACTTTGTTTTTGTGACCTCTTCATGGTTGTCCATTCTGGCAGCTATCGCCTGTCCTTATTTGCTACTCCAGTGCCTGTTGGATAGCTGGTGGAAGGCTTCTGTTTTCCATAGTGGAAGAGACTGCAAAGGGCCTTGCAGGATGGCCTCAAGTAGTTCTGGCTTTAAAAGGCCCAGTTTTAGACTGCACCACCTCAGCAGGGCTGGCATCAGTCTGCACTGGCTGTTTGACAGGCAACAGCAAGATACACCACTGCCGTGTGGCAGTGTTGGGAACAACAATGCTGTCATTCTGAGGGATGATAGGAGACTTGTGGTCTGTGGTACAAGCCCATGGGACAGCACCTTCAACAATTATAGTACTCTGGCAGCAGGTCAAAACTGCATTGCGCATCACAGAGCTGACCATAACCTCCGAGCTCAATAAAATGGGCTCAAACTCTGCTTGATTTCCCATGCTCATTTTCAATGTTCTCCCAAATTGAAATTAATTGAAGTAAATTAGTTTTATTGTCACAGGTACCCAAATGAGTACAGTGAAAAGTTTACAAGTCTCCACTTAGGTATAAAGGTACTTAGGTACTGATTCTAAAGTATAAATTCTTAAGAAATAAAATAGAAAACTAAAGAAATAAAACATTACAGATCACAGACTGGCACGTGACATGAAACACCCTTTCCTCCCTATGGCTCCAGGTGATGTAAGTCTGCTTGCCTGTTGTTGATTCAGATCTGTTCCATTCTTCTCCGAAGCTGGATCTAGACCCGAAACGTCATCTTTCCTGCTCCTCTGATGTTGCTTGGCCTGCAGTGTTCATCCAGCTCTACACCTTGTTATCTCAGATCCTCCAGCATCGGCATTTCCTACTATCTCTGTTCCATAAGACCATAAGACCATAAGACATAGGAGTGGAAGTAAGGCCATTCGGCTCATCGAGTCCACTCCGCCATTTAATCATGGCTGATGGGCATTTCAACTCCACTTACCCGCACTCTCCCCGTAGCCCTTGATTCCTTGCCAGATCAAGAATTTATCAATCTCTGCCTTGAGGACATTCAACGTCCCGGCCTCCACTGCGCTCCGTGGCAATGAATTCCACAGGCCCACCACTCTCTGGCTGAAGAAATGTCTCCTCATTTCTGTTCTAAATTGACCCCCTCTAATTCTAAGGCTGCCCCCACAGGTCCTAGTATCTCCACCTAACGGAAACAACTTCCCAGTGTCCACCCTTTCTAAGCCATGCATTATCTTGTTCCGTTCTATTATCCGATGGCATCACACTAGCTTGCACATTGTACATGTAATTGAATATCTGGAGGCACGTGGAGGCCTCACAAGGTAGGTGTGACACTGCTTTCAGTGGAAAGTGTTATGAGAGTGAGTTGATACCTTAGGTGAGGCTAAATATTAGTCTTCCCACTTATATACTGTTAAATGAAAGCAATTATTGTATTTTGCAAAACCATTCATAGGGTTTAGAAAGGTGGTTGGGACAGATACAGTTATACACAACATCAAATTAATCACAAAAGCATCATATTACAGGTGAAATTACACTGATTAAGGGACTTTACCATTAGAATTAGCAAGTATTTGCTATACTATGCCCCAGGTCATCTGTATTCCACAGCAAAGCCCAGTTGTGTGAGCTATTTTCTCCTGAATTGCAAAGTCAAAAGCAAAGGTACTCATATCCTGTTGCTATGGTGATGTCATCTCCAGTTTTGCAGCCTCAATTACATCTCAAGGAGTTATACTGTAATTTACTACATTAAAAATCTCAAGGTCTAGAGTTCCCCATTTGGGTCAACCCAATATTTGCATTCCAAACCGCATCAAAACATATGTTGTTTTGTTGAAATAAAATTTTGCCCAATTGTATTTGCAATTTCATCAGGATTCTTCAAACTTGAAGGTATAAATTGGCTTAAATTAGTAGAAACAAGAGCTCAAGAAAACATCAGTAATACACCCAATCTTGAAATATTAACATTTAACTCATCTAGTCACCATTTTTACACAGCATATTTAAGGACTTGCCATCAGGATCTATTATCAAAGTGACTTGTAATTATAATAATTCATAAAATTAAACCAAAAATACAGAGAGGTCTCAAAGATGATTTTTTTGCACAAATATAACTCAAAGAATTGCAATTAAAGAAGAACAGGAAAATGATTTTGTTTCATGCTTTTTTTTCAAAATCTGATCACAATATTGAAGGCTTTTTGAAAATCCAAGTAAATGACAAAGATATCGCAAGGTAGATGCACTGCTAAGAAAAAAAAAATTGCTCTGGTTCAGTATTTCTGAAGCAAAATATATTAAGCTAATATGCTGTGTGTATTTATATGTACAGACTGTCTGCAAATACCAATAAATGTACACCACACCTGGAGTTTTGTATACAGTTTTAGTCCCCCTACCTGAGGAGAGATGTAGTTGTATTGGAAGCAGTTCAGAGGAGGCTCACTTGAATGATTTTAGAGACGAGGTGTTTATCTGACAAAGAGATATTGAGCAGCATAGGCCTATATTCTCCGGATTTTAGAAGGAAGAGAGGAGATCTAATTGAAATGTATAAGAGGTTAAAGGGGATTGACAGAAAGGATGCTTCCTCATGTGGAGCAATCTAGAATGAGAGGCCATAGCATAAAACAGACATAAAGAGAAACTACTTCTCTCAAAGGGTTGTGAATCTTTGGAATTCATTGCCCCAGATTGTGGTGACTCTGGGACATTGAGTAAATTTGAGGAGGAGATAGACAAATTTTAATTAGAAATGAGTTAAAGGGTTATGGAGAGTGGGCAAGAAAGTGGAATTAAAGCAAAGATGAGATCTGCAATGAACATATCAAATGGCAAAGCAAGCTCAAGGGGCTGAAGTGTCTACTCTTGCTCCTAGTTCTTATGCTCTATTATTTTTAATTTCTTACATACATTGTGGGCCATCTCATCAGCTTGAGATGGAGAGCAGATTATTCTATAATGCAGGGTTGTTTAAAAAATATACAATGAATTAGTACAGAAACTTGACCAAATTTACCAGCATACTGTGGGAGGCCGAGGACTAGTAAAAAAAATCTTTCTCTTCAATACTTCCTGATGCAAGAAGTTTGAGAATTAAGGATAACATTTTCTTCTAAGCAACTGATTAAACCAGATAGCATCAGTCTGAAAGAAGAAAACAGTATTGTCTGTGCTTGAAGTGAAGAAATAAATTTGCTAAGTTCTATAAAATGAGACACAAATTAACCAAACTGAGCCAGAGATCTGATTAATAGAATCATGGCTGGAACAAATTGGATAGAACATCAATCTAACTGATTTAGGAAGTATAAAAGAAGGGAACACTCCCATTATTGGACTGTAATACAGAATTATTGAGCACAGTGTTTAAAGTTTTAATTTACTTGAAGGCTGCAAGAAACTAAAATAAGCTGATATTGATTTTTGATATCTGTGGTTGTTTTCTTTCAGAATATGAAGTTAGAGTTACAGAAATATTACAATGAAGAGGCATTCAGCTTTTTGCTGTGAACTCCACAAACAGCTTTTTTTTTCTCCTTGTGCTTTCTCGTATCAGCTTAACTTCATTTTTAATTCATCAAGCAATGATGTGTAAGAACATAGGACCATGATAAATTAGGAGCAGCTGTAAGCCATTCAGCCCCGCAACGCTGCACCACCATTCAATAAGATCATGACTGAACTGAGTGCACCGCATTCACACTGATCTCAATAACCTTTCACTTCCTTGCTTATCAAGAATCTATCTAGCTCTGCTTTAAAAATATTCAAGGAGCAAGGAAGAGAGTTCCAAAGATACATGACCCACTGAGAGAAATAAATTCTCCTTTCTTCTGTCTTAACTTGATAACACTTTATTTTGAAACAGTGGTCCCTAGTTCAAGATTCTCCCACACAAAGGAGAAAATGCTTTCCACAGGCACCTGACAAGACACCTCAAAATTTTATACATTCCAATCAAGTAATTTTATCTCAACTTCAGTGAATACAAGTCTAGCCTGGAAAACCATTCGTCATAAGACAGCCCGCCCATTCCAGGTATTAGTCTTATAAGCCCTTCTGAACTGCTTCTAAAGTACTTCCTTAAATAGGGGGACCAACACAGTGCTCCAGATGCGGTCTCACCAAAGGCCTATACAAATGAAGCAAAATTTCACCAGTTTTGTATTCAATTCCTCTTGTAATAAATGCTAACATTCTATTAGCTTCCTTCATTGCTTGCCAGACCTGATATTTACCTTTTGCAATTCATGCATGAAGATTCTCAGATCCCCCTGCATATTGTTCTGAAGTTTCATGACTGAATAATATGTTTTTCTTTTATCCTTTCTGCCTGCCAAATTTCACATTTTCTCACGTTATACCCTGCTTATCAGAGTATTGCCTACTTACTTACCTTGTCTACATCCTTTTCTAGCCTCCTTATGTTCTCTTTGCAATTTATGTTCTCACTTATCTTTGCGTCATCAGCAAATTTAGCAACTGCACGTTTGCTCTCTCCTTCCAACTCATTTATGTAAACTGTAAAAGTCGAGACATCAGTATAGATCCTTATGCCATATTACACCTTGAATATGATCCATTTATGCCTAAAATTTAATTTCTGTTAGCCAGATAATTTTCTATCCATACCAATATGTTACCCTCCACACCACTTTATTTTCCACAGTAACGTGGCATCACATCAAATGCCTGCTGGAACTCTAAGTACAGTACATCCATCGGTTCCACTCTATCTGCATCATATGATACTTCCTTAAAGAACTCCAATAAATTGGTTAAAAATGATTTCCCCTTCACAAAACCATGTCAACTGCACTTGATAAACCTGAACTTTTCTAGGTACCCAGCAATAACATCTTTAAAATGAGCCTTTAAAAATAACCTTGCCTATGATAGATGTCAAGAAAAATGCCCTGTAGTTTCCTGCATTCTCTCTACCTCCATTTTCAAGTAAAGGAGTTGCATTTACTATTTTCCATTCTAGTTGCCAACCTGACCCTGGAGGCAGCCAGACCTTCACCTACCGGTGTCACACATCTTACTTGATTCCTTGGTCATGGATGTTTCAACAGTCATGGTCCTCTCCCACTAAGGCAAGGATCCTTTCTCATGTGGGGAAAGGAACTGGATGCATGGCGGCTCAGTGGTTAGCACCCCTGCCTCACAGCACCAGGGACCCAGGTTTGATTCCAGTATCAGGTGACTCTCTGTGTGGAATTTGCACATTCTCTGCGTGGGTTCCCTCCAGGTGCTCCAGTTTCCTCCCACTGTTTAAAGATGAGCAGGTTAGGTGGATTGGCCACAGGAAATGTAGAGTTACAGGGATAGGATTTGGGGTCTGGGTGAAGGCTCTTCAGAGGGGCAGTGTGGACTCAATGTGTTGAATGGCCTGCTTCCACACTGTGAGGATTCTGAGGTTTTTTTTGTTTATTCAAGATGTGGGCATCATTGGCCGCGCCAGTTTTCCTTTGCCCAAAGCTAATTGCCCAGACGTCAATTAAAGATCAACCCCATTGCTACGGGTCTGGGGTCTCGCGTAGGCAGACTATGTAAGAATGGCAAATTCCCTTCCCGTGAGGACATTAGTGAACCAGTTAGGTTTTAGCAACAATTGACAACAGATCCACAGTCATCATTTGGCTCTTAATTACAAGCTTGTATTGAATTCAAATTCACTATTGCTATGGCAGGATTTGAGCCTGGGTCCCCAAAACACTAGTTGAGTTTCTGGATTAATAGTCTAGTGATAGCACCGCCAGGCTATTTCCCTCCCCGATGTGGGATGGAAGTGACTGTCACAACTGGTAGTGTTGGGCAGGTGATGGAAAAAGTAGTGACTTGTCCTGAGTGAGTGGGTAGGCAGCCAAGAGGGCATGCAAGCTTAGTAGTGTGGGGCCTTGGTGGACGGGCTTTGGTGACAATGAGTGTGGGAGATTTTTGCACACATTACTAAGCGTGATTGGCCATGAGCCTTGGTGGGCCAGGGTGCTGCTGCAGAATAAGTGTGAGTGTGAGGTAGCAGAAAAGAAGATGTCACTTAATCTCGGTATCTTTGGACTGGACTGGGAGGACCAGGTGCCATGGTCTGGCAGTCCTGAGGAGAAAAGATGGCACTCTTCTGGACCATCCACCAGGAGTTGCATGACACTGTTGGCAAAATGGGCTGGGTCTAACTTCCCTTTGTCAGCCATCTCTGGAGCAATTCTTCACACACAGGCACTGTGAAGTGCAACTCCTGACTAACAGTGCTTCACCTGGCAGACAGCTGTGTGCAATTGTCTTCCTGGTTAATTTCCTGGTAAATTAACTAACTCTCTGACAATCAGATGTAGAACCAAATACATCTGTTTACTGTAAAAATAGAAAATGCTGGAGAAAT
Source organism: Ginglymostoma cirratum (assembly GCA_024137785.1). NCBI lineage: Eukaryota > Metazoa > Chordata > Chondrichthyes > Orectolobiformes > Ginglymostomatidae > Ginglymostoma > Ginglymostoma cirratum. Next base: position 32,107,822 of record JAHRHZ010000133.1, on the reverse strand, counting down.
AGAAATGCAGCACGTCTAGCAGCATCTGTGGAGTGAAATAGGTTGAAGGGTGTCCCCGAACCCTAGGTTTCAGGTTCTAACTTTTAAAATAAACCTACACCAAAATCCTTTAAGACGCAATCAAAAATAGGGCATTCAAAACATAGAGGAATTACTTTGCTAATCTATTCACACATAGAAGCAATTAAGGAAGACAGGTTGAAGAAGATAGGTTATAACTTACGAGTTTTGGTAAATCTGGAAGTGTTAAAAATCAGATCCCATGTGTGAAAAATTCCCACAGATCAGCGTTCACTAACAGTTTCCATGATGAGCTGGGTCCAACAGTTTCCTTTCTTTCAGGCCAAGTGCAGGGTTCATTTCATTCAGCAACTTAGAGGCAGAGATGAAAAGTCCAAAGCAGGCTTCCTCTGGAGGTCAAAAGCCAAATCGTTTAGAAACCTAATATGGCATTTTTAATCAACTCAACCAGCTCCAATTTCAGTCACGTGACAAATACGGGCATTTCAGGTGCTGAGGACCCATCTTTGTGGGGTAATTGGAAGGTTTTTGATGTAACTTTATATCACCAATTATAGTTTCCATCACAGGGTAATGAGATAACTGTAAAAACATTAGCTCCCATCTTCGCATAACGGATTTTGGTGCTTTCCTTTAAACAGAGCAGGCTGGAGGCAGGCGGCTCAGAGGTTAGCACTGCTGCCTCATAGCACCAGGAACCTGGATTCAATTCCAGTCCCTGCGTGGAGTTTGCACATTGTCCCCATGTCTGTGTGGATTTCGTCCTCCAGTCCAAAGATGTGCAGGTTAGGTGGATTGACCATGGGAAATATAGGGTTATAGTGTGGAGGGTCTGGGTGGATGCTCTTTGTAGGCCCTTTGCTTCCACACTGTAGGGATTCCATGACTCATCTCCAAACCCCTTGTTTCAAATTTGACTGGATTGTCTGTATAAAAGAGGGGATTGAGAATCTTCAGGACTTGTGATCACATGATGACCATTGGCCATTTCTTGAGTTTGGCACGGTTGCCCATTTAAAGAAGGAGAATTTCTTATTCTTATGAAAATATAAAAGAGAATACAGTTTTCTTTGGGATTTCTTCTCATGCCCTTTGGCCATGATAATAGCATTAGAGAACAGCAATCCAAGCACCATATGAATAGTTACCACAATCTAATTTTTGCCAGACAATATTACTAAAACAATTAAAGAAATTTAACAAAGGCCCTAAGATAAATAAAGGTAGCTATGCTGATTGAACTTGCATTTGCAACAGCTTCAAGCCTCCCAAAGATAATATTGTTTCTAGATATTGACAATGTAGGAAAAGACAAATAGATCTGTTTATAACAGAGTTATCCTTGTTTTGGTTCTATTGCTGGAGACTCTGATCAATCAATGGCTGTTAAATCTGATGGAAAGGCCAATAATGTTTCCTGCCTTTTGAATAACTTTCTCCGCTGAACTAAGCAATAAGCAAATTCCAAGACACGAAATGTTTTTATACAATATCTGTTTAATTATCAGTACTGGGGGCAGCATTCTGTAACTGTAGCATTTTGCATATATTATAACTTTGTTCATTTGTATGAGCTAAAATTAAGACTGAAGCTATTAGCAGTGTTGAGTACATTTTATTATCTCAGGCTGTGTTTGCTGTCTGGTTTGAATTTATGCTAATTATTCCTTTGTTGTTAACAAAAAGAGAAGCTGATTCCACTTTTACTAAATTAAATATCACCATGCATCAATATGTAAATAACTACTGAAGGTATTTACATTGCGCCTACAAGTAAACTAAATTATTCAGATACTTTAAAACTCTAAATTTGTGGATGACCTGCGATTCCTTCCAGCAATGTTTTTGCATGGTCTTTTGACATCTGTAGATTAGTTAGTAGTTATCAATGCTTCAAAATTATATGAAAGGACTTTCTACACAGAGCAGAAGATGGCTCTGAAGTTCACAGATATGTGACACATATGATCAGAAGAAATTACTAACAGGCTAGGGCTCTTGCGGTACAGTGCTAGTGTTCCCTCCCTCTCTGATAGCAGGCCCGGGTTCAAGTCCCACCTGCTCCAGGGGTGCGCCATAACATCTCTAAACATATCAACTAAAATACTTCACCAGCATACTATAAAAGTGACTTTTCACTTCCTTCCAGCCTTTCAATTTTCTTCATAGTTTAGTTAATCTCATCAATGTCATATTAAGAAAATCTAATTCAGATCCACAATGATTTTCAAATGGGCCACACATGTTAAATACAGAATCAGAAAAAAGAGTTTAAGAAAAGGATTTATCTGTGGTATACCTCCACTTTGCAGATGCTAAAAGTATGCCCACATTGGAAATAAGTAGCACAATGTCAGTTGCAATGGCAAGCTATGCAAATTAATGAATATATTACTCCAGGATATTCAAGGTCCATTGTTACACCTCACTGGGATGCCACACTGGAAATCAAGCCCTGCTATTCTCAGAGATCACAAAAGTTAAAGATTTTAAAAGTATGCAGAATTCCCCAATTTACCTGTCTTCTAGACCCTTGTTAACAAACAGCATGGACCAGGTTTCTGTACTTAGCAAGAATTACTATTAATTACAAATAAATAGATTCTAACTACAGATAAATAATTATGAACCATCAAGATATAACTCTACTTATTAAAACTCTAACCCACTTATAAGGTCCCCTCTACCCAGACATACAGACCAACACAGACAGGCACAAAAAAAGGGTATCATCGGTAGAGGGTTAGAGTTAGACTGGGAGGGCAGTTCAGTCATCCCTTAGCACTTGGTTAGTTTTGAATGATCAGAATTCTGCTTTGTAATTGCCCTTCTCCAGGTACTTCCACTTGTTTTCAGAAGGCACTTGGTGACTCATTCACGTGTATACCGGACTCTGACTTATTAAGTAAACTCACAGCTTACAGCAACTAAAAGGGGAAATAAATTGGCTACCATCATGTTGGAGATTTCTTTCACTGCAGACCAGAAACAATTCCTTCCCTTACAGAGGTAAGAAGGCTGCTAACCCAAGCATTCACGCCCCAAGCTGTTCAGCTACCTGAGAGCCAATCACCTAGCTTTTGTCAGGCAGGAAACTTTACCATCGATAACCGGTCACCATTTCACAGACCAATGAAGTGCTTGTTGCCAGCCAAGTCCCCGTTCTCCACACAGCCGTCTAGCTCAGCTCATCTATACCTGGGCTCTCCCACTGCTTGATCAGCCCTCTCAACGAGTGTTCGATAACTGGCTTTTAGAATGGACAGTAATTCTTGGTTTTTGAAACAGTTCTTTTCCCATTTCAGTCAATAATCAAATATACAGAGAAATAAAAAACTATGATCGTTGTATGATTTATATTTTGATTTCTGACCATATCTTACATTAAATAATTTTAAATGCATTCCTGCTTAGTAATGCCACATAAATAATCTTAAAACTTATCAGAAAGGTTTCTCTAAACATAACCACGCTAACCATTGAAATGACATTCAATTGAGCATTATAATGAATGTGATCTATTTTTATGGTGCCTAATTCTACATTGAACACTGAAAGTTGTGAGCATTAAGGATTGCCACATCTGCGTGCTTATGTTGTAATAAATCTATAAATTTTTGATTCAAAGGGGGCAGGATTTTTCTTCACATTTTTCCTCTTAGTCATACAATTTAACCTTTTGAAAATATGGCTATGTTTGTTTCTGTAGTGATATTCACAGCAATCTCAATGTTTATATGCAAGGGTTTTAACATTTTGATACGTTTCTAAACGTATTATACTCAAAGCACACATCTGAATACCTCAAAGGAGTGCATATTCAAATGAATTATGTTAATTTATTGATAAATGAAAATATATTGGCTGCATTGCATGATCTAGTAGTTGTATCATTTATGGTAATTTACTGTTACCTTGTCGATATTGGATAGAAATAAAAATCAACATAACAAATAGCATTACCATTTCATTTTGATCCATCGTCTTCACCTGAATATATTATTTAAAATGTGAAATAGAAAGCATCACGCATTCTCTAATTCAACAAAAAATGTCACTTTCATTCATTATCCACAAAATAATTCAGGCTTACAGTTAATTTATTTAATTTTCATCAGCAGCTGCATGAAATATGTTTAGAAACATACTGATCTCTTCCTTAGCTTTGATCAGACATGTAGCCTAATGGGTTGGTCTCACTTTGAATGGCTTAATTGCTTTTCCCTTTATTTGAAATTTTGTCAATAATATCTAGAAAATTCTGAGAGTTATTACTTCCAAATAGGAATTATATTTTGATTTCTGACCATATCTTACATTAAATAATTTTAAAGGCATTCCTGCTTAGTAATGCCACATAAATAATCTTAAAACTTATCAAAAGTGTTCACCCACACCATAATTATACATACGATCTTTGATAGAAGAATACATGTAACTGAGAATATTTCAGGGGGCAATTTCCAAGAGAATGTATGGGCACTGATTATACAGGCTTATCATGAGGCGGTTTTCATACAATTCACAGGAAAAGGAAGACAGGACATTCAGACCTTCAAACAGCTTCTACTATTCAATTAGATCATGTCTAATTTGTTTCTCAAATCCATTTATTGGCCTTTGGTAACTATTTTTTGAGATAATTATCTAAACATATCCATCGACCTCTGTTCAGTCTTGATCAGCACCTGTAACCCATGTGAAATATGAGGATGAGACCCCAGGACAAATTTAGTTTGATTGGAATCATGTCATATTAGAGTTGGTAGGAGTGTTACAGTGAGGTTATTGCACATCTACGGCACGTTACTTCGATAATCTTGAAGTGTCTGGCAAAATTCAAGTTACATTTTTTGTAAGTAAGTAAGGAATACTTCAGCAAATTATATTCCTGGGGTTGAACATTTTAGGATCGAGTGCTGATGAAGTGAGGCCAAAGGTGTTCTTTATGAGGTAAGCACTAGGCTCAGCTTGGACGGAGAAGAACACTAAACGGCCCTTTCCTTCCACTGAGGGAGCTTGACACACTTAAGAAGTGGCAGATAGTGAGATGGTTGGGACAGAAATCTATTTGGTTCCTCCTGCCAAGCATGGTAGGCAATGTGGAGGAAAGGAACTCCCATTGGTGGTCCTGTAATGAGCAGGGAATGGAAAACCCCAGTCAATTTGATGAAGCAGTAGTTGATCTCACTGCCTGAAATTTACCTCATTCTCTGCCAAGATCTACAGGAACACAAGGAATAGGAGTGGGAATAGACTACATAGTCCTCAAGTCTGATTTGCCCTTCAGCTTATGTTGAATCTTGTGCATCGACTCCACTTTCCAGCCGAATCACTTCTTCTCTTGATTCCCTGAGGGATCTCTATTCCAGTCTGGTCTACCCTCAACTATTGAGTGTACTTAAATTGATGGAGCAGAGAATTCCAACAATTCAAAATCCTCTGAGTGAGGAAATTTCTCTTCATCTCAGATCTAAATGATCCACCCTTTAATATGACACTATGCCTCTATGTTCTAGATTCACCAACCATCTAGTCATGGTTGTCAGTCATGATCAGTCAAAGGGGTGAACATGTTGTTGTACGACATCATGATACAACTGTTTTAAAAGCCAAGGATTACATACTCACAGTGTCTAGGCTGCCAAGCCCTCTAAGAATTTTATTAGTTTTGATTCAATTATTCCTTATTGTCTTAAACTCCAGAGAGTATGGAACAAGGTTACTCAGCTTTTTGTCAAAATGCAACCTTCTTATCCCAAGAACCAACCCCCAAATCAGCAATGAATCTATTGCCTTCAGGGCAAGTATAGCCTCCCTAACACATGGAAGCCAAAACTTCACAAAATATTCCAAATATGGAAAATTTTTATAATATTGTTAGATTTACTCCTTCATATTCACCAGACCCCCTACAACAAAGACCAATGTGACATTTAGCTTCCTAATTGCTAGCTGTATCAGATTGTGCCCCTTGTGTGATTACATCTTAGTTTCTCCAGATATCAAAATTAAGAACTTTTACACCTCTTGAAAAATATTCTAACTTTCTATTCTTATTACCAAATTGAGTAACCTAATGTCTTCTCATAATACAGTCCATCTGCCAAGTTGCTGCTAAACTGATTAACCTCTCAAAATCTCTTTGCTTTTGTTTTGTCTGAAGATGCAATGTGGGCATTAGGGGATTCACCCACCACGTTGTAATCCAGTGGACAACCATATTGCTTTTCTTCGAGAGACCCAACACAACCATGAAGAAAATCAGCAAATTAATACAGTAACTAATATGCTAAAATTAAAAGCAAATTATTGTGAATTAAATGCAGTAACAAAAACCCATATCTATAAAGACCGAGAACGTATAAGAATCCTTTTAGCTGTTGCAAGGTGACCTGACGAATAAGTGTGTCAAGAATATTCCTAAAGATGCCAAGAAAGAATTGATAAGGTTTAAAAAAAATAGATTTGTTTTCAAATTAAGAAAAAAGGCTTCACTACAAATGGCATTAGCCTGTTTAGAAAGCTACAGAAAGCAGTGGAATTTCTTTAAAGTTAGCAGATGAACATTCATTTTTATCAGACAGAAGCAGATCTTTGACACAGATACAATCGAGTTGTCTAAAAAGGAAACTCTTCTTAGGTTCAAGCAAGACACAAAGCAACCCACAAACGAATGCTGGATTTGTGAGTACGATTGTTGTACAATATTTATTTAAAAATCCTGAATGTATTTTAAGTGGATTTGTTACGACAAGAATTGGCAAGACAGCTGGAAATTGACATCATGATACAACTGTTTTAAAAGCCAAGGATTACATACTCACA
>JAHRHZ010000133.1:31978797-32095614 GCA_024137785.1 Ginglymostoma cirratum | reverse complement strand
TAATAGGGAGAGAGGGGGAGGCGGATAGAGGATGGATAGAGGAGAGGATAGGTGGAGAGGAGGCAGACAAGTCGAAGAGGCGGGGATGGAGCCAGTAAAGGTGAGTGTAGATAGGGGGGTAGGGAGGAGATAGGTCAGTCCAGGGAGGACGGACAGGTCAAGGGGGTGGGATGATGTTAGTAGATAGGAGATGGGGGTGTGGCTTGAGGTGAGAGGAAGAACAGGTTAGGGAGGTGGAGATGAGCTGGGCTGGTTTTGGGATGCGGTTGGGGGAGGGGAGATTTTGAAGCTTGTGAAATCCACATTGATGCCATTGGGCTGCAGGGTTCCCAGGCTGAATATGATTTGCTGTTCCTGCAGCCTTCGGGTCGCATTGCTGTGGCATTGCAGGAGGCCCAGGATGGACATGTCATCTGGGGAATGGGAGGGGGAGTTGAAATGGTTCGCGACTGGGAGGTGCAGTTATTTGTTGCGAACTGAGCGCAGGTGTTCTGCAAAGCGGTCCCCAAGCCTCCGCTTGGTTTCCCCGATGTAGAGGAAGCCACAACGGGTACAGCGGATGCAGTATACCACATTGGCAGATGTGCAGGTGAACATCTGCCTGATGTGGAAAGTCTTCTTGGGGCCTGGGATTGGAGTGTGGGAGGAGGTGTGGGGGCAGGTGTAGCATTTCCTGCGGTTACAGGGAAAAGTGCCGGGTGTGGTGGGGCTGGAGGGGAGTGTGGAGCGGACAAGGGAGTCGCGGAGGGAGTGGTCCCTCCGGAAGGCAGATAAGGGTGGGGAGAGAAAAATGTCTTTGGTGGTGGGGTCTGATTGCAGATGGCAGAAGTGTCGGAGGATGATGCGTTGGATCCGGAGGTTGGTGGGGTGGTATGTGAGGACGAGGGGGATTCTTTTTTGGTTATTATTGCGGGGACGGGGCATGAGGGATGTGTTCCGGGAAATGCGGGAGACACGGTCGAGGGCGTTCTCGACCACTGTGGGGGGGATGTTGCGGTCCTTGAAGAATGAGGACATTTGAGATGTACGGGAGTGAAATGTCTCATCCTGGGAGCAGGTGCTGCAGAGGCGAAGGAACTGGGAATAGGGGATGGCATTTTTGCAGGAGGGTGGGTGGGAGGAGGTGTATTCCAGGTAGCTGTGGGAGTCACTGGGCTTGAAATGGACATTGGTTTCTAGGTGGTTGCCCGAGATGGAGACAGAGAGGTCCAGGAAGGAGAGAGAAGTGTTGGAGATGGTCCAGGTGAACTTCAGGTTGGGGTGGAAGGTGTTGGTGAAGTGGATGAACTGTTCGAGCTCCTCGTGGGAGCATGAGGCGGCGCCGATGCAGTCATCAATGTAACGGAGGAAGAGGTGGGGTTTAGGGCCAGTGTAGGTACGGAAGAGGGATTGTTCCACGTAACCTACAAAGAGGCAGGCATAGCTTGGGCCCATGCGGGTACCCATGGCCACCCCCTTTGTCTGTAGGAAGTGGGAGGAATTGAAAGAAAAGTTGTTGAGGGTGAGGACGAGTTCGGCTAAGCGGATGAGGGTGTCGGTGGAGGGGGATTGGTCAGTTCTGCGGGACAGGAAGAAGCGGAGGGCCTTTAGGCCATCAGCATGGGGAATACAGGTATATAGGGACTGGACGTCCATAGTAAAAATGAGGTGTTGGGGACCAGGGAATTGGAAGTTCTGGAGGAGGTGGAGGGCATGGGTAGTGTCACGGATGTAGGTAGGGAGTTCCTGGACCAAGGGGGTGAAAATGGAGTCTAGGTAGGTGGAGATGAGTTCAGTGGGGCAGGAGCAGGCGGAGACAATGGGTCGACCAGGGCATTCAGGTTTGTGGATTTTGGGGAGGCGATAGAAGTGGGCGGTGTGGGGTTGGGGAACGATGTGGTTGGAGGCGGTGGGTGGAGGTCACCTGAGGTGATAAGGTTGTGGATGGTTTGGGAGATGATGGTTTGGTGCTCGGGGGTGGGGTCATGATCTAGGGGGCGATAGGAGGAGGTGTCAGAGAGTTGGTGCCTGGCCTCAGCAATGTAGAGGTCAGTGCGCCATGCTACAACTGCCCCTCCCTTGTCCAGGGGTTTTATGGTGAGGTTGGGATTGGAGCGGAGGGAGCAGAGGGCTGCACGTTCTGCGTGGGAGAGGTTGGAGTGTTTGAGAGGGGTAGAGAGGTTGAGGCGATTGATGTCTCGACGGCAGTTGAAGATGAAGAGGTCGAGGGAGGGTAGGAGGCCTTGGGGTGGTGTCCAGGAGGAGGGCTTGTGTTGGAGGCGGGAGAAGGGGTCAGTAGAGGGAGGGTTAGATTCGCGGTTGGAGAAGTAAGCGTGGAGACAGAGGTGGCGGAAAAACTGCTCAATATCCAAGCGTGAGCAGTATTCGTTGATATGTGGGTGGAGGGGGACAAAGGTGAGCCCTTTACTGAGGACTGACCGTTCGTCCTCAGTAAGGAGGAGGTCTGGGGGGGTGGTGAAGACTCGGCAGGGCTCAGTGTTGCTGTCTTCTCTGGAGCTGCTGGCTGTGGAGGCAGTGGTAGGAGGAGGTGTCAGAGAGTTGGTGCCTGGCCTCAGCAATGTCGAGGTCAGTGCGCCATACTACAACTGCCCCTCCCTTGTCCGCGGGTTTTATGGTGAGGTTGGGATTGGAGCGGAGGGAGCGGAGGGCTGCACGTTCTGCGGGGGAGAGGTTGGAGTGTCTGATACAATACTCCAGGTGTAGTCTCACCAAGGCCCTGTACAACTGCAGCGAAACACCCCTGCTCCATACTCAAATCCTCTTGCAATCTTTGCAAACTCAGGACAAAAGTTGATCATTCCTTCTCTGATAAATCAATATCTTCATTCTAATTCTTATTTCTGCAAAGAGCTTATTTTTGGCTAGAATGCCAATTTGATCTACATTAAGATTAAGTACGTCCGTCAGCAAAGAGAATAAGACTAGCAGGGTTATGTGGAAAGAACCAGTGAAACTAGCTGGACAGCCCTCTTAAAGAACCAATGATACTCTATATAGCACCTTTTTGTATACTGTATAACTGTCATGATGAAGAAAAAATGAGTTGATAGTTTGATCTGCATTCCATAAAGGCAGAAAATGCTGGAAGTGAACAGCAGGTTGCTCATCATCACTAAGAGTAAGATATGTTGATATTTTGAATGGTCACAGAATCACAAGAGTGTGGCATTATTACTGTGCAGGCCATTCAACCCATCATGCAAGCACCAGCTCTTCAGACAAGCTTCGTTACCTGTTATAGGAAGAATATTATTAAACTGGAGACAGTTCAGAAAAGATTTACTGGGATGTTGCCGGGAATGGAGGGTTTGAGATATAGAAATAGACTGGAAAGGCTGGGACTTTCTTCACTGGAGTATAGGAGGTTGAGGGGTGACCTTGCTGAGGTTTACAACATCGTGTGGAGCGTAGAGAAGGTGAACGACAAGGGTGGGGGAGTTCAAAACTAGGAAGCATTTTTTTATGGTCAGAGGAGAATGATTTAAAAAGGACAGGAGGGACAAATTTTTACACGGTGAATGGTTAGTGTGTGGAATGAGCTGCCACGGGGAGTGTTGGACGCAGGCACAGTTACAACATTTAAAAGAAATTTGGATTAGTTCATGAAAAGGAAAGGTTTGGAGGGACATGGGCCTAAAGCAGGTAGGTAGGACTAGTTTAGTTTGGGAACATGGTCAGCATGGTCTAGTAGGACCAAAGGCTTTGTTCCATGCTGTGTGACTCTATAACTCAGTGCCAATCTCCTACTTTTTCCCTATTCCCTTGTATACTATTTCTATCCAAATAATCATCCTAGAATACCTCAATTGAACAGGCATCCACTATTCATTGACTAAAAACAATTTTTTCTCACATCTCTTCTGGTGAAAGGTTACAACCAAAACATTAATTTTCAGCTTTCAGTTCTGGAATCAGTAGCCATTGAATTGATTCTATCCAGGCAGAACATGTTTCATATTGCAGGACTCCAAATCAGACTTTCAAGAACGGGAAGGAAGTTTATCCTTTTTGTTAGTCCCAACAAGTAAAATAGTTTGAAAGTTTAGTTCAAGATGTTTCATGCTGTCAAAACATTATTAAGAATATTGCTTTGTCTAATGCCTAAATCCTTTACAAATACAATGAATACACAATATAAATATTTTGACACCACAAAACAGCAACACATCATGTTCTGTTAAACTGGTCATGTGAAATGGCTTCTTATGAGGGAAAAGGTTTCTGCACATTTTGCTCCAAATTCATGTCAGGGCTTGATTTAAAAACTGAGTCATTGTGAATTAAAAACTACTTGATAGTGAAGCAAAAAGGGCAATATAATTGCGCTCTCAAATGGTCACTGAACTACTGTACATTTCAAGCATTAGCTATTTCATTGGACAGAATTTGGCACAGAAATCTCCTGGATTGTATTTGTTGCTTACAATGCAGTTTCCTGCTGCTCCAGGGAAACCAAACACAGAGCGGGAGGCTGCTTAATGGAACTTCTGTTCTGAGCAAGTGAGAGGGATAACTTATTCATCCTTTCTTAGCCTTCTCTTGGTTGGTCACAACAAATATTTCTTATTTTTTAGCACCCAGCCATCACATTTTGATTACAATACTGTTTGCTAGAAAATGAAGGAGCCAATCACTAAGATTGTCTTGAATGAACGAAAGAGGAATTTCAATGCCAATGAGCCATGAGAGAAAAATCATAAAACATGACTTCAAACATAGACAGAGTTACAGATAATAAATTTAAAAGAAGCAAGGACAGTCCCTCATACAAACAGGAAAATGAGAGCTATATTTGTTTATTTAAAACCCACTTTAGTCCATGCAGGTCTCAGATATTATAATCGGATATTGTAAGTTGAATTTCAGTAGGCCATGTTTACCAACATTGTAGCACCTCACTACCACAAAGAATGGATGCAAACAATATTTTTCTTCTTTGCTTACAGTAAATGTTCCATTACCAGGTCAACATAAGAATGAACAGTAGAAACATGAAATGAGAACACACATTTTGCATTCACTCTTCTTGATCTAAATGTGTGGTTTCAAATCTAGCTCCGGGACTAGCAGTCGGATTTGTTTGGTGGACCAAATTTTCCAAAGTTTTAACCCCACATTGCCACTTCTATAACCCCTGTATCTAATTCCAGCATTTTTACAAATTTGATTTCTAAAAGTTTGGAGTGCAAGGTTTGCCTCCTGTAGAGTGTACGAAATTGCATCCCGCATCTCATTCTCATTAAATTTTACATGAACCCAATAAACACATTGAGGGTTGAAACTTGATTCTGTTCCTTAGATCTCCCATTGGGCATATCTGTGTTTATCTTCCTGGTAGCATTCGCCAGCGGTGTGTGTTGTTTTCCCCAAATTAATCCACTTTCTCTTGAGCATAACTGTCATTAGGCAGTTGTTCAGCTTCTGCTGTTCAACTGAGTAGCTCTTCCAGTAAAGTGAGGCTCTACTTTCATATTCTCCTAGTCTGGCTGAGAACTCCAAAGTCCCTGTAATTTAATTATGAATATTTCTGTCAATCAGATTTCTGGCTCTAGTTTGTCATCTTTTGTCACCCTACTAGTCCTCTCTTACTCTCTTTTATGATAACTATCCTATCCCCAGCTCTGTTTAATTCTTTAACTTTTGTCCTTCTCTATATGAAGGCATTAATTTCAAATGTGAACATCTTTGCATTTTAAATATCAAGAATCAAGAAAACCCTTCTTGCAATTTCTATTTCAAACAAAAACAGAAACAGCCTTTGAGAGGACAATTTATTTCCCCGACTCCAATGCTGTGTTTCACCTGTGAAAATGTCATGAACCGATCCCCCAAATTAGATAAAACTAGACAAGAAGGAAGAATCGCTCTCAGGCAGTCACAACAATTTGTTTTCTTTTTCTTTCAGCATGCAGATACCACAAATCAAATAAAAAGTAGTTTACTAGAAAATAAAGGTGCCAAATCTCAAGGCTTTTTTGATGAAAGAAAGAAATATTTTATTGCCTACTCGTCCTACAGTAAGATAAAATGCACCAACAAAAAGAGGAGTAATCAGGTTAAAGCAGGGAGGAGCAGGTAAAGTACAAGCAGGAAAAAAATAAAATCAAATGCAATTTTTATGGTTCTTTGAGGCCTTGGGTTGCAAAAGTGAAGGTTGAGTGCGCAATGGTTCAGTTGTGTAGGAACAGCACCTCAAAGTCTGCCTTGGAACCCTACAACCCAATGGTCTCAATGTGGACTTTACAAGCTTCAAAATCTCCCCACCCGCGACCTCAGCCCAAGACTAGCCCCCCCTTGTCCCCGCCTCCTTGACCTGTCCATCTTCTCTCCCACCTATCTGCCCCTCCTTCCTCACTGACCAACCCCCATCCCAACTTCCTATCTACACTCATCTTTACTAGATTCATCCCCGCCTCCTGGACCTGTCCATCTTCTCTCCATCTGTCTGCTCCACTATCCACCTTCTATCACCACCCCCTCCCCTCTCTATTTATTTCAGAGACCCTTCCCCTCTGCCCTTTCTGAAGAAGGGTCCAGACCCGAAACATCAGCTTTCCTGCTCCTCTGATGCTGCCTGGCCTGCTGTGTTCCTCCAGCTCCACACCTTGTTATCTCAGACTCCAGCACTGGCAGTTCCTAATATCTCTGTTTAATTGTTGTATTGTTTAACCATCAGCTGTAAAATTTGTTGAATTCTTGGAGAACAGTCAATTTCCCAAGATGCTTTATCATTGGACAATTTTCGTTATTCACATGTGGGATGAAGGGCAGCATTTATTGCCCATCTCTACTTGCCCTTCAGAAGGTGATGAGCTGCCTTTTTGAACCGCTGTAGTCCATGTGCTATAGGCAGGCCCACAATGCCCTTAGGGAGGGATTTCCAGAATTTTGATCCAACAGTGATGGAACGGCAATAGATTTCCAAGTCAGGATGGTGAGTGGCTTGGAGGGGTACTTGCAGATGGTGGTGTCCCCATGTATCTGCTGTCCTTGCTTTCTGGATAGAAGTGGTTGTGGGTTTGGAAGGTGTTGTCTAAGGAACTTTAGCAAAATTGCATGGATATACTCATATCCTGCTTTAATTTTCAGTAATGGTCCAGCATAGTTTGCTAATACTTGATGGAATGGTTCTTCAAAAACTGGGATAGGTGTCAAAGGTACTGGTTTTATCACATATTGAGGTCTTCCCACCACCTAACATGTATGGCACATTTCACAGAATTACAGTACACATTTATGAAATCTGGGCATTGCATACCATTGCTTGCGATTTCCATAATTCTGTGTGCCCTGCCGCAGGAATTTTATATGCTTTCACGATATCTCCTTACAATATCTGAACAACCATCCATTCTTCATCCATGGTCTGTGAGAATGTCTCCACTTCAATATTCAAACTCCGTTTTAATATAATGATACTCTGGAACTCTTCAAGCTCAGTGTGAGCTGTCTGTGCTAACTTATTTCACTCTGGATCTACTTCCTGAGGACCAATCAACGAAGACATGCCAAACACAAAGACAAAATACAGACAGCAAGTAGCAGGAAGATATTTGGTTTTATGAATCCATCTTTTAACTTCTCTCTTTGGTCTGCCAAGCAAGAAGGGTCGAGGCCCAAAACTACAGTTTTCCTGCTCCTCTGATGCTGCTCGGCCTGCTGTGTTCATCCAGCTCTACACCTTGTTATCCAAGATATGAAATATGCTTCATTTTATATTTCTGGGTATAGCTCACTGCTCTTCCCAAATTAAAATTTGGCAGGCAGCCTTTCATCTCGCAATATGTGAACTTAACATGCAAGTAGGAACTAACCAAAAGATTCAAATTTCCTAATGTTTATATTGCTGAATAAATTCACTATCTGTGGATGAAATGGAAAATTCACTATAGTCTATAGTGATAGCAACAAGGTCAGCCAGGCGCAGTTCCCTGATTGGGGCTGCCAATCTGGTCCAATCAGGGAGTCCTAGCTGACAGATAAGAACAGAAGTGTCAGACATCCTCTGAGAGCTGGCTCTGAGGGAACTGGATCAGTGTTAACAGTGTCAAGGACTCTCCAAGTGCAAATAAAAGATGACTTGGCGATGGCATACCAGCCTCTGTGGAGTTATTTCATAGTCAATTTAATGTATTTCTAATGGGTTCGCTGGATATGCCTCAATCTCTAGTCAGGTAACCACAGCTGCCATTTTAAGTCAGAGCTTACCCTCTTTAAGCCACAAATGTTTCATATATTAAAATCAGATGATGAAACCTGAATACCAACAATCCATGTTTAACATTATAATTGTTCACTTCTTTCATTTTGGAAGCATCATCCCGAGTTGCCAATCCCATCACTTTAATTCTCCAACTTGCTCACAAACTAACCTTCCCGTACTCAGATAACAAGGTGTAGAGCTGGATGAACACAGCAGGCCAAGCAGCATCAGAGGAGCAGTAAGGCTGACGTTTCGGGTCTAGACCCTTCTTCATTTCTACACCGTGTTATTTCACATTTTTACAACGCTATATTTTCCCAATTCTGACGAATGGTGATTAATCTGAGATATTAATTCCATTTCTCGATCCACAAATGCTGACGAAATGTCTGAGTATTTTCAATGTTTTCTAATTTTTCTCGTTTCCAGTGTGTACAGTATTTTGTTTTTCTTTAAATCAGTGGTTGAAGCTGAAGCTGTTCAGCTATCCAAATTTTGAGTATTTTTAATCATCGCTTTATCTTGCATAAGTTTTCTGGACATTTCCTCAGATGATTGCGTTCCATTGTCATTAACCTAGGGAAACGAAACATGAAAGTTTGAACCAGAAACAAAACCAAAATTGCTGGAAAATCTCAGTAGGGCTGGCAGCTTCTGGGGAGAGAAATCAGAGTTAGCATTTTGAGTCCAGTCACCCAGAACTGTTTTGAAGAAGGGTCACTGGACCCAAAATATTAATTCAGATTTCTCTCCACAGATGCTGCTAAACCTGCTAAGTTTTTTCAGCAATTTCTGTTTTTGTTTTGTTTCTGATTTCCAGCATCCGCAGTGCTTTCATTTTTAAATGGAAGTTTGAATAATCTGGCAGAAAATAAGAACCTAATGAGACAAGTAGAAAAACAAATAACAAGGTGTTACATTGATATAACACGAAATGACATAATAACATACAAGTCAATGACTGGTTATTGACTAAGAGTAGCCTCTGTAGTTTGATTATTGTGGCTTCAGTTACTGAAACTGTCAGTCAGATAGGTGATGATGTAAAGTAGCAATCCATCTATGAATATGAGCTGCATTTCCAATGAAGCATCAGCCATGCCAAATACATACCCACAGAAACTTCTGTTTTTCATTTCCACACCCCCATCATGTGCACTGTGAAGCGCTGTTCGTAGCTGGCAATATTTGACCTGGTGCAACAGCTGGGCTTTAAATATAGCACCAGTGGCAAAAATCCCAGAAGGCCCTGGCAGCAGAGAGAACTTGTGCCATTTGTGAGTGCAAGGTAACATGGGCCTGATGCTATAGGGGCATGGCACATACATACTGAAGTGAGCAGCAGAGAATTGTGTCAGATAACTTGATGGAACTCAAGGAGAAAAACATTCCGGAAAAATCCTGAAATTGACACTTAGTCGATCTTCAGTAAAATTCAGACCAATGTTAAAATTCAGGCTTGAGTATAATTAATTTTACCAATTACATTTTTAAAAAGCATAATAACTCATATAAAAGTAAAACATTTTTTGTCAAACCAGTGATTGTCCAACAGTCCCAGTACTTTTGAAGACAGTCTTTCAGTTTTGACTGTGAAATTACATTAAATAAAAAAATCAATTTTCAAAGTATCTTTAAGAGATCGATATGAAATTGAAAGGCTATTTCCAAAAGATCTGCCTGTGAAGTGTTATTGGATTCTTTAAATAATTCCCTGCATTAATTTTCTTGTACAATGTAACACTTCACAACAGCACACTTTAAAGCAGTGCATTCAAAGTCATAGTTAAACAGATTGGCTAAACTTTGAGATTTAGCAACACAGGTGCAGAGTTGGCATGAGGATCACAATCTGCTATAATCACTAATTGTTTCAATGTGTCCACTATGATATTAACAAATCATAACAAGGTATTAATGAATTATTAACTTCATCACCAGTTTTAAATTTACTGCAATTTGAATTTATGTCAATAACTCGATGAATGGAATTTTACCAGGACTGGAAGTTAGTTTTGGGGGAAGCATAAAATGGCAAGAGTGATCAGCAAGAGGGTGGAGGAAGGAAGTCCTTCTACCAGAGAGAAGAAAGCCTCTTTAGTCAAGTAAGGCTCCCTTCTTGCCCACAGACAGCCTCACTGGCAATAATTGTACCATCTCTCCTCACCACCCCTCTCCTCCCCCTTACCGGGTCCTGCCTGACTGGCCACAGTGCCCCAAGATACCATTTACTTCTTTAGGATGAAGTCTTTCTTCCATGGCTTGCTCTTCACAGCACAGTTCCAGCAGTGGACACTGTTCTCCGCAGCACTATTAGACTTCTGACCCACCAAGTGGCCAACAGCTCCCGAATAGTCATGACACTTCAGCAGTAATCAGTTAGCAAACTGTCACCCATGAATTGTACCCAGTATTCCCCAGAACAAAGTGGCAGGGTCACTGCTCCCATCATTTGCTGCTCCTGGGTCAATCGGCAGGTCTCTCACCGCAAAAACAGAATTCAGCCTTATGGCTTAAACACTGAAGGTAATGGCTGGACATACAGAAGAGCCTCCATGCACCCAAATTGAATGTGGCTGACAAGTTACTTTGATTCAGTTTGAAGTTCCTATAACTTAGGCTTCTTAGAATCTGCACATTCACTGGATTTTGGAGCCCTTGGAGCTGAGTTTTTGGCATCTTCCAATGGTTGGAAAATTCTCCCATCTTTTCTGCTTGCAACTTGTGGCCCTATCATATGAATTTTTTTTCTCATATGAGCACCGTTTTGGACCGTGGTCTTGATTTTAGTTCATGTGAACGCAGCTCAGTCCATCATTAAAACGAGCCTTCTTTCTATTGACTCCGTCTACACTTCCCGTTGCTTCAGAAAATCAACCAACATAATCAAAGACCCCTCCCAACCTGGTTATACTCTCTTCCACCCTCTTCCATTGGGTGGAAGATAGAAAAGTTTGAAAACACGTACCAACAGATTTAAGAACAGCTTCTTCCCATTGTTATCAGATTTATGAATCGACCTCTCATAAATTAGAGTTGATCTTTCTCTGCTCTTTCTCTGTAGCTATAACATTATACTCTGCATTCTGCTCTATTACACCGGTGTACTTAAGTAAGGTGTGATTTGTCTGGATAACACACAAAACAATACTTTTCACTGTATTTTGGTACATGTGACAATAATAAATCAAATCAAATCAATATTTGTATACGTGACAGCCTTGTGTTTTGGCTAAATTTGCTATATTTGCTTTTCCCTCACATTGTTACTTAATCAGATGTTGCTTCTGTGCCTGTTTTACTACATGTATGACCTTCCACTTCTAAAGATTGGACCTTTGTGCTGCATGTGAATGTCAATTAGCATTGGGATTACCTTGAAATCGCTCAAAGTTATAATTTGGAAATTACCCAAACTGGAAAGAAAGGAGAAAAAGAGGATAAAGTTCAACTTTGGCAGAGGCAAAAAATGGACGTTGCAGAATTGACTGTCCTTTATATATCCCATTCAATCAACTTGGCTGTGTAAGAGCTAGTGAATTCCTAACCCAAAGGATTAGTTCCGTTTACCCAAAATGCAATGGTCACAGTATTTTTTTCCAAGTTGTTATGCACTTCTGAAAATAAAGGGAATGATTCCATGATAAAATCTTCAACAGTGTATTGAAGTTCCAATTGCTTTATAATGGAGTGATATGAAGTGACAGTTTCCCACAATTCTCTACAGTTATTATTCATTCTCAGCCCCCCAGCAGGATGAAGGCAAGGAGCAGACGCCCTATGATTCATAGAGCCACAAGGATCATCCTATTGCATTTTGTCAAGGCTAGTTCCGGAATTGTTTTGATAACAACATTGTTGGTTCTCACCTTACCAGGAACTTGTATGTGAAGGGAATCTCGAGAGATAAAAGTAACATAGGGGCATTGCCAAAATAGGGTTGTAAAATGTAGTTGGTTCTTATTTCTTTTTTAAATAAACTGTTTTAACTTCATGGGTTCAGGAGAAACCGGAGTGGAAATTACACTACCAATTGAAAGCTATGCATAACAAGGGGTAGCTTCTTGCTGCCTACATAGATGTCAGAGTAACATCTCAAAAAAAACTAATAATTCACGTCTACCAATAGAACACATATATCATTTTTCTAGTGGACAATTAGACCTAATAATCCTTAACAGATACCTTAGGTCACCTTAGAATTTCAGACAAGGTCAGCATTTAAAGTATTCTTTTTAACTGCGTGAAAGTCACTTGCAGCTTAAATTTAAGGGATGTTGGAACATCACTTTTATAAACCCTGTTGCAATCTAAGCATGCCCTCAGTTGTTTCATGCCTCCTGCTTGTAAAATGCTCAATTAGTCTTAACTGAGCCATCAATTTCAGCCAACTTTCCAATTACTGTATATGCCTCCAAACACTACTTTAGGTTAATTCCCTTACATACTATTTACTTGAAGCTAAGTTTAACCTTCTGTGATATCTAGGCTGTATATTTTGTTAGAAGCAGCATAACAATTTACTGCCTCTATTAGTTCTTCTTAAATGGTTTCTTTCTTGTTTCCTACAGTTAACCAATCATATTATTTGTGAGTATGTCAAGTATCTGCTGCAGACAAACTCCACTGAAAGTATACTGATTCCATTATTTTAACAGCCATTATGACAGAAATTTATGGTTACATTTCCTTTTCAGCCTTAGTTTGACTCTTTAGAGTTTAGTAGGTTATGGTTGATTTGATCAAAGTTTTCAAGATAATAATAGGAAAAGGCAGAGTAGATAAAGATTTTTTAAAAACTATTTCCACTGGTTCAGTATTCTGGAATTAGACAGCATCATCTAAAAATTAGGGCCAGACCATCCAGGAGAAGTATGAGGAAGCATTTATACAAACAAAGGGTGGTAAATTTTGGAACTCTCTTCCACAAATAGCAGTGGATGTTTGATCAGTGGTAATTTTGAATCTGAGATAGATAGACTTCTGTTAAGCAAAGGTATTAATGGATGTGAGCCAAAGGCGGGTATAGGGATTTAGATCATGTGATCACATTGAAATGTGAAATAGGCTTGAGGGGCTGAATAGCCTACTCCTACTCAATCCAAGAGTGACATGAGATGATGATAAAATCTAGCAAAGAGGATGCCGGAGAACAGTTTAAATGCACAGGCCCCAACACCATTTATTTTCTTCAAGTGATCTCCGCATGTCCTGGAATCATAGTTTTTGGGCAAGATCTTCTTGCTTGCTATGGGGATGTACAGTCCAGCAATTCATAAGAAAGCAATATTGTTTGTGTTAGAGCAGAAGACCTGCAAACATTTGAGCAATTCATAGTAGAAACTTCCAGGCTTGATACAGCAGAAAATGCTCTCAGGTAAAACTTTGCAACAAAATGCTTGAATGACATACATTCTATCAGAGATGTCAAGGAAATGGGGACTCCATTAACAATATGTTGCACTGTTGTAGCAATTGGCTTTAATGTGTAAATTTGATAAACAAAATCATAAAATAATTCAGGACTAATTGAAAAGATTTCAATTCCATAACAAAAGCAGAAATTGCTGGAGCAATTCAACAGGTCTGGCAATATTTGTGGAGAGAAAGTAGAATCAACATTTTGGGTCCAGTGATCCTTCTTCAGTATTGATGTTCTGGTGAAGGGTTATTGGATGCAAAACGTTAACTCTGGTTTCTCCCCACAAATGCCAGGTCTGCTGAGTTTCTCCAGCAATTTCAGATATCCAGCATCAGCAGTTCTTGGTCTTAGTTTAGTATTCAATTCTACAAAGTTGGAAATGTCTCCTCTGAGTTAAGATGTCTCAATCTTGGAGAAAGCAAATTGAATCAAATTGAAGAGGTTACACAAGTACGTACCCCTAGACTCAGGGTCACAGACATAGCCTACAAATCAGCTCAAGAACAAGAAGATCTAAGAAATAATCATAGTCAGATCCCCTCAAACATTGCCCAACTGTGGAAATACTCAACAAGTCACAACGACATGTCCGGCTTGAGGGGAATAAATGCAACACATATTCAAAGTGGAATCAATTTGTAAAGAACACTTCAAAGAAATAGACTTACTACATTTGACATGTGGCAGAACCTGTTCCTCAGAATGTGCTTATGCCATCACAAAAAGGTAAAACACCAGGTCATTTTAAGGAATGCAAACCTGGTGAGAAAGGATTTAGTCACAAAAATGTGTTTAAGAAGCACTAAAAGGTACAGCTGTGTCAGAAAAAGTTTACAGAATCATAGAATCATAGAGTCCCTATAGTGTGGAAACTGGCCACTCAGCCCAACAAGTCTACACAGACCCTCTGAAGTGCATCCCACCCAGACCCAACCCCCACACTTTCCCTGTAACTCTGCATTTCCCATGGCTAACACAACTAATCTACACATCCCTGAACACAATGGGCAATTTAGCATAGCCAATCCATGTAGCCTGCGCATCTTTGAACCAATAAATCTATAGTTTAATTGAATGTGATGATCAAGTATTCAATGCGTAACAATTAGTTAATCCAACATTGTGTTCATCACTGCAGGACTCTAAACCACAAAGTGGCTGACTCCTTGCACCTTTAGCTGAAAATGAGATACATCACATAGCCCAATGCCAGTGCAAGCTACATTTTTATGATTCAGTTACTTGATAAATGAGGTCTACTGCTTTATTTTATCGTCTGATTACAGAGCAAATGATGCAAAGCCCATCAAGCTTGAACAAGCTAAGTTCTGGGAGTTGAAACTCCCTTGGGAATTAACACTTACCCAATTTGTATTCAACAGTCCGTTGTAGGAAGTAAAAATCAGTTATGAGGTTTTAACATTTTTAGCTTTATCCACAAATTATTTTATTTTAAACTCACTTGCTTTCAAGTTATGTGAAAATCTTATGGATTTTTTGCTTAGAATTAGGTTCTGTTACAAAATTGATTAAAGAACTAAGTAAATCTTTTGACTTCTCATGAACTTTGTCATGACCATGGGTCAGAAACCTAAAGTATTATGGACATTTTTCGCTCTTATTTACAAAATGTGTCTTTTTTTAAGATGGTTGTTTCAGAACAATTCAAGTGTAAAAACAATCTGTGTGCAACTGATGGGATGTAAGACCTAAACATATTCAGGAAACTTCAAAGAGACTGTGATCTCTTGCAACTAAAGACAGTGGGGAGATGATGACTCTCTGCTCAACAGCAAGCCATCTCTGTGGATTATATCCCAAATTGCCAGCACATTTAGTCTACTTCCCTTTGAAGAAAAGGGCAAGAATTAAAAAGACAGTTTCAACTGGATAGGAGTGGACCAGTGGGATTGAACAGTCCTGTGTACTAGTCTATATTCAGCTGTGAAGATCACCGAATGACTGTCTCCAAATCACACAGTGTTACAGGTAAAGATTGTATCTCACTTCCGAGTGCTGTAAATCCTTAAAAAGGAAACAATATAACGAAGGAATCTCCCTCAACCTGAAAGCCAGGATGTGGAAACGCCACTTTTGGGCTAGGGTGGACAAAAGGGCTATGCTCCGACGGCTTGTGATTTCAAATAAACCTGTTGGACTATAACCGGGTGTCATATGAAACCTGAATGCTGAAATCCAATCACAGTTTAAAGACATTAGGATTACAGAATTTCAACCAATCAGCAAAATCAATATCCAGGAAGCTAACTATTTACATTTACATTCAATCATCCATTCTTTGTGAATAATTCAGAGACTAATCCATATATCTGCTTCTAAAGAAAACTTATATCTCTTTGGACTCAACTCTTACTTCTAATCAGTATGCATTTGTGACGAGTTATTAATTTTTCACCCATTTAGTAAATAATAATCTCATTCTTTTTGTTAATTCAAATATGCCTGAATAAACTGGCTTATCTTATAACATAAGTTCATTTGGGTCTGGGAAAAAGGGAAGAGATCCTTTGTAGTTTAATCTTATTGCATATAACTGTAAGAGAAGGGGGTGGGTGACCAAAGAAAGGGAGCCAGTTCATCTCTCCTCGCCTAGGTTCTGGTATCTCATCTGGAACTGTAACAAATTGGGAAACCACACTTGGGGTCTGTTCAGAGCAACTTAAATCAATTAAATGCATCATCCTTTTTTTAAACCATTTCAGCTTTAGCACCACCTACCTTCATGTGCTAATTTATTTTAAAAAACTTTCCACACCTTCTTTTAAGTAACTTTATAATTTTAATATTAGTTTAAGGCTATAGGCAACTTTCTCACTGTTTTACTATTTTTCATTAACTCTGTTACAAGCACCAGCAGCCACTGTTAATAACACATTAGTAAATGGTTTCTTTAACAAAAACATGCTGATAAATGCCTGCCTTAAATCAGAATTCAAGGGGGCCTTTAATATTGATACCTATACATCAATTAAGGCACATGACACAACGAGCCCAAAGATTAATCGCGAGAACTTATATCACACACTGTCTTATCTCAAATAAGCAGACATAATCTCATGGTGTCTATTTGTTATCTCAGTAGAAAGACATAAAATTTAATGAAATGACAGAAAAACCATAACGAGGGGGACAACTGAATGAGTGACTGGCATCTCAGGAAGCCAATCAGGAGATAACAGAGAGTGACAACTGTAAGATGGCCATCACTCTTGTAATGATAATTTGTGATGAATCATGAATTGCCTGAACTAATCAGAGGATAGAAAAACAATTAACTGTGCTCAGAGGTACTAGGTAGCAAAAATCTGTGAGCAGAAACTTTGAGCAGCTAGTTGTATAGCAAGAACAAGAAAGATGATAGACTTCAATCAACAGAACACAACAAGAAACAGCACCACAGTCAAGTGAAAGCTGAAAACTGGAGGTCCAAAGGGAACAGACTGTTTATCAACTACCTTTGTTCAGTAACTTTTTTTGGACTTAAAGGAGTTACTGTTTTGAATTCTGTAAACCTTGCAAGGACATACTCGTAACTGGCATTATTAATAATTAGTTGGAATCAAGTACTGCCTTCAATATTGGCTCTCCCAACTCAGTCTATAATTTGATTGTAAGATTTAAATCAATGGGAGCTATGTAAACCTTTGTTTCAAACTTCCTTCTACTTGAAGAGATATCTTCAGTGCAGAGTGAACAAATGTCCAAATTTGAGCAATATGATGAAGACTTCGTGACTCCCTCTGTGCTTAGAAATCATAAAAGGACTCAGTGCTGGGGAGAAGGAGATAATGTGCCAATTTATGGCCAGAAAACTGCCAGCAATGAAACATCATGTGTGTATATTTGGTGAAAGCCCTAGCAGTACTGAGAATGGAATAAAGCTTTAATGAGAAGAAAAGCCTAGATGAACATATAAAGGCATCAGCTGAAATGATGACATCTCATAACTTTCACATGCTGGCAATACCAGTTAACAAGAATGTCAAGGTAAAAGCATATTAAATCACAAAGTAACAAGGAAACAAAAGCATGTTTTGACAAATGGACAGATGCAAGGGAACCATGACTTTAGGTTAAAGATTGAGTTTAAAACAGCCAAATCACAACCACAATCCTGCGTCAATCGATGATGTCCAAAGCAGATTAAGAAATTGCTTGGTACCAGCCTTTATCTGTTGGATTACAACAAGTGGAATGTGAGTCATTTGATACAAAGTAGACTTGGATATTTCAAAGACAGTAATGATGAGTCAACAGGAACCAAATCCAAAAATAATACAAAGGGCACTTTGCAAACAAAAATAATTTATCTGAAGAATCACTGGGTGGCATCTTTCTGGCAACGGAGCAATATGGTCTATGGTGAAATTTGTAGCAGAATGGAATGAGGAGTCTGGTGAGGCCTATCTTGACATCACAAGCAATTTGCTCCAGCTTTTATGCTATTAGCGAGTGGCGTGGCAAGCTTCTCACTAAACAGCAGTGAATTGTCAATTAAGGAGAATTATTGCTTGTTAAACATCTTGTTAACTCTCCAATGTGCCTCATTAATATGGAAATCAGAGCAGGTAACTGACAACTTCAGCTTGCCACTTGCTCCGAAGGACCTCTATGTTGCTTTGTATCAAAAGGCATCTCAGGGCACAACCCTACATGCATCTGCTGCACACATCCCCTCATGCACAGATACTGGCATCGGACGGTTTGGCTCAGTGGTTAGCATTGCTGCGTCACAGCACCAGCAACCTGGTTCAATTCCACCCTCGGGAGACTGTCAGTGTGTTTTTGCACATTCTCCCTGTATCGGCTTGGGTTTCCTCCATCTCCTCCAGTTTCCTCCCACAGTACAAAAATGTACAGGCTAGGTCTATTGGCCATGCTAAATTGCCCATAGCAACCAGCGATATGCAGGCTAAGTGGATTAGTTGTGGGAAATGTAGGGTTACAGGAATACAGTCGTGGGATACTCTTCTAAGTGTCAGCATGGACCAAATGGCCTGCTTCCACACCGTAGGAATTCTATGATCCCTTTTGACTTTCGAATCCTTCATGACCATCATGGCACCTGTCCAGTACACTTGCAGAGCAGTCTGAAATTGATCTTTGACCACAGGACATGTCACCTTCAGTTAGATGCTTATGATTCATACATTCTTCACAACTTCCAAATGCTACAGCTAATCATGACTGCAAGGATGGATTTCGGGAAACAGCAGCTATTCCTCAAGACTTCAGTCAGAAACCCTTGATCTGCAGCTGAGGATCTCATACATCCCCAAAAATGCATCCCACATGCCCTCAAAAGACTACAACAGAAGAGACCATCAGAATGTTGAAATTGTTATTCCCTCACCTGTACTTTCCATTATTTGACTTAAGAGGCCTCAAGAATTATAGTAATCTGCTATGCTCTGCATAAGCTTATGTAGCAGAGTCAAGAGGACTAGTCAGCTACAAACATAGAGGAGCTATGTTATCACTCACCCTTGATCACCAAACCATCATCTCCCAGATGATCAATAACCTCACATCCACAAGCCTCCAACCTCATCGTTTTCCAAGCCCACATCACCCATTTCTATACCCTTCCCAAAATCCACAAACCTGACTGCCCCAGCAACCCATTGTCTCTGCCTGCTCCTGCCCCACTAAACTCATCTCCGCTTACCTCGACTCCATTTTCTCTTTGGTGGTGGGGTGGGATGTAGGTGGTGGAAGATGATGTGCTGGAGGTTGGTGGAGTAGTATGTGAGGACTAGGGGGATTCTGTCTTTATTTTTGTTGGGAGGAGTGGATTTGAGGGCAGAAGTGAGGAAGAAGATATATCGGAAGAGGATGGCCTGCAAGTTGAGGTGTCACCAGGATGCTGCCAAGACAAATGAAGGAAGCCACGAATCATTCATTTTGTTCAGGTTTCATCAGGATTGATGCCTGTGAACCCAATTGGCTCCAGGCCTTACACCCATGTGACCTTTGCATATCCACTCAACTTCAAATCACCAATGAATACAGACAAGCTATTCCCATCTATGCCACCCTAATCATTGTTAGTCCTTCTCCTTCACCCATACTGGATTGCCACTTACTATACAAGCAACAACCCTGTTAACCAGCTCCCAACGGTCAAACCATCTACAACACTTGAAAAAAAAAGTGAACCACACCCTAATATACACTGCAATCTATTGCCAGTACATCGGTGCAACCTTTTGCAACAATGAGCTCTCCTTTTTGCCTTTGTATTCACTATGATGTTCTGTGACCCTTAAGCACCGAACAGTGGTTGCTCACCCTGAGAGGATGGATACTTTGATGAAGCAGGCTAGTACTCTCCCTCCCTTTCTGTGCACAATGGCACCTCCCTGCCTAGCTGAGGAGGAAGGACACCTGGATGCAGCTCGAGACATATTGGCCTTCTCTCTCATGGCCACTGCTGCATAGAGCCCAATGCCAGAGTGACAGTGCACCAATCTGTGCATACTTCCAATATCCATCTGCAGAATCTCTTCATGGAGGCAACCAAGCCCATGCCTGTCTGAGACACAGCAGAACTCATGCCCAGAGAGGACCCTCCATCATCTGTTCTAATCTCCAATGATATTTCTGGTACTCCCTGCTTGTCACTGCACCTCCAATTGCTTCTGTATGGCTATTCTTAGCTAGTATTAGTGTTCGGCTCAGCATAGACCTGGGCTCCAATACTCCACCAACTAGCATGGCCCTCGACTGTCACAGGCTCAGTCAACTGCTCCAATAAGTCCATGATGTGCTCACCGGCATCTGATTCTGATTCTAAACATGATCTGTTCTGATCCTTATAGAGATCAATACGTTTTAGAAAGAGATTTGAATTCCCCATGATAAACTGTAGGGATCACATAATACTTTCACATTTTACGACTTTTACTGTCACAAACAAACTGAATCTACTTTTTCAATATGGATTCCTTTATTCTTCTGACCCCCTCATATCATTCTGGTGTAGGATCAAAATGCCTCCTACAGATTTAACAAAGCTCCTTTTGAACTCTATGCATCTCTTTATAACGCTCACTAAAAGCTCAAGTTTCAGTATAATACACTTTGCAACCGGATTCATCACACAATTATAGACAATTTAGTCATTCACATTACACAACCAGCTAAGGTTCTTTAAATGTGGCCCTAAAAATATCAGGACAGCAACAGCCAAAAGAGTTTGGCTTTGTCAACAGAAAAAAAATACACTTTCAACCGAATGATAAATATTTTCCAAATTTAAATTGAAACTAACCGAACAGACAAATGTTCATCATTAGAGGGCCCTGAAGTTCTACACGTGGTGGAAATTTAAATTACAAACAGGAAGAACTGGAACTATTTGCAAGGCCTGGCAGCCTTTGTGGAGAGAGAAAACTAAGTAATGCTTCAGGGCCACAGTCAGGCAAAAGGCCACTGTCTCTCTCCGCAAAACTGCCAGCAGATGTGCTGAGCATTTTCACCAACTTCCAACATTTTCCAACACTAATGGAGCAAAATTAATCCCTTTAGCCCATCCTCCAAAAAGCAATCAGACTGCTTTTGAGGCCATCATTCCTCTTCAGCAGGAAACCCAAATGCAACTGCCTGAGATGACACAACTTTAAACAGGAATCTCAAAAAAAAAGTTAAGGTATGAAGAAAATGTGAGTAACCTACTAAGTGAAAAAAATGTCAAAGCATTAAACCAATGATGCTAAAAACAAATGACCATTGAATAAAGAAGGATATTAAAGAGTGCCAAGCAGCAGAACAAACTATTAAGGCACCTTTTTCCTTTTTGTTTAAACCGCACAGCCGGAGAAAGACAGACTACGTCACAGCTCCTGACCGTCAGGGAAGGTGAACGTTCAGTGCCCAAGTTAAGGAGTTGGGTTGAACTTGTGTTCACCTCTATGGTGTACACTCCAAGCTGGCCTGCGTTGAATTCGTACAAAATGAGAAATAGAAGCAAGCTGATTTTCACAATAGGTTTTCTTTTTTGCCTCACCTAATGTGTGGATTAATTGTAGGAGAAACTGCCAGAGGGAACAATGTGAATCTGTCTTCCTGAGCCTCACACCTTATCCAGCTCACTCCCAGATCCAGGTTTCTCTCAGGCACACATTCTCTTTAAAACATTCACGCTCTCCAACACTCACACGCACACACTCACTCTCTCACACTAACTTTCTGTTTCACACTCTGTCTCCCTGTTTAAAAATCTCACAGTCCCACCACCTCTCTCTCACACTCTTCTCTTTCATATTCTCTCACATACTGCCTCTGTCACATACTGACTCAAACACAAACACTTTCACTCACAAACAAACACACACTGTTGAGCACACAGTCATGCTTTAGAGCATATAAGTAACAACTCAAAAGTTACAATCAATCAGGAAATAGAAAGAAGGAAGAAATAAGAAAATTACTACCAGGCCATAGACGTACGAGCTGAAATAGGCCATTTAACCCATCAAATCTCTCTGCCATTTACTTACATCGTGGCTGGTCTGATGGTCATCAACTTCACTTTCCTGACGTATCCTCATAATTCTGGAACCCTTTATTGATTAAAATTATATCAATCTCAACCTTGAATACAAATAATGACCCAGCCTCTCGAGCCCTCTGTGTAAAGAATTCTACAAATTCACTTCTCTTCCTCAGATAAAAGAATTTCTTCCTCATCTCTGTCTTAAATAAACAAGTCCTTACTCTGAGATTATGTCTCCTGGTCCTAGATTCACTCACAAGGGGAAACAACCTCCCAGCATGTACCCTATCAAGCACCCTAAAGATCAGAGGTGATTCAATAATATCTCCTCCCACTCTTCTAAACTCCACTGTGTACAAACCCAACCTACCCAACCTCTCCTCCCGAAATACCCAGGATCAACCTAGTAAACCTTCTCTGCACTGCCTCCAATTCCAATAAATTATTCCTTAGATACGGGGACCAAAAATGCCCACAGTATTCCATCTGTGGTCTGACTAGGCCTTGTACAATTTTAGCAGGATCTCCCGATTCTCATACATTATTTCTTTTGAAATGAAGGCCAGGAGCCAATTTACCTTTCCTATTAGCTGTTGAACTTGGATACTAGCTTTTTGTATGCACAAAGACCTTAAATCCCTCTGTGCTGCAGCTTTCTGCAATCCTTCCCTATTTAAATAACATTCAGATATTTTAGTTTTCCTGCCAAGTGCATCATCTCACATTTTCCCACATTATGCTCCATCCAACAAATTTTCACCAACCTTCCACCTATTTTTGTATCTTCTACACATTTGGTGATAGTATTCCTCATTGAAGTCATTAATATATATTGTAAGTAATTGAGGCCCAAGCACTGACTCCTGTGACCCTCCACAAGTTAGAGGTGGAGGTGAAAATGCCCTTTTACCCCAATTCCCTGACTTCTATCAGTTAGTCAGTCCTCAGACCATACCAATACACTACCACAACATCATGGGATTTTAATTTATTAAGTAGTTTATGTGCAGTATCCTAGCAAATATTTTCTAGAAATCGAAGTATATTACATCTATTGGTTTCCCTTAATTTATCCTACTTGTTACCTGTTCAAAGAATTCTAGTACATTTGTCAGGCACGATTTCTATTTCATGAAGTCATGCAGACTCTACTTAATTATATTGTGCATTTCTAAAAGTTCTTTTATTAGTTCCTTTATAATGGACTCTAACATTTTCCCAATGATAGGGGTTAAGCTGGCCTGTAGTTTCCATTTATTTTGTCCAGGGTTTCTGAATCTAACTACTCGAATGTTTGTAAGTCTGCTCATAACAAAGTTAGCTCATTCTTTTTTCAGTCAAAACATGAAAGCCAGCACTGAGATTTTAATTGGGCTTGACCTGAGCCCCATTTTCTGTGGTACCAGGTCACATTGGTTTATCATCATGTAGAATTGATAGAAGATTATATGTCCTTCTCCACAACTCCATTTTATGTTGAATTTTGATAACACAGTTTAAAACATAACCATCTTATAAAACCTTGCGCTCATGACTGATTGTATGCCTATCAAAGTGACTGTGCCTGTGTTGGTGGAGGGATCAGAGGAATAATGCGATGGTACACCTCTCAGACTCCAATGCCTTCCTCCTTATAGGTGGACTATAGGGTATTGTTCAATGGAGCAAGTAATTCCTTTATAATGTGAGGACATGCATTCTCTGCTGTAAGACATTTGTCAGATGAGTGTAGTGATCAAATTGTTGTTGTGCGTCAGAAACAAAAAGGAAAGGTGAAGTCAAAGCAATCCTCCTGGGGTTCCTAGCAGCCTCTGCTACATTGACACTGCTGACGTGTAGGCTTTGCATGTCCCAACAGATATATCTTAAGAGGGGAGCCTGGAACTCCAACTCCATCAATTGGTGGTAGCTTCAGTGACTTCCCGCACTCTCTGCTGGTTACTCATTGCTGCCAAACTGGACTGTCAAAAAGTAGATGTTCCACACACTTGTGGGATCGCCATTGGGACCCATTTCAGGACAGTTAATTCTGTCAAAGGTTTTGGGCAAGAGATACAAAGCGTTCAATCCTACAGGAAAATGGTGTCATTTTTCGCAAGTTTCAAGACAGCCTTCCCTTTGTGGGGCCTTGCGAGTTTTCTCACGCTATCTTCCCTAACTTACTATGGTCCCTCGCTTATCCTACTTAACACAGGGATAAGTTCTTGCCAGTATCAGGATATCCCAGAATCCCTGGCACCAGCACCAGTTGTATCCCAGGTCAGGTGTGGGCAGTGTGGAGAGAGTGTAATGGGGCAACAAACACAAATAAATGCTTCTCAGCACACATACGTGGCATGGCTGATGCTTCCTTACACAAAGAGAGTCAATTTACAAAATCTATTCTAAAAGGTTGCAGCTTACTGAACTCATGACTGAAATTGCAAGAGCCTTTCTGATAAGAACATAGTGATATATCCAGCAA
The DNA here is from genome assembly GCA_024137785.1 of Ginglymostoma cirratum. Lineage (NCBI taxonomy): Eukaryota > Metazoa > Chordata > Chondrichthyes > Orectolobiformes > Ginglymostomatidae > Ginglymostoma > Ginglymostoma cirratum. Next base: position 32,071,007 of record JAHRHZ010000133.1, on the reverse strand, counting down.
TGAATGGGGAATAATTACACAAATGACGTGTATAAAATCAATCCTAGCTATTTAAACTAGTGTAGTCTCTAGAGCAATTGACAGGAGAATTACCCAGATGCTTCCATTCTGGCTGAAACAGTAGTGTCCCTATATACCAACCGGCTCAGGGGTTCAGGAATTTAAGAAGAAGATTCACTACAACTTTCTCCAACTTGGGGTGGAACATTTTTTAAAATTAGGAAATACAATTGCTGCCTGCTTCTCCATAACTTAAAATTAGCTGACCAGGGAATAAAGCCTGTGCAGATGCTCCTAACTAACACTTTTGTGACCCAAAGCAATCAAAAGACAGCACAACATAGGGATCCGAGATAACAAAGTGTGGGGCTGGATGAACACAGCAGGCCAAGCAGCATCATAGGAGCAGGAAAACTTGACGTTTCGGGCCTAGACCCTTCATCAGAAATGGGAGAGGGGAAGAGGGTTCTGAAATAAATAGGGAGAGAGGGGGAGGCGGATAGAAGATGGATAGAGGAGAGGATAGGTGGAGAGGAGGCAGACAAGTCGAAGAGGTGGGGATGAAGTCAGTAAAGGTGAGTGTAGGTGGGGGCTAGGGAGGAGATAGGTCAGTCCAGGGAGGACGGACAGGTCAAGGGGGCGGGATGATGTTAGTAGATAGGAGATGGGGGTGGGGCTTGAGGTGGGAGGAGGGGATAGGTGAGAGGAAGAACAGGTTAGGGAGGCGGGGACGAGCTGGGCTGGTTTTGGGATGCGGTTGGGGGAGGGGAGATTTTGAAGCTTGTGAAATCCACATTGATACCATTGGGCTGCAGGGTTCCCAGGCTGAATATGATATTATGATATGATATGAATATGATATGATATTATCCCAAAGCATAGTCACAGCCACAGAAGCTTTATTAGCATAATTCCTCTTCCACTGTGAAAAACATAGCAGCTAATTTGCATTCAAGAATATTCCACAGACAGCAGTATGATAATGACTCAATAATATGTTATAGCGATGTTGTTAAATATTGGCCAGGACAGTAAGGAGAACTCCTTTACTTTTCTTCAAAATAATATCTTTAGTTCTTCCTCATCTCAGTAAGTCAGTATTTACCATGCTATATGAGATAATATTGCTCTTTCTGAACAATATGAAATAGCTCACATTTTATGTGAGATTTTTGTTGTAATTTATTGTTCCTGTTGAACTATAAGATATTTCTTTCCTCCCAATTTGCCAACGTGGCAGGACACAAGAGGATTATGTCCCCAACTTTTCATCCATTAAAGACGTGTTAATAAGTTCAAGACTCCAGCCACATGAAATTCTAAATGTACATGACAATATTGCGACCCCAATGGAAGTTGAGGTATAATTTACTAAAGTATTTAATTGGTTTATGTATTGATTATGTCAGATGACAAGATATTCTTGTATCGGATAGGAAAGTGCAGAAGAGGTGCTACAAGAATTTTTTATACACAGTAATAACTGCTGGAGAGACTAAACAGACTTGGGCCTAAACATTACATGTGCAAAGCACTTTGATTTCAGGAACTAAATAGAGTCAAAGTTACTTGTGATTTACACTGTCTTAACTAAAAAAAACCCACCAAGATATAGCTATAAAAACCTCCTAATAGCATCACCTGTCTGGTCTCACCCCAAGTCAATGTCTTTTGCAAATGTCCCACAACTTTCACAAATTAAGGCTTTAATCAGTTCACAGGAAACACAGCTACTATGCAATGGTTGATGTAAAGCAACACATCTTACACACAACCCCACACAATCAACAATAGGGTCTAACATTGCTGCAAAACTGAACTGGATTAATTATACAGGTACTGTGACTACAAGAGCAGATCAGAGGCTAGGAATCCCGCAGTGAGTAATTCACTTCTTGAAAATCAAGCTGGCTGTTTTGTCCCGGGTGTATCAAGCTTCTTGTATGTTGTTGGAGCTGCATGCATCCAGGTAAGTGGGGAATATTCCATCTCACTCCTGATTTGTGCTTGTGGATGGTGGACAGGCTTTGGGGAATCAAGAGGTGAGTAATTTACTGCAGTATTCCTAGCCTCTGACCTGCTCTTACAGCCATTGTGTTTATATGGTGAGTCCAGTTGCAGTCAATGGTAATGCCCAGCTTGTTGGTAGTGATGGTAATATCATTAAATGTCAAAGGGCGGTGATCTTACGATCTGACCTTATGATGGAGGGAAGAACATTGATGAAGCAGCTGAAGATGGTTGGGCTTAGGACACTACTGTGAGGAACTCCTAAAGAGATGTCCGAGAGCTGAGTTGACTGACCTCCAACAACCACAACCATCTTCCTATGTTCCAGGTATTAATGTAACCATCAGAGAATTTGCCCTCCATTCCCATTGATTCCAGTTTTTCTAGGTCTCCTTGATGCTACACTTTGTCAAAAGCAGCCTTGATGTCAAGGGCTGTCATTTTCACCTTACCTCTAAATTCTGCTCTTTTGTCCCTATTTGAATCAAGACTCTAATGTGCTCGAGAGTTGAGTGGCTCTGGCAACACCCAACTGGACATTGGAACAGGTTATTGCTGAGCAGGTGCTACTTGATAGCACTGATGATGACAGATTCCATCACTTTACTGATGATCAGAAGTAAACTGATGGGCAGTAATTGGCCAGGTTGAGTTTGCCTTGCTTTTTCTGTGCAGGACATGCCTGGGCAGTTTTCCACAATGTTGGGTAGATGCTGGTGTTATAACTGCACTGGAACAAATTGGCTAGGTGTGCAGCAAGTTCTGGAGCACAAGTCTTCAGTGCTGTCGCTAAAATATTGACAGAAGCCAATAGTCTTTGCAGTATCCAGTACCTCCAATGTTTCTTTGATATCACCTGGAGTGAATTGAATTGGCTGAAGGCTGGCATCTGTGATGCTGGGGAGCTCTGGAAGGGGCTGACATGGATCATCCACTTGGCACTTCTGGATGAAGATTGTTGCAAATGCTTCAGCCTTATCTCCTTATCTTTTGGACTGACATGCTGGGCGCCCCAATTGTTCAAGATGGGAATGTTGTGGAGCCTCCTCCTCCAGTGAGTGGTTTGATTGGCCACCACTTTTCATAACTGGATCTGGCAGGACTGCAGAGCTTAGATCTGAACTGTTGGTCATGGGATCCTTTGGCTCTGTCTGTCACTTGCTGCTTATACTGTTTGGAACATAAGTAGTCCTGTTTTGTAGCTTCACCAGGTTGTCACTTCGTTTTTAGTGATGCTTAGTGCAGCTCCTAGCATGCCCTCTGCACTCTTTGAACGTGGTACAGTAATGGTTTGACACAGTTACAGGTTAAACCTTTCAACTGTTTGGAAAGTGATAGTTTTCAGATTCATTAAATGTATTTTTCTAAATGAGTGTTACAACACAGGGATAGGTAAATTTGAATGATTGTTCTTTAAGTGCACTATTTTACCTTTTTCTGGAAACAGAATTAATCAAAATGTTACAAGAGTTTCCAGTTAGTAATGTAGATTTTGAATAACATTATGTAAATGGAATGTTTTGAAGTGGCATCAATAGCAATATGTATCTGTACGGCACATTAGCTGTAATAAGCCATGTCCCAGAGCACTTCACAGGAATATTCTGAAGCCAGATTTGATGCAATGCTATAATAGGAGAAATTAGGTCAGATATCCAAAAGTTTGATTAAAGAGGTGGGTTTTTGTGGAGTGTCTTAAAGGGAGAAAATGAGGAAGGAGGTTGTACAGTTGAAATTCCAGAGCTTTGGTTCTAGGCGAGGCAGCTGAAGGCAAAGTCCATCCACCTTCCATCTAGAAAAGCATGGCCAGCAGATACATGGGAACACAAACACCTACAAGTTCCCCTCCAAGCCACTCACCACCCTGACTTGGAAATATATCACCGTTTCTTCACTATTGCTGGATCAAAATCCTGGAATTCCCTCCCTAAGGGCATTGTGAGTCAACCCACAGCAGGTGGACAGCAATTCAAGAAGGCAGCTCACCACCACCTTCTCAAGGACAACTACAGACGGGCAATAAATGCCAGCCAGCCAATGATGCCCACATCCTACAAATTAATATTAGAAAACATTAGAAGATGGCTCTGGTTACCATGGTGTAATGGTGAGTGTGCTGGTTTCTGAACTCTGGGATCCAAGTTCAAATCTAGGTGTAGCCTTCTTCCTGGTAAAATGAATGATGAGCATTGGAAAGTCTTGTTTTCGTCATTAGAAAACCGAGACTTGAAGCAGGCTGATTTTTTTACAGGGCAGCATGGTGGCTCAGTGGTTAGCATTGCAGCCTCACAGCACCAGGGACCCGGGTTCGATTCCAGCATCAGGCAACTGTCTGTGCGGAGTTTGCACATTTTCCCCGTGTCTGCGTGGGTTTCCTCCAGGTGCTCCAGTTTCCTCCCACAGTCCAAAGATGTGCAGGCTAGGTGGATTGGCCATGCTAAATTGCCCATAGTGTTCAAGGATGTGTGGGTTATAGGGGGATGGGGATGGGTCTGGGTGGGACACTCCAAGGGTCGGTGTGGACTTGTTGGGCCGAAGGGCCTGTTTCCACACTGTAGGCATTTTATGATTCTATAATATATATAGTTACCAAATGAGGAGCAGTTAAAATCACCCCTGAAGAAGGGTCCAGACCCGAAATGTCAGCTTTCCTGCTGCTTGGCCTGCTGTGTTCATCCAGCTCTACACCTTGTTATCTCAGTTAAAATCATGGGTGTGCAAGAGGCCAGAAATCATGGACTGCTGATACCTGAGAGAGTAGGCTGGAGGGAATTATAGAGATGGGAAGGGATTTGGAAAAAACTAAGTTTTGAATTGCCTCTCAACCAGTGTAGCTCAGCGAACTTGGTCATGTTAGGTGAAATGGGCTTGGTGCAAGGCAGAATATGGGCAGCAGAGTTTAGGATTGTGCACATGTAGAGATAACTGAAGCATGAATAAGAATGGGAAATAAACAATGGCCCAGCCTGTGACTCCTTCATCCCATGAATAAATGAAAAAGAAAGCACAATCCCTGAGATGACTAAAATGTGATACTTGATGAAATTGTTACTGTTTCTCAATCATTCTTGGAACTGTGATTTGTGTGTCTTTGAGCACTGGTTTCACTCACAATATAGTTCTCCTGCCATTTGAAATAAGTGCTGGAGCTTTTCATTTCGAATTGGGGATTTCCTAATGGGTGTCCCTCATTGCCTGTGTATTATAGATGAGGAGGGTGCAGAAATGTAACAAAGCCATGGGGCATGAAATTAGAGAGAGATATCATAGAAGTTATTGGTTTCTACCACATTGATGCATGACCCATTTAAATTATAGATCCAGATGCTCTTAGAACTTTTTGTCTGCCAGTAAGAAAAGTATTCATCCACTGGTAGGCTATTACAGTTATGTGAGCTGATAGCAGAAGATCTGCACTTCAATAAGGAGAGCAGAATTGTCTGTAGCTGTCAAAATAACCAATACCTTGAGCTTTCTTTGTCACTATATCTCTCCAGGTAAAATCATTCTTTTCTTCACTTTAGTCAGACAGCAACATATGACTACAGATGGAAAATTCTATTAAAGAAAACCCTATCTTCCCTTCAACACACACAATCCTATGCGGTAGATTTCCATCCTGGAAACCCAACATCAGGAGCAGTTCTGGGTCCTGACCCCACATTGGAAATTTCCAAAACTAACAGATCAAGAAGCACACTATCAAGGTGCGGGCTGACAATGTACATAATGAAAAAGAGTAGGCACCTCATGGAGGCACCCTCTGAAGAAAAGATCTGATGGTTAAAACATTGAAATAGTCACACTCCCTGGCTATGACCATGTAAGGGTAAACCCTGTAAAGGAGCACCAGCTGCCACAACTGTGTCCCTGCAGCCAAGATGGTTGAAAATCGTAGTCTCCTTTCTCACTATCAGGCTTCTTTGATACTTTGTCTATGCTTCAGCCCAATGTGTAAAAAGCTCATGCACACAAATAGAAATCCCAGTTAGCACAAGAGAGAGGAAGTAATAGGTCCATTATGTGCCCTCAAGTGGTTAGCCTTCTAACTGCAAACCAGCTCTTTAAAAATGGTTCATGTTTGGGATCATGGTGCCTGTTACGTCAAGTGTATGGACACTAACTCTAATCAGTCTCCTAAAGTATTCCTTCTTGATTTTAAGGTACTTTCCCAAAATTTGCAGATGACACAAAGCTGAGTGGAACACTAATCTGTGAGGGGGATGCATAGATGTTCCACAGTGATTTGGACAGGAGTGAGTGGGTAAGTGCAGTATAATGTGGATAAATGTGAGGTCATCCACTTTAGTAGCAAAAATAGGAAGGCAGGTCATTATTTGAATGGCTGTAAATTGAGAAAAGGGAATATCTAATGAGACCTGGGCATCCTCATGTACCAGTCACTGAAAGTAAGCAAGCAGGTACAGCAAGCAATAATGAAGACAAATGGTATTTTGGCCATTAGGGCGAGAGGATTCGAGTACAGGGACAAGGGTGTTTTACTGTAATTTTACATGGTATTGTTGAGGCTACATCTGGAATATTGTGTACAGTTTGGTCTCCTTATCTGAGGAAGGATGTTCTCGATATAGAGATTCCTGTGATTGATTCCTGGGATGGCAGCACTGATGTTTAGGCAAGGTTGAATTAGTTAGAATTGTATCGACTAGAGTTTAGAAGAATGAACGGTGATCTCATAGAAAGCTATAAAATTATAACAGGACTAGACAAGTTAGATGCAGGAAGGATGATGAAGGAGTCAAGAACCAGGGATCATAGTTAACAATAAGGAGTAAACTTTTTAATGATGAAAAGAAATTTATTCTCCCAGAGGGTAATTCACCACCACTGCGTTTGAGGTCAAAATATTATGTGTTTTCAAGCAGGAAGCACATACAGGTCTTGTGGCTAAAGGGATCAACGGATGTGGGAGGAGGGTCACGTTAGGATATTGAGCTCGACGATCAGCCGGGATCATCTTGAATGGGGGAGCAGGTTCATGGTGTCGAGCCTGCTCCTATCTTCTATGCTTTTATCTTTCAGTAAAAACTCTTTTTCATAGCACAGTAGATTCACACATTCTCTCAAAGGCCCTGGATGGATTTTTGTTCCTTTCTCATTCTCTCTGCATGATCATGAAACACCAACATTGTCATTACGTCGTTATACATTATCCTCATTATCCATTCTGCAGATGCCTCATTGCTCATAAAGAGTCTTTATAGCTGTAGGATTAGTTAGGAAATTGACACTTCATGATCACTTTACTGTAGTTATAATCACACAATCAAAGTCTATTCATTGATTAATCTAATATTATACTATTCTGTTTAAGTGTAGCCAATGCAGATTTTAGTACTTCAGTAGCATGTGATTTTTCTTCTCATCACTGACGAAGAACTGCACAATAGGATTTTGACAGTGGAAATTACAGTTCAAATGCTGTGAAGCCCATGTTTAGCTTATTTCCATTTCAATGATTGCTAGAACATGCAAACTTCAAGACTGAATAAAACAAGTTAGCATTCTCCTACCTCGTTAACCCTTTACTGACAACCAGGAAGCAGGAAGGGAGTTACTGAGGAATGAATCATGGTCACAATTGGGATTTACCTTACCTTTGTTTTTTATAGTGTTTTAGAAAAGGTGCAATTATATTTGACTTAACACAATCTTTGTATTCAAGCTAACTTTGTAATAATTCACGTTTAAATTTGTATGTGTATAATCTTTTAGACTTTCATCACTCAAAACTAAGTATTGACTGAATGTGCAAGAAAATTTCACTACTTCAATCCTTTTATAATACTCTGTACAACAATTGTTTAGATTAGGACTTTGAAATCTTCTTTGTTAGTTTTATACAGTTCTGAAGTTTAAGCCACTATTTGTACAATATCCTTAGTCTTTACGATAAGCAATTCATCCCAACCACTCAGTCATAGAGACAAAAAGAGAATCACCTCACATCCGGGTCTAAGAAAGAACAAATACTCACGCCCCGTCCCCGCAACAATAATCAAAAAAGAATCCCCCTCGTCCTCACATACCACCCCACCAACCTCCGGATCCAACGCATCATCCTCCGACACTTCCGCCATCTACAGTCAGACCCCACCACCAAAGACATCTTTCCCTCCCCACCCTTATCTGCCTTCCGGAGGGACCACTCCCTCCGCGACTCCCTTGTCCGCGCCACACTCCCCTCCAGCCCCACCACACCCGGCACTTTTCCTTGTAACCGCAGGAAGTGCTACACCTGCCCCCACACCTCCTCCCTCACCCCAATCCCAGGCCCCAAGAAGACATTCCACATCAGGCAGAGGTTCACCTGCACATCTGCCAATGTGGTATACTGCATCCGCTGTACCCGTTGTGGCGCCCTCTACATCGGGGAAACCAAGCGGAGGCTTGGGGACCGCTTTGCAGAACACCTGCGCTCAGTTCGCAACAAACAACTGCACCTCCCAGTCGCGAACCATTTCAACTCCCCCTCCCATTCCTCAGATGACATGTCCATCCTTGGCCTCCTGCAATGCCACAGTGATGCCACCCGAAGGCTGCAGGAACAGCAAATCATATTCAGCCTGGGAACCCTGCAGCCCAATGGCATCAATGTGGATTTTACAAGCTTCAAAATCTCCCCTCCCCCAACCGCATCCCAAAACCAGCCCAGCTCATCTCCACCTCCCTAACCTGTTTTTCCTCTCACCTCAAGCCACACCCCCATCTCCTATCTACTAACATCATCCCGCCCCCTTGACCTGTCTGTCCTCCCTGGACTGACCTATCTCCTCCCTACCCGCCTACCTACACTCACCTTTACTGGCTCCATCCCTGCCTCTTCGACTTGTCTGCCTCCTCTCCACCTATCCTCTCCTCTATCCATCCTCTATCCGCCTCCCCCTCTCTCCCTATTTATTTCAGAACCCTCTTCCCCTCCCCCATTTCTGATGAAGGGTTTAGGCCCGAAACGTCAAGTTTTCCTGCTCCTATGATGCTGCTTGACCTGCTGTGTTCATCCAGCCCCATGCTTGTTATCTCGGATTCTCCAGCATCTGCAGTACCTTTTATCTCTCAGTCAGTGATAAGTCTTTGATTTAATGGAAACATGCACCAACTAATCAGAAATTAAAACAATAAGCTCAAGAATATTAATCATTGCACCCTCATAGTATACAGCTCCCTTTTCTAACATAAATGGATAAAGAAGGTATCAAATTATCCTCTTGGAATCATAGAGGCATTGAGGTTTACAGAATAGAAACAGGCTGTTTGGTCCAACTTTCCATGCCACCCAGTTTTCACAATTAATCTAGTCCCATTTTGAACCATAGAGCTGTACGACATAGAAACAGACCCTTCGATCGATCTCGTCCATGCTGACCAGATAACATAAATTAATCTAGTCCCATTTGCCAGCATTTGACCCCTATCCTGCTAAACTCTTCCTATTTGTGTACCCATCCAGATGGCTTTTAAATGGTGTCACTGTACCAGTTTCCACCACTTCCTCTAGCAGCTCATTCCATACACACGCCATCTTTTGTGTGAAAAAGTTGCCCCTTAGATCTCTTTTAAATCTTTCCCCTCTCACCTTAAACCTAAGCCCTCTAGTTTTGGACTCCCTCACCCCAGGGAAATATCTGTGGATATTCACCCTATCCACGCCCCTCATTATCTTATAAACCTCTATAAGGTCACCCCATAGCCTTGGATGCTACAGGGAAAATAGCGTCAGCCTATTCAACCTCTCCCAATAACTCAAACCCTCCAATGCTGGCAATATCCTTGCAAAACTTTTGTTAACCCTTTCAAACTACACAACATCCTTCCTATAGCAAGGAGACCAGAATTGAATACAGTATTCCAAAAATGGCCTAACCAATGTCCTGTACAGCTGCAATATGACTTCCCAACTCCTATACTCACAACACTGACCAATAAAGGCAAGCGTACCAAACACCTTCTTCACTATCCTGTTGACCTGCAACTTGCACTCAAAGGTCTCTGTTGAGCCATGCTCCCCAGGACCTTACCATTAAGTGTATAAGTACTGCTCTGATTTGTCTTTCCAAAATGCAGCAGCTCACATTTATCTAAATTAAACTCCATTCTGCCACTCCTCAGCCCATTGGTCCAACTGAACAAGATCCCATTGTACTCTGAAGTAACATTTTGCTGTCCACCACACCTCCAATTTTGGTATCATCTGCACATTTACTAACCATACCTCCTATGTTCACATCCAAATCATTTAGGTAAATGACGAAAAGCAGTGGACTCAGCACTGATCCTTGTGGCACACCACTGGTCACGGGCCTCCAGTCAGAAAAGAAACCCTCCACCAACACCTTCTGTCTTCTACCTTTGAGCCAGTTCTGTATCCAAGTGGCTTTTGGCTGCATTTGGTCCATATTCCTCTGCACCTATCCCATCTATGTACCTGTTCAAACGTTTCTTAAATGCCAAAATTATACTCACTTCCAACATTACTTCTAGCAACCCATTGCACACACTCACCAGCTTCTGTGTGAAAAAATTGCCCCTCTGGACCCTTTTGTATCTGTTGCCTCTCATCTTAAACCTCTGGCTTCCAGTTTTAGATTCTCCTACCATGAGGATTATCTGAGAAAAGTGTCATAAAAATAACAATAACAAAGCACAGTGTAGAGGATGCACCTATTGATATTCGATAACTCAAGAAACCAATCAGTAGATAATGGGAAGTGAGATCAGTAGATGACCATTAGGGATTGGTTTAAGGAAACCAATCCGTAGCCTATCAAAGATTGACCATGAACTGTTCATATGCTGTGCATGCATCGACTTACCAATTAAGAGTCTAATCATACAACCTCTAGACCAGTTAGAGCTGAGAAGCAATTCTGATTATGCTATGGTTGCTGTTTGGAAAAAAATTAACAGGCCTGGTTTTCAGTAGCTGTGTGTGCGGCAAGAAGATAGAAGAATGAAGAAGAGGCAGCATGCCAGCTAACTGAGGTTTAGCAGTTTAGCAATCCATTGTGTAACAGCTGAGCCCATTGTCTATTTAACTGCCATTTCTGTTGTACTTATTTCAATAGCTTAATGAATTGGTGAAACTTTTCTCAATCTACTTGCATTCTCTCACACTTTGCTTGACCCTACATTTTATGATTGAAGTTAAATTGTATTTTGGAATATACATTGCTTATGAACACCAAAGCCTCGGACCTCACAGGGTTGGTCTTCATGGTGTTTTAACCAATCTCCTAATCTGGTTTTGTCTCTCACTGAGGTCTTGGATGTTCTGCACTCTGTCCTCCTTCCTCTCATGTGTAGTTGTAGAGGTCTCATTTCCACTTCTTCTGAGGAGGAGTTCCACTTTTCTATCAGCTTCACGTTCAACGAAATCACTACATTACAGTTTCAATTCATTACGCTTTGATCTGTTCTAACGCTCTAATTTTTGTTGTGGTACTTTTCCTATGATTATTTGTTCTATTTGTTGATCTTCTCATATCCCTGGGCAGTAACTTTCATGTTCAGCACCATTTTATGAAAATTTCTGGCGTCATTGTCTCTTTGCTCTTGGTCACACTATATCACTGCATTATCTTCATTCTCAGTTATGTTTGGCTGTAGCTGCTGAGACTGAGGTTTTGAACTCTCTGAAAAATAATGGTGGTTTAATGGTAGTGTCGCTGGATTAGTAAGACAGAAGCCTATCTAAAGTTCTGCAGTCATGGGTTCAAATTCCATCACAACGGCTGGTAGAATTTAAATACAATTAATAAATATGGAACATAAAGCTGGTATCAGTAACGATACCCAAGAAACTATCAACAATTGTCATAAAAAAAATCCAGTTCATTAAATCCTTCAGAGACATCCTTGTCTGACCTACATGTGACTTCAGACCCACAATACTGCGGTTGAATCTTAACTGCCTTTTGAAAGGGTCCTAATCAGTTTAAACAAATGCTGGCCTTGTCAGAATATGAAATAATAAATTAAATAAAATTGTTAAGATGGTGAATACATGCATTCTTAGAATCTGTTTAAATGCCTGCTCTCTTCCTGTTCTCTCTACATAATCATTAGCATTACAATATTATACGTACTGCTGATGTCTCATTACTCTGCAGTACTGAGCCAACATAGCAACCAGTGGTGCATGTTGCAGGTGCCCATGCCTCTGATCCTGACCCCATGGCCAACTACAATTCTTATTTGCATGCAGACTTTCTAGTAGAATTTGTGATCAAGGGCAGGGACTATAGTGGAACATTTCCATGTCAGTCTTAGGGAAGAGTATAATGCTGTGCACCTAACTAGGCCTGCTATCCAAGGTCAGCCATCTCAGAAGACCTTAAAAAGAGTCTAGAGGCCTTCATACTCTCAGCGGTTCAGTATCTACATTCATTTTCCTTCTAATCCATTGCGGTTAATATTGTTGTTTTTCAATACATAACAGTGAATATTTTATGTGACATGCTTTTCTAAGCAGATAAATTCTACTGGCTAAGAGATTCACAAACACAGGAAGAAATTGATGGAATTCCTGCTGCCTTCAAACCCCCAGAAGACGGCTGGTTGATGATTAACAATGTTAATTATATCAATATTCAGCTAATATTGTGATGTGAATTACCTTATCTCACATACTAATACCTTTTAGCCAGGAAGCTAGCAAGATCATTTTATCATATGACAGGCCACTGATGACCCAAAAGCACATATCATGTTGTTTGATTGATATCTAGGGATGTCCCCTGCAGTGACAGTTAATGATTCCAGTAACACATCTGCACGTAAAATGGGAAAACATACAACAGATATAATGAAGCCAATGGGACTACAAGAACTGTGATAAAGCAAACCACTAGAATTCTGAACTCTTCTGTCAAGTACTTGTACAAATCTGTTGGAGCCTGACAATACCATGAGCAAAATTTCCAGAACAACTGTAGCATAATGCACGTAAGATTGCTAATTTCTCTAACATTTAAGAAGACAACTAAAAACCCTTTCCTGATGATTAATTTTCCTTTCCTAATGATCTCAACTGCTTCATTAAGATCTGTGCTGTAAAGAATATTTATCTTCCCACAATGGCAGTACTGTGTACCAAGTAGAAAATGCACTGCAAATACTAGCCAGGTCTCCTTCAACAGAGCCTTTTAAACCCAGAACCTCCATCTCCAAAAAGAAAAGGGTATGGGGAACAATACCAATTGCAAGTTCCCCTCAAGCAACACAATATGCTGACTTAGAGGTATATTGTTATTTTACTAGGTTCATAGCCCTCTCTAACAGGACTGTGGATACACATACACATGCACAAGCTGGAATAGCTGAAGTCAAGACAGCTCACAACCATCAAGCCAGAATAGGCAATAAATGTTGATCTTGTTCTATATGCGCATGTTCCATGAAAGAAGAAAATAATTTAGAGTCAATGATTCCTCAACCTTTGATCATTTGGATGAGTTGCTGCAGTCCGTCTACTATATGGTCTGCTGCCACTGAGCACAATTGGCAACATCTAGATATTATTGCAGCAGAGCTCTTCGTGAGGTATTTGGGACATGAGATGGGAAATTAATGCTGGGACCAAAATTGAAGGAACATCAATATACTTCAAACTTAGGATGGTGTGTGGGTTGGAGGGGAACTTGCAGGTGGTGGCGTTCCCCACGGTATCTGTTGTCCTTTTCAGTATAGGTGTTATACATGGCAGATAGGAAAGCTGCTGCTGAAGGAGCCTCATTACTATGTGTCTTGCAGATGTGGTAAAATGCTGCCAGTGCCACACATAAATGTTTAAGAGTGAATGTTTAAGATGATGGATATGCTGCTGAACATGGAAACTGCTTTGACTTGATGGTACTTGGCTTTGAGTGTTGTTGGAGCTGGACCCATCCAAGCAGATAGGGAGTATTTTGACACACTCCCGACTTGCACCTTGTAGGTGGCAGATTGATTTTAGAGAGTCAGGAGGTGAGTTACATGTCACAGAATACCAAGTATTTGACCTGCTCTTGTACATTCAATGGTGAAGCTCAGTTTCTGATCAATGGTAACTCCAGGACGTTACAGTAGGATGATAAGGGATTCATGACAGTAATGCTGTTGAATGTCATGGGGTGTTGGTTAAATCTCATTGTAGTGAATTGCTGCCTCTGAAGTTCACTACGGCAGATGGTGGTCTAGTGGTATTATCTCTAGACTATTAATCCAGTAATTTATGTCATGTTCTAGGGACCCAGGTTCAAATCCCTCCATGAAGACGGTGGAATTTGAATTCAGGACAAGAAATCTGGAAATAAGAATTTAATGATGTCCATAAACCCATGGCCGATTGTCAGGAAAATCCCATTTGGCTCACTAATGTCCTTCAGGGAAGGAAATCTGCCATCTTTACCCTGGTCCGGCCTACTTGTGACTCCAGACCTACAGCAATGTGGTTGACTCTCAATTGCCCTCTGAAATGACCTACCAAGCCACTCAATTCAAGGGCAGCTAGGGACAGGCAACAAATGCTGGCCAGCCGGTCATGGCCACGTCCTAGGGGTGAATAAAAAAAAAACTCTGTGGTTACCATTTTCTTGCATAATCTTGGGTTATTGAATTCAGATTGCTCAGGGTGATTCTTGTGAAATACAAGTGAATAGATTTTATCCCCTGCACAACTGACTAATGAAGTGTGTTAGCCACCTGTCCATTACAGCTACAAAAAAATGAGCAGACATTTTAAGATCATGGTCTTATTTTAAGACTGGCAATTGTGGGGAATAATTGATACAGAGCATTATACTTAGGACTGTAAACCTAAAGTCATCCAAAAGTTGGAAAGGGCAAGTCCTATCAGGGATCTTACAGAAGTCATTGTAGGGGAGTTCTAAATAGTTATTGGGATGTTATGTATGTCATGGGACTGGGATTGCATATTAATAATACATATGGCCTGAGACAAGCAGAAACTTCTGTCACGCAGTATTGTGCCCACAAGAAACTGGTAGCAGCCAATACATTCCCATTTATGGAGGGATCAGTCTTGGACCCCAGCTGTTCACAATATATATTAATGATTAGATGAGGGAGATAAATGTAATATCTCTAAATTTGCAGATTAAGCTGGGTGGGATGATGCACTGTGAGGAGGGTGCAGAGATGCTTCATTATGATTTGGACAAGTTGAGTAAATGGGCAAATGCATGGCAGATGAAATATTTTGTGAATGAATGTGTTGATGCCACATAAGTGGCAGGTAATGACCATCTCCAACAAGAGAGAAGAGACAGTGCCATCACTGAATTCCCTACTGTAACATTCTGGGGGTTACCACTGACAGGATATGAATTGGGCATCGGATGGGGACTTACATAGCAATGGTGTGCAGGAATATGTGGACAATGCAAGAGATTGGCACTTGATAATAGAACCAGTGAAGGCACAATGAACTGAATGGCTTCCTTCTACATCTATATATTTACTGTGGCTGCAAAGGCAGGTCGAAGACCAAGAATCCTGCAATAAATAACTCAGCTCCTCATTGTCCAGCATCATCAAGGAAGAATTCAGGCGTGTAATGGACATTCTTCACTTCCTGGATGGACCAACACCATCCAAGACAAAGCAGTAGGCTTGATTTAACACTCCATCCACCCATCACCTTCAGCTTTCACTTCCTCTATCATACACAGCATCATTTACAACATGCACACCAGCAATTCACCAGATCTCCTCAGATACTTAACCTTTAGAACCTAGAAGGATAAATGTAGCAGATGCACCACCACCTGCAAGTTCCCCTCTAGGCCACACAGTACCCTGACAAGGAAGAGTATAATTGTTTCTTCACTAGCTGGGTCACAATCCTTAAATTCCCTTCCTTTGATTATTTGGTTTCAATTTTGTGTTCAACATTATCACTATCACCAAAATTACATTTGGCTGCTAGTTGTCTCAAGCATATGCAATTTTGATCAATTGTCTCATTTCCTTGTTGCTTTACACATTGGAAGATGCTTGTTTTGGAATTCTTTTCTAAATTGTGAGCTAGGCTGTCAGTGCATTTGCTGCTCAGTGGAAATTATTTTGCTCAGACGCAGGTGTCTCAAAACTACCTTCCAATTGTTCAGTGTCTGCTGGAGAAGAAGGTCTTTTTTTCTTGTAATCAGTGATTGTAAAACCTGCCATTTTACCCTCGAAATGTCACAGCCAGTTTTGCCAACACGAGAATATAAATGATGGCTGCAAATGTACTTTAAAAGCAAGTAGATTGAGCATTGACAATGCCACATTCATCAGTATAGTGACGAGCAATGACCGTAAAAGCACTCTTGGTTGTTAGATGTGAGTTTGTGTGCACTCAATACAGCGTGAGTCTCTGTGTCTGAAAATTAAAGTGCTATTTTCACTGCAGAAGGTTGGGTAATCCCTTCAAAAAGGTTTATACCTGGAAGCAATTCTTATTTTGTAATATCCCCATTTTCCCTGTAATGTTCTTGGGACCTAAAACAGCCAGAACAACAGATTTTAAATTGCACAAGCAAGCAATGGTCTCCACCATTAATCTGCTTCTTCAGGCTCTCCCTGCTGGTGCAAATGTGTGTAGTAGTTCCAAGTGAACCAGAAAATACATTGCACCTTTCAAAACACTATGCATCACATAGTTGGTGGGGTGGCAGATGACTTTTGAAAATAAAACTGACATTGGGTGGCTTAGTGACTCTGTGGTTAGCACTGCTGCCTCACAACAGCAGGGTCCTGGGTTCAATTCCAGCCAGAGACAAGGAAGTCAGAACACAGCCCCAAAGTGAAGGATAATCTTTTAGAACTGAGAGGAGGAGGAGGAATATCTTCAGCCAGAGGATGGTGAATCTGTGGAATGCATTGCTGCAGAAGGCTATGGAAGTCATGTCATTGAGCGTATTTAAGACAGAGGTAGATAACTTCTTGATTAGTAAGAGAGTCAAGAGTTAAGGGAAGGGACTGGAGAGTGGGGTTGAGAAACATTTCAGCCATAATCGAATGGCAGAGACGACTCAATAGGCCTTATGCCTAATTCTGCTCTGATACCGTCTGGTCTTATAGTATGTGAAAAATATAAAAGCTTACTTATTACTGTAAAGAGTCATGAGTCTTTGAAGAAATTGCTGCTGAAGCAATACAAGTCTGAACATTTTCGTACTTCAATTGAGGATGAAACTAACTGTACTCTCTCCTGTACTGCTCTTTAAACAAACAACATTTGACACTTCTCACATCTGTCGTAATGTGTTGTAAAGCTTTGGCTTTGCGTATATCAGAATTGTTCATCTGTTTCTCTTTGTCTCCGGGTATGTGTAATCAGTCAATTTCCAAAGATAGAAGATCGTGATGAAGGAACCAGAGAGCAAATTACACTTCACTTTTCTCCACTTTTGAATGATTATAATGCTGAACGGTTGCTCTTAAGATTAGATATGCTCTTATGGTAGACAATGTGTAGTTACTGTGGCAAAGAACTAAAAAGATACATTATTTATTCCAGTCATTCCTGGGAAGAGTGCAATTTCCTTTCACTCAGTTAATAACAAAGATGGAATGATAGATAAAAGAAAGAATTTTGCATCTATCATTTCTGAAGGATATGCATGTGAAATATTGCCTTAAGAGCAATGCTGAGGTCAGTAAATCTCTTTCTACACTAATTGCATCTGCCATCTCTTGCTGACTGTGAAAAACAAACATTTTAAATAATTGTCATTTTTGTCAATGTAACAGCTCAACATAATCTTGGGACCGCAGACTGGAGTTTCAACTTTGGTTCTCAGGTCAGCACCACTAAGTCAGGAGATTTCTCAGTGCCACAAACCCAACACAGGATAAGCTGGCCCAGGAGGCTGCATTTTCATTCTGGGATGGCAGGGTTTCCTTGGAGTCAGGTCAGGTGATCCCAGAATGGGAGCAGAGGCAGCCAGCTACTAGCTGCCAGTTTGGCACAATGCCAGACTCCAGGTATTGGCACTGCATGATTGATTAATAAAAAATATGATAAAACCAAAAAAGGCCCTACAGCCTTCACCCCTCCCAGACATGTCCAATCTACGTTAACCCTTACCTTCTAACAACCTGTACACAATCCCAATGTTCCCCCAACCCTTAGGCTACCCCATGCCCCCTCAATCTCCATGCCCTTCTATGCCAATTTAGTGCTAACATGCCACTCTATTCCAACACACTTTGCCCGGTCCCTCCATACCAATTTAAATAGTATTCATCACAGGAAAACATCAGGAGCCATGGTGACCTAGAATGCGGTTATGTCAATATGGCCTTTCTTTGACAGTTCTACAATCAGTTTATGCACTTTGTACACACATTCTTGTCTTAATGGTACCTGATTCATCCCTCCAGGCACAGACTTCTCCAGCATCTCCCAAAATGCCCTTGGACAATATCCATAGGATCCATTCAGTTCTTCAAAGGGGTTTCAAATCAAATGAACTAAAACAGACTTGCTCTGACCTATTCTGCTTCAGCACATTCTGAGTTCCTGTGGCACAATGGTGGCACAAAAAATGGAGTTTAACAAGAGACAAATAATCACTTAAACAGCCAGCTATCTTTGCAAACGACAAATAAGTGAAGCCTAGGCCATCCCCAAACTTGCGTCCATTAAAATCAGAAATGATGCGTGCAGGGCTGGGACTTCCATATTCAAGGGAATTTTGCCACTTTCACTGTGACTGAGAACATGGTGAAAATCTGCATCTAAATCACGAAGTCACCTAACAAACCCATCCATGTGATAATGATAGGGAAAGGCTGTACTCTAACAAAAACCAAAGGAAACTTCGGGACATCTCTGATCCCTCTCTAGTCTGTAGGTCTTTTGATGCATTCCTGAAAAAAGAACTAGAGAAACACTGCTGGTGCTTCTCATCTCAGAACATTCTCTTCAACTTACTCGTGCAGCGTAGTCATCAGTTCATTCCCATACATTACATGGTCATAGCAAAAGTCAAAACTAACACCATAAAAGGAGAAACTACTGACTAACCCAGGCCTAATCAATAACTGAAAACAATTGAATATCCATTACCCACATCCCACCACCACGTATAAGGGATACCTTTTCCAACGAGTTAACAAGATTAGTATCCTTGCTTGTATTTACATTGCTTATTTCTTCCCTTTTTACATGTAAGGTTGCCTGTGTGAATAAATAAATTAAAACAAAGACAAGCTTATTGTTAATAAACACCACATCAGCAAGTTCCCCTCCACCCTGGAAACAGATTGTCGTTTCTTCACTGTGGTTGCGTCAAAATTCTGTAGCTCCTACTCTAACGGCATTGCGGATGCACCTACACCAAACAGACTCCAGTGATACAAAAAGGCCAGTCAACACTATCTTCTCAAAGACAATAAATGCTAGCCCAGCCAGCAATGCCCATTCCTGGGAATGATTTTCTTTTTCAGTCCTAAGCAATGATCAGACTGCATAAACATTAATTTTAAAAATAATGTTTTTCAAGGATGTTCACTTCTGCTGAAATGTTGACCAGGCATTCATTCACCGATACACCTTCAATTGCTTACAAATTATTACACAATCTTTATCAGTTAATTTTGCTTGAACACTTTTTGTTCAAATGTTCAGTGGTCACACTCTTAAAATTGCTGTGTAACTGCACAATTATATTGTCAGTTAGTTATCTTAAGATATCACAACTATAAGAATCATACTGCCCTACTTAACAAATAGAGGTCAAATTATAACATTATCACAATGTCAAATCACCTCAAGTCGAAACAGAATTCTGCTATTCTCTTATTAACCCTTTGCTTACACTGTAGTTTGGTTGAGTATTCCCAATGTTCCATTTCCTATTCATTTGAAGCAGCAACAGGGAGAACAGCTTCCAGTTACCAAGGTCAAATTTACAACCAGTTGTGAGTTGCTATCTATTTTTGTCTTTAATCTCTGCTTTTGTGAAACCCTTAAGGAAACTGCAATTTTCCCATAGGGTACTTCAACGTATTGGTACGGCTCAGAAACACAGTTTGATATTCTCCAGGTAAAAGGTTTAGAAATACTTCTTTCTGTCCTGTTATACCAACAGCAGACTATATAATCATTATTCCATTTGCATTCTGTTTTGTTACAAATTATGGATATAAATAGTATAAGACATAATTTTTAAACATTCAATTCCACAACAGCAAAATTCCCTCTTAAGTGGAAGGACAGCAAAATTTGGGGATGCTGATCACAGTTATAACACTGGGATTGAAGATGCAAAGGTGATAACAGGACAAATAGAAATCCAGAGTTTACATACAGGATCAGTGAGCACAAAATAAAGAGTTGATGATGAATATATAGAAGACATCAATTAGGCTGTAACTTGGAAAAACAGTGTGGAGCTGAAGGAACACAGCAACCAGGCAGCATCAGATGATTAGGAAAGTTGACGTTTCAGGTCAGGATCTTCCTGAATTTCTGAAGAAAGGTCCCAACCCAAAACAGAGATAACAAGCATGGGGCTGGATGAACACAGCAGGTCAAGCAGCATCATAGGAGCAGGAAAACTTGACGTTTCGGGCCTAAACCCTTCATCAGAAATGGGGAAGGGGAAGAGGGTTCTGAAATAAATAGGGAGAGAGGGGGAGGCGGATAGAGGATGGATAGAGGAGAGGATAGGTGGAGAGGAGGCAGACAAGTCAATGGATAGAGGAGAGGATAGGTGGAGAGGAGGCAGACAAGTCAAAGAGGCCGAAGAGGGTATGATGCTGCTTGACCTGCTGTGTTCATCCAGCCCCATGCTTGTTATCTCGGATTCTCCAGCATCTGCAGTACCTTTTATCTCTCCCAACCCAAAACATCAGCTTTCCCACTCCTCTGATTCTGCCTGGCCTGCTGTGTTCCTCCAGCTCCACATTGTGTTATCTCTGACTCCAGCATCTTACTATCTCAGGCTGTAACTTGAACATTTTTTCCAACTTTAAACAATCTATTAGATAGCTCTGTGCTATTAGACCTTGGAAAGAAGCTCTAGAAATTAGTAGACAAAAGGTTTATCAGATGGAACTGCGCGTTGATCATCAACCTGTTTGAAGTAATAAACATCCTTTCTGTGGCTATCAATTCCTAGAGTGTAATTCTAATCCAAAGCATCAGCCTCAGTGGTAGAAACACTGCCCACTGCAGCACAAGGCCTCCTATGTCAAATAGTCCAGCTGGGATTTAAATGATGTTCATAAGTATTATAATTTTAATCTCCCCAGCTGCACAACAAAAAGTGTAGACAGCAGAAACACAAAACCAACTTACACTTAAGCTGTTAAGCTTCAGAAGTTGAGAAGTAAACTATTGCTACTCCTCACTGGAAACAGCACAACTATTTCTGCTAATGTGATGACAGCTGATTTGCTGAGTGTCTGATATCACCAAACATTTTTAAGATACCTCTACTCTACAGATCAGGGCTGGATCCAATTCCAGTGAGATCAATGTTACAGCACAGTTTACACAGTCAAGGAGTTCTTATAACCACCAATAGCTTATGCAGACATCCTCAGAGAATAAAAAAGTAAAAGCTGCCATGTAAGTTTAGAAAGTCATTGAAGAATCATAAATATTTGAACATAGAATAGAAGTCCAAGATCGAAATGTGCTGAATAATAAATGCTAAGAGGAGTTTGAAACTAAATGTTTACTGTGTCATCTGCAAGATTTGAAATTGTTCCCTGAACTCTCAGGACTAGGTCATTAAGAAAGATCAAGAAAATCAGTTGTCCTTATTCCTATCCCTTACACAAGCTAATTTTTACCTTTCTCCAGTACCTAGACCCCAAGGAGTATGTTTCATTTTTCATTCATGAGATGTTACCATCTCTGGCTGGCCAGCTTTTATTGCCCATTACTAGTTGCCCTTGAGAAGATAGTGGTGAACTGCCTTCTTGAACCACTGTCCATTTGCTGTAGGTACACCCACAACGTCTTTATGGAGGGAGTTCCATGATTTTGACCCAGTGACACTGAAAGAACAGCAAAACATTTCCAAATCAGAATGGTGAATGGCTCTGAGTGGTCATGCACATGGTGGTGTTCCCATGTATCTGCTGCCCTTGTCTATCTAAATGGTAGTGGTTGTTTGGAAGTTGTTATCTAAGAAACATTGAGAATTTCTGCAGTGTATATTGTAGATGGTACACTGCTGCAACTGAGCATTGGTGATGGAGGGAATGTGTGTTTGTGGATATGGTGCCAATCAAGTGGGTTGCTTGGGTAGTCTCAAGCTTCTTGAGTTCTGTTGGAGTTACACTCATCAGGAAAGTGGGAGTATTCCATCACACGCCTGACTTGTTCCTCATAGATGATGTACAGGCTTTGGGGAGTCAGGAGATGAAATGCACCATGTGCATGAATAATTGGCAAGTAATATTTAATGTGAAATTATGAGAAATATAATTCTAATTGTGTGTAGTAATAAATTTATGGTTAAGTAATAAGATTTAGAAATGGTTCAGAATTTACAAAAGACAATCGCATTTGGTTCCAATCCCAGTCACTAAAATTACCAACAAGTACAAAAAGCAAACAGTAAATTACAGTTTCAATGCATAATTCATCAGTTCAATCTCAATTATAACTGCGTTTACTTTGAGTCAAACTAGTATTACTTTGGGACTGGGAAATATAATCATTTTAGTTCGCGGAAATGAAGATTAGTCTGGCCAATTTTATATGTATATCACATATCAAATACCTCATGTCTAAATATCTGGATATTTTGAGTTAAAATCCTTCTCTGCGTCATCAACTGTGTTTTGATTACTTGTTTTGATGCAACCATAAATCATTT
Source organism: Ginglymostoma cirratum (assembly GCA_024137785.1). Lineage (NCBI taxonomy): Eukaryota > Metazoa > Chordata > Chondrichthyes > Orectolobiformes > Ginglymostomatidae > Ginglymostoma > Ginglymostoma cirratum. Next base: position 32,048,151 of record JAHRHZ010000133.1, on the reverse strand, counting down.
TCATGAAAATATATATACAGTACAATGGTATTCCTTTGATTATTACAAAATTGATCATTATTAGTAAAACAAGTTTTCTAACCTGACATGAATTCCGCTTGTATTCAAAGTTTTTCAGATTATTCAGATGTTTTCATGTATGATGTTCTGAAGAAGTGTCACTGGGCTCAAAACATTAACCATGCTTTCTCTCCACAGATGCTGCCATTCATGCTGAGTTTTTCTAGCAATTTCTCTTTTTCTTTCAGATCTTCAGCATCTACAGTTCTTTGTTTTATTTTGATGCTTTTATTTCTGTTTCATTCGAACTTTATTTATTTGGTTCACTTTTTTGTTAGCTGTTTTTAAACTCTAATCTTCTGACTTTTAATTTACTTAAATTGTTTAAGGTAAGAAAAACTTAAAGTTACACAGCACCCTTCACAAAGCACTGTACAGGGAGTGCCAAATATATTAATATCTGACTTACAAACGCTTGTACTTATGAACACAAAGCTATATGGGGTTGTAATTAAAAGATCTGACGTACAACATTTCCTGCTCTTAGAATGGCTGCTTTATATTATCCTGCACTGTGTTCCAACTTGCATACAAATAAACTTGTGAGCAAACTCAGAAACAGAATCCATTTGCAACCTGGGGACTACTTGCACTGCCAAATAAATAATTTTTAAATATGGCTCACCATTTCCCCACTGCGTGATGTTAGACTCCTCTTCCTTGGTTCATCTGTGCTCCTTGTTAATTAGGTATTGAAATAAAATTTCCAGTTAAAGTCATGGAAATATCAATAGCTTTTTCTATCATTTAGTGCACAGTGATACAGCAACTTCAGAAGAAGAGCAGATTTGCACTTAAACATAAATATCCAAACATCACTGTCTGAGTTGTTGTGCTCTGCTAAAAATCTAGAATTTCAGTTGTATCTTAGCAAATGCTCACAATTTAAACAATTTCCAATACGCATATGCATGATTTAATTGAGATGATGACTTGGACAGAGCCCCCAAAGGCTGAGCTCATGTCAAGTGAAGAATAATCTGAAACGTCTGAGTATTTCTAAATACGTGATTATCACTCTGTTGAATATTGAATGTTGAAGAAGGATTTTTATGTAAATGCAATAATTAGCTAGATTTTATTAAGCTCGTTATCTTCTGACACTTCTGTATGATCTACAAGCTTATATAGGTTAAGATATAAAAAGTTAAAAACCACAATTGAAGTATTCATGATACGTTAGATATTTTATTCTGTGCATAGCAAAAAAATCCCACTACTCCTCCTGCCTACAGCAATGAAGATCAGTCAAAGCAGACCCAAAATATTCACTAGGTTCATCTCCCCACAGATGATACCAGACTACTGAGTTTTTCCGACACATGCTGTTTTTATTTCAGATTTCAGCATCCACAGTGTTTATGCAGAGTGCACAGTTGAGTTAGGTCTAATATGTGTAATATTTATTATAAACACACCGACTCACAAAGAGACCTTGACTGCATTTCTCACACCTTGTTTCTTATAAGGATTCCATACTCCCAACTTTTCCATGTCAGTTATATCTGTTCCAAAGATACAACCTTCCATAACTAGGGTTCCAATGTATCTTCCCTTTTCCTCAACTGAGGATTATCCCTCACCTGGCATATGAGGTGACCATGCCAATTGCAGTCATATACTGCTGCTCTCCATTGAATCCTGGGTGCTCCGGATCATGGATGAACACCAACATCCCACCCCCTACCCCTACCCCTACCACCCCCCACCCCCCCCCCAATGCCACACCACACACACACACACACACACACACACACACACACACATACACCCCTTCCCATCCATGCTTTACTGTATCCACCCATGCAAATACGATTTCCCCCCTTCACAAATAGCATATACCCTTCCCCCACCTCCAGCCTGAAGCACTCATTCCCAGACTGGCTGAGTCTCCTTCCTGTGGCAATGGCCTGTCCTCCCACCACACCTTTTCCTTCTCTTTCTGCAGAGAGACATGATAGACTCTTGAATGACCTACCTGGATAGCCCAAGACAAGAAATGTGCAGTTCCCTGACTGATGGTTGGACCTCTCCCCAACAAATCTGTGTTTCCTGTGCAGGATGCAAACGGATCGGAAAGGTGCCACTTTGGTCATGAAGGGTTGGTGAATGTTAGAGGCCAGTGGGGAAAAGGGATGTGTGCAGCTGGAGTACATGAATTATGCCCTGAGATACTGTTTGGTACCAAGTTACATGGAGGGTCTTCAGGATCAGTAGCAACTGAAGTCACCAGCTACCTGCTGTAATTTCAATGCCAACATTTCTTAACATCTTGCAGAGCTGGATGAACACAGCAGGCCAAGCAGCATCATAGGAGCAGGAAAGCTGACGTTTCGGGCATAGACCCTGAAGAAGGGTCATCCAGCTCTGCACCTTGTTATCTCAGATTCTCCAGCATCTGCAGTTCCTACTATTTCTTAACATCTAGCTTGTTCAATGGGTTTGATAAGTTGGGAAGCTGAACATTAAGGAAGTACATTCAGCAAAAGCATAAAAGATGCAATGAGAAGCTCCGACATTGAGCTAGACCTCATTGGAGCTATCATCTGATTCTACCAAAAATCTCACCATAGCCCATCTCACTCAGATGCCTATAAGATTCCAGTCAATGGAACTGTCGTCAATCAGATTCATTAACATTCTTTGAAGAAGAAAATGTATATCCTTACCTTAACTTACCAACCTGCAATTCCAGACTTTTAAATGGCCTTTGAAATCACCAAACAAATCAATTGGTTGTATCTGAACATGACAATGTCTTGTAAAAGAACTGAAACTGAATAGACTACCCAATATTGACAAAGGCATCAGAAACAACAGCAGCGTATACAGTCTTATCAGAAACATAATGACCTCTTGAATAACTTCTGACCGCTCTGTAGTGTACCATATCAGGTGTGCCATCCCATAGACTAATCAATCAACAGCCTGACATGGTAGTACTCATGGAATTTTATCTGAAAGACAATGTCTCAGTCGCCACCATCATCTTCCATGGGTATGTCTTATTCCACCAATAGGACACACACCAGATTTGGTGGCACGCAGAAAGGTAGGAGTTTCCCTGGGAGTCCTCAACATGGTCTTTGTACCCCATGAAGTCTCATGACATCACTTTTAATACTGACAAAGAAACCTCCTCTGGATTACCACGTATTGACGCCTTCAGTTGATGAATCAGGACTTCTCCATGTTGAACACAAATTGCAAGAAGCACTGGGAGTGACAGGGGCACAGAACATACTCTTGAAGCTGGCCTTCAATGTCAATCGCCAACAGTGGCTGAATACCACCCATACTGATTATGCTCGCCAATTCCTAAAGGACATAGCTACTAGACTGGACTTGTAGCAGACAGTGAGTGAATCTAAGTGATCTGCCCATGGTAGTATCAGTAAGAGTGACCACAATACAGTCATTGTGGTGATGAATCTCATCTTTCCATTGAGGACCCCATTCTGTGGTACTTCCAATGTGCTAAATGGGATAGATTTTGAATAACTCCAGCAACTCAAACTGGATGTTCATGAGGCACAGGGCAGCCATCAGCTGCATCAGAATTACATTCAACCTACAACTTATTGGTTGGAAAAGCACTAGAGTAATCCTTGTCCAACTGCCACAAGATCTAGACCACATCCATGCTTGGGCTGATAAATGACAAGTAACATTCACGATGTACCAGTGGCAGGCAATGACAATCTCCAACAAGAGGGAGTCTAACCATTGCCTGTTAAAATTCAATGCCATTACCATCTCGGAATCCTACATCCTTGAATGCATTTAGCAAACTGAACAATACATGAAAATAAGATAGTTGCCACTCAATAGCAAGATTTTGATCTTGTATTTAAACCTGAAATAAAAACCGGAATCTGTTTGCTCGGCATTGAGATTCAGGGCTTTTTTTTTAAGTTTTGCTGTATTTTCTCACATTTTTGACCATAGGTCAGGCCACTCAAGTTCCACCCTGAATCTATTTGTAAATCTATGTATCTAATTCTCGACTCAGTTACCGAATTCTTTTCCTGTCTTTCTGGTTTCTGCATTGCAGAGATAACATCCCCTAGATAACTAGCCTTAAAATTAGTTACTTTCAAGATTCTGTGCCTCCTTACATCCCATACACAAGTTCCACTTTTTATGTTTTCAATGTTATTAGTTCCCCTGCAGAGTATACCAGTCCTCTTAAACATCTGTAATCTCAGTCTCTTTGTTGTCTGCACATGCCTTCAGCTAAGTCTATCCATAGCTCTAAGCAATGTCTCCTCATAGTACTTATTTCCTTTCACTGGCTCCAGGTAACACTATCTTCAAGAGACCAATGACCAACAGAGTTGCACCAACAGTTTCCTTTCTTCAAACTGGTCTCTAAAACACCTGGAAAAAGAATAGCTGGGTTCTGAGCTTATGGCCTCCCAAGGTGACTGTCTTTTCCCCAATACAATCTTAAGCTCCCATTCTACTTCCTGTCATCTTTTCTCAGCCTTCCCCTTCTTTTTCAACTTAAACATGCTATGAATATCTAACGAATATCATCCTGCGTAATTCATCGAGGTGATTCTCAATTTTAACAATTTACTATTGAGATGTAGCAACATTGACACAGTTCAACAGCACAGTCCATAAGCACCTAGCCATGCTGGGTCCACACTTGGACCTCCCCCACTCTGGGCTCAACCTCACCCCTGCTGCCACCCAGGCTGCCTGCTCTCGCTCTTGCCACCAGCTATCTTGGGCTGCCTGCTCCCAATCTCACTCACACCGCCAGCCACCTTAGGCCGCCTATTCCTTCTCTCACTGCTGGCTGGCCCAGGCTGTCTGTTCCCACTCTCGTTGCCTTGAGAGAGCGCACTTCACTGGTTTCCCCATGTTACATAACTTTTTGTATAAAAGACCTTTAAAAGTTAGGTTTATATTTGACATTTTACTGACTTGTATCCCTTTGTTCCAACTAGGGTAGCTGTCCACTATTATTTATTCCCATCACCATTATGTTAGGAGATGACAATCTAAATAGACAGGAAATAATCAACATTGTTATTTCCAAGTGCACTTTGATATAGGCTACCTTCATTTGGAGAAAAGTTTGTAAATTAAGGTAATACTTTCTGAAAATACATCATGTTGATATACGTTCTATGAACCTATCATAGACGAAGTCCCTTAACAGTTAGTGATTTAAGATGCTGTATATTCTGTGAGAGGTGAGTAACGATAATTCAACATTTGAATTGCTGCAGGTAGTTATTCAGCCTTTAACAGTTAATTCTGTATAGCGCCACATAACAGCAAACCCTTTGAATGTATCACATTTTGTGCCAATTAGGAATGTAACCTTTGGTAAGCAGTTTCCTGCTGCCCTTATTTATTTAATTAAGGCATATTCAGAAAGCAGCTACATGAAACAGATTTCTTTTTGACACTGATGAACCTTGCTTAAACCTTTAACTCCAGGCACAGCCCCTTCAAGCATGTTAAAGTCAGCAAACATTGCTTCCTGATGTCGAGCATGCATTCCCTAAAATGCAGTCCATTACAGCATCTGTGGGTTACCAGATGAAAATCCACATCAACAATAAACACAAGTACAAACTATTGAATAGTTTTAGCAGTAACACGGTGTGCCCTAAAAAGAAAAACTGTCAGCATCTGGGATTGTAAAACCTGCCAAAAGGAGGAGATCGAAAGGATAAACAATCTGATAATTGAATATAGTTTGTTTAGTTCATCTGGGGGTGAGACAAGGGAATTTCCAATAAAGGAAACCGGTAGGAGATCGCAAACTACTTGTAGAGAAGATTGCAAGTATAGACTGAAGCCAAGAAGAGCTAGGACAGGCTAGGGATTAAAAAAAAACCAAGAAAAAAATCAGCTGAAAATTTCATCCTGAAGTAATGTGATTATACGTATGTATATTCATCAATTCTATTCTACATCCTCAGTGGAACTTCCAGGAAAAAATGTACGTAATCCAATTACTCAATTCCAGAACAGTTGTATTCATTAAAATTCTCATAAAATGTTAGAGCAGGGAGACCTCAAAATATTGTGTTACCGAGTTAATTACACAGCTTTGGAACAGAAATAGGCCACTCAGTCCCACAAGACAGCTTCCCCATTCACCATGATCATGGCTGATCTGATCACTCCAACTATTCCTGACAATCTATGGTCCCATTGCTAATCAGGAATCTATGCTGGTTACAACATCCAGAACGACACTTGGTTAACAAAGTTATAACCATAGCATTGGAAACGAATTTTATCACCTTGTGGCCTTTCAAAGATCATTAGATATAAGCTAGTTAACCATTTAACATGATCTGATTTACCATTATGTTAATAGTTTAAACAATAAATCTCAATCATTAATTTTCCTTGGACTTTTTCCAAAATTAAATCTTTCCAACTGCAAGATAAAAATTTATTGTAAAGGAAGGGAAATATTTCCAATTAATTTCTATCCCTCCTGCCAGAAAGAGAACTAAATGGAGATTACCATGGCTGAAATAAGATTCAGAACTGCATGCCTTCAGGATGATGAGCAATTGGTTTACCTCATGTTAGAGTATCTACTAGCAGCATCCTTGATTCTAATGTAGCCAATATATTCTCTAAAGGAGACTTTAATTAAAATATCTCATTTTAAATAGATCCAATTTACGAACAACACGTTACATGCCTTGGGTCATCCTCCATTCTGTTTAAGAAAGTCAGATTTTCTTCACATTTTCCAATCCCAAATCTCTTTCTAATGTGAGTTTAATTTTGTCTGTTGTACATCACCAATTTTAATCACTCTGCCCAGTGGTGGCCATTACCTTCAGTTGTCTTCACCCTAAGCTCTGAAATTCCATCCCTATCCCTCTTGCTTTCTCTACTTCACTTTCTTCTTTTATGACACTCATTAAAACCTCCCTCTTTTACAAAATATTTGGCATTTTCCAATCATGATCCGAAACCCTTGGATGAACCTTCCCAGAAATCAGTTAAGTATCATTCTCGAGGGCTTTTCTCCAAGAGACCTCATCAGTTTTGTCTTGCAATGCCCCAAACTTGCTCAATAACCAGGGCCCACACCCCTAATGGCATGCCTCTCGCCTAATTCTCTCATCATAGGCAGAAGTATTCTCGCTGTGGGATATCAGATCCATGGCATCAGTGTCATCTTTAACCCCAGCCATGCGTCAAGACAAGCAATGGCAGACTGGAGTTGGCCTTCTGCATCAACATAGAGGCAAGGTGCTTCCAGACTTATCTTCATCTTCAGAAGGCCTGTTGTCTGCTCCACAATGGCACTGGTCAAAGAATGGACTGTATCATATCTACACACTTTGCAGTGCATTCCAGTATGCCGCATTACCCTAGCTTGCAGGGACAATGGGATGGAGGTTGAAGAACTGGGAGATCAGCAGCAGTCTTCCAAGAAGGAGGATTGACATTGAGCAGGATGAATGCTGCCTTCAGCATTGCAAAGAGCTGCAAAACAGGAATTAATTGACACCCAGTCTAGTAGATGAGAGCTAGGTTCAGTGATCATTCATTGACTGTGAAATGTTGGTGCTCATCGTGAAAGCACTTTGTTTCTATCCAAAAGGTAAATGCAACTGGTTTGTTTGACTTCTGTTAGCTTTTGGTGTTGATGATTAAAAATGAATGGTTTGTGATGAAAGAAGTATGTGATGGTCCCACATTGAGCAATGAAAAGGTGCTGATCTTTACAGTGGACATTACAGAAGGAAAGATAAGCAATGTGGCCTGGTGCTTAAACAACCATTGGTGTCCAATTATGCAGTTATATGTATAAACAAAATCAGCTGTGTCACCTCCGTGCTTTGAGAAGAATTATTTTTGCCTCAGTCAGGAATTGCATAATGGAGACATCAGGTCACACAGATGAGCCCTTGTCTTCTTGCAACCATTCTTGTAAGGCATCCGGATTCTCAAAAGCAGCAGGAATATGAGCATATTCAAGGATGTAGGTATTGTACATGTGTACCAGGCACAAGTTCTAAGTGATACCAATTATCAAAGATCACTTGCACATTGATGGAGCAGAACCGTTATCTATTGAAGAATTTACTTGTGTTATGAAACAGTCTTTTCAATATGACATGCACTGTCTACCACTACCTGTCCCTGGGGTCGGCAGCAATGTTGCTGTATCCTGCTGCTGGGCTGCAGCACCGACCTTGTCATGGGGAAACAAGTTGAAGTGCTATGATTTGGCATAAATGGCATTTGTAACAACCTTAATACATTTGCAGGATACAAATTGAGAGATCCCACATTGGTGCCTCGTGGCTCTTTGGAAGGAACTAGTCACATAAAAGTTCAACACAGCTGGCATCTTGGCAGTCACCATGATAGAATGACCACCTACTCCTCCAGATGACAGGTCCCACTCCAGCAGCTGGTATCATTTTGTGACAGTGTCCCAGGACATCCTCAGTCTGCAGCGACACTCTACCTTGTTTATCTGAGAAAATGGCATCGAGGATGATAGTCTCTGGCCCTCTTGTACGTCCTGCACATTGAGGAGGAATCTTCCGATGGGACCTCTTCATGTAGGGGCTGCTCAGGTTCTGCTAGAGGTTGCTGCTGGTCCTGGGTTTTATGAAACATCGATTCCTTTTCCATTTCTCTGTGCCTGCCACAACAGCAAGCTAACCCCTGCTGTGGCTAGATCTATCAGTCACATTTACAATTAACCTGTGCGGGGAACATCAGAAACAGAACAGGCACTTAGTAATGTGAGCAGTCAGCATTCACATCACTCACAAATGATGGCTTTGTTGTTCCTCCATACAGTGAAGCATGGAGCACTCTGACACCGAGCGCCATGGAATGCCTGCTCAAGGAAGTTTGACATTGGATCCTATTCCAAGGGATGTAGCAGTAGTCGTATCAAAAAGAGAGAGTAGTAAATCGTAAGTTCTGCAATCCTTCTCTTCCCAGCCCCACATCATCCATTAAAGACAACAGACCATATGAGACAGTCTTGTGTTAGACTTAAAGATCAATTCCTTGGGATCAGTTCCTTGTCTGCTTGTTGCAGTTACCTCTGGATTAGTCTCCTGTCTTTCACAAGTGGAGCCTGCATTGTGTAAATGAATAAAACACTGATTCCATCCACTCCAGCTCAAGTTGCAACTATTTTCCATTTGAATGTCACATTTACAAATCGAGAGATGATAGAAGACAACATAGGTCACACTGGGCACCGTGAGTCTCAGGCTCAGCCCAGATGGGTTAATGGGCTGGGAGGTGGCAGATGGAGTTTAATTTAGATAAATATGATGTGTTGCATTTTCGTAACCAGGGCTTATACAATTAACAGTAAAGCCCTGGAGAGTGCTGTTGAACAAAGAGGCCTAGCAGTGCAGGTGTACAGTTCTTCAAAAGTGGAGTCGCAGGTAGACAGGATGATGAAGGAGGCATTTGGCACTCTTGCCTCCATTGGTCAGTGGATTGAGTATAGGAGTTGGGATGTCATGTTACAGCTATACATCAAATTGATGAGGCCGCTTTTAGAATACTGCATACAGCATTAGTAGAAAAGCTATTGTTAAGCTTGAAAGGGTTTAAAAGAGATTTGCAAAGACGTTGCTCGGATTGGAGGGTTTGAGCTATAGGGAGAGGCTGAATAGGCTAGGGTTATTTTCCATGGAGCATCAGAGGCTGAGGGGAAACCATATAAAGGTTTATAAAATCGTGAGGGGCATGGATACAGTAAATAAGCAAGGTCTTTTTACCCCACAACTGGGGAGTCCAAAACTAGAGAGCAAAAGTTTAAGGTGAGGGAGGAAAGATTTAAAAGGAAGCTGAGGGGAAGCTTTTTCACACAGATGGTGGTACTGTATGGAATGAGCTACCAGAGGAGTTGGTGGAGGCGAGTACATTTACATTTAAAAGGCATCTAGATGGGCACAAGAATAGGAAGGGTTTAGGAGGATATGGGCAAATGCTGGCAAATGGGATTAGATCAGATTGGGATATCTGGTCTGTGCAGATGAGTTGAACTGAAGGGTCTGCTTCCATGCTGTATGACTCTATGACTCTATATCAGGATTCCACCCATCCTCCTCTGGAACCTTCATGTCTCCTTCTACCTTGGGGTTGCCAAACAGCCCATTACTACTGGTCTCCCACATGTTGCCATTCAACACTTGGAATTACAACTGCAGGTTTCATCCTTACTCCGTGAGTCACTACGGTTTAGTCTTACCCACCATTATGATGCGCACTCACCTGTTGAAGCCACGGTGATGGTGGCCACCTATAATGTCCCCACCCAGGGTTTCCCATGTTCTCCCATGCTCTACTGGCTACCCCCATCATATGTTAAACTTCCCTTCACCCCACCCCATCATTCTTGTGCCTTCTGTATCTCAGTTTGCTGCCTCCTGAACAAGTGCCGAGACCACACCTCCCTACCACAACAGTGTCCGCTGATAGCCCCACCCGTGGTATCAGTACAATGACACCTAGAACGGACTGTGAAGCACTTGGACAGATAACCCGGACTGACCAGACCCCAAAGCACTCCCTGCGCAGCTCCATGACTGATGATACTCAATTTCCACAACTGATTATATTTGATCTGCAGGACTGCTCGTGACTCACTCTCAAGACTCCTGATCTCCCCAGATGATTGGCTGAAAGTGCTCAAGCCCCTTCTGGATTGTGAGTGGATGCTGGTCTAGCTGACTGTACTGGTAACCACTGTCTGATGACAGGCCCCACTAACTTGATTGAAAACTAGTTTCTTTAGACTTTCAGTCATGGCAGTTTGGTGGAAGCACATGTGGCATGTTTGTCAAATTGGCCACTGATGCATGCTGCAGGTGTAAGGTTGACATTGCACTGTACCGTACAATATTTTCTCTCTAACCCCTCGACTGATGACTGCTAACAACCATGAAAAGCTGCCTAGTTCTAGATCTGCACTAAACAGCAACAGCAAAACACAAGTCCTAAAAGTCTTTAAGGTCTGGCTGAAGGCGAATAGTGCAAAAAGGCAAGGCAAAGCAAGAATGCAGTGAACACCCAGACAAGCAATACTAAGAGAGTGAGCACCAAGAGAGTGAGCGGCCAGCTCTGAAATGCAGCCAGGTCGAATTCATGAAAGGGGTTCCTGTCCTTGTGCACAAAGTCTCCTTGCAGCAGCATCACAATGATAGGTGAGAAAGTGCAGCACTAAACTACAGAAACATAAAGTACGTGGTTCAGACACATTGATGTGGAGAGGCTGGTACTTACTGGATGCCAATGTCCATGAACATGGGGTGTGTGTGGCCAGGGCCCATGGAGTGTGCTGAGACCCTGGTGCCCAGGTTGGAGATTCAGAGTGACAAATGATGAGCTGGAATTGACAGTTACCTGTACTTATGTTCATGTCTGGAATTCTCAATATCTAGTTTCTATCTGGCAGGTGGGAGAATAGAAGATTGCGTATTATTGAAGGGAAATGAAGCCAAAATGAGGTTTCAATAAACAATAATCCATATTCATATCTCTTCAGTTGCTCATGAGCTGGAATCTCATCTTGACATCTAGGGTTTGGTTAGAAAATGTAACATTTTGGCCTTGATGGACACCTCACTTTATTTTCCCAAAACTCTCGCCATACCCAACATTGTTCAGGGGAACAGAAGAATCAACCTTCTATTTCCAACCCTGGTTGGACAAAATAAAAAGACTCTTACATTTTGACCAGTTCTGACCTCAAGTTTCCTGACCAGGAACCTTCTGTTCTGAAGCAGCAGGGAATGATCACAGCTAACAACAGAGAGAATCAGTATGGAAACTACAGTCCCTTATTTCAACAGGAGGTGCTTATATGTTCTCCAATAACTTTGAAAACTACAGGGAGAAGATGGGAAATAGAGGTAAGGTGAGTAGGATGGTAGGTGAGTGGGGAATAGGGTGGCAGGGGCACAGGGCATAGTGTGTCAGGTGGGCAATGCGTTAGGGTGGTAGGTGGGTAGAGGGGTATGTTGTCAGGAGTGTTAACATTAAATCTGGGGGTCAGGTCAAGGGTGAGACATTTCACATCTGGCAGGATCAGGAGTGGTTGGATTGGGTAGTATTGAGTTGGGGTGGAGTTGAGTCAGGATCCATCAGGTCATGAGGGGAGGGGTGTCAGGGCGGAGGGAGTTGTTGGTCTGGGGAGGAGTCTAGTAAGGTCAGTTTGGGCTGAAGTGATAGGTTGTGAAGCAAATGTCAGGCCAGTGATATTGGGTCAGTTTTCGGGTGGGTCCAGTGGAGAAGTAGGGAAAATATTTGAGTCAATTATAAAGGATGTTATAACAGGACACTTAGAAAATACTAACAAGAAATCCACATGAATTTATGAAAGGGAAATCATGCTGGAAAAACCTACTGGAGTTTTACGAATATGAAACAAGAATAGATAAGGGAAAACTAGTCGATATGGCGGATTTGGAATTTCAGAAAACTTTTGACAAAGTCCCGCAGTAAAGGCTATTCTGTAAAATCAAAACTCGTGGGATTGGGAGTAATATACCATCATGGATTGAGAATTAGTTAACAGACTAGAAACAAAGGGTAGGAATAAATGGGTCATTTCTACAATGGAAGATGATAACAAGTAAGATACTTGGGTCCCAGCTATGCACAAGATATATATATCCATGATTTGGAAGAGGGAATTAAACTTATGACACAAAACAAGGCAGGAGAGGGAATGTTGAGGATAGTGTAAAGAAGCTGCAAGCCAACTTAGACAAGTTGAGTGAGTGAGCAAAAATATGGCAGATGCAGTATAATACGGATAAATGTGAAGTTGTCCGCTTTGGTAGGAGAAACAGAATGACAGAGTATTACTTCAATACTGATAGTTTTGGAAAGTGTTATAGACTTGTGATGCAGGGAAGACTATCATTCACTTCAACAAATTTGTATCTTCATGGGTATTCAGCCTAGAAGTTTGTACCAAAGCAATGAACTGCTCCTATTTCTTGCCTGAGGCTGTTGGATCACATGGACACTGCATCTATCAGAAAAATCAGAAGAGGTGCCTGTAGGGGGCTGGGCCCATTTTTTATTTATTTAAATTAATGGACAGAATACTATGCAAGGTTCTGTTTGGGACACTGTAAACACCTTCTGATTTGCCTGCATTCTCTGCCAAAAGGCATCCAATACCTTGAGACAAAAAGACCAGGCAATGATATTCTATCCCTGTGGCTATACACCACTAGCTATTGTTTGTTTTCTTTACTGTTGTCCCACACCTCTTCTATAATTCCACTCAGCTAATCCATTTATATCCCTGAATCTTTTAGCTTCCATGTCCTGTCGACATATTATTCATGTCAAGGTCACATTGCTCATTCTTCTTCTTTCATGTCAAGACCTTGCATTTCCCAATTGTCAGTCTAAGCTTCTAATCTATTCAGACCTCTGTATATTTGATTTGCCGTTTCTGCCCTTTGCAGCTTGTGGCTTCATTTGTTTGCATTGTCATACTTGGAGAGCTCAATTTCACACCCCCGTTCCTACTTCTGGAACATTTACAAAAAAATAGAAATGGTAATGGTTCTAGCAGTAACCCCTCTCTAATTTTATTCCAAAGTAACACTGTGCAGAAATACTCTTTGATCCTTCTGACTTAGCCAGTTTCAGCTCCAGCTCAGAAGCTGCCCGTCCATGACATTTGCTTTGTTCGTTCAGAAGATATAGTCCACTCTGGCTGGGCCGGTACTTCTCGAGCGAAATTTGAGATCACAATAACGTTCTTACGGTCAAGAGATAACAAGGTGTGGAGCTGGATGAACACATCAGGCCAAGTAGCATCATAGGAGCAGGAAGGCTTGGCGTTTCGGGCCTAGACCCTTCATCAGAAATGGGGGAGGGGAAGAGGGTTCTGAAATAAATAGGGAGAGAGGGGGAGGCGGATAGAAGATGGATAGAGGAGAGGATAGGTGGAGAGGAGATCCCCTGAGGTTTGTCCGGAGGCAGGAGATTCTTACGGTCATCTTGCTTCACAAAAAACGCCAGGGGTGTCATCTACTGCTTCAGTGGCAACAAGTGTGAGAGCTGCAGCACCAGCAGGAGTTAACACCAGCTACAAAACAGCGTGCACAGCCATGACTGCAAGGCTTTGACATGAAAAAAGAAGAATGAGCAATGTGACCTTGAATAATAATAATAAATTGACAGGCGAGTGCAATATTCAGGGTCGCACCCGCCCTCCCCTTTAAAGAAAAGACCAACTGAGGAGCATTCAACCCGAGGAAGACATCCCAGGTCTGTGACAGCCTACCTGATGTCACTAGTCTAATTATGCTGTCTCTCTCGCTTTCTCTCCACAGCCATGTAGTCTCCTGTTGTCTTGATGATCATGAGTTGCCTGTATGAGGTCCACTATTTGGCTGCCCCAATACCCTCTCATTGAAGTAAAAGGACAGGTGCAGATCTGTGCACTAGTTCTGTAACTTTCTCTGCACTGCCCAAAATGCTAGGTACATGGTTCACCGTTTTATTTTATTCACATGTCGGATGTGGTCGTCACTGGCTAGACCAGCATTTATTGCCCAGAGGGCAGTTAAGAGTCAACATTTTGTGGATTCACATTTAAGCCAGACCAGGGAAGAATGGCACATTTCTTTCTCTAAAAGGGCATTAGTGAACCAAATTATTGACAAATCTACAATGGTTTCATGGACATCACTAGATGCTTAACTCCACCAACTGCTATGGCGAGGTTTGAACCCAGGTTTCCAAAACATTACCTGAGTCCTGGATTAAGATTAAAGCAACAATACTACTCAGCCATCATTCCCCTCGCGGAGAGGGATAGTGTATGCACACACACACACACACACACACACACACACACACACACCATCATAGACGAAGATGCTATACAGCTTTTACTTCACACAACCATTTAGGGACTGGCAGAGAAATGAAACTATATCAATGCTAAAATGTTCATATATTTGCATGCTTTATTTATATTGAATGGATTACTTCATTCTTTGCCTATCTAGGTATAGATCCAACACTGACAGCTGGGGTGGGGGAAGCTTGCTGAAAGGTACATCATGGTAATCACCAAAACTCTGGTAGTCTCTATGGTGGTCTTGAGGCCCAAAAGGTTGATGAGAGTCTCCTGCACAGATGGAAGTGCACCCTCTTCAGCCTGATTTGTTGGAGGCATTGGGGAGGTGGGCGGGCAGGATACCTCATACATGTCCTGAGATGTAGATCCTGGAGTGACACCCTACTCCCTGTGGGTACCTGCTGGCACCACATTGTCTCTTCAAGTAGCAGCAATATCTGGAGTGAGTTTGAGGTGCCTCATTTCCCCTCTCCCCTTGGCATTGATGCTGAGTAACTACCCATGACTGGAGTAATGAAGTGCTGGTTTGGACTGATATCTAGCAGCCGCTGCGTCCTGCGCTCATCCTGGGTCCCCAGGGTGGATGTCACCCTTTCCGTACAGGCAGCTAGTGCACGCTTGCTGGAGCCACCACCGCAGACAAAAGATAGATGGTTCCATTTGTCACTCTGGTCTAGCCAGGGCTTTTACCATCACTGCTTATTGCTTCCTTGTTTGTCAGTGCAGATTGATCATGTCTGTTACAGCTGAATACTCAGGCACACCTTCTGCATGGAGCTGAGCTGATGGCTGTCTCCTGACGTCTTCTGAGTATCAGAGACCTCAGGCTTTTCATCCTCCTCCAGCTAGACAGACAAGTCAGTGATGTGCTCACCAGATCATATCCCTGGGTGCACTCTAGCTTCAACTACCCACTGATCTGAAAGTCTCTGGGCTGCTGGAGGATGCAGGAAAAGGTCTTGCCAGTGTATCCTCTGAAGTATCATAGGTTCATCCTCAAAGGTGCTGGTGCTGGCGAGCCTCTGGGACCTCTTCCATCTCACTTTCCATTTTGTGCCTTTGTGATATAGCTGAATGCTGGAAGTGTGATACCTTTAAGAGGCATTCATCTCCTTTAGCAACCTGGGTCCAGGTTGCATGGGTCTGATGGGAGACCTTCTTTTGCTGCTCAAAAGGGAAAAGCACCTCCTCTCTGGGCTGGAAGTCCTGGGGAAGATGATCAAGTGAAGTATCACTAAAACAGAGAGCCACATTTTGATGCTGGACAGACATATCCGAGATGGGTGGCAGCAAAGACCTCGGCCTATTCTGGAGATCCCGGTTTGTGGTGAGTGAAGTCTGCTGGGTGGTCTTTCAATATATTAGCAAAGCTTTCAACCCTGGGAGCTCCAGGCACAAGTAAGAACTTCTACTCACCATCTGCACGCTATTCGCTGCTTAACTCGCAAAAATGCTGACTTGAGCATGAAAAGATCAGATGATCATAAGACCATAAGACCATAAGACCATAAGACATAGGAGTGGAAGTAAGGCCATTCGGCCCATCGAGTCCACTCCGCCACTTAATCATAGCTGATGGGCATTTGAACTCCACTTACTGCACTCTCCCCATAGCCCTTGATTCCTTGCCAAATCAAGAATTTATCAATCTCTGTCTTGAAGACATTCAACGTCCCGGCCTCCACAGGCCCACCACTCTCTGGCTGAAGAAATGTCTCTTCATTTCTGTTCTAAATTGACCCCCTCTAATTCTAAGGCTGTGCCCACGGGTACTAGTATCCCCACCTAACAGAAACAACTTCCCAGCGTCCACCCTTTCTAAGCCATGCATTATCTTGTAAGTTTCTATTAGATCTCCCTTCAATCTTCTAAACTCTAATGAATACAATCCCAGGATCCTCAGCCGTTCATCGTATGTTAGGCCTACCATTCCAGGGATCATCCGTGTGAATCTCCGCTGGACATGCTCCAGTGCCAGTATGTCCTTCCTGAGGTGTGGGGCCCAAAATTGGACACAGTTTTCTAAATGGGGCCTAACTAGAGCTTTATAAAGTCTCAGAAGCAAATCGCTGCTTTTATATTCCAACCCTCTTGAGATAAATGACAACATTCTATTTGCTTTCTTAATCACGGACTCAACCTGCAAGTTAATCTTTAGAGAATCCTGGACTAGCACTCCCAGATCCCTTTGTACTTCGGCTTTATGAATTTTCTCACCGTTCAGAAAATAGTCCATGCCTGTATTCTTTTTTCCAAAGTGCAAGACCTCGCATTTGGTCACGTTGAATTTCATCAGCCATTTCCTGGACCACTCTCCTAAACTGTCTAAATCATACTGCAGCCTCCCCACCTCCTCCGTACTACCTGCCTGTCCACCTAACTTCGTATCATTGGCAAACTTCGCCAGAATGCCCCCAGTCCCTTCATCCAGATCATTAATATATAAAGTGAACAGCTGCGGCCCCAACACTGAACCCTGTGGGACACCACTTGTCGCCGGTTGCCTTTTATCCCAACTCTCTGCCTTCTGTCAGACAGCCAATCCTCAATCCATGCCAGTAACTCACCTCGAACACCATGGGCCCTCACCTTACTCAGCAGCCTCCCGTGAGGCACCTTATCAAAGGCCTTTTGGAAGTCTAGATAGATAACATGCACTGGGTTTCCCTGGTCTAACCTACTTGTTACCTCCTCAAAGAATTCTAACAGGTTTGTCAGGCACGACCTCCCCTTACTAAATCCATGCTGACTTGTTCTAATCCGACCCTGCACTTCGAAGAATTTAGAAATCTCATCCTTAACGATGGATTCTAGAATTTTACCAACAACTGAGGTTAGGCTAATCGGCCTATAATTTTCCATCTTTTGTCTTGATCCTTTCTTAAACAAGGGGTTACAACAGCAATTTTCCAATCATCTGGGACTTCTCTTGACTCCAGTGACTGATCACATGAGAATGTTCTATATAAGTCGTGGCAGATGTGTTGCCATCTACAACATCTGTTGTCGTACTTTAACTCCATTATGGGAAGTCACAGCCATAAACTCCGCGTATCTCTCCATCGCTGCTGCCTGATCGATGAATATTTGCAGCAATTTTCCCTACTGTTTTGCACCTTTAATTTTTACTTAATGTCATGAGCATTACAGTTAATTACATAAACAACTCCAGCCTGATTGATTTATCAGCTTATTTATGATACTTGACAGTAAATAAATGTTCAGGACTCAGAGAGGACTCTGCACGTGTAGACTTATAAAAAACATTTACAAAACAACTCTGCAAATCTTTATGAAGTTCCCAGGAGGTACAAGTAACTCTGGAGCTATACTAATATTTCTTCCGCATGTGAGCTAGAAATGGTCATATAACTGCATCAAGAGTGGGAAAGACAATTTATTGTCATTCTGACATCTGAGTTATGATAGCAGTAATCCTTTAGTTAACGTTCAGAAGTACCATAAGAATAATTTAATGCTATTATTTGCTTCCAATCCTCACTGGTCCAGTAAAGATACTTCAAATTGTTGTTACTTTCATCTAATAATTTAGATCTAACTTCCAGAACTGTAAGCATCAGTCGATAGAGATTGACCAGATTTATTGAACAAATAAGGGTTATCTTATACCGATAAAGGGAGAAAAGATTTTAAAATGACAAGGTAGTAGGAAGGCAAGCAACTGAAAGTTCATTCATAGCAAGGCAAGCTCAAAATTAAGTTTCAACTTAATCGTTCCCTTTTAGATCTTGTTATTTTGTCGATTTATATTTTACTCCCACTTTACCTTTGCTGTCCATGTGCTTTTAATAATTGCATTAGTCATGGTAGACATTCATCAATGTCGTCTAGCCACAGAGCCCTCTCTATGCAATGGCTGATCTAAGCAAAATTGGACTGTGGATAGTTCTGGCACTACAGCAGCTGGTTGTAAAGAAAAGTGGCAGGGGTCTGCACTTGAGATAGTAGGAACTGCCGATGCTGGAGAATCTCAGATAAAACGTTGTGGAGCTGGATGAACACAGCAGGCCAAGCAGCATCAGAGGAGCAGGAAAGTTGACGTTTCGGGTCGAGACCCTTCTTCAGAAATGGGGGAGGAGAAGGAGATTCTGAAATAAATAGGGAGAGAGGGAGAGGCAGATAGAAGATGGATAAAGGAGAAGATAGGTTGAGAGGAGACAGACAGGTCAAAGAGGCGGTGTTAGAACCAGTGAAGGTGAATGTAGGTGGGGATTTAGGTGGGGGATAGGTCAGTCTAGGGAGGACGGACAGGTCAAGGAGGCGGGATGAGGTTAGTGTGCAGGAGATGGGGGTGCAGCTTGAGGTGGGAGGAATGGTTAGGGAGGCGGGGACGAGCTGGGCTGGTTTTGGGATGTCGTTGGGGGAGGGGAGATTTTGAAACTTGTGAAGTCCACACTGATATCCTTGGGTTGCAGGGTTCCCAAGGGAAATATGAGATGCTGTTCCTGCAGCTTTCGGGTGGCATCATTGTGGCAATGCAGGAGGCCCAGGATGGACATGTCATCCGAGGAGTGGGGGGCCAAGTTGAAATGGTTCGCAACTGGGAGGTGTAGTTGTTTGTTGCGAACTGAGCGTAGAGGAGGTCACAACGGGAACAGCGGATACAGTATACCACATTAGCAGATGTGCAGATGAACATCTGTTTGATGCGGAATGTCTTCTTGGGGCCTGGGATGGGGGTGAGGGGGGAGGTGTAGGGGCAGGTGTAGCATTTGCTTCAGTTGCAGGTAAAAGTGCCAGGGGTGGTAGGGCTGGAGGGGAGTGTGGAGTGGACAAGGGAGTCACGGAGAGAGTGGTCCCTCCGGAAAGCAGATAAGAGTGGGGAGGGAAAAATGTCTTTAGTAGCGGGGTCAGATTGCAGATGGCGGAAATGTCGGAGGATGATGCATTGGATTCGGAGGTTGCTGGGGTGTTACGTGAGGACGAGAGGGATACTGTTTTGGTTGTTATAGCGGGTAGGGGGTGTGGGGGATGAGTTGTGGGAAATGCGGGAGACACGGTCAAGGGCATTTTTGATCACTGTGGAGGGGAAGTTGCGGTCCTTGAAAAACAAGGACATCTGGGATGTTCAGGAGTGGAATGTCTCATCTCAGGAGCATATGCAGCGGAGGCGAAGGAATTGGGAATAGGGGATGGCCTTTTTACAGGAAGGTGGGTGGGACGAGGTGTATTCTAGGTAGTTGTGGGAGTCAGTAGGCTTAAAATGGATATCAGTTTCCAGGTGGAGGCCAGAAATGGAGACAGAGAGGCCCAGGAAGGAGAGGGAGGTATTAGAGATGGTCCAGGTAAACTTAAGGTTGAGGTGGAAGGTGTTGGTGAAGTGGATGAACTGTTCGAGCTCCTCATGGGAGCACGAGGCAGCGCCGAAACAGTCATCAATGTAACAGAGGAAGAGATGGGGGATAGGACCAGAGTAGTTTTGGAAGAGGGATTGTTCCACGTATCCTACAAAGAGGCAGGCATAGCTTGGGCCCATGCGGGTACCCATGGCCACCCCTTTGTCTGTAGGGAGTGGGAGGAATTGAAAGAGAAGTTGTTGGGGGTGAGGACGAGTTCAGCTAAGCGGATGAGGGTGTCAGTGGAGGAGGACTGGTCAGGCCTGCGGGACAGGAAGAAGCAGAGGGCCTTTAGGCCATCAGCATGGGGAATGCAGGTGTATAGAGACTGGACGTCCATGGTTAAAATGAGATGTTGGGGACCGGGGAATTGGAAATTCTGGAGGAGGTGAAGAGTGTGGGTGGTGTCACGGTCATAGGTAGGGAGTTCCTGGACCAAAGGGGAGAAAATGGAGTCCAGATAGGTGGAAATAACTTCAGTGGGGCAGGAGCAGGTGGAGACAATGTGTCGACCAGGGCAGTCAGGTATGTGGATTTTGGGAAGGAGATAAAAGCAGGCGGTGCGGGGTTGGGGAATGATGAGGTTAGAGGCTGTGGGTGGGAGGTCACCTGAGGTAATGAGGTTGTGGCTGGTTTGGAGTCTGCACCTGACAATTTTCAGTCATCATGTTTTGGAGGTTGTGCATGTTGTTTTCCCAAGTGTGTACAGGAAGCATGAAGAGTGAGTACATTGGGATGTTAGTTCATGTTTGACATCGATTTAGCATCCACTCTGACTTCCTGCTCCTCACTGAATCATGCAGTCATCATGGCACAGAAGGAGGCCATTCAGCCGCTTGGGTCCATGCCAACTCTATGTAGTGCAACCTCATCAGTCCCATTTCCCCTCTTTATCCTTGAGGCCCTACAAGATTATTTGCTTCAAGTGCCAATCCAATTTCTTTTTGATCAGCTCCAGTTACACCATCCTCATAAACCATGAGAGAAGTACTGGTCAGAGGAGGTGGCTGAGGAAAGAACTATCCAGAGCTTCTACATTGCATCTGATTGGAGGATGA
Source organism: Ginglymostoma cirratum (assembly GCA_024137785.1). Lineage (NCBI taxonomy): Eukaryota > Metazoa > Chordata > Chondrichthyes > Orectolobiformes > Ginglymostomatidae > Ginglymostoma > Ginglymostoma cirratum. Next base: position 32,026,801 of record JAHRHZ010000133.1, on the reverse strand, counting down.
CAGCGAAGCGGGATTTCAAAAGACAGAAAAGGCAGCAACACATTGGCACGCTGCATGAATTCAGCCAAGCTGAGTTGGTGAGTGTGTTGTAATGTGTTTGGCTGACATGCTTGTCATATTGAATATATGACACCAATGTGTTAGATGTCTAACTCTGGGGAGTCATGATGGTTATTTCTGGAACATTGAAACTAAGACAGCTTGAGTGGTTTCTGGCTTAACAGCCATTTCCATTAACACAGGACTTCAAATAAGTTCATGCCGCCATCTGAAATCAATAAACTCAAGTGGAACACGTTCCAATACCATCCCTGAATGGTGAGCCAATGGTTGACTGAAAGCATCACCAACTGCAACCTGGTCACTGCCCCAAGTGGTGATATGCCAGGTTTCAAACTTCCACTGAACATATGGACACCCCTAAACCAGTTAAGAATGGACTTGGGAAGATGCGGCCATAAGTGGAATGTGAGGAACAGTTCAAATTGTACCTGGAGCCATCCAAGCCTGACTTCACCCATGAACTGCTGTCCTGAGAAATCCATTCCTGGTGTATCAAAACTATTCACACTGAAGCTGAAGCTGTCAAATGGATTGTGAACCTCAACATCAAACTATTTGTACTTCAGCAGACATATGGTTTTTAAAAATGGCTTTAATGTGTTCTTCACTCAGCATATAAAGAAAGTGGCACCAACCTTCTGTAAATTGGGATGTGAGGAATTATAGCTAGAGCTTTCTAATGCAGGAAAATGAGTGGAATGTCATGTTTCAGCTTTTTGAGACTTTGGTTAGGCCACACTTAGGGTATTGCATTCAATTCTGGTTGCCACATTACAGGAAGGATGTGGAGGCTTTGCATATGGTGCAGGAAAGGTTTACCAGAATGCTGCCTGGATTATGGCACATGAGCTATAAGACGAGGTTGGAAAAACTCGGATTGTTTGCTCTGGTGTGGCAGAGGCTGAAGGAGGCTTGAAAGAAGTCTATAAAATTATGAGATGCAAAAATAGGGTTGACAGTCAGAATCTTTTTCCCAGAGTTGAAATGTCTGATACAAGGAGGCATGCATTTAAGATGAGAGGGGGAAAGTTCAAGGAGATGTGAGGGGCAAGTTTTCTTTTACACAAAGAGTGGTAGGAGTCTGGAATGCATTGCCAGGGGTAGTGGTGGAGGCAAATACAATAGGAGCCTTTAAGAGACTTTTAGATAAGCACACAAATATGCAAGAAATGGAGGGATATGGACAAAGCGCAGGCAGAAGGGATTCATTTAACTTGGCGTCATGTTTGGCACAACATTGTGGGCCTGCTCCTGTCCTGTACTGTTATATGTTCTATATTCAATGTTCTATGAAAACATAGATGATATGGATACAAGGAGATTAACTTAAACCAGTTACAAAAGGTTTAAGTACTGAGTGAACTCTCATGGATGATCACATAGTACTGTTAATGAGCACTTTTTGAAAAATAATTGCATTGTAAATTTGCTTAAGGATAAGTTTGAACAGTTTAAAATGCACTAAGATGATTAACAACTCTCTGGAACTCAACAGCTGATGGATCAAGAATATGTGATTTGAACAATGCATCTGGTCAAGGTTAAAGAATGCATACTGCCTTGTTCGATTGATATCATGGAATTTGTTCAAGGATCAGCAAGAAAGTTAAATGAAATTTATCTCCTTGGAAGTATTACCTGTGATTATTCACCTTGTTCAGCAGAATGAGTTTTAGATTGTGAGCAATATAAGAAGACATCCATGTAAGGAAATATATCTATGATGAAGGATTATAGAAGCGTTATTTGCTTTACGCAAAACCCTAAGAAATTAATAGGATTCATTTTTGTCTAAAAGGACAATACTTAATTACACATGGACACATATTCAAACTTCTGTCTTTTCATAGCAATAGGAAAATCCTGATAAGCAAAGCAAAGTCCCAAAAATGGCAAACCAGCATTTTTTTTCCTTTGTGCACACTGTCAGGCAAGGCAACACAATGCAGGATTTGATAAAACGAGTTTATATTGATGCTCCTATCTCATTGGAATTAAAACATTGTCATATCTTAAAAAGCAGACTCCTATCTAAAGGAAATAATCAACAAGAATACTCACGGGTTGGCTTTCCAAGAACAAATGAAACCCACCTAATATAGAATTTCAAATGTATATACATTCATTAGAATCAAAAAGTTGGCCTCAAGAAGAAATTAAAAACTAAATTTTGAATGTAAAGAAGCTTAACCTAATTATAAATGAGGTAGCAAACCTATAAGCAAGGAATTAGCTATGCAGTCTCAAAAATCCAATATTTTGAGAACAGACAGAAGATTGTCAGATTGGCTTAACTCAGTAGGGAGTCTCAAGATAAGGATTGGATGTTGAGGCTCAGTGAAAATAGTTCGCTCCCTAACTGGGGCAGAGTAATGTCACTAGCTCTGGAGACATCTCTTGGGAAATTAAGGTAAATGCTACTTTAATGATTGATGGATATCCACATAAAATATTTTACAGTAATAATAAGTAAAATTTAAATTTTCACTATTAAATTCCAGATTCTCTATTAGAAATATGATAATATTTTCTCTCTACTTCTTCAAACCTATTTAATGAGGCAGGTGATTGCTTCCACCTAACTTTGAGTCATATTTTAATAAACTATGAATGTAAATGGGCATGAATACATGTAAATGGATATGATACAGTTGGATTGCAAAATGACCAGGGATGGGAACTGAACATTACAGGTTTTCAATACTTAGGAAGGACAGATGAAAGGAAAAGGTGGCAGAGTTGAATTACTGGTTAAAGAGAACATAAACAAAATATTGAAGAAAGATATTAGCTCAGGCAATGTAGTATGTATGGATGATCTGAGAAATACCAAGGAGCAAAAACACATTAGCGGGGATACAAAGAACAAAAAAAAATACAGCACAGGAACAGGCCCTTCGGCCCACCAAGCCTGCGCCGATCCAGATCCTCTATCTAAACCTGTCACCTATTTTCCAAGGATCTGTATCCCTCTGCTCTCTGCCCATTCATGTATCTGTCCAGATACATCTTCGATGATGCTATCGTGCCCTCCTCTACCACCTCCGCTGGCAACGCTTTCCAGGCACCCACCACCCTCTGCGTAAAGAATTTTCCACGCATATCTCCCTTGAACTTTTCCCCTTTCACCTTGAAATCGTGACCCCTAGTAACTGAGTCCCCCACTCTGGGAAAAAGCTTCTTGCTATCGAAGGGACGGTATATAAAAGACCAAACTATAGTCGCAATGTTGCAAAGGATATCAAACTGAAAATCAGAGACGTGTGCAAAAAAGGAATATATGTAAATATGAGTGAATTTAATCTGCACATAGATTGGATAAATTAAATGACTCACAATATCATAGAGAAGGAATTCCTGGAGTGTATATGAGATGGCTTTCTGAACCAATACTTTGCAGAACACACTAGGGAACATGGCATCTTATACCGAATACTATGCAAGGAAAAAGGAAGGGAAGTTAAAGATAGAATAAGATAGTATGAGGGAAGTTAGAGATAGTATTAGATGCAAAAAAGAAAGGCATACAAATTGGAAGGAAAATCAATAGATCTAGGGATAGGAGACAGTTTAGAAGTCAGCAAAACAGACTGAGGGATTGATTAAGAAGGGGAAAATAGAGTATTAGAGTGATCTTGCAAAGAACATATTGACTGACTGTAAAAGTTTCTATAGGTATGTAAAAAGAAAATGTTGGTGAAAACTAATGCAGATCTTTTGCAGTCTGCAATGAGGAAATTTATAAGGGGAACGAAGAAATGGATGTCAAACTAAATTCATATTTCCCTTCCATTTTCTCAAAGGAGGACACAAATAACTTCCCAGAAAATGAAAGGGAACACAGGGTTTAGTGAAAGGGGGCAAATGAAGCAAATGCGTATTGGTAGAGAGCTGGCATTGGAGGAATTAATGGGATTGAAGGCAGATAAATCCCTAGGGTCTGAAAACCTGCATTCCAGCGTACTTAAGGAGGTGGCCCTAGAAAAAGTGGATGCATTGGTGGTAGATGGTCATCTTCCAAGATTCTTTAGACTCTGGAACAGTTTCTAAAAATTGGAGGGTAACAAATGTCGTCTTTATAATTGATTATGTTAATTTCACTGTTTATGGCATTGACCTTTTTTCTTGTATTATGCTTATCTTTAAAGTCTGTCTACTGCCTTCTCCTTTTCACATTCCCTAAATAAGTCTATTGTTTAGAACCAGGGATCTGGGGGTGATTCCAACAACCTAAAATCAGCAAATTACTGAGTGCAAACCAGAACCCTACAAAAGGCAGAACTAACGTATGAAGAGAGATCGAGTCGGTTAGGATTGTATTCACTGGAGTTTAGAAGAATGAGGAAAGATCCTGTCGAAATCTATAAAATTCAAACAGCACTAGACTAGTTAGATGCAGGAAGGATGCACTCAATGGTGGGGGAGCCCCAAATCGGGAGCCATTGTTTAAGGATAAAGGGTACACCTTTTCGACTTGAGATGAGGAGAAACTTCTTCATCCAGAGAGTGGTGAATCTGTGGAATTCCTTGCCACAGAAAGTTGTTGATGGCAATGTTTTCAAGAAGCAGGTAAATATAGCTCTTGTGGCTAAAGGGACAAGGGGGAGGGTGGGATTAAGGTATTGAGCTCGATGATCAGCCATAATCATACTGAATGTTAGAACTGGCTCGAGAGTCAAATGGCCTATTCCTGTTCCTACCTTCTACGGTTCTATTAAATTTCTATACAATTTATATTGTCTCATCTTGTGTTCTGTGTCACTCACTCGAGAACCCACATCCTTACCCCTGGTGAGGGACGACATTACTACATTACAGCTCCAAGACCGTACTAACGTCTAAGTTTTTACAATCTGTTTAAAACTTCCTTGATCGGTTAATTGGGGCTTGGCGATACACTTGGCTAGCTCGGTTTCTTTTGAGAGAAATGTATCAATTCTTCAGCACAATCTAACAACTTTGGGGCCCGTCATTCTCAATCTAAAGTTGAGAGGAATTGACAGAGAGAGATAATCCTGATCTGAAATTGCTCCAAAAAGTGGCCAGGATTATAATCCAGCACTGATGAAAGAACTAATTTTCACATTGAAAGGGAAATGTTTGACCTGTGACATTTCTTCCTTGCTCCACATTTTCTTATTGGAGAGGCACAAGTTATTTAATACTACCTTGATATAAATCAAATGGAGAACAAATATGTGGTGCAGAGTTTTGACAGGAGTCAGTGTTTGTATTTTTTTTAGATGTCATATTCCATTAGAATGAGAAAGTGTAAAACATGCTGAATTATAGGCAAAAGTTCTACAACTTCATTTAAATTCTTAAACAAACTAACTTTATGTAGGACTCTACGGACATGTGAACTGTTGAATGGTAACACACCTCATCAATGGATCATGTAAGATTAGCACCATTAAACCCAAGTTGTACTTCTTAAAAAATAAGTGCATGGGGTGCAAAACCCCAAAACACACTGGTGAGAAACCAATGCAGACAACAGACTCTAAATGTCCTTGTCAGTGCTAGGAAGCAAAGAAATCTCATGGATATAGACAGTGCCCAATTTTTTAAAGAGAATGCTTTATCTGTGACACAATAGATCACATACAGAAAATGTGTTGAATATGGGTATAGTCACAGAAAAATAAAAAGTTGAGAGCTGCCTAAAGCATCACTGTATGCCATCTTGGTGAAAGAATTTGTCTGGACTTTACATGCATGCACCATGTTATCAGTATGCCTCTAATGTTGATTTGATGCAAGAGCAACTATGTTGGATCTCACTGTACTAATTAATAACCTCCCTTTGTATCTCCACAACTGAATATGCATTTAGCTTCACAAAGAATCCTCCAATTGGCTGCTTTTGCTTCTACATCCTGCCCTACAAAGGAAGTGCATCAATGATTGTGTTTTGGTGATGTGACTACATCAGTTGAGAGGCTGGCAGTGTGCACAAGCTGTGAGCTCTGTGTGTGAGGCTTACAGCTGTGTGGAGTGTGTGAGACAAGGCTATGAATGTTTGGCATGAGCGATGATTGATGGAGATGGTTGGTAGGTGACAGAAGTTAGTAGAGGGACTGGAGCAGTGTTGAAGCTGATAGTGCAGTTGGTAGGATATGTGACGATGACTTCAGTGACTTTGACCACTTGTGTGAGGTAACAGAACTTCTTCTAGCAATATATTCAAGTCCACAGGGCTGGACCATATGTATTGTCTGCAATGGTTAGCCCTTATTGCCTTTTAGTATCAATCTGGAGGGCATTCTGAACACTGAGAGAAAAGGACTCCTGCACTGAAGAACACTGGTGTTCATTCTATAGCCCGTAGACATATTATATTTGGATTTCCAGAAGCCATTTGACAAGGTGCATCATAAAAGCTTATTGCACAAAGTAGGAGCTCCTGGTGTAAGAATTACATATTAACATTGATAAAAGATTGGCTAGCTGGCAGGAAACAGAGTATGCACACAAAGTCCTATCCTGATTGACAGGGTGTGTTAACAAGAATCCTACTTGATTCTGTGCTAGGGCCTTAACTTTTTAAATTTGCATCAATGCTGGTGGAGAAAATGAAAGATAGCGGAAGATGACACAAGGATAGGTAGAAAGCAATGTTGTGAAGAGGACATAAGGGGGTTGCAGAAGGATATGGATATGGGGAGGTGATAGCATAGTTGTATTAGTGCTGGACTGTAATGTTAGAGACCCAGGTAATCTTCTGGAGACCCAGGTTTGATTTCCAATAAAAATCTGGGAATTAAGAGTCTAACGGTAACCATGAATCCATTGCTAATTGTTGGAAATCTGGTTCACTAATGCCCTTTAAGGAAGGAAATCTGCCATCTTTACCTGGTCTGGCTTACATTTGACTCCACACCCACAGCAATGACTCTAAACTGCCCTCTGGACAATTAAGGATTGGCAATAAATGTTAACCTAGCCAGCAACATCCTCGTCCCGTGAATCAATCTAAAACATGTTGAATGAGTGGGCAAAAATCAGACAGTGTAGTATAATGTGGGAAAATATGAAATTGTTCACTTTGACAGGAAACATAAAAAAGATTTTTACTTAAATAGAGATCAACTACAACATTCCAAGATATATATAGATCTCAATGCTCTAATGCATGAGTCACAAAATATTCGTATGCAAGATAATGTCACCATAGTCCATAGAGATTATTAGGCTGCTCTGTCTTTAGAGAGAAATGACTGGTTGTGGTTTAACTTGAGGGTCAACATGCCATAGATGAGGGGAGAGGTAGAGAAGGACAGTCCTTCGTGGTAACCTCAGCCAACTGAGCTAACCAAACCCCTTCTGTCTTATAGGGAAAAGTGGGACAGATTGAGGATAAAATAAAGAACTGCGGATGCTGGAAATCTGAAACAAAAACAGTAATTTCTGGAGAAACTCAGCAGATCTGGCAGCATCTCCTGAACTGCTCTGAAAAAAGTTCATTGAACCGAAAAGTTAACTCTGCTTGCTCTCTACAGATGCTGTTAGACTTGATGAGTTTCTCCAGCAATTTCTGTTTTTGGATAGATTGGGCTTGTTTCCATTGAATTTTAGAAGAGTGAATGTTGACTTGATTGAAGTGTAGAAGATCCTGAATGGTCTTGAGAAGATGGACACGGAAATGACATTTCTCCTTGTTTCCCCTAGTCCAGAACAAGGGTGCATTGTTTACATATGAATGTCACTCTTTTAGGACAAAGATGAGAAAAAAGTATTTTTCTCAGAGGGTTATGTGGTTTGAAACTCTCCGCCTCAGAAGCAGGTGGAGATGGGAATATTGAATATTTTCAAAGGGCATGTTGATAGATTCTTATTAAGCTATGGTATCAGAGGTTAGGTAGGAATGTGGAATTTGAAATACAAACAGATCAGCCATGATCTTATTAAATAGCAGAGAGCAGGCTCAAGGAGCTGAACAGGTAGTTCTGCCCCAATACATAGTTTTGGACACATATAGCATAAGTTTTCAATGTTCTCTCTGGTCTTCAAACTCTGCATCACAACTTCAGCCACTTCTGTAACCAAAGTACATTTAATTTTTAAGAAGTACAACCTGGGTGTGCACCCCAAAAATTAAATGAAACGTCCCATCTTAGATTTGATCTGTGCTGTCTCTGGATGTTGGCCTGACTCAACATCTGAATGGCTTTCTTTAGAGCCTTTCTTTTTACTGTAAATCTGAAAAAGATTCAGCAGTAATTCCAACAATAATTCTAACACATGAATTGTGATCTTAAATCACCAGTCTCATTTTTCTATTAACCTATAGGGATCACGAATGAAATTATGAATTCCCCGATTGCTGCGCTCATCTATACAATTCCTCTTTTGAGAATTTTGTTTGTTGTGAAGTTAAAGTAATTGTCAAAGGCTTTCAGTACTTCTTCAAAAGCTTCTTTTACATTTTGTTGATCTATGAAATCACCAGCTATATTCCCAATAGCATATAGAAGTAATTATATTTTAGATTCTGATTTTGTATAAATTTGGAAGCTATTCTGTATCCTAAGAGGTTTTTTTTTCAGTGATTAATTTTGCGCTCTATTTTGGACCAGACTTGAAATTAAATCTTCCTGGTAAATTATTTCTGAAGCCATGTCATCCTTATTTGCCTTGCTTAAAAGTGTTTTCTTTTACAGTAGTAGCAGTGCTGTTGCACTGGATGGTTTTGCTGACTTGTGCACAAAATGGAAGATTCCCAACTTCACTAAGCTAAATGGAGGATTCCTGCCTCTTGCTGCAGAAAGGATTCTCCAGTTTTTCATGAATTCACTGGCATGCATCCTACTGTGTGGGGGCCTTAGTAAGTGATTCCAGTTTCCTTAACTGCTTAAGCAAATGAATGCACTGTCTGTCGTTTTAATAAACAATGCCCTCTTTAATCACTGCTTTACTAAATGACACCCATTATTTATATTTATATAATCATCCTCAGTACTTTCCCAGTTTTCTACTGGAATGATTCCCACACTTTAAATAAATGCTTTCTGTCATGAATATAGTTTTAAATGAAAGATCAGCTGTCTTTACTACAACCTTAGTAAAGTCCCCTAATTTTCTTTTCCCGTTAGACTCTTCTGCTTAGGCTTCCATTCTGCCCTTTGTCATGATGCAGGCATATCCTTCATGACCATATAATCATAGTGGTCGGAAGTGAGTAGCCACCTCTGCCTTAAAAAGATTCAAAGACTCCTGTTTCCACTGCCTTTTAAGAAAGTGTTTAAAATACTAATGACCCTCTGTGAGAAACGAAAATCTCCATTTCTCCATCTTGAATGGGCAGCCCCTTAATCCCAAACATGGATTCCTACTTCTGGATTTTTCCACAAGAGGAAATATTCTTTCCACATCCACCCTGTCAAAGCCCCTCAGGTTCTCATATGATTCAATCAAGTTGCCTCTTACTCTTTTAAAAACCAATGCATACAAACCTAGCCTGTCCAAACTTTCCGCGTCAGGCCACATTACCATTCCAGATATTAGCAATGACTTAACTGCTTCCAACACGTTTACATCCTTCTTTAAATAAGGTAATCAATACTGTACACCATACTCCAGATGTGGTCTCACTAATGCCAGTATAACTGAAGCAAAGCCTCTCTATTATTGTATTCAATTCCCTCCACAATAAACAATAACATTCTATTAACTTTCTTAATTACCTGTAAACCTGCATACTAACGTTTTGCAACATTGGACAAACAGATCCCTCTGCATCTCAGACTTGTGAAATCTGTCAACACAATATGGAACTGCAGGAACACAGCAGGTCAGGCAGCATCAAAGGAGCAGGAAAGTCGACATTTCAGGTTTACACCATTCGTCAGGACTCGGAGATTACCGGTGGGTTGCAGCAAAAGACAGATTCACTGAGTTCTTTTCAGAGGGAGGAGAACAACTTCTTCAAGGTGGGCCGTCATGGAAGAGGTTTTGCAGTAGGTTTTCCAGTCATTCAGAATTAACAAGAACTGCAGACGCTGGAGTCAGAGTCAATACAGTGTGTCAACATCTCATTTTCCACTTGGAGACCCTACAGCCCTCCAGACTCAATATTGAGTTCAATAATTTTAGGGCCTAAATTCTCCCATGTCGTAGCCCCCTTACCCCACACACTAGGCCCTGTTACCACATAGCCTGCCATTACACACTCCTGTTGTTAGTCACTAACAGTCCCCATCAACAACTATTCACCCTCCCAGCTTAATCGTTAGCAACTCCTTTGTCTGTCCAACAGTCTTTCTCTCTCTTTGGGCTCTATCCCATCGTTTCCTCCCTATGCCATCCCCCACCCCTTTTTTCTGCATATAAACTGATGTTTTCCCAGCCACCATCAGTTCTGAGGAAGGGTCACCGGACCCAAAACGTTAACTCAATTTTTTTCTTCACAGATACCGCCAGACCTGCTGTGCTTTTCCAGCCACTTTGTTTTTGTTTAATACAGTGTGGAGTTGAAGGAACACAGCAGGTCAAGCAGCATCAGAGGCACAGGAAAATTAATATTTCAGGTTTACACCCTTCATCAGGACTGTGAAATCTCTCACCATTTAGCTAATATACTTTTTTATTCTTCCTACCAAAGTGGAATTTCACATTTTACCACACTATACTCCATTTGTCCATTCATTTAACCTATCTATAAACCCTTTGCAGCCTCCTTATATCCACTTCACAGCTTAAATTTCTACCTGTCAATGTATAGTCAGCAAATTTAGCAATTATACCTTCTGTCCTTTCATCCAATCATTAATACAAATTGTAAAATGATGTGTCCTATAGTACATTACTTATTAGATCTTGCCAGGAAAAGACCTCTTTTTATGCAGACCATCACTTTCCTCTCAGATAACCAATCTTCTTTCTATGCCAAAATGATAGCCTATATGCCGTGAGCCTGGATAGCTCACAAAAATCTTTGACACGGTACCTCATCAAATACTTTCTGGAATCTAAGTAAAACACATCTACTTAATCCCATTTATCCACAGCATATATTATTTCTTCAAAGAACTCCAAAAGTTGGTTAAAAACAATTTCCCTTTCACAAAACTATGTTGAATCTGCTTGATTGCCTTGAACTTTTCTAAGTGCCCTCCTATAAATTCCCTACAATGAACGTTAAGCTAACCGTCCTGTGGTTTCTTGTTTTCTGCCTCCGTCCCTTTTGAATAAAGGAGTTATACTTACTCATTTTCAATCTAGTGATACCTTCCCCAAATCTAGGGATTTTGGAAAGTTAAAATCAATTCAACAACTATCTCATTGGATACATTTTGTTTAAGAACCTAGGCTGAAGTCCATCAGGACCTTGGGATTTGTCAGCCTGCAGCTCCAACAATTTGTTCCACTTCGCTAGTGATTGTAGTTGTCTTGAGTTCCTCTCTTCCTTCCAAGTTCTGATTTACAGCTGTTTCTAGATTTTACTTTTATCCTCTATAATGAAAACTGACACAAAACATTTGCTCAATTCATTTGCTTTCATTTTATTTTCCAGTATTAATTCACCAGACTTACTATCCATCGAACTAACACTCAACTAGTCAATCTTTTCTTTGTTTAACTGTCTATAGAAACTCTTCACATTTGATTTTAAAATTCTAGCTAGTTTTTTCTCATACTCTAATGTTTTAATCTTCATTAATTTTTTAGTTATTCTTTGCTTTTTTTACATTCTGTCCATCCTCTCACCCATCTTTGCACAATTTGCACAAATTTTTAAAGTTTGACACTATTGCGATGGAAGTTTATAATACTATGGTTTCACTTGGGAATTTGGATTTTAAATAGAGGTAAATGGCTTTTTGGTTTTTCATTCTTTGAATGGGGATTTCTTGTAAAAACACTTTGTAAAATCATTTATTGAACAGGCAGTTCTAAATAATCTTTAGAACAATATATGTGGCTTGCGTCAAAAGACACACTCAGCTACCTTGGCAGTTAAGAGCTACACATTCACAAAGTGGAGTTTTATGATCTATGGAAACAGAGTTTTATGATCTATGGAACAATGATCACCAGCATACGAAGATAAGTCATACCAGCAGAGGGGCTATTTTACCTTTATCAAAGTCTCCAGACTGTGAGAGTTGGAAAAACGTCTTCAGCCATCAAAGCTGGGAAACATGTACAGGCCATCAGAGCTGAAAGGATGCCTGAAGCTGTTTTAGCAGTCCAGGGACAAGGGCTGTTAAAATGTCAGTGAGCTAGTCTTTATTAATGAGCCTCTGAGACAGACTGAGAAAATCACATCTGGTGAATGAGCAGAAATTCAGTTGAGTAAGAAACCTTAAGGTGAAGATACTTCCTTCAATTTGAGGATCGCAAAGGATATTACTGAGAAAACAGTTGAGTCTTTCTTTTGATGGTTATGTTAAGATATTTCTAAATTGTTTTACATAGAGAGAGCTTTTGTTCTGTTTTTATGTAATAAATGTATGTTTGTGTATTAAAAATATATTGAAAGCCTTATTTGAACATGCTGGGTGGCCGACCACTTCTTAATCAAATTACTAAAATGAAACTCAGGGTCTATCAAGGAAGGCTTCATTCTGAAATCTGACTTCTCCAGTATTAAGAATAATTGGGATTATAAAAAAATCTTCATTTTTTTTTAGTTAACTGCAGATGGTGGAACCTCACTTTGGATTTCTTTCTTTCCCCCCCTAAATTTACCCTGTGAATTATGAAACAGCTTCTTAAATGTCTGCCACTCTCATTGTGTCTCTATTGGCCTGTCCCTTGCCCTTATTTGCCAATTTACTTTAGGTACTTCTGTTTTCATGCCTTCATAATTGCCTTTATTAAGTTTAAATACTGTTCTTGGACCCACTCTTCCCTTCATCAAGCTATATAAAAATCAATCATAATACATTTGCTGCCATCTAGGGGTGGCTTCATTATGAGATCATTAATTCAGCCTTTCCTTTTACACAGTACCTGGTGTAGTACAGCATGTTCTTTGGTCAGCTCCAGAATGTGCTGTTCTTAAGAAACCAACCAGACGATATTCAACAACTCTTCGTCCAGACTACACCTTTCCTAACCTCCTCTCCTTCCTAAGTAGCGTGTACCTTTCAATACACAGATTAAAATCTATAATATCCTACAGACCTATCTCTATAATGGCTATCAAATCAAATTAATTCTTTAGATATTAAACTGTGGCAGAAGCCTAAATTTCCCTGATTGTCTACCGTGCAGCTTCAGGGTCCAGGAGGTATTCCAATAAGAGTCCAAGGGTACATGCAAACTACTCTTCATTAGAATGGAGGAGAGATTACTGATACTCTGCATGTCTTTCTTAGTAAGCATTATCTTTATTAAACAAAAACACTTGTATAGGTTTGAATCTTCTTTCTTCACCGGTTGCAGAGGAAATTGAAGTTTACTTATTGGGTTGTGCATCAGACTCACTGAAGAAACTCCATTCATAGATCACAGAAGGAAATTGCTAAACGTTCACTTATCTGCAATGATTAGAATCAAAAGAAAGGAGCACCAAGTAGGAACATGACTTGTTGAGGTGACATGTTAAACATTAATTCATCCTTTCACAAAAAGAGGAAGAGACCAAGAATGGTACTGATGCTGATGATTTATTGGCGATGGAGATTGCAAATTTCATTTTGCTTTTTGAAAACAGAATAAATGGCAACCCTAATCATAACTCTGCTTTTTGAGGGGAATCAGTGTTTTGCTGAAGAAGGCGATAAAGAGTTGAATTTGCATGTTCATTCTAATAAAGACACCAGTGCTGTGTAGTAGCAGCACGTGAAGAAACTCCTTCAGATGAACAAGGCCTGAGCACTGTACAGAAGGAGAAAGATACAGAAATATAAAGCTTTCAGCTGGAATTTGCAATAAATTGAGGCCTGGTCAAGATGGAAAGACCTTTTCATTGCTACAGGATATTTAATGGTAGGTAAAAAAAAAAGTGCAAGTGTTGCAGGCTAATTGCAATAAACAAGTGCAGATAATAGAAACCTGAACAGTTAAAGTGACAACAACTGAAGACGAGGTGATGGGTGTAGAATAATGGCTTCACCAGCACGGGCCTATGGGATCATGAGGGAATGATGATGTAATATCACATGACTAAGAGAGTGGGCTGGAGTTGGATTTCATGGAGGGGACTCTGTGGGATCAATGACCGTCTGCTAAATAAAGGCTCTGTTAAAATGTACAAGAACAATTTAATAGACAACAAGATGCTTGTGACCAAAAGAACTCCAGATGCTGTAAAATCAGAAGCAAAAACAAAAACTCCTGGAAAAGCTCAGTAGGTCTGGTAGAATTTGGCGGAGAGAAATCAGAATTAACATTTCGGGCTGAGTGACCATTCCTCAGAACTGACCCTTATCACAGTGACCTGAAGATAAAATAATGGAATACATATTGCTGCAAGAAGCAATCAAAAGGTACAGATGAAATGAAAAGACTTTTAAATTACTCATGGTAGTTGAGTCACGCATGAAATCGAATGAAGCTTTAAAACATTTTTGTATTTGTGAAGTCTCACATTATGGAGTTAGTAAAAGATCTTCTGTCAAACATGAAGGGGGTCTCAGAGCTTTGACACAGCCAGAAGTTTCAGATAGTGTGAACAGCATCTCACTCCACTGGTTCAGTGGTTAGCACTGCTGCCTCACAGTGCCAGGGATCCGGGTTCAATTCCACTCTCGGGTAACTGTCTGTGCGGAGTTTGCACATTCTCCCTGTGTCTGCGTGGATTTCCTCCAGGTACTCTGGTTTCCTCCCACAGTCCAAAGATATGCGGGCGATGTGGATTGGCTATGCTTAATTTGCCCCTAGTGTTCAGGGATGTTTAGATGGGTGGGATGCTCTGAGGATTGGTGTGGACTTGCTGGGCCAAAGGGCCTGCTTCCACACTGTAGGGATTCTATGATTGGCAGAAATTAACTGTATTCAAGATTAGAATCATAATCATAGAATATTGCAGAATGGAAACAGAACTTTCATATCTGCACCGGTCATCAGGCACCTATCTATTCTAGAGATAGTAGGAACTGCAGATGCTGGAGAATCTGAGACAACAAGGTGTAGAGCTGGATGAACACAGCAGGCCAAGCAGCATCAGAGGAGCAGGAAGGCTGACGTTTCGGGCCTAGAACCTTCTTCAGAAATTCTGAAGGGGGCCATTTTCAGGGTGGCAACCTGTTAGTAGTGAACTGACACAGGGATCAATGCTGGGGACATGATTATTTACAATAAAAGATAGAGTTACTATCATCCTACAGGACCATATCTCATTAGAGAGAGACAAGTGATTTAACCTGAGGATTACCGTTGCTCAGGCAAGAGGAAAAGTTGTGAAGGAGATTCTTTAAGGCAGGTTGGGAATTGAAGATATACTGTTAGTGTTACTCTGTATTGCAAACCAGCCATCTAGACAAGTGAGCTAACCAGGGCCCTTAACTAAGATATAGAGGCATGGGAGGCAGTTCACTAGGCTGACCTTGGAGGAGCGGTTGAGTAGGTTGGACTTATGAGTTGTAATAATTGGTGTTTAGAAGAATGAGATACAACTTTATTGAAGTAGAAAAGATTCTTACGGGACTCGACAAGTTGTTTCCCATTATGGAAGATTCCAGGGCAAGATGGCATAATCTCAGAATAAGGCGTCACTCGGTCAAGACAGAAATGATGAAGAATTTCTTCTCTCCAAAGGTAGTGAATTCATAGAATTCTTTGTCATACAGGGTTTTAAAGGTTGAGTCATTAAGTATATTCATAGTTGAGATAGACAAAGTTTTAATCAGTAAAGGAGTCAAGAGTTATGGGGCAAAGGCAGGAAAGTGAAGCTGAGGATTATCAGATCAGCCATGATTTCATTCAATGGGCTGAATAGTCTATTTCTGCTGCTACATCTTATGGTTAAATTAAACCCAACTATGGAAGTTCTAGAAATGCCCCACTTAAGCCTCTCCTGAACATAGTATACATAGTTGATAAAGGTTGTTAGTTTTTACTTATATGGTTGCAGACTCTTTCCAAACAGGATGTTACAACAAACTATTCTGCCTTTCATTCTCTAAATTAGTGATATGACTTGCATCTTATTTGAGCTTGTTGCGACATTTTTTTTTTTTTTCCAAACAATAAGTTGCACGGAACAGTGAACAAAACTTTTAAATACTTGCTCTCTCAAGCTAACATGAACAGTTACAAGTATTGGAGGTAAGAAAAGCATCACTTCCCTGGCACTATGCACCAAAATCCCATTTGTATCAAGTTCTTGGTTTTAGAGTTTTGTTTACACTTTGTGACTTTAATCTGAACATTTACAGGTTAATCCAACAACCAAATCCAGGTTAAATCTACACCCAAAAACAATGTCTCGAATTTCCCTTTTCTGAGAAAATCACAAACAGACGATTTTCTTCAGTAATACAATTCATTTCTTTCTGACCAAGAAGCTTCTAATATTTAATCATCTGCCTAAAAAGTAATGGGTTGGTGTGATATATGTCACATGTACAAAAAATACTCCTTCAAATAGCTGTGATCTGTTTCTGTGCAGTCTTACTATGTTGGACTTCAAACAGATGGCTATCGTTCAGAATTGAAAGTGCCTATCTTTGTTCAGAAAGATCATATTCCATAAAGCAGAACAAATCCCACAGGCAACAACTTGAAAAATGTCATTTATCACATTTAAACTTGTCAGTGGAAACAATTTGCTGCATTCTAGCAACCCTTTGATAGGTTGCTCTGCAAAATGGAAAAGGCTATCTGTTGATGTGAGACACAAACTTAATGAGAACCAAATAAACTCAAATTGCGTACTGCAGCTACCATCTCACTGGTCAATTGCTATTAGGTGCCAGTCCTTTCTTTTTTAATCACTTAAATCTCATGTGTGCTCCTCATAGCAAGTTCTAAAGGCCTATTTCGATCAGGAATTTTAGCAGGACACACTCTCAGTTAGTATTCACTTGAAACCCAGTAATTGATTCACATAGAACAGAAATCTTTCAGCCTCCTTGCAAATGCCCCGATTCCTTTCAAATCTCTACGGTAACCTTGTCAAGTTGTGGTACATGACCAGCTGAGATCTGCCCTAACCTAGTTACAATTAGACATAATGCTTCATGCCAATTACTCACAGATTTAATTTCATATCAACTAATTTATCTTTCAGCTCATGCCTGGTTGATGCAGAATAAGGCAAGCTGTTAAACAGTCTGAAATCCATTTCTGTACTTACAAAAACTAGGAGGCCTTCCTTAAAAATTAAGTCACATGATTGAATTTTGCCAGCTAGATATAAAACTAATCTTGCATTTGGCACTCATAACAGTAACTAACTAGTTTTCATTTTCATTAGAAATTGCAATTGGTCAGTTTCTAAAACAGACAACTGATCTGCTGGTAAGGCTTCTTATCAGAAAATAAATTCAGTACTTATCCCTGAATCCTTCAACTATGTTCTCTCAGTCATCTATAGGGAAAATATTTATAGAACATTCTATTTACAGCATAGAAACTGAAGTCAATTGCAAAATATTTTCAAATCAATGGGTAGCCTAATTAGCTTCACAATATACAGTTAAAGTCTCAATATACCTATTCCAAACTTAAAATGTTTTCTTTCACAGATAGAATTTGCAAGAAAAACACTTTTCTATAAAAAATATACCATTCGTAGATGACCTGATTGCCGTTATTAAAGGAAGTTAAAAATTCAGCATTGATCTAGTTATTTATGACTGCCCCCTTCTGGTTGACAAGGGCTTGGAAATTACAGGACCAATTTGGCAAGAACAGGGCAACCTGCCATCCTCAAAACAGTATACTTTCCAGGTCCTTAAATGTTGATACTTAAACACAGCACAGCATCTTCTTTTGTCCTCGTTAGTGAAAAGGACATAGTTTTGGTGCATGTATTATGACAAAAGTAAAATTACTGTGGTTTTTTTGTAAGGCAGAATTTTTGCATGGGATTATAAATTCATATAGATGAGATACTCCTTGAATCATTAAATTCTGTTCATAAACATGGAAATACAGGCTCCATTTTTCCAAAATAAGGTGCTGAATGTATCACAGAACAAAAAGACGAATGCAAAGGTGGCGCAGAAGAAACAAAAAAATCTAAGGATTTGTAAGAATCTGTAGGATTGAGCAAAAATCCCCATATTCTGAAATACTGAACCAAAATCCTGGACTTTTCTAAAAGCTTTTAAAAGTTAAAGCAAAATAGACAGCTGGGCCAAAGGCACACACAGTCAGATAGTTGCTTGGAACCATTGTTCAGCCTGAAAATCCAATTCACACATCCACTCTAAAAGAACAATCAACCAGGCCTAATCCCCACCCAACCCAGACTGAATGGGGCTTCTGCAGATACCAGACATTTATCTTCGATCAATATTCATGCACAGAGATACCCAGTATTCCACTTGATCAAAATGCAGTTTCATCTACTCTTAACTATCAGGAAGCCAGTTGCCTCAAAAAGGAACAGCAATAACACAATGATAACAAGGTATAGAGCTGGATGAACACAGCAGGCCAAGCAGCATCAGAGGAGCAGGAAAGCTGACGTTTCGGGCCTAGACCCTTCTTCAGAAAATAACACAATGGCAAGTACAAATTTGGCATGAAGATAAGAGACACACAATTAGTATAACCGCAGGCCCCAACCTCACCTGGGAGAGCTACAGCCCAAGAATTATCTAGACATCTATCTCTGGAAGATCCCAACAGCAATCCCAAAACCTACTGACACAGGCCTGTTCCGAACCAGGGGAAACAACAACAACCCACTACGACCAGTGGACCTGACAACCAATGACCTCCAAAAACCACCGACTGACACCACAAGGCCTCAGACACATCCAGAGGTGAAAACCGGCCCACTAAAACTACCAGAAGGTAAGGAAAACCAAGTACTCGCTGGATAAATCCAAAATGCATCTTACTGCAGCAAACTCAACCCAGACTGAAGGCCTACACCATCTGAAGTCTTCATCGAAGCACCAGCTACTGCAAGTGGGAACAGCCAGCTGTACTTCAAAATCGCATTTATCCCCAGTGGTGAGCTTGCATTCTCAAGACTCCAAAGTATCCAACCTAGCTAGCAGGGAGGGGAAGGTGTGTGGTGACAGTACAGGGAACCCCAAGGGTAGGAAGCCTGATTGAAGTTTCTGTGATTAAAATACTGCTTAGCCTCTAATAGTGTGGGGTGATTCAAACCCCCTAAAAATCAGTAAATTACTGATCGCAAACCAGAAACCCTACAAATCCTATTATAGGTTTTTAGTTACTGAAGAGCAACTGAGCTGGCAAAAATAAGTTTGCAAGCTGTGGCTCCAAGTCAGGAAGGCTCTTAATGGTGCAGAGGTAGTGTCCCTACCTGTGAGGTAGGAGACTCAGGTTCATAATCCCACCTGCTCCAGAGCTGTACAACAACAATACTGAATGGGATGATCAAAATTACCTAGTTCCAGGTTGGTTCTGCCACTTATTCAAGATGCTTTCATATCCAAAG
Source organism: Ginglymostoma cirratum (assembly GCA_024137785.1). Classification (NCBI taxonomy): domain Eukaryota; kingdom Metazoa; phylum Chordata; class Chondrichthyes; order Orectolobiformes; family Ginglymostomatidae; genus Ginglymostoma; species Ginglymostoma cirratum. The sequence continues at coordinate 32,007,204 of JAHRHZ010000133.1, read as the reverse complement.
TGACAGCAGCAATAGAACTGGATGGCTGTTCAGAATCTGGATGCTATTACTTATTTGCTCACTCCAATTTATTAATTTATCCAAATCATTCGCCCAATCTCATTCATTAAAGAGATCAGCTGGGATTGGAAGCTCCTGGAAGAAATAGGCAACAGCATTGGGTGAATTAAACCTTTACTATCAGAGACAATGCTGACAGCTAAGCCGATATCTTTACTTCCCACTCCCACACCTTTGTCATCACAGTCTGGTGGCTCACCATCTTCTCAAGGATAGGTAGTGAAGCGCAATGATGTTGGTCTAGAATAATGCAGAAATTTTAAAGAAACTCAGAACTGCTTGCAGCATCAGTGGAGAGAGAAACAGGGTCCAGTATCACTCTTCTTTGAAGCTCTGTATTTTTCTCTCCATAGATGTTGCCAGACCCATTCAGTTTCTTTCCGCTTTTATTTCAGAACTCCAGTGTCTGCAGTATTTTTCTTTTAAATGGTAATCTACCCTGTGGTGCTCACATCTTATAAAAACAACTATTAAGAGTTCCCTAAAGATCGATCCTTGGACTCTTCCCCAGTAGAAAATATTAGCAAAAAATTAATGGTATTTGGAAATGAATGAATGGGTCAAATAAATCTTCCATTTTGAGATATAGGAGGCAAGTCAGATCAGTATGAGTTATTTGCAGGTTTTATTGGCTTTTCTTCTCAGTCTGTTTCTTATCTACATTCTCTCCTTGAGGACATCAAGACACACCACAGTCTACTGTTACAACCCACTAGGATAGTGCACTAGAAATAAAGCCCCATTGTTCCCAGAGTTGCCACTAAAGTTACAAATTTTTAAAAATATGCAGAATTCCCTAATTCATCTGTCTTTTAGACCCCGGTTAACAGAAAGTACAAATTAGGTTTCTGAACTTAACGAGACAATGTTTATTACAAAAAGGATTCTAACACAATTAAATAACTATGAACCATCAACATGTAACTCCACCAGTTAAAGCTCTAACCCACTTACAAAACTCCCCCTCTATATACACATACAGACAGGCACAAAAATTGTAAGTGTAATGGGTGGTGGGAAAGACTAAGAAGGCAGTTCAGTGGTTCCTGCCCAGAGGGTTTGCTGAGATAATTGTGCTGAACAGCATGGTGCTTCTTGATTTGTCTTATTCAGATACTTCCACTTGTTTGCAGGAGGCACAGGGTGACTGGTTCACATTTATAAATTTCTCTGACTTCTCCAACAAAAGTCACAGCTCACATCAACTGATAAGGGGAAATAAACTGGCTATCTTCAGGCCTGAGACATGTTTTACTGCAAAGCAAAAACAGCTCCTTCTTGTCCAGGAGTCCAATGGCTTCTGCCCCCAACATTCACATCTCCAAGATGCTTAGCTACCTCGGACCCAATCACATAATTGTTGGCAGGCAGATGGCCTTTGTCATCAATAACTGGTCACTAATCCACAGACCAATCAGCTACTCGTAGCTGGCCAAATTGCTTTTCGTTAACAGCCCCCAGGCTCCGGCTCATCTATAACTGGGCTTTCCCCATTGAACCAACGGCTTTGTAAATAACACTTACGAAGGATTTTCGATCACTTACTTTTTAAAAGTGCAACTATGCCAACAATCTTTGGCCTTTAAACCAGTCTGTTTCCCCAGTTTAATCCACAATCAAACATAATAAATAAATACAATCTTTACACTACATATATACACAGACTGCTCTCAGCTTTACCTGATCATTTTTCCCTCAACATACTCTTTGTTCCTGATTTATTGTTCTGCTTAACCAATATCCAGCACTAAACAAGTTGTGGACAGAAAACCAAAAGGTATAGTTTATCCAAATTGTCCTCCTGTTTTTCCACCTAACGCACAACCTAATGAGCAGGTTTGATAGATCTTGGGGGGAAATGTCAACAGCAGAAGGATACAGTGGAGGCCCCAAGGGATAAACCCATGAAAAACCTGCAGTAATTGGAAATGATGGTTCTGGTTATACTGGTCTTTGATAATGTCATTTGTAAGTTTTACTGGCTTTCCCTTCTGGATTGGTAGGGAATCAGAGAGAGGTTGCGGTCAGACAGAGATTAGAGAATGGAGGTGTGCCAAGAGAAGACTTGAGGAAAGGATTCAATCAAAAGAAGGGAGCAGCCAAATTGTAGGGTGGGGGAAGGCATCACAGTCTGGCTTGTTAGTCCTGGGAAATACTCCTGCTTCTCTTAGACTAAAATCTAGGATAAAATGTGAGAAAATAGGAAGAAATGAGAAAGACTGAATTCTTCGGTGGATTCAGTTCTCATTTTCTTTGATTTTCCAGGATTCCCACGTCTCAAGAAACCTAGGTAGAATGAGTTGAATTTAAAGATACTGTTAAACTGAAGGCATGCAGCATCATGAAAAGATTTCAATAACCGCCCCACCTGCTGATAACCGATTGATTGTGTGCCCCTCTCCCCAGCTCCAGTAAAACTATCCGCAGACAGATTTGCAGTGGGTTGTATTCCTGTTTCAAATTTTCCTCTTTTTAACCAAATCCACTTACATTTTGGAGGGGTTAAATGACCTCCTACATATTTGTTTGGTGGTTGCAAACAGTACTCTGATTACTCTAACTAATTATTGAGAATCTTCAGTCCTGCTCTACATCTAGAACACAATTGGATTCCTTTTGTTTGGACTCTGTATCAGCTGCATATTTCCCACTTTTTCTATTTTTCTTTCAGATTTACAGCATCTGTAGAATTCTGCTGTTTTTTCAGGGTAACAATATTGGATATCCTCTTAATTTGCTCACATGCTGTTTCCCACTAGCCTGAAATGATTCTGACTTATCATGATTTGTTGAGCCAAGCATGATGGGTTCCTTTTCAATACAATGTTGCGGGAGCTTTCAGTGTGCTGAAGTCTGGTGTTTCCATTTATGCCATTACTATTTTAGTTCAATACCATCCAGCTTACTTAAAGGGCTATAACAGTAAAGGCATTGAATTTGTTTATATGCTGCTGTCAACGGCCCAACTTCCCAGTGTCAAAGTGGCTTACCTCTCACACAAGTCGACTGAGTCAACATCCTTATTGCTGAGTCGACATCCTTAAATACAAGGTCCTCATCTGTAGCCTGTCTTTCCTGGGCATCTCCTGCAATTCTTGTATCAGTTTCTCCCGGATATTGTGTATCTTTTTCTCCCAGATATCATGTATCAGTATCATCTGAATATCACATTCATTTGTCCAAATATTGTGTTTCAGTTTCTCCTGGATATTTTGTACCAGTTTCTCCTAGGCATTATATAACTGCTTCTACTGGATATTGTAGCGAGTTTATCCTGGGCATTGTATACTGGCTTCTCCTGGATGTTAATATCAGTTTCTCCTAGACATTGTGTAGCAGTTTTTCCTGGATATTGTATCCCAGTTCCTCCTGGGCATTGTGCAGTAGTTTCTTCTGCACATTAGTTTCTCCTAGGCATGGTATACTACTATATCCTCGGTATTTGTAGTAACTTCTCCTGGGTGTTGTGTATCAGTTTTTCCTGAATATTGTAAAGCAGTGTCTCTTGGATATTCTGTGCCAGTTTCCCCTTGAATAATATTAACATCATCAAGTGAAGAAGAGAATTTGAAACAAATTTCCCAGGTGTAACCTGGAAAATGATCATCCAAGAACATAGAGTTGTGAAGAAGAACACAGTTCTGAAGAACAATCACACTACAGTGAAAACATTAACTCTGTTTCTCTCTTCACTAATGTTGTCAGACCTGCTAAACTCCTCCAGCATTCTGTGTGTTTTGCATTGTCCCATAATGTTCTGTGAATGAATACTTATTATTTCATTTTGGAGGTGAGCGGGTTCAATGGAGGGTCTTCCTTAGTGCCACAGTGAAAATGAGATCATCCCAGTTTCTAAACTTCACTGCCCTTTGCCAAATTATTAAACTTTGAATGCCACTAGTCTGCTTCCTGGATGGTCAGAGAAGCAGGACTACTCCATCCATAAGGCTTTGGGAATAGTGAGCCCAGTGAATAATCTCCCCTCAGATGAATCTCTTCCAGAAGGACATTGTGGAAATCCTGGGCTCCAAATCACAAGGAATTCTTTGGTTAACTATTATTTCAGTTAAATATTCCTGTTAATAAGTGGAGGAGAGTAAAAAGATTATATACTTGCCTCCGGAAACCTATTATCACTGAAATTGCTGCCAGTTTTAAATTCTGCTGTAACACAACTGTGCACCCCTTCCCCATCACCCCCTCTCTACCATCCCTTCCCTACCATCAGCTCCTTACACCCATGTGACAGAAGAGAAATTCTCCCCGCCAGTCAATGTAATAATGTGATAACTCCATTAATTCTGACAGAGCCAGGCACACTCATCATTGACAGGATTACTGCAGCACAAACAAGCCTGCAGGTTATAAATGATAACCAATAAAGGCGTTTCATTTGAAGATACGGCTACTTTCCAGTAATCATATCTATCTATGCATTATGTAGGAACACCTAAGTAGCCCTTAAAAATCTAGTTAAAACATAATCCTCACTATAAATATACAATCCTTTCAGATGTGGAGCTGGGCTGCCATCTGGGGAACAGAGAATGCTTTTACAGATAAATGTAAGTTTCTGCCATGACCACTGCCAAATCTCTCAATTCCTTTAAAACACAAAATGTATATAAGTACAATGTTGAAGGTTGACTTCAGGAAAGAATTTGGATTATTAGGATACTTTCCCTTTATAAATTGCCAATTATCAACAAGTGAAAAATAGTATGAATTATAACTGCTCATGACAAATCATTGCACCTTTTGTCTGCTTCAATCCATCTGTTTTATTGATTTGTTCTTTGGGATGAGGCCAACTTTTGAAAGGCTGGAATTAATTGTCCAACTCTCTGCCCATCTAGAGATGGTGATAGTGTCGTTGTAAACAGTAAATACCGTAGTTATTGTGCTCTGGTAATGAGGCTGGATTTGTAGGGTAGTGGAATAAACACCAATTACAGACTGTATTGTCCTAGATGACTTTAGTAAGGCCTTTGAAGTCCTTTGCCAAGGTCCCCAACAGCATGCTAGTCATGAAAGTTAGGTCGCATGGGATCCAGAGACAGCTAGCTAATTGGATTCAAAATTGGCTCCATGGTAGGAAGCAGAGAGTGATGGTTGAAGGTTGTTTCTCAGACTGGAGGCCTGTGACTAGTGGTATACCACAAGAGTTGGTACTGGGACCTTTGTTATTTGTGATTTACATAAATGATCTGGGTGTGAACGTACAAGGTATGATTAGTAATCTTGCAGATGGTACAAAATTCAGAAGTCTGGTTGATAATGAGGAAGGTTATCAAAAATTACAGAGGGATCTTGATCAGATGTGGAAGTGGGCTATGTTACAGTTGTTTAAGTCATTGGTGAGGCCGCACTTGGAGTATTATGTACAGTTTTTGTCACCCTGTTATAGGAAAGACAGTTAAACTGGAAAGTGTGCAGAGAAGATTTACGAGGATGTTGCCAGGACTGGTAGGCCTGAGTTACAGGGAGAGGTTTGCCAGGATAGGACTTTGTTCCTTGGAAAGTAGGAGAATGAGGGGTGACCTTACTGAGGTGTATAAAATCATGCAGGACGTAGATAGGATGAATGCATATCGTCTTTTTCCCAGAGACAGGGAATTGAACACTAGAGGGCACAGGTTAAGATAAGAGGGCAAAAATTTAAAAAGGATATGACGGGCAACTTCTTCATGCAGAGAGTGGTACGTGTATGGCATGGGCTGCCAGAGAAAGTGGTTGAGGCAGGTACAAAAGCAACATATAAAAAAACATTTGGATAGGTACATGGATGGGAAGGCTTTAGAGGGATATGGACCAAATGTGGGCAATTGAAACTAGCTAAGTGGGCACCATGTTCAGTATGGACCAGTTTGGGCTAAAGGGCCTGTTTCCATGCTGTATTACTCTATGACTCTATTACCCTATGTCAATCTTCTTGAGTATCATCACAGCTGCGTCCACGTGGAGAGTATCTCATCACATTCCTGACTTGTGCTTGTAGGTGGTGAAAAACGAGTGCAGCAAGTGAGCCATTAGACAGAGAATATCTAAACTCTAAATATCTAAATAGTAACAGTGACATTTATCTGTCTAGTCAACTTTCTTTACAAATGGGTTGGCAAGGACAAGATACATCTCTCATTGACCTTGAGAAGGTAATGATGAGCTGCCTTCTTGAACTGCAGCAGCCTATCTGGTCTAGATACATGCATGGTGCTGTGAGGATAAGAATTTCAGGATTTTGACCCATCAACACGTAAGGATTGGTGATATAGTAATAAGTTAGGACATTTGTGGCTTGAAGGTAATTTGCAGACAGTCATGTTCCTGCGCAAGTAACACCCAAGGTGTTGATGGTTGACAATGGTAATGTCATTGAATATCAAGGAGAAGTCTAGCTTCTCTTTAGTTGGAGATGTTTATTGCTTGTCTCTTGCATGATATTTGTATTTGCATTAAAATGTTACCTTATTGTCTTACCTTTATGTTTTAAATGTGTTCCTCGATAGTTCAAAAAGCAAATTGACTTTGAGATTCTTGGCTCTGCAATTGAGAGGCTTTTGCAAAGTTTTCCTTTCAACAGTGACCTCGCTGGCTTACTGACCTCCAGCACTAAGATTGACAGAGAATATTTCCTTCACGTGCAGCTGAAGGAAAGGGTATATTTTCTCAAGCTGTGATCTTCACAATATACTAATCCACACTAGCAAGTCAGCCCATGAATACACATAGACCAGAGATACCAGCTGATTTTTAAGCCCTTTTATTGCATATCCACAGTTTGAGGCATAGCCTACGGGAGATGGTTGTTTTTTGTTGAGAAGAGTATTCAGTCCTTCAATATTTCAGATCATAGCCCAGCTGGTTTTGAGTTGCTTAACTACCAATATCAGCATTACCAGCATTATCCAAAATTGTGACCCAACAGTATTGTTGAAGATTATGTATTCTTGTAAACAGTATTCAATTAAAATATACTGTGATTCTGTCCTTTTAATTTTTTTTACACTTTCTTCCTTTCAAAACTCTTATGATCCATTTGAAAATTCTGTTCCTTTTTATTTTAAATTACATCAAATAAATAGTGATTCAATTTTATGCCATTTCATTAAAAATGAATCTGTTAAATATGAGCCTGAGTTTACGATGAAATAATTAGCGCGGTTTAAGAAAGTCTCTACAATTTAGAACATAAAATTGTATTTCAGCAGCTATCCATTTCTTTTGTTTAAGGAAACTTCTTTTGTAATTACAATTCATATTCTGGAGCTCTCTCTTGCTTTAACCTGGCAGTAGGGGGTGGGGGGAAAATGGTGGAAATGTAGAGGTGTTTCACGAGCAGTTAGGGACAGGTAACAAGTGCTGGCATTGTCAGCAGTGTCCACATTTCATGAAAGAATATAAAAGGAGCACTTTGTGGAAAAGCTGTGAGCTCTGCACATTTGAAATGTTTTAAAACACAGGAAGCAATTTAGAATACACTAAGTGACATTTCTAGCAGAAGAGGGCATGACCTTTCTGAATTACATACTTGATTAGACATAACCTCATTATTTAGTGAGGAAGTCTTTTTTTCTGATGCATTCCACAATTTCTCTTCATTTTAAACACAAAATATTTGACATAATAATTTAATTGCTTTTCATTTCTTTTCTCAACATATTTCAGAGGTAAATGCAGTATAGATCACATTCAGGGTGAGTTACACAAAAGCAACAAGGATAGAACTCATACTTTTTGTAGCACTGTACTTACAGTAGTGTTAAATGTGCTTTTCTAATATCATGATCTGAATCCAAAGGATAAAGAACAATTATTGTAAAAAGTACAGCCAGCTCTATCTTAACATGCTCATACTACATTTAACATAAAGTTAACTTCCAAATAACAACTGTCAATAATTTCACATGGGTTATTTTTAACAAAGATATAACTTCCTTAATAGATTCTTTTATGAAGCAAACAGGGGAAAATACTGGGGAAAAAGCTCTTTAGGGAAGAAACAGCGATGTGCCCACAAAATTTCAAATAGTGAGTTGCACCAGATTTGCAAAGGTGAGTCCCTATTGTAAGTTAGGAGTAATAAACCGGAAATGACAGCAGATGGGATGAGTGGCAAGTTTGTGGGAAAATCATTTGGTCGCTGACAGACTCTGCATGGCTCAGAGATAATAAGGGTGGGGCTGGATGAACACAGCAGGTCAAGCGGCATCATAGGAGCAGGAAAACTTGACGTTTCGGGCCTAGACCCTTCATCAGAAATGGGGGAGGGGAAGAGGGTTCTGAAATAAATAGGGAGAGAGGAGGAGGCGGATAGAGGATGGATATAGGAGAGGATAGGTGGAGAGTTTTCCTGCTTCTATGATGCTGCTTGGCCTGCTGTGTTCATCCAGCCCCACGCTTGTTATCTCGGATTCTCCAGCATCTGCAGTACCTTTTATCTCTGCATGGCTCATGTGTGTATTTCTCTCTACCACAAGTCAATTGGCCAGAGAACAGATTAAAAGTACAGGGTCATAGTGAGGAAGAACAAAAGAAGAGCTATTAATTCCAGTCAGACAAACCTCTAAACCTCCATAGATGAGACTGTACATGGAGAAACTGCACTCAATATTATGGGAGGACCATGCAGGAAAATGTGGCTTGTGCCATTGTCCCAACCTTAGCCTTTCTTTCTCCAGCTCAGAAAGTTGTGGATTTAATTGCAACTCCAGAGGACTTGAGCATGTAGGCTAGGCTATCACTTCAGAACCATACTTGAAAAAGGGAAATATGACACGCCTTTTATAAAAAACCCTTGGGATTTTAATGAGGTGTTCATGTCCCCTGAATATCAATTACTTACAAAAAAATCCTTGAAATTTATCCATCCCTTTAACAAAATAATACCCCCATAAAGCCACTAACATTATTTATTTGATGTCATTTACAACACAATCCCCAGGCCTTTATCTAATTTGTTCAATCTGTTGCACAGTATATTTGGATACAATGTCCAAAACAGGCATGGTTCTGATACAGAATCCCAAACAATAATGGAGTTTACAAACAAGCAATGAGGTTCATAGAAGTCACTTCACAATTAAGTCAGTTTTCTCCGGCTGCTCCGGTTTCGTCCCACAGTCCAAAGACACGCAAGTTATGTGGATTGACCATGCTTAACTGCTATAGTGTCCAGGTATGTGTTGCTTGGGTGGATTGGCCATGGAAAATACAGGGTTAAAAGAATTGGGAAGGGACCGGGTCTGGGTGGGATGTTCTTTGGATAGTTTGTATGGATTCATTGGCCGAATAGCCGGCTTCCATACTGTCAGGATTCTATGATTTTATGGTTCTATGAATTACCACACAAAATGGTAAAGTTGAACACTTATAGCCAGCAGAATGCTATCAGCAGTACATGTAAACAGTGAAACATCACAAAAGACCTGCTCTAAAAGGGCTAATGTTAACCCTAGTTTCTACCATTCTTTCATGAAAGTAATGGGGCAAGTGAGAACAATGTCTCCATCTCCCCCATAATTAAATAATGATATCATCTGAGATAATTAACAAAGCACTGATTAAGGATTGCACACGGGACCCTCCACGACTAAATAAAATTGCCTTTTTTTAAAGAAGTTAATATTATCAATAATGTTGTAACATAAAGATGGAATCTCAATGAAAAGTAAACATTGGATGAGTGAAGTTGTATCCAGAGACTGCCCGTTTGTATGTAGTGCTGAACGATTACTAACGTTACGACAACAAAACCCAATCATGGTCCAGGCTAATTAGTATTCATGAAGGGTAAAACTTTCTCTTTTTTATGACAGCAAAATTTTCTATACCATAGGATTACTCAGGAGCAGATTTTAAGACAACCACCAACACTTTGCAGTGGGAGACAGGGGAAGTTGAAAGTTCCAACTAAAAACTCTAGTGACATTTTAAAAACAGCTTCAAAACGCATCAGCCTTATTTATCAGCCTCAGAATTACTTTGACTGGTTAACATCACACACTGTACCAACTAATGGGTATCGTCTCAATGAGATCATTTATTGAATCAGAAATTTATCGATGTTAGATTCTAATATAATGAATATTTTCTACACATAAATCGGCATCTTTACAGGAATGCATCTATTGAAAGTTATTTTAATCAACCTGTTTGAACAGGGTGCGACACACAGTCAAAGTAGGTGGGACATAAATCTGGACCTTCTGACACAGAGGTCAGGACATTACCACTGCACCATACAACCCGAAAGAGATTAGGTTGTTAAACTAATTTAAACTGGCACTTTCAGAGATGACTCATAAATATTTAAATATTTAGGTCACTCATGACACATCCTAACATTTTTTTTAATAAATAAATAAGTTTAGCTGGAATGAATGAACAAATGAAAAAAATTGAGGAGCCCAATAGCAAACATGTCCATAAAATATTGGTAGACAGCATTAACGGATTCTAAAACCTGTATCCTTCCAGCAAAGTGAACCTATTTGTTTCAGAGATAGTAGGAACTGCAGATGCTGGAGAATCTGAGATAACATTAATTAGTACACCTTAAGTAATTCTTCACTTATTGTTCATGGATCTAAACCTGACCTCTTTTAACTGCTAAGTCATTGTTTTATTTGAATAAAAGGATCTTTATATCCAGGCATTTACTTGCTCTTTCATGTTTCCTTTTTACATGTCTTTTCTTTTCACCAACCTCAAATAAGAAATGTGATTTCAGTATCAGTTCTGTAAACTTGAAGCTGGAGGATTTCAGCATCTTAAGTTTTATTTTAATCACTCCAAAACTCCAGCAAATGTTCATATTTAATCTATTGACTGTTAACTACAATTTGAAATTTAATAATGAAACGACATAATTGTCGTTACTTCATCTGTCCTGAGAAATACATCTCCTTCTAATCCTTTACCAATAATCTTTGGCTTTTCGATTAGATTTCTCATAACATAAGGCAGCATGCTTGGTCTTTATCATTCCCCTGCTTCCTCTTTCTTTTTTCCATGCCTACTTACCCTCCTCTCCCCAGCTCACAAACGTCATGCATCATTTTCTGTCTGAGAGATTGGACCGTAATCATTTGACAATCCTAGCTGTGAGAATATTCGTCAAGAATGTGCAATGTGTGTAGTTTTATCTGGTGTCAGAATCCTGCCAAGTCTCTATTGAGCTATCAGATTGGAACTGGAATTTGGAAATGTAACATTGATTTATGGTGTTGTGTTTGGTAATGCCATGGTAACTGTTAACGTCCAAAGACAAGGTGTGCAAAGTGCTGGATAAACATAGTGAAAAATGTCAAAGGTATCTGCAAACAATGGATTCAGTGTTTTTAATTGAATGCATGTTAAGCAACCAGCCGTAGCTCCATCATTATAAATTTTCTCGGTAATACTTCCTCCTTCGAATTGTGTTATCTCTTTATCAGTTTTGTCTTTCTCTCCAGTTAATATCAATGGTAAATTTTCATTTAACCCGAATTGTTATGCATCCTTGCCACACACTTGTCTCCTGATGTCTGCTCCCTGATGGCACACAGCTAATAATGCCCCATGAAACTGTGAAACACTAAGTATCAGAAAATAACTTAAACAGAAAAAGAAGTCCTGGTGGTCTGAAATTCTCTCTCTCCTTCTTTCCCTCTTTCCAGTTGTTCCTCAGCAATGCCATGCTCAAAACATTGAGAGCTCAAATTCCATTCTAGGGAATTTAAAATATAATCTCAGCTGGGACTTCCATGAAGTACTGAGGAAATTGAACGTTGCAGAGGTTCACACCGACAGGTATGGCACAAACATCTCTCAGGTGAACGTAAAAGGTTCCACAGCACTATACTTCAAAGAAAAATAATTAAACTTTATTCCATTGACTTGGTTATCATATCTGTCAACCTGTGGAATTCTTGTTTGGTTTTCCTTAATGCAAAATTACCACTGTGACACTGGATTGGTAAGCGATCTGGGTTCAATTTACTTAAAAATCTCAAATAGGTTTACTTAACAAACAAACAACTTGCAGTTACTGAGCAACTTAGACTAGCATTTTGCTGTGTGGAGTCCTCATGGATGCTGGTCATGTGGTATCATTCTAGTCCTTGGTATACTACCAGTGAAGGAGGAAGAAGCAGATACATTAGCAAAGTTTAAGAGGCATTTAGACAACGTATGAACTGGAAGGGAATAGAGTGATATGGATCATGTGCAGGCAGATGGAATTATTTTAGAATGTCATCATGGTCGGTGCAGAAATAATATTCTGAGGGGCCTGCTCCTGTGCTGCACTATTCTTTATTCTGAGTTCTATTCTAAGTGGTATGATCAGTAAGTTCACAAATGGCATCAAAATTGATTGTATGATAAATAGCGAGGAAGAAAGAGCGATATAGATGGGGTGGTCAATTGAAGAGAACTGCGGAAAATGAGAATTGAGGTAATGTATTTGGGAAGGACGAACAAGTCAAGGGAGTAGAAGTTGAAAGGTAGGACCCTAGGAAGAACACGGGCCCTTTGTATGCATATCGATGGATCCTTGAAGGGACAAATAGGTCAGGTGGTTAAGAAGATAAATAGATTATGTGCCTTTATTAATGAAGGTATTGACTTCAAAGAGCAAGGAAGTTAAGATGGAGCTCTGCACAATGATAGTTAGGCCACAGCTAGAGTACTTTGTGCAGTTTGTTTCACCGCATTAAAGGAAGCACGTGATTGCACTAGGGAGGGTACAATAGATTCACCAGGATATTGCCTGGGGTCAGCAATTTAGCAGAGAAAGCTGGGCAGGGTCCTGATTGAGACGTACAAAGTTATGAGGGGCACAGATAGGGAGAAATTTTCCCTTTAGTAAAGGGGTGAATAACCAGGGCGCACAGTTTTTAGGTAAGAAACAAAAGGCTTAGAGGGGATTCGAGGAGAATAAGTTCCCCAAAAAGGTGGCAGGTATCTGAAACTCACTGCCTTTAAAGGAGTTAGAGGCAGGAGCCCCCAAGGCATTTAGAAATATTCAACTCAGCACTTTGATGTGCTGATTGACGCCACAGCATCAAGGCTACAGGCCAAGTTCTGGAAAATGGGATTACAATAGATAAATACTTGATGGCTGATGCAGGTTCACTAATGTCCTCCAGGGAAGGAAATCTGCCATCCTCACCTAGTCTGGCCTACATGTGACTCCAGGCCCACAGAAATATGGTTGACTCTCAATTGCCCTCTGAAATGGCCTAGCAAGCCACTCAGTTGTACAAATCACTACAAAGTCTCAAAGAAATGAAACCGGACAGATCACCTGGCATCGACCTAGGCACTGGAAAAGACAACTGCAGAAACAGCCCTGTCGACCCTGCAAAGTCCTCCTCACTAACATCTGGGGGTTAGTGCCAAAATTGGGAGAGCTGTCTCACAGATTAGTTAAGCAACAGCCTGACACAGCCATACTCACAGAATCATACCTTATAGACAATGTCCCAGACACCACCATCACCATCTCTGGATATGTCCTGCCCACCAGGGAGGAGGCACCACAGTCAGGAGGGTGTTGTTCTGGAAGTCTTCAACAGTGACTCTGGACCTCATGAAGTCTCATGGTTTCAGGTTAAACATGGGCGAGGGAACCTCCTGCTGATTACCACATACCGTCCTCCCTCAGCTGATGAATTGGTACTCCTCCATGTTGAGCAACACTTGGAGGAAGCACAAGGAACAAAGGCACAAAATGTACTCTGGGTGGGAGATTTCAATGTGCACCACCAAGTGTGGCTCGGCAGCAGTACTAATAATCAAGCTGGTCGGCTCCTAAAAGACATAGCTGCTAGACTGGGTCAGTAGCAGGTGGTGAGGGAACCAACAAGAGGGAAAAATACACTTAGTTTCATCCTTACCAATCTGTCAGCTGCAGTTGCATCTGTCCATCACAGTATCAGTAAGAGCCATCACTGCACAGTCCTTGTGGAGATGAGGTCCTACCTTCGCATTGAGAAAACTTTCATTGTGTGTGTGGTACTATCACCGTGCTAAATGGGACAGACTTCACACAGATCTAGCAACTCAAGACTGGGCATCCATAGGGTGCTGTGGGTCATCAACAGCAGCAGAATTATACCCCAGCACAATTTGTAATCTCGTGGCCCGGCATGTCCCCCACTCAAACACTACCATCAAGCCAGGGGACCAACCCTGGTCCAATGGAGAGTACAGGAGGGCATGCCTGGAGCAGCATCGGCATACATGAAGATGAGGTATCAACCTGGTGAAGCCACCAAACAGGACTACTTCCATGACAAGGAGCAAAAGCAGCAAGTAATAGACAGAGCTAAGCGATCCCACAACCACCGGATCAGATCTAAGCTCTGCCAGCCCTGCCACATCCAGTCATGAATGGTGGTGGACAATTAAACAACTCACTGGAGGAGGAGGGTACACAAATATCCCCATCCTCAATGATGGAAGAGCCCAGCACATCAGTGCAAAAGATAAGCATTCGCAGCAATCTTCAGCCAGAAATGCCAAATGGGTGATCCATCTCGGCCTCTTCCAGTAGTCCCCCGCATTACAGATACCAGTCTTCAGCCAATTCAATTCACTCCACATGATATCAAGAGCAGCATGGTGGCTCAGTGGTTAGGACTGCTGCCTCACAGCGCCAGGAACCCGGGTTCAATTCCACCTTCAGGCAACTGCCTGTGTGGAGTTTGCACATTCTCCCCATGTCTGCGTGGGTTTCCTCTGGACACTCCGGTTTCCTCCCACTGTCTAAAGATGTGCATGTTAGGTGGATTGGCCATGGTAAATTGCCCATAGTATTCAGGGATGTGTGTGGCTGAGGTGGGTTATAAGGGGATGGGTCTGGGTGGGATGGTTCAAGGGTCAGTGTGGACTTGTTGGGCCAAAGGGTCTGTTTCCACACTAAAGGAATTCTATGTCTATGTCTATGTCTATGTCTAAGAAACGGTTGGAGACACTGGATACAGCAAAGACCTGACAACATTCTGGCAATAGTTCTGAAGACTTGTGCTCGAGAACTTTCCACTCCTCCACCCAAGCTGTTCCAGTACAGTTACAACACTGGCATCTACCCAGCAATGTGGAAAATTGCCCCAACACGTCCTGTACACAAAAAGCAGGACAAATCCAACCCGGCCAATTACCACCCCATCAGTTTCCTGTCAAGCATCAGTCAAGTAATGGAAGGGGTCATCAACAGTGCTATCCAGCAGGACCTGCTCAGAAATACCCCACTCAGTGACACCCAGTTTGGGTTCCACCAGGGCCACTCAGCTCCTGTCCCCATTACAGCCTTGGTTCAAGCATGGACAATGGAACTGAATTCCAGAGGTGAGGTGAGAATGACAGCCCTTGACATCAAGGCTGTATTTGACCCAATGTGGTGTCAAGGAACCCTAGCAAAACTGGAACCAATGTGTATTAGGGGGCAAACTCTCTGGTGGTTGGAGTCATACCTGACACATAGGAACCATCTCAGCTCCAGGACATCTCTGCAGGAGTTCGTCAGGGTAGTGTCATATGCCCAATCATCTTCAGCTCCTTCATCAATGACCTTCCCTCCATAATAAGGTCAAAAATAGGGATGTTTGCCAATGATTGCACATCGTTCATCACCATTCATGACTCCTCAGATACTGAAGCAGTCTATGTTCAAATACCATAGGATCTGGACAATATCCAGACTTGGGCTGACAAATGGCAAGCAATATTTGCGTCACACAAATGCCAGACTATGACCATCACCAATAAGAGACAATCTAACCATCACCCCTTGGCATTCAACAGTGTTACCATCACTGAATCGCCCACTATCAACATCCTGGGTTTTATCATTGACCAGAAACTCAACTGGATTCACCACACAAACACAGTGGCTACAAGAGCAGGCCAGAAGCTCGGAATACTGTGGCAAGTAACTCACCTCCTGACTCCTCAAAGCTTGTACGCCATCCACAAGGCACAAGTCAGGAGTGTGATGGAATACTCCCCACTTGCCTGGATGAGTGCAACCCCAACAACACTCAAGAAGCTGGACACCATCCAGGACGAAGCAGCCCCCTTGATTGGCACTACATCCACAAACATTCGCTCCCTCCACCACCAACGCTCAGTGGCAGCAGTGTGTACTGTCTACAAGATGCACTGCAGAAATTCACCAAAGATCCTCAGACAGCACCTTCCAAACCCATGACCACTTCCATCCAGAAGGACAAGGGCAACAGACATATGGGAACACCACCACATTCAAGTTCCCCTCCAAGCCACTCACCATCCTGACTTAGAAATATACCGCTGTTCCCTCACTGTCATTGAGTTAAATCCCTGGAATTCCCCCCCCAATGGCATTGTGGGTCAACCCACAGCAGGTGGACTGCAGCGCTTCAAGAAGGCAGCTGCTCACCACCACCTTCTCAAGGGAAACTAGGGATGGCAATAAGTGCTGGCCAGTCAGCGATACCCATGTCCCACAAATAAATAGAAAAAAATACAATGGGCCGAAGAGCCTCTTTCCACGCTCTGTAAAAACTCTATGGGTCTATGACTTTGTAGAAAGACATGGACAAAGAGAATGTTCTGCTGTGCACTTGGGCGTCATTGAGAATTCTATTGTACCATCATCCGTTGTGTAGCACACTGTTCGCAATGTAAGTTTTCAAAAAGCAATCCATGCCCGTATCTCATGCTCCATCACATAAGTTATCAGTGTGTAATCCATCTAGGTACTTTCCACACATTTGACAGCAGTTAGCGTTGGTAACTCAGTAGTTAGCAATGTCATAAAGTACTCGAGCAACAAAGAGCCTAAAAGAGAGAACTAGCAGTTCTCCAATTAAGTACGATGGAAACATATTTTGAGTTATCAGCAGATGTCTACTCAATGTTTTACAATTAGTTCTACATGCTGTGTGTAATTTTGTCTGGTTAGCAAAGTCTAAGATTGGTGTAGCTCGAAGAAAAATAAAGAGATCAGCAAGCTCATTTATTAAACTGTAATTATTTTCATGAAAAATGCCCTTTATCATTGGAAGGAAGAAAGGCCATACATCAATATTATCATTGTCCTATATAGATAAGTGTTTTAATGATGCATTTCAAAGTAATTTGTAATTATTGAATTGGCTGTTTCTTTATAAATTGAAGATGATTTGTATAAACAACTTTTTCTGAAGATCGCGCTGTGTTAAACCTTTTTTTTGTTACGGGTGAAACTGCTTGTATAAATATAAGTACTAAGAAGGAGGTTGGTTCAGCGTTTTAAGATAAAAACATCATGACAGCTGCTTTCATGTGTTACACGCACTTTCATAATCCATATTCTGTCAATGAAGATGAGCTGATTATTAATGGAGTTTTGTATCACAAGACGTAAGCATTACTGAAAAAAGACATATTTTGTTGAAGTTTTTCCTTTGCACTCATCCAGTCAGTTCACAAGAAATACCAAAGTAAAGGAAAAATAACATTCATGCTTTATGAGAAGAGATTGCTGATTGGTTGGGAAATGGAGTCTGATTGGTAGAGGTATTGCCATGGAGAATGCACCACTTAATGATGACTGACAGTTAACTGCGTGCTCTAGTTGAGAATTCAGCCAAGGCATTCTCAATACAGTCCTTGGCAAACCTACATTCACCAGTCAATGTACATGTTGGGATTCCTACAGCTCTACACACTATAAGATTGTTGATATGGCCAATCTGGTAAACAGGACCTGAGTCATTTGTTCAGCATGCAAACCTGATGCTGCCATATCAAAGCCATCCTTCAGGATAATAGACACCATGTTCACAATAGTTCTTTCTATGTGTTGCATAAAATCATAGTGTATACATATGCTCCTGTACAAAGTCCACTAACCTCCAATGTCACTGGAAGTGAAAGGTGCCTCAAAAGTTTGAGAAACAGTTGAAACTAGCTGTTTCATGCTGCAATTGTATAGTATTAACACTAGCGGCACCAACACTAAAGGGATATGACTATTGCAACAAAAAGGCATTCTGCCAATTACAGAAATTACTAACAAAAACAAAGTTGCTGATAAAGCTCAGCAGGTCTGGCAGCATCTGTGAAGCAGAAAACAGAGTTAACGTTTCGGGTCCGGTGACCCTTCCTCAGAACGGAACTGAAATTATTAATATGGTTTATGAATCTGAATGCCATTACAATGATAGATATGCAGGCTGTATGTCACAGACTGGTAGTTCATATCAGACAGCAACTCCTTTCAGCTGTTCAGAACAAGCAAAGATACAGATTGTAATCAATCAGGCCGCACTTGCAAAATTTACATTAGTGTACAACATTAAATATGGTTCTGTTATTTGACAACATTTGTTACATAGCCCTGAGTACACAAAGAATTGTGTTGACAACCAAGTTTTAATTGTCAGCCAGTTGCATTGCAGGGTGGACCAGCTACTAGCACAGAAAGGCTGCAGCAGGGTCAGTTCGTATGCAGCGACAGGCACCCAGCTCATGGATCAGACCAGGCTGCAGCTCAGGGCTATTCACTCACACTCTCAACACACAGCATTTAGAGTCTACCTCCATGCTTGCAGCATCCATGCCAAGCTATGCCTGTTAGCAAATTCATGCTGAAGCCAGACCCAGAAGCTGTCACTACTACCATTTTGAGAGGTTCGTTTGTGCAGATACAACTCAAACGTCATCAAATAAACATAAGATTCAGCTGCTTATTTTTGTTAATTCATGACAGCTGTCTGGCTTACTACTTCACATAACTTTATAGGCAGTCAAGTACAAGTTTGAATTAATAAATCCAGCTTATTAAAAATGCAAGCTCTGTTTTAACCAATCTCAGAAATGAAAAGAGAGGAATTTGTCCATCCCTCCAGATTTGGCAAAAATATAAGATATATGCAGGAAGATTTTTTTATATCATAAGATGTTTTATATCATAAAATGCATGTTTCCACAACTTTAACAAATTTGGTCACTTCCAAATGGTCCTGTTCGCTCCCTAAAATGTAGCAAGCTTTGCTTGTTTTTGAACATATCTCTGCTATGCATTATGATTCAGTCTGTGACTAAGCCTCATTCCAAATTACACATTTGGTTTCAAGTAATCAAATTCAGTAACTTATGTCAAGATTTTCTTGAAAGATGTGATGACAAGGAAACCTGTGTGCGTTGCTTATGGGTTGCCATTGGGGTTCTCTCATTGAAAGGCATTCAGTGCCTGATCCATGGACCTAGTCTCACAAAGCTAAGGGGTTGGGAAGCATCTCACTTAGACCTTCTGCACAGGCCTTGTTCCAGACCCAATCCTATGCACATCCTTCTGCCATGCTCACCTTTGTCCTTGGATCCAGTGATGATTCCAGGCCTTGGGTGGATGTCATACCAACAGCAGACACTGGCTCAAGGTGGCACTGCCGTTCAATGGAGCTGCTGGCTTCTGATTGGCTGACAGCTCTCAGCCTGTGGGACATCCATCTCGGAGGTCCCTGATCCAAGGGGATGATCCATCATTGGCCTGTCAAGTGCCTAATTGGAATAGGGTGCAGTAGGACTTCCTGAAATGAAGCGATATACTACTCCAGCCAGCTGTCCAACTGCTGGCTCAAGTCTCTGTTTTCTTCATAAAATTCCAGCCACTGTATTAACATCATTCCGTTGTAACATTCGATAAAAGCTAGACCTGTCACATTTTAAGTAAATATTGCCTAAGGAGGTTTGATCATCATTGTTCACACAACTTTGAACAAGCAATACAATAAAGAAAACATTGTGGTCAAGATGAAATACATTTAACAATTTTTTTTTTGTTTGGACTCATATGTATTGAGTTGGCCTAGAATTGCAAAAGATTTACAAAAGAACAATGCACCACTTGATGTTGTAGCAGCTTCCAGATTATTGGAGTGGTTCAAGTAATGTGGGAAAGGGGTTTCAAGCTTCTTGCCTCAATTCCCTTGGGGACCATTAGCTACTGACTTCTATTAATAGATAGAAGGCATCAAATAAGGCCTGACTTGTCCATCAGGCCTAAGATTAAGATTGATTTTCTTTAAATTCTATTGTATTCTACTTGTCTGTACTACCATCCTCATGTCTTCCACCCACATCCCCCAACATTCCAGACCAAGTTAAATGGACTGGGACAAGAAATCCTAACTACACTTCTTTTTATCTCAAGTGAGAGAAGACTTACAACACAGCTACCAAAATATAACTGGTATGTTATAATTAAACACAAATGATAGGACTATATCACGCAACCGCTTTCATTTGCATCTTAGTAACACTGTTGTGGAAAAAAAATCTTGTATTCCTGGAATTGAAATTTGCTGTGTGCAATGTTGGAATGAATATTTAATTGCCTATCATGAGCAAGCCAAGAAAATTTACATTAAAATCAACAACCAACCTTTCAACTGGCACGTTACATTAAAAAAACTGATAAATTAATAATCTATATTAATATGGATGGTGCAGCATGTGGTCCAACTGGGGTGATTATCTTTCAAATCTTCCAAATTTGGAAATAGAATGCCTGGGAAAATCAGACCAAAGCAACTTGACAGGAAACATGGAGGGAGCTCCAACTGCTGAGACACATATAAAATCTTATCTGTACTGAAGCACCAAATTCCAGTTTTATAAAGAAGGCAAGCTACTGACTTGGGAGCTGAAGAGAATGGAAGTGGCATAGTTGCAGAAATGAATAAATGAGAGAAGATCACTTACAACCATACAGGGATCAATGGCAAGTATAAAATACCCATAAAACTCGGAATATAATCTGCAGACAGGAATGAACATCCAATAATTTATGAACCCTAACATCACAAAAATATGATTAAAGAAGTTCAGGGATCAGCTAAGTAAACCCATTGACTTACGAGTAGTCAATAAAATGGTTCAGACCGTGATACAGAGAGAAGTCCTTGAAAGAGATGATCGACCAGTAGAATTTTAAAGGACATAATAAATAGTGTGATCAAACACTTGTAAGCAAGTAAAATAAAAAAGGACACTGAATGCTTTTGTGACTATTAAAACCAGAGAAGCGTCTTTACTAAATATGGAATCTAATTGTCTGCTTCTACACAAGAGATGCGGGCAAAGGTTTAGTAACCAGCAGAGACATTATGGATCACAGTCATCATAGATCAATTTGAGCTTCGGGAAATAATTTTTCTGCAACCCATAGACGACATTACACTCTGTTAATAAAACAATTTGTTGAGCGATCCAAGCAATCCCACAGATACAGAGAAAGTTTTCAATAGATTGAAATGAGTACCTCGCTTCCATTGTCTGGAGAGATGTAGATTTAGCTAAAAGCTCACACAGAGGATTAAAGTATTTTACAATTTTCCAATAGTAATTAATGAATTGCTTACTCCTTTGAAATTGTATCATAATCCCATGCACAAGGAATCAGAAATCACAGTTTGCAATGTCAACACAGCAATCATACAGCAACAAAAACAGAACAGATATGTTTTATATTGATGACTAATAATACTATTGGTCAATGTTACAGTAGTTGGGGCAATTGAAACAAAAGATGTCATTGTCAGCCTGTTTTAAGTGAAAGATGCATTAATACTGATGCATCTCAGTATTAATGTATAACTCAATTGAAAATGCCATTTTATCTAATGAAAGGAGAAAACGAAATACTTTCTAATAGATAATTAACTGACTGTTCCTCAGCATCAGCAATTTACTCAAAGTTCATTCTGGGCCTATAAAAGTCAAACACGCACCTGACAAGGGAGGAAGAGCGGCTGCCACATGCACCTGGTAACTCAGGACACTCTTGATGCAGATAGCAGCTTTTCAGCCTCTCTGCCAGTGATCCCAGCACCTCCAGTAAATAAAAATCGAAGGTCTGCAGATGTTGTAAATTAGGGGAAAAAAACAAAATTGCTGAAAAAGCTCAGCAGGTCTCACAGCATCCGTGAAGGAAAAATCAGAGTTAATGTTTCGAGTCCAGGGTTCTGAGGAAGGCTCACCGGACCTGAAACATTAACTCTGTTTTTTCCTTCACAGATGCTGTCAGGCCTGCTGAGCTTTTCCAGCAGCTTTGTTTTTGTTCCAGCACCTCCAGTATCTGTATTACAAAGGAAGATTCTGCAGCTTCACAGAAGACCCTCAGAATGCCAGGACTCTCCTGGTCTCGAGCAGCCAGAATACAACCAGTAAGGTCATCCCAAGTAGGCAGCAAGGGCAGTTGGGTACATTTAACTTGGCTGCAAACCACAGGGGAACAACATATAGGAGCATGTGAAAGAAATTTAAGAACACCGATCTGTATTTAGGATTGGTGTATACAGATCTTAAAGCTTGCATTTATTCTGCCATTGATAAAGGATTAATGTATTATTACCGTATTTCCTTTTGATTCTTGCTGCTGTGTTTGGGACTCCAGTCCTACCCAGGCTCCCTCAAGAGATTTCTTACAACAGTCCATACTTGGTACGGTCAAGGCTTCACCCTTGATGCTGTGCAAAGTGCAACCGGGCATTGAGCAGTTAAACGCTAAATGAAGGAGTTGAATCAGGACTGCAGAAAGATAATGTTTTATCAGTGTAGACCTAAGAGTCTGTGAGGATAGTGAGAAGTATCAGTGTATTAGAACTGCACAAAAATGAGTACCACGTCAGATGATATGACAGAATATAAAAAGTAATGGGGAACTGTTGTGTCCTAGTATCCATACCTGAATGCATGCTAGTGGGTGCTGGAAAAGCAGCTGGGACTGCTGAAAATGTGGATTTCCTGGCTGCTTCTTAGGAATGGTGCACACACCTGAAGGAACCTTCCATGGTGGTCACAGGCCAGGAATACATTGAGTGAATGGAAGTCCTCCTGCTGAAGACTGGGTAGTGGGACTTTCAATGATCACTTGTTTTTAGTCAATCGCCCCTGCAGCTGGGGAGACCAGCAATAGCCCTGAACCCAATGGCTCTCAGCTTGACTAGGTGGACCAGTACACAGACAGACACACACGCGCGCGCAGGCAAAATTCAGCAATGGTCTCTCTGGAGTGATGTAAACTTCCTTAGACATTGACCCCTGGCTCTGGACTCTCTCATCATTGTGAACTGCCATGTGAATGCCTGTGGCTCTCAGCCAAAAGTGAACCCTCTCTGTGATGTAGCATCTTCCACATCCAGAAGGTTATTCGTGGTCTTCTCTGTCTCCTTCTTCTGTGAAACTGCCCAAGGCCAACACTCTTGTTATCTCAGAGGTTGCTGACCTCCCAATGTCAATCCCTCTCTGTTACTCATCCTCCTAACTAGAGTCCCTGACATCTATGTGAAGGAGACTTGGGGCAACTGGCCTAACTATAATGGTTACTTTCAGAAGTAGCATATCATTCTCTCATTATTTCTCCTATTCAAGCACTTTGCACTGGACTGCACTCTCTCATTGCCCTGATATGCTGGCACATTAGCCTACCTGCTCCTTCCCTTAATTTGTCAGAGCTGCACTCCTCCACTTTCCCTGGCACAGAGCACCATGTCTCCCCATGGCTGTTGAAGACAGCCAGTCCTCAACTCAATAGACATTAGGTGCAGGAGTAGGCCATTCAGCCCTTCGAGCCAGCACCACCATTCAACTCCCACGTATCTTATTGAACAAGGCTTGAAAGCTCCTAGGTTCCCATGCAGCATTGGTCAATTCAACCCTTCTCCCCAAAGAGAGGGGTCTAACTATTGGTTGAAATACCTTTCCATCATGTTGATGTGTAAAGTCCTCCCACTATGCTGACAGCCATTGGGAAACCAGGGAAACTTCAAATTTGACATCTTTCATCCCAATTTTATTCCTGAGACCCAGTGTCATCTCCAATTCCATTCTCAATGAGACCAGAAAATTCCAGCCTCTAGATTGGCACTGCCAGGTAGGAGGTGGGTCATGTATACACACATGCATGTTATTTTGACGAGCTCTCCATAAACATTTTTCACAAACATGCTGTGTATTCCACAAATCTGTCCAATTATCAAACATGGAAACATAGAGATATGGAAAATAGTAACAGGATTAGGCACTTCGAGACTGCTCTGCCATTCAATATGATCATGGCTCATCCAACTCTGTACCTTGTTCCTCCTTTCTTCCCATACCCTTTGATCCCTTTAGCCTTAAGAACAATATCTTCCTTAAAACATTCCGTACTTCAGCCTCTATCACTTTCTGTGGAAGAGAATTCCACAGATTCACCACTGTCTGGATGAATAAACTTCTTCCTTTTTCACTCATAAATGGCCTACCCTATACCCTTAGACAGTGACCCATCATTCTGGATTCTCCCACCATCAGGAACATCCTACACATGTTTAGCCTGTTAGAATATTGTAGTTTTCTATGAGATTCGTGCCGGCACACCCCACCACCATTCCTCTAAACTCTAGTGAACATAGTCCAAATCAATATTCTCTCTTTATTTTTCAGTCCTAGAAACACTTTAATTGCTAAATTAATAATACTGCTAATGCTAAATACTTTTCTACTCAATCAAATACCTAGCCAGCACTCAAATATCACTAAATCAAATTATGTGGTGTTATCACATTGTTGAGCTTGTTGACTTGGTCACCGAGCTGGCTTGTTCTTGTTCAGCGATGTTGTTCAACTCCACTTGGAATTTATACTGTCCGGTCCTTGTGAGAATTAAAGAACCCATTCCCTCGACATGCAGAACCAACGTAGTTTACGAAATACCATGCAATGACTGCCACAAACATTACATCGGACAGACAGGAAGGAAACTAGCCATCAGAATACATGAACATCAGCTAGCAGCAAAACAGCACGACAAACTCTCCTTAATATCGGTACACTCAGACAATGAAGGCCATCAGTTTAACTGGGACAAGGTAACCATAGTAGCCCATGCCAAACATAGACACTCACGGGAATTCCTAGAGGCATAGTTCTCCCCCCATAATGCAATCAACAAACATATAGAATTGGACCCCATATACAAACCCATACAGATCAAAACTGGAAATGACAGTACTCACCATAACGGACCAGACAGTATAAATTCCAAGCGGAGTAGAATAACATTGCAGGCTCCACAGATGATGTCACCTAGCATGGTGACAAAAAGTCTGAATGGGAACAAGCCAGCTCGGCGAGCAATTCAACAAGCCCATCCACAACCCGAGCTACAGGTCTTTACCAAAACTGTATCAC
Source organism: Ginglymostoma cirratum (assembly GCA_024137785.1). Classification (NCBI taxonomy): domain Eukaryota; kingdom Metazoa; phylum Chordata; class Chondrichthyes; order Orectolobiformes; family Ginglymostomatidae; genus Ginglymostoma; species Ginglymostoma cirratum. The sequence continues at coordinate 31,981,956 of JAHRHZ010000133.1, read as the reverse complement.
ATTGTTGTTTGTGGGAATTTATTTGTTTGTGTGCAAATAGATTGCTATGTCTCCTATAGTAGGACAGCAACTTCAGAAGTGCTACATTAGTTGTAAAACAATTTGCAATGATGATGTCATGAAAGGTACTATACAAATGTGAGTCTTTTGTCAAGGCAATAACTAATTTTTAAAAAATGCCTTTCAATAGCATGTTGTAGATTACACTTCATGTCACACTTTGACTATTATTATTTCTTCACTACCCTGCACCTCTGCTCTTTTGTTTTGAACATCCCTTCAATCAAACCTAACCACCACCCCACTAATTAGTTAAATCGAACAATGCTGCATTGAACAGTGTGAATGGTCAGTGGTGCACTTAGGCTGTGACATTTGTAGAAATATTTACTGACCTTGACCACTTGAACATCTTCCAAAAATGTACCTGAGAAATCGAGGCCAGTCTCCTGTGGAAAATGCTCTCGCTACCTTTCTCATGCCTATCCAGAGATTCTCCTGGTGCCCTTCAAAAAAGATTACCTTTCTCCTTTCAATCTCAATTTTGAAGTCCTCTGGCACCTAGGTACCCTCTCTGAGGCCTGCTATATCATTATTCATGTTTATTCCTTGTCCTGATATAACACCTGTTACAAAGCAGAGGTTGACACCCTCCAACCCTTCCCCCCAACCCGAGAACTAACACCGAATTACCCAAAGGGGAGTGCCTCACCCTATAAAATGTAAAAGGAGTGTGAAAAGTGGTGTAACCTGCCTCTCAGCAACTTCTAGTGGATAAATAAAATAAATACCTGATACTCACTTTATAATCAACAAGTAACAATTTATTTATCTAATTCTAACAGTGAACAAATTAACTAAACTATTAACAAATCGAATAAATCCCTACTAAAGACTAACTATTCCCAAAAAAAACAAGATTCTAATGGCTTCAGAGATAGTAGGAACTGCAGATGCTGGAGAATCTGAGATAACAAGGTGTAGAGCTGGATGAACACGGCAGGCCAAGCAGCATCAGAGGAGCAGGAAGGCTGACGTTTCGGGCCTAGACCCTTCTTCAGAAAAATGGCATGTTGTTTCAATAAATACAAGTCCCACTGAAATAAAATAAAATTTAAAGAAAAGAAGAATTTAGTCTCTCGAAATTACAGCCAGATTGCATGCTTCCCAAATGCTCTGTGCCTTCTCCATCGAATATTCTGTCAGGAACACCTCCTCGATTGAAAGTTCTGTCAGGAGCACCTTTTCCGTCAAATATTCTTTCAGGAATATTAACTAGTTGTGCCGTAGGTATCTTTGATTTAGATGGTGCTTTCTCTAAGACTTACAGGAGTCTATGAGAGCCAGTGATTCTCTCTTGAGGCCTGAGAGCTGTTAACCCCAGCAGACGGCAGTTCACTCTCCTGTTTTTGCTCAACTGCCCCTTCCGTTATATCCTAGATGACGTATCAATGTTTCTTACAATAGGATTGGTCCTATGTTGTCAAAACCATCAGACTTAAATTTAATTGGTTTTTTTTGTACCTAAGTGCCTGATTCAAATTAATTGGCTAAATTCAAAACTTATTGTTTTGATAACAAAACAAAACCACTGCTTGGCTTGCTAACTATACAGCCTTTTGATACAAATGTTTCAATTCAGGCACTCTGTGCACCTGCAAGCTCACAAGCTGCTGCCCACAGACATCTTTTGTGAATCTCTAAGCATAGAAAAGCCCATCATCTTTTAAAGGGACCACACACTGCTTTCCCCCCCGCTAGCATTTTACAAACACCAAATTTTTACTAACACCAAATTCTAACGTACTGCCTTCCAATCCACAACTACTCAACCCAACTTCACAACACCCCAGCCAGTAAAATGAGCAGCTGCAGCCAGTATTCACTTCCCCTTTACCAAGTATGGGTTAGCTTTAACTGATGCTGGCTTCATAAGAACTTGGGGCCTTTTCTGAGTGTGCAGTCACTCAGCCGTGTGTTTAGTGCCAGGCAGCAATGCCATAGAAATAAACTGGCAGCACAAAATTTGCATTCTGCCTGTAATACTTCCAACAAACGGATGTTAATCACACATCACAATTCCCAAGTCAATTATCGAATTTTTGGCCCACGTACCTTGTATCACTAAAGCTCTCAAACTAGAATGTAACATGATTATGCCCTAACTTTCAGATGTATTCATAGTTCTTATTCAGTCTGCAGAACCAATAGCTTTGCGCAGATGGACAAAAGATGAATTGACCATGACATTCTGAAGCCTTTAGGCACACAAGTAATAATAACAAAGACTAATTTTGTTTCCAACAACAAATCCACTGACTGCGACATGATGGTCTGAGCAGGGGAAGTCAGAATGCAGCAACAGTTCAAATAATGTTATAAGCTTTGAAGCTGGAAAGAGCTGTGAAAGACTTGAATACAGAAATTGTGCTCTTGCATTGAACTTCTTCTCAGTGATAGCATCATTTTGTTATTAAAACCTAGATTTTACTGTCAAAATGCACATGGCTGAACCCTGACTACATTGGCATAGCGTTTTTTTTGAATGAATGATTTATTGTCACTTGCAATTTAGAGTGAATAACACAGTAAAATGTAATGTAAAGTTTCAACTGTCGCCACGATCCAGCACCATTTTGAATAGTTTAAGAATCAATCATAGAGTCACAGAATCCCTATAGTGTGGAAACAGGCACTTCGGCCCAATAAGTCCACACCAAACCTCAAAGCATCCCACCCAGACCATCCCTCTATAACCCACCTAATCTACACATCCCTGAACACTATGGGCAATTTAGCATGGCCAATCCACCTAGCCTGCTCATCTTCGGACTGTGGGAGGAAACCGGAGCACCTGGAGAAACCCACGCATAGACGGGGAGAATGTGCAAACTACACACAGACAGTCGCCCAAGGGTGGAATTGAACCCGGGTCCCTGGCACTGAGGCAGCAGTGCTAGGCACTGAGCCACTGAGCCACCCTAAAAAGAGTAAAAAGATATAACTGAAACAGAGTTTATTGTCATTCCGCCACCTCCACCATGAGTCCTGAGTCAACCCACCAGTGACATAACACCTATGCTGCCATCCTGCCTCTGCCAGGCACCTGCGCTGGACCAACCAATGTAGGAGTCGCAACTCTGTAGGTGAGATAAAAGG